>CM042838.1:81250103-82450103 GCA_023653725.1 Bungarus multicinctus
TACACCACTGGCTCTCTCCTTATCAGCTCAGGCAGGGGAATAAGTATATACTTTGTATTACAACACCCTGTTAAGCCCCAATTAAAGCAGTATGCTTTCTCCCTTAATTGGGGCTTAACAGGGTGTTGTAATACAAAGTATATACTTATTCCCCTGCCTGAGCTGATAAGGAGAGAGCCAGTGGTGTAGAGGCAATTACAACTGCCTCACATGTAATACTTCCCTGGTTCGAATCCCAGTAAGGGTATGGCTAGCTGAAGAGAGCTAACTAGCTCGAAATAGATCTATACTAGTCTCCCTTATTTATTATTTAAAATTATCAGCTTAAAAAACCTTACACATATATATATATATATATATATATTCATGTATATGTGTGTGTGTGTATATTCGGAGGTTTTCATGGGTATTTGTATGTGGAACTTTGGTTCTTCGGGTTTTCTCCCGCATAGAATTGGAAGTATCTAGGCGACGTTTTGATGAAATCTCATTCATCATCTTCAGGCTTGTGTCTTCAGTCTTGTGCTTCTCAGAGTAATGTGAGCTTGCAGCTGCTTCTTCCTTTTAACTGCTAGTGGGGGTGTGACTTGATTGGGTAGGGGCTTGGCTGTGTTCTGATTGGGTGGGGGTGTGTTTTCATTGGTTCCAGTTCATCAAGATCATAAAGAAACAAAACTTACAACCCAGCGACCTATTAGTGAGCTTCGATGTCATATCCCTCTTCACCCAAGTGCCTATAAAAGAAGCCTTGACAGCCATCCAAAATAAATACAACCCCCCCCAAGCACATCCTAGATCTGACCAACCACTGCCTATCCAATACATACTTCCCCTACAATGGACAAAAATACAAACAAATAGAAGGAGCACCCATGGGATCACCCCTCTCACCTGTCATCACAAACCTCTACATCGAACACTTTGAAACACAAGCTCTAGAAAAATATGATCACAAACCCAAACTCTGGCTCAGATACATAGATGACACCTTCATAATCTGGCCACATGGGAAAGAAAAACTGAACAACTTCCTCACACACCTCAACAGCCTACACCCCAAAATACAATTCACCATGGAAACAGAAGCTAACAATCAACTTCCCTTCCTAGATGTCTTAGTATACAAAAAAATCCAATGGCTCCCTAGGACACACCATCTACCAGAAGAAAACACATACAAACCGCTATCTACATGCACTCTCACACCACCACCCAACACAGATCAATTCCGTAGCCGAGACACTCATCTCCAGAACAAAATTCTTAGCCGATGAACAACACCTAAAAACTGAACTATACACTCTCACTAACGTACTAACAGCCAATGGATTCCAAAGAAACAAGATTACTCACCTAATCCAAAAAGAAACCCCAACCAAAATCCAAGACAATGAACAAGAAAACGGCAAAGCCCTCCTCCCATATATAAAAGGCACTACAGACAAAATCAGCAAGATCCTCCAAAAACACAACATTAAAACAGCATTCTGCACAAACGGAAAAATATCCACCATCCTAAGAAATCCTAAAGACAAAATTGAGTTAGAAAACCAAGGAGTATACGAAATCCCATGCACCTCCTGCCCCACCACATACATCGGACAAACTAACAGAAGAATAAGTGCACACATTGAAGAACACAAGAACTCAATCAAAAAAGAAGAACCGACCTCTTCCCTGGTCCAACACCTCAAAGCCACAGGACATAAGATTGACTTTAAAAATACCAGAACTATCGCCAAAACCGAACTCTTCAACAACAGAATAACCAGAGAAGCCATAGAGATAGAAAAACGCCCGCACAGCATGAATAAATGAGATGACACCTCCCGCCTACCAGCCATTTGGAAACCCGCCCTCATTAACAAACGAGCACCTAACATGAAGAAGGACACCAGACCCACACCCACGAGGGCCACACAAGAAACTACCACCACACTTCCACGTAGAAAGCAGACTCACACCCACACAGAAGATGAAACACAACCACGGACCAGAAGCCGTACCACAGCTGCATCATTACCTGCTTCAAACCCCCCCAACGCATACATGAAGGGAACTGATGCCCACCATGAAGATGTGGCACGACCACGAATGCAAAGCCAAACAACAGGATCACAGCTCACCAGCTCAAATCCCCCAGCAACTAAGACTAACCTGAGTACAACCAAACCCCCACCAGAACAGAACACACCCCCAGCCAATCAGAACACAGCCAACCCCCCAACCAATCAGAACACAGCCAAACCCCCAACCAATGAGAACACAACCCCACCCAATCAGAACACAGCCAAGCCCCCACCCAATCAAGTCACACCCCCACTAGTAGTTAAAAGGAAGAAGCAGCTGCAAGCTCACATTACTCTGAGAAGCACAAGGCCGAAGACACAAGCCTGAAGATGATGAATGAGACTTCATCGAAACGTCGCCTAGATATTTCCAATTCTACACGGGAGAAAACCCGAAGAACCAAAGATCCACATACAAATACCCACGAAAACCTCCGAAAACAAATATATATATTATATACTTGTGTTACAACACCCTGGTAAGCCTCAATCAAGGGAGGAAGCATACTGCTGTCCTTTTCTGTCTTTTGGCTCATCACCAGAGACCATCCAGACAGAAAGCTATTTGTTTCGTTGTCTTTTGTTTATATGTGTGTTAGGTTTTTGAGCTGATAAATAATTAAACAAGGGAGACTAGGATAGATCTATTTCGAGCTACTTAGCTCTTGTCAGCTAGCCATACCCTTACTGGGATTTGAACCAGGGAAGTATTACATGTGAGGCAGTTGTAATTGCCATTAGGCCACTGGTTCTCATCCAGATCAGCGATACAGGGGAATGAGTATATATACTTGTGTTACAACACCCTAGTAAGCCCCAATCAAGGGAGGAAGCATACTGCTGTCCTTTTCTGTCTTTCGGCTCATCAGCTCAAAAATCTAACACACATATAAACAAAAGACAATGAAACAAATAGCTTTCTGTCTGGATGGTCTCTGGTGATGACATTTGATCTCCCTTGTTTAATTATTTATCAGCTCAAAAACCGAACACACACACATATATGTATAATATATGTATACACACACACACACACACACACACACACACACACACACACAGAGGATTTATATATATAAAATCATTCAGGAACCAGGACCTGAAAGTTGGAATCAACATATTTTTTCCTGCAGATGGATTTCTGTTCTTTGTTAAAAATACTTATGAGCCTGAAATATTTATTTTTGCACCAGAATGTTTTGTTCTCTTGGTGAGCTGTACAGTATACGTAACACTACGTAAATCAGTTGCTGTATAATATTTTTTCAAAGAATTAGGAAACAATAGTTGAGAACTCATGACCTCAGCTCTTTAAATGAATGCTCATTATGTATTTTCTAATGTACCATATATCCATACTTTATGGACTTGTCTTCAAAGTATTTTATCCACCCAAAAAACAACATTGATTAAATTGCCTAAGAAGTCAAAGGAATAATAATTATAATGTATAACCAAGTGGCAGAAGCCATTAATATATCATCTACTAGTCAAGCTACCATTAACTGGTAAAAACTTTTCTAAATATTTTTTTCATCCTTTTAAATGCTAAGAAAGATGTGATTTTCTGGAATATTCAAATCGTCGCTCACCTTTAGAGAAGCTGTGAAATTGCATGCTATTATTATTTTTTCAAAAATGTATTTATGCCATCTCCATTCATTTTAAATTCATGGGATACATAAAATTTAAATGATGCCATTCTTTGGGTGGCAAATACATCTCTGGTTATACAGTACATCTAGATGACTTACTTTTCCCCTACAGCAAACATATGAAGCATCTACCCAAATTTAATCCAATTGCATTTGCTAGAGCAAATTTATAGGATTGTTTAAAGATCCAAGAAGGTCTTCCTTGTTTGTTGATTTTTGCAAGGAATTATTTGTGCAAACAGCCTCTTTCTAGAGCCTTAAGGTCATATTTTTCCATATGTTTTTTCTGCATGGTCTATTTGACTTCAAATTCCACAGGACACTGATAATATCTGTGGTTGTTTCTATTTATATAATGTTCTATCTACAGAGATAATATATTATTTTCCAGAGTAATTCAAAAAGGTTCATAAAAAAGAATTTGGTTAAAATGTAAGTAAACTTTGGGTGTTCTGTGTACTACTTTAGGCTCTCAGCTTATGACTACTCATAAATTATTGTTTCTTTTGGTTTGAAAAGATGATTTACATAATATTCAACATTTATTGAAAATGTTGATTGTAATAGTAAAATCTAACACAAACTAAAGAAAGAAAAAATAGAGAGGAATAAAAATGCAAAAAAAGACAAAAGAAAAGAAAAAAAAGTGTAAGAATATAATAAATATATAAAGAAATAATTTCCAGCTTTCATCCCAGCAGCTATAAACAAAATTAGTACTTTATAATTAATTAAAAAAATTGAGATCAAGTTAGGTACTAATATCACTCTATAAAGTCTTAGTAAGACCACATCTAGAGTACATCTAGACCCCCCACCGCAGGGAGGCGGAGCCATATAGATTGTTCCGCCCCAGGCGCCTGATGGACCCGGAGCGGTTCCAGAGGGAGCTTGGGCCATTTCCTGAGTCTCTGGCTCACAGCTCGCCTGGAGACCTGGTGGCCACTTGGGACGGGTTGGCCACCGGGGCTCTAAATCGAGTTGTGCCTCTGCGACCTCTGACCCAGCACAGATCCCATCTGGCTCCGTGGTATACGGAGGAGCTACGGGAGATGAAGTGCCGGAAAAGACGTCTAGAGGGCATTTGGAGGGCGAGTCGTTCTGAGTCTGACCGAACACAGGTGAGATCTCATATTAAGACTTACCTTGTGGCGATAGGGGCGGCAAAATCTTCGTATTTCTCCGCCCTTATTGCGTCGGCAGGAACTCGGCCTGCCGCCCTGTTTAGAGTGACCCGTTCTCTACTTGAACCGAGAGCGCGGGATGACCTCCTGCAGGGTAGGGTGGAGGAGTTTTCTCGATTTCTGCACGACAAAATCGCTCAGATTCGGGAGGGGCTCGACTCCAATTGGATGGTCCCGGGGGAGGTGTCCGGGGCAGGTCTTGTGAATGTTATCTGGGGGGAGTTCGACCCTGTGACCGCCGAGGGTGTGGACAGGCTACTGGGGGGTCTGAATGCCACCACCTGTTTATTGGACCCGTGCCCTTCCTGGCTGGTTTCGGCCGCCAGGGAGACGAAACGAGGCTGGCTCCAGGGGATTATCAACGCTTCTTTGAGAGAGGGGTCGCTTCCTACCGCCTTGAAGACGGCGGTGGTGCGGGCCCTCCCCAAGAAGCCTTCCCTCGATCCAGCTGTTTTAAACAACTATCGTCCAGTCTCCAACCTTCCCTTTGTGGCGAAGGTTGTCGAGAGTGTGGTGGCACGTCAGCTCCCTCGGTGCCTGGAGGAAACAACTTACCTCGATCCGTTCCAATCGGGTTTCAGGCCTGGACATAGCACTGAGACGGCATTGGTCGCGTTGGTTGATGATCTCTGGAGGGCTCGTGACAGAGGGTTCTCCTCTGTCCTGGTCCTATTAGATCTCTCGGCGGCTTTTGATACTATCGACCATAGTATCCTATTGCGACGGTTGAGGGGTTGGGGATTGGGGGAACCGTCCTTCGATGGTTCTCCTCCTTCCTCTCCGACCGTTCGCAATTTGTGTTGGCGGGAGGGGAGAGGTCCACCTCTAGGCCCCTGGTGTGTGGGGTGCCTCAGGGGTCGGTTCTCTCCCCTCTCTTGTTCAACATTTATATGAAGCCGCTGGGTGAGATCATCCATGGTCTTGGGGTGAGGTGTCATCTATATGCAGATGACACCTAATTGTACATCTCCACCCCGGACCACCCCAATGATGCCGTGGGGGCTATGTCTCGGTGCCTGGAGGCTGTGCGGGATTGGATGGGCGGGAACAGGCTTCGGCTCAACCCATCCAAGACCGAGTGGCTGTGGTTCCCGGTACCCCGATATAGCCAGCTGACACCTTCGCTGGCTATTGGGGGGAAAATTTTGCCCCCCACAGAGAGGGCTCGCAATCTTGGTGTCCTCCTGGATGTACGGCTGTCGCTTGAACATCATATTGCGGCCGTCTCCAGGGGGGCGTTTCATCAGATCCGTCGGATCTACCGGTTGCGGCCCTTTCTGGATCGGGACGCCCTGTGCACGATCACTCAGGCCCTTGTCACCTCTCGCCTGGACTATTGTAATGCCCTCTACATGGGGCTCCCTGTGGGGAGCACTCGGAGACTCCAACTGGTACAGAATGCAGCCGCGCGGGTGATCATGGGGGCGTCACGTAGCGCCCATGTGACGCCTCTCCTGCGCGAGCTGCATTGGTTGCCGGTGGCCCTCCGGGTTCGCTTTAAGGTTCTAATTTTGACCTTTAGGGCGATCCATGGGATTGGGCCAGGTTACCTGCAGGACCACATTCTACCGGTGATCTCCAGTAGGCCGGTGCGTTCACACAGGGAGGGTCTGCTCCGGGTGCCGTCGGCCGCTATGTGTCGTCTGGCG
This sequence comes from Bungarus multicinctus, assembly GCA_023653725.1. Taxonomy (NCBI): domain Eukaryota; kingdom Metazoa; phylum Chordata; class Lepidosauria; order Squamata; family Elapidae; genus Bungarus; species Bungarus multicinctus. The sequence goes on from CM042838.1 coordinate 81,256,661, forward strand.
GCCCCGAGGAGTAGGGCCTTCTCTGTGGGGGCCCCTGCCCTCTGGAATACTCTGCCACCGGAACTTCGTACCAGCACGGACCTGAGGGCCTTCGGGCACGCGTTGAAGACCTGGCTCTTTGAGCAGGCCGGCCTGGGCTGAGATACTTTTTTAACTTGTCTCCGAATTTTTTCGATTTTAATCGGGGTTTTAAAGTTGGGGGGTGGGTTTTCTTATTAATTATAACCAGCCAGTATTTAATTCTTTTTTAACTTTTGTCCTGTTTTCTTGGGGTTCGGATTCGGCTGTACACCGCCCTGAGTCCCTAGGGAGCAGGGCGGTATAGAAATTCTAATATAAATAAATAAATAAATAATTAAATAATAAATAAATAAATAAACTTACATTCAGTTTTGTTCATCATATTATAAAAAAGATGTTGAGACTCTAGAGAAAGTACAGAGAACAACCAGGATGATTAGGGGACTGGAGACTAAAACATATGAAGAATGGTTACAGGAACTGGGCATGGCTAGTCTAATGAAGAGAAGGACCAGGGGGGACATGATAGCAGTCTTCCAATATTTGAGGGGCTGCCACAGAGAGGAAGGGGTCAATCTATTTTCTAAAGCGCCTGTAGGCCAGACAAGAAATAATGGATGGAAACTGAACAAGGAGAGATTTAACCTGGAAATAAGGAGAAACTTTCTGACAGAACTATCAACCAATGGAACAGCTTGCCCTCGGAAATTGTGGGAGCGCCATCACTTGAGACTTTCATTAAGAAATTGGACTGCCATTTGTCAGAAATGGTGTAGGGTCTCCCGCTTGGGTGGGTGGGGGGTTGGACTAGGTGACCTATAAGGTCCCTTCCAATTCTGATTATCTGTTATGTTTTATCGTATTGTAAAAGTTTCAATATTCCAAGTTTATTTGGAATCTTAGTTCATTTATAGCATTATAAGATCATAATCCTATTTATCTTTTTGCTGTTAATTTAAGACACCTTAAATTCTTAAGCCTATAATTAAAGCATTATTTCATTCAATTGAGGGCAGATTCAAACTTGTCATTCCAAAGATCTTGAGCACCTTAGAAGGATTTAATGAGAAGTTTCCAAAAGTGATTAGAAAAAAAAATTATGAACTTAATGTCCTTTAAAATCTTCAGCACAGCGATGCAAGATGGCCAATCCCATCATCACTGGATGCTCAAATCTATGGAAAAGCACTGTCTTGTGCAGTGGTGGGATTCAAATTTTTTTACTACCAGTTCTGTGGCTTGGTAGGCATGGCAGGGGAAGGATACTGTAAAATCTCCAGTCAAAGCGCTCCATGGCTTGGGACCTGGGTACTTACGGGACCGCCTTCTGCCACCATCGGCCTCCCGCCGGCCTGTGCACTCTCACAGGGTGGGCCTCCTTGGGGTGCCGTCATCTGGACAATGCCGGCTGGTGGCCCCGAGGATACAGGCCTTCTCTGTGGGAGCACCCTCCCTTTGGAATAGAATAGAATATTAGAATATAATATTTATTTATATACCGCTCCTCTCCCGAAGGACTCGGAGCGGTGTACAGCCATGCCATTAAAAACATTACATATACAAAAATTAAAACTAAATTAAATACCCTGGCTGTAAAACAATTAAAACCCCTATCTTAAACCCTAAAATTAACATAAAATTAAAATACCCAAATCTAAAATCAGCTCAAGCCAGCCTGGTCAAAGAGCCAGGTTTTCAAGGAATGAGTTGCCCCCGGAGAGGCGGACTATCACTGACCTACGAACCTTCTGGCGTGCATTGAAGACTCATCTTTTCCAACAAGCCGGTCTGACTTAGTAATATTGGAAGGTTTTAAATTTTTTATTTTATTTATCCTGTTTTTATTATTTTTATTACTGTCTTAATTCTCTCAGCCATGGTTTAATCTGTTTTAAAATTTTATATTGTGTATTGTATTGTTTTTAGTCTGGCTGTGCACTGCCCCGAGTGCCAATTTGAGAGAGGGGACAGTATATAAATTAAATAAAACTCAAACTCAAAGGTGGTATTTGCCAGTTCTCTGAACTACTCAAAATTTCTGCTATCGGTTCTCCAGAACTGGGCAGAACCTGCTGAATACCACCTCTGGTCTTGTGGTCTCCTTGTGATGAGCAGCCAACAAGAGCACATATGGGTGATCTCCCATCCTCTCTTTATGCATAGAGGTTCAAAGGAACTGGTTTATTTACCCGTCCCTTGATATTTGTTTGATTATTGGCTCCATTTTCACGGAGTTGTCTTCAGTTCACTGGAAGCTCATTTATGAAATATGAATTCTTGTGTCTTATTGTGCCTGCAGAGGCTTGCTTTCAGGGAAAAAAAAGAATATAAAGGTTCAAACAAACAAAAACATTAACTTACATTTTACAACATGGCCTGGGGATGCATGTGGCAGCCATCAACACTTCCGTAAGCCTCAGAGTTGTGGGGAGATGGAGCTTAAGGGTGGTGTGGAGGGGTCCTTTTTCCATTTGCTAATGGCACTTAGTTCTGCTGTGGCAATCAAGAAAAGAAGTTGCTTATGCCTAAAATTTTCCATATAAAAAGGCAGGAGTTTTTAATCAAGTTAAATAATAGAAATAGGCTAGAATCACTCTTTTCACTGCACATCAACATGTATGACTTTTTCATTTAGCAAATGTGACTTTCTTGCATGGATCTGATTTACAAAACATGGCACATGTTTTTCCTGGAGATTCAGAAAGAAAATACATATATTTTTATGTCATGAATGGGGGAATCCTACAACATGCATAACACAGTATAATCTGTTGCTATTGTGGTTCCTGCAGATTAGTATCAGCATACACTTAGTGTAACTTCAGGGCTCATTTTCCTATAAGCAGGCAACATGATGGTATTTGATTTAACTGGGTTTTTAAACCTCCCATAGCTATGTTTCTGCTTCTGAGAAAAGAGTCTACTCCAGCATTTCCCATTGCCTGACAAATCTCAGAATGAACCTTTTAAAAAACAAACAAAATGCAATTCTTTTGGCTCTATTTACACATACAGATTTGCTTTCTCTTTCATATCCATAATGCAGATTTCCTTTTGGGTAATATACTGTAAGAAAATAATTAGGAAATGGTATAATTGTTGACAATTGGGAACATGGATGCTGTATGTTTTGCAAATGGTATATATCATCATTTATCCTAATTACACAAAACTTTATTCATGCATAAGTCTAATGAAAACACATTTATTTTCTTTAGAGCATGTATTAATTATTGCTAGAGCAGGAAGAAACTTAGAGCAGAAAGGGACAAATATAGAATCCAATTCCATTTAAATATTATTCTCTGTTTAAAAAAGCATAGGCTAAGAAAATGCATAATCACAGGATTACTAAATTAATCTAAAATTCACTTCACTTTCTACTATCAATATTATATTCTCTACTGGGGATTACAATGCTTGTCCATTTCAAAGCTCAGAACTATTTTTATGTCATATAGAAGAATCAAATCACTCTGATTTTGTATTTTACACTCATATTTTGTCCCCATAATCACTGCTGGTAACCCATTGGTTCAAGTCCAAAATTCAAAACATGACAATTCTGTGTTTTAACCTCATTTTTGTCCCTATAATCATCATTAATATTGACTTTGATTCAGTCATTAACTACCTGCCCAACACTGCTGCTGTTTTCAATTGAGCTGTTAAAAATTGTACCAGTTTAGACAATCCAAATTCTTTCTAAGTCTGTGTGATAACAACCAGTTTCTCAACAGCAATTGATATCATTATGGATGACTTTTTTAAATCTGGATATTATCTTACAAATTCTTTGCCTTCAAGATTACTGTCTCTTGAAATGACTTTGTGAGCAAATGTAGAACTGATCTTGGAGAAAGAAGGAATGAGTGAGCTGTTAAGGGGAAAAAATAGTAGTTTAGAAAAATCGATGCACTCCATGGACATTTCTGAAAGCTACCGAAGGAAAAATTGGACAACAGAAGAATCCAGAGAAAGAGGAAAATATGAGAAATAAACTTATAACCATGCTTTGATTTTAAATAGTATAAGATGGGACTAAAAGAAATTCTGAAAGGCTTTCAAAATTCTCTTATTCTACCTATCGGTAAGTATGATAAACAACATTGCTGAATATCTTCTTGTGAATTAATGAATTTCATTTTATTAAGGTCAATGACTGCATGTTTATTAAATCCATACTGTATTTCTGAGCAGGTCCAATTTTTAATCTGGCATATGGTTATTGGTTATCCATGTAAAAAAGGATGGGAGGTAAAAGTGTTTAGGACCTAAGAAATGTACTGATAATCTCCACTCATTTTTCCCTTTAGCTTGATTAATGTAGAGCCTTTCAAAGAATAGGTTCAGTTGTTCTATAATTAGAACAGAACAGAACAAAGCAGGATAACAGAGTTGGAAGGGACCTTGGAGGTCTTGTAGTCCAACCCCCTGCTCAGGCAGCAAAACGCTATACCATTTCGGACAAATGGTTGTCCAATCTCTTCTTAAAAACTTCCAGTGTTGGAGCATTCACAACATCTGGAGGCAAGTTGTTCCAGTGGTTAATTATTCTAGGATGCTTCTCTCCCTGATTAGTTTCAATCCATTGCTTCTTGTCCTGTCCTCAGGTGCTTTGGATAATAGCTTGACTCCCTCTTCTTTATGGCAACCCCTGAGATATCAGAACATTGCTATCATGTCACTGCTAGTCCTTCTATAAGTTGTAGATTCACATAACGATAGCAAGTGTTCAATTTACATTTGGCTACCATGGGTAGAAACATATCACAGAAACTTGACTGAGAGCTTATTGAAATCAATATTTACTATAACTAAATATTTCTATAATCTACCAATTGATGTCTATAAAGAAACAGAGTTTAGTCTGGCATGACTTATCCTATTATCCAGGGTTCCATCAATCAAAACAATAGCAATAGCAATAACATTAAGCCCTTAGACTTACAGTATATACTGCCCCACGGTGCTTTACAGCACTCTCTGGGCAGTTTACAATGTCAACATATTGCACCAACAGTTTGGCTCCTCATTTTACCGACCTTGGAAGGATGGAAGACTGAATCAACCTTGAGCCCCATCAGGATTGAACTCCTGGCAGTGGATAGAATTAGCCTGCAATGCTGCATTATAATCACTGTGCCACCAAAGCAGCAAGAAACTTGGAAGATATAGAATTACACCAATGTAGCAATAACAATAGCACTTAGACTTATATACCGTTTTACAGTGTTTTACAGCCCTCTCTAAGCGATTTACAGAGTCAGCATATTGCCCCCAACAATTTTGGCTCCTCATTTTACCCTCATTTTACCCTCAGAAGGATGGAAGGCTGAGTCAACTCTGAGCCTGGTGAGATTCGATCTGCCAAATTGCAGATAGATGGCTATCAGCAGAGGTAGCCTGCATTACTGCACTCTAACCACTGCACCACCAAGGCTCTTTAGCACTGTACCACTGATATATTAAAAAAGGACAATGATAACGATGTATCTCCCTAAGTTATATTGAGGCTAAAGGTATTGGAAATTGTTTGATTTATGTTTTAGCTTATTTGTAAAAACATGCATACATATTCATTGTATTAACATTTGATTGCAAAGTGTTTGGAGATAATTTATATTACATGTGATAAAAATGTAACACGTAATATAAATGACTCCAAGCAGTTTGCAATCAAATTTTAAAATGGGGGAGAGTCATTAAGGTAAATATTACAGATGCAAGGGAGATCTGTTTCCACCATTGACACAGGAAAATAGTTGCTTTTCAAAAGACATAAAACAATGTAATAGTATATGCCACTGAATATCGGGAAGAAATATCATCTCAATGTATTTGTTGTCTGACATGTAGCTATTTATTTTTTATTTACTTTTGCTGTGCTATTCAGAATCAAACTTTAATGGTTCAAGTATCTCACCCAAACCTTATTTATATTACCTTAATCAGCTTGACAGGATTGGTATTACATATGGATTCATTGATTTTTATATATATAAGAAAATAAATAAATATAATACATTATGGAAAAATTCTGAAATATAATACATTGTAGAAAAAGCAACAAAATTTGAAACAATGCTTTGAAAAAAGTTGAATTCCAAAGATAAAATTGGAGAGTAGGGTAACATGACTATGCTAACTGTCCAGATATAGGTTTGGACTGATTTCAATTGATGCACATTAGGTGCTCTATCACTGTACAACAATCCTTCCTGCAAAGAATTGCTTCCTGCAAAGAATTGCTTCTTATGAGGTGGTGGTGCAGTGGTCAGAATGCAGTACTGCAGGCTACTTCTGTTGACTGCTGATTGTTAGCAGTTCAGTAGTTCAATTCTTACCAGCTCAAGGTTGATCCAGCTTTCCATTCTTTTGAGATGGGTAAAATGAGGATTGTTGGGGGCAATATGCTGACTCTGCAAAACCACTTAGAGAGGGCTATAAAGCTCTGTGAAGTGGAATATAAGTCTAAGTGCTATTGCTACTGCTACAAGAAACAATGTCATAAGGGAAAGGCCATGTTAGCCTACAGTAAATCCAAAATCAGAAAGAGTCTGATAACATCTTTTCAGACTAACCTTTTATTAAAAAGCTTAAGCAATCATAAACCACAGCTTTCTTTATCAAATGTGTGAAGAGGCTAAATTGATACAGGTTGTATATTGATATGGGTGGACTAGAGGGGAAAGACAAAGGAAGAAAGGTAGGTTATGAGAAACAAATTACCTTATCACTTAACAACTGTAGTGTGTTAAACATTCATTATATTTATTGAGAATGTCCAAGATACTGAAATCTTTCAATGTGTGTAAGTTCAGCAATCTCTTGTTTCATTGTGCAGTCCTTTTTCCAAAATGACTTTTTTTGCAAATTTGCAACGCAGTCTCCTGTGAGATTAAGATCCTTTGATATTCTATTGTCCTTGTTTTTATTTCTGATGTCAAAGTTGTATCCAGTAATTCTTTTATGCAAAGTTTGACTGGTTTGTCCTTTGGAGAATCCACAGGGACATTGTTGTTAGGTGGTGGTATGTAATATATCAAAGGAAGAAAACTTGAAGGTGCCTCTAATTTTAATGGCATGTGAGAATGACCTTGCGAGAAAGACAAGGGAGGAGATGCTGCCTAGAAAACAATCAGATAAGAGAGAGGGAAATTCCCAGTGGTTTAAGGGTCAGAATAAAAATCTTAGGAAGGACCTGCCCTAATTGATCAGGTGGTTAAAAGAGGCAGGAGGAAGTTTTTGCAAGATTCTGAAAACTTAGCCTTACAATAAAGCAGGATTAACCCATCCAGTCATGTTGCCTGGGAAGGCTGATGCTTAATCCTCTGTGTATACTTGTTAGGGTCTGTGCTGTTTCTTGCTGGTGTTGTTGTAATGGCAAAGTAGATATATGAGTTGGGGGCAGAGAAAAAAAAATAGAATCATTTCTGATTAAATAACTGAAATACTTTTCATTTTCATTTTCTTTTCATTTATATTATTTATTAGAATTATTTAACTATGTTAGCAAATGTTCTGATTCTGTTGCATTTTGTGGACAAATTTACATTAGAGGAATATGTAGCAGAAAGATGAAAGAATAAAATAAACAATTAAACCATTTGGATTGCAACCCTTTTTTTTTTCAGGAAACATTTCAGAGATCATAGAATTACTTGGATATCTTCTTCCATAGAGTTTCAACAGATTTATTCTTTTCCACTGGTTCAGATACCATGTTACCCTTTTCTTATCTCACACTCTTCTTTAGCTAGAAACTGTCCAGATCATTGGATTTCTCTGAATTCTTGAAGAATTAAGTAGGATTGTTCTGCCTATTCATCTTTGCCTTTTTTTTCCCACATGAAGCAAGAAATGCAAAAAATGTGGAATGAACAGCAGTTGTCATGACAACTTCTATCATTATACCTTTAAGAAATATTTAATGCTTTTCAAATCTTTCCTATGAGCTCCCTGGTGCAGTGATGTAACTTTTTAAAATGAGTACAACTTTTTTTTTACTGAAGTACACCCAGAGTATTAAACATAGTTGTAAAATGGCATTAATTGAGAATAATCCATTTATACTTTATTTTCAGCAGAAATAATAATAGCCCGCTTTGGGATTATTATTACTGTAGGTACTATAGAGATGGATTAGTTTTCTAACATTTCATAGTCTAACTATCATTCACATTTAACTTTTAAAGTTTCACTTTAATGGTTTCACTTTAGCATTACTAACTGAAACCAGAAGAGGAAGAAATATTGATTTTACTGACTAATTTTAGCTACAGAACATTTGGTTTATTATTATTATTTTCCCCTCTTCATTTCAGTGATAACTCTATGTTCTTTATGTTACCTTGTAGGACAGGGGTGTCAAACTCAAGGCCCGGGGGATGAATTATTACCTTTATTGTCAGAGTACAACATGTGTACAATGAGATTGGCTGAGCCTCCCTTCATGCACCCCCACAACACAACTCACAGTAAGGACAGAAGTCCCTAACCCAGTCCCAATTTTATTACACTATGTGACCTTGTTGCACAACGCACCAGCCCCACAAGTCTGTGTTATTTTCCATTCAGATGTCTGATAGCCCACGGGTAGAAACTGCTCTTCAGCTTTTTGGTACGGTTGGCTATGCTTCTATATCTCTTACCCGATGGTAAGAGAGTGAAGAAGTGCTGATTGGGATGTGAGTTGTCCCTGAGAATTTTCCTCACTCTTCTAAAATCTGGTCCACAGGGTGCTTAGATCTGGCCTGTGGTGCCATCCTGGAAACAGTGAAGGACCGGTCCGCGGAGCCTCTGCCAGTGAAAATGGAGCTCCATTTTTGCTGGCAGAAGGTTGCAGGAGGCAGTCACAGCTGAAAATGGAGTTCAGGAGCCCATTTTTGCTAGCAGAGCACTCAGGCTGCCACAGGCGCCCCCAACATTAGTGACATCAAGCTGGCCAACCCCACCCTGGGCTCCTGAGGTCAAACACAACCCCGATGCAACCCTCAATGAAATTGAGTTTGACATCTCTGTTATAAGAAAACAGTTTTACTGAGTCATGTTTTAAGATAGAAGATTCTCTTCTTCTTAGCAATAGAAGTCCCAGTCCCAGTTCTGTTTGTAAATCAAGGACTACCTATATGTAAATATTTATAATAAACTTTTATGTTCACTTCTGTAAAATTAGGAATTTCTTGAAGTTACTGTTGGATTTATGTGACTTGGGGACAGGTTGTTGTTTTTTTTTAAAAAAATGAGCCCTAGAAATGGTTGTGGAATTTGATAAATTAAGTTTTAATGTTCTCTTGAAATAACTTTATAATTATTTTCAGCTCCAAAAATAAAGTTAAACATGGAATTTCACAAAATAGAATTTGATACTTAAATGAGAGAACTGAAGAAGTTTATTGGATGAGAAGTAAAACATTTTCAAAGAAAAAACCAAGGAAGTCCAGTTGCCTTTTAAATAGCCCCTTTGGGACAACCATGACCTGAATGATTGAGAATTTACATAAGAGAATATTCAGTTGTTCTCTTATCCCAGTTCAAGATGCTTTTTTGGATTTAAAGCTGTAAATAGTATTGTCCTAGCTTATATTCCAAACCAGAGGTGCTATTCAACCGGTCCGCACCTACTCGGGGGAACCGGTAGTGGTTATTTGGTGTGGGTCACTGAACCGGTGGCAACACCTGGCTGGCCACGCCCCCAACCCAGTCGCCCAGTTGCTCACTTGTGATCGCTCTCCTGGCTTTCCATTCTCCACACTCTTTCTCCCTGGGGGAAAGGAAGAAAAGCTTGGACGCTGCAAGTATCGTTTTCCCCGTGTGAGTTAAAGTGCTTGAGTGAAAAGGAGTGCAGTCTGACAGAGGGGGTGGGGGTGAATCGAGCCTTGGAGCACTTTTGAAATACATTTTGAAAGCAGCAAGTCCTTTAAAAACTTCTGCAAGGATTCCCCATGGATGCTGCAAGTATCGCTTTCCCCTGTGAACTAAAATGTCTTAAGTGAGAAGGAGTGTGGTCTGACAGAGGGGGTGGGGGTGAATCGAGCCTTGGAGCACTTTTGCAACGTAAAAGAAATGCATTTTGAAAGCAGCAAGTCCTTTAAAAACTTCTCCAAGGATTCCCCATGGATGCTGCAAATATTGCTTTCCCCTTGTGAGTTAAAGTGCTGGAGTGAGAAGACCTGCAGTCTGACAGAGGGGGTGGGGGAATCCACTCCAGCCTTGGAGAAATTTAAAGGAGCTGCTTCCAAAATGCTTGTCTGTATGTGTGTATGTGTGTGTGTGTGTGTGTGTGTGTGTGTGTGTGTAAGAGAGAGAGGAAGGAAGGAAAGAAAGAAAGAAAGAAAGAAAGAAAGAAAGAAAGAAAGAAAGAAAGAAAGAAAGAAAGAAAGAAAGAAAGAAAGAAAGAAAGAAAGAAAGAATAGGAAGAGAGAGAGAGAGAGATAAAACTCTTGTGCTATTATTTTTAATTGTTCCATTATTTATCATGTGTTAATATTTTACACTGTCCCTACCCATAGAAAGATTTTTCTGCCTTTCCTTTGCCCAGGGCTACCACATATTTGTCAGGGTTTACATGCATTCAATGTCAATAGTTCAGAGCATAAAATACACATGTGTTTAACAAGAGTTGAAAAGGGACCTTGGAGGTCTTCTAGTCCAACCCCCAGCTCAGGCAAGAAGACTGAGGATGCCAAACTCTGAGTAGAAATCCTGGAAAAGGTGTCAGAATAATACTTAGAAGGAATCTTGGGGTGAACCCTATACCATTTGTGAGAAATGGCTGTCCAGTCTTTTCTTAAAAACTTCCAGTGATTAAGCACCCAGAACTTCTGGAGACATTCAGTTACACTGGTTAATTGTTCTCACTGTCAGGAAGTTTCTCCTTAGTTTTAGGTTGCTTCTCTCTGTTCATCTATTGCTTCTTGTTTGCATTCTGCTTCTTTGGAAAATACATTGTCCCCCTTTCTTTGTGGCAGCCCCTTAAAAGCCTGTTGCCTATCACACTCTTGGGTAAAGCATGTCAGCCATTTCCTCCTTTCAGTGGTCCTTGAAAGTATGCAGATAATAAAGTCAAAAAAGGTGAACAACATTTTTTACAGAGCTATAGATAAGTTGAGGCTGGGTAACAAGGAATGGCTGGGAGGGGAGGGGACAGGTGAGGCACGCTTTGATGTGAGTGACATTGAGTTGGCCACACCCACCCAGTCACATGACCACCAAGCACGCCCACCCAGTCACATGACCACTAAGCCACACCCATCCAGTCACATGACCACAAGCCACACTCACCAAATAAGCCACGCCCACAGAACCGGTAGTAAAAAAATTTGAATTCCACCACTGTTCCAAACCCAGTTTGTTCTGTGGCAACTTTCTGAATAATTTAAATCAATGCTGAGGCCCTATTATGTCTGCCTATACTTTGGTGAATGATTATTTACAAGTAAAACCAAAATCTATCTGTTATACTTTCCTCCATGTTTTTTTTTAACATTTCAAGAAGACATTTTTTAATGTAGTTCATATTTAAAATAATATAAATGTAATTCTTATTCATTTATACTGACTATAGTTAATATACTATTTCCAATGTACAAGACATTATTATACTGTGTTAGTTATTGTTATGATTTATTAATTAAACAAACACACCTGTAGTCTAATATTGTTGCTCAATACTATTATCTGACAGGTTATAGATATGGTTGCATAACCATACGCAAATTCATTGCCATATTTTAAAGTTACAATGCAGCAAGTATGATCCAACATATATGGATTCCATACAATATTTTTATAAGCTCTGAAACATTTTCCCCCAAAAACATAACATCAAGAGCTGTGGTGGTGCAATGGTTAGAATGCAGTACTGCAGGCTACTGCTGCTGACTGTTGGCTGCCTGCAATTTGGCAGTTCAAATCTCACCAGGCTCAAGGTTGATTCAGCCTTCCATCCTTATGAGGTGAGTAAAATGAGGATATATTGCCCAACAATTGTTGGGTAATAGGCTAGTTCTGTAAACCACTTAGAGAGGTCTGTAAAGCACTGTAAAGCAGTGTAGAGGTCTAAGTGCTATTGATATTGCTATCAATATTTTGAACATTTGTTTTCATTACTGCAAGATTTGGATTTTTTAAAGAATTAATTTCACCACGTTTCTTTTAGATTGTGGATCTCAAGATGCTGCACAATGTTTCAGGTTTATGGAAATTGCAGATCTCTATACACTCCAGGGATTCTAATCAGATACATGAAATATAAATGGTTCATTTTCTCTCTTGTGTCACTACTCTTAATCTCAGTGAAGAAATGCATACTTTTTCATCAGATTTTATAGGTAAAGACAAGGGAGAGATTTCACCCTTCACTATTTGCACAATATCAGCAATGAAACAGCACCTAGGCTATAGTTTATCCTTGAGCACAAATTATGTATATATGAGCAAATTCATTTGAAGGAATGAATTCTCCACATGTTCTTTCTTCTCCACATTTCTCATATTTGGGGGGGGGAGGCTGTTTGTTCAGAAAGGGCTGTCATTACAGTGGATTTTACAATGTGAAGACAAGGTGAAAACATTTTGAATTGTTCCACTCCTCCCACAGTGCTTTTACTCTAATATGCAAAACAGTAAGATGTGCAAGCTGCAGACCCTCCGCTCAACTAAATATATGTGGAAGATGAAGTTGCATACACTCTCAAGGGAGTGTGCTTCAGACAATAGTTTTACCCTAGGGATTTACATATTTATACATTTCAAACCCATTTCTTGTCTTTAAAAAGTTTTCAAAATTAATAACTCTTGAGTATGGTGAGAGTAATGAATACAGTGTTTCTCTGAGCAGAAACGAAATGCTTGCTTAATTCAGTGCCTGGCCACAAAACCTTTGAACAGCAAATGATAAAACTGTGCAAATGAACAGAAAATATTTTTAAAAAGCTAAGCACAAGAGAAGCATTTCCTATAGAAAATGTTCACTAACTTAGTATCTTGTTTGTTTGATTGATTTTTTTAGGTATTTGGCAAAGTCTAATTAGAAAGAAAGGTGTTAATGGAAAAGAAGCTAGAAAAAGAAACCTGTGATTGTAGGTGATGTTTCACTTCTGTGTTCATCAGGTAACAACTTTTATTTGTCATTAAAAAAAAGAAATCCAACAAAACAAAATCCCCTTTTCTTAAGGACAGCCTGTTTTCCCCAATAAACTAAATAAATTATAACTTAATAGTATGGATGTAGGCAAGAACATCTCTTTACAGACAATGTTCTGAGTACAGGGTATCATATTAAACTATAAATGCCTGTAAGAAAATATGTTTTGAAATATGAAGGCATCTGAAAATATATTCTGAGTCTATTTCTCTATTAATATTTGTGCACTAGACTTGGAGTGCAGGAAGGGAGGAGGGAGAGAGAGACACACACACAGAGAGAGAGGTATGCACCATTCTTTTCCTATATGTATTTGTTCTCCATATCTGAAACCAGGAAAAACTTCTATGCATTTGATAATCAACAGCAATAGCACTTAGCAATAGCACTTAGCTTTATATAACGCTTCACAGTGCTTTACAACTCTCTATAAGCAGTTGCCATATTGCCCCCAACAATCTGAGTCCTCATTTTACCTAGCTCAGAAAGATGGAAGAGTGAGTCAACCAAGAATCAATGTTGTGTTGTTTACATCAAAGAACAGGATTTTTTTTTCATCTTTCCTAAAAAGTATGTGGGCATAAGTGTATTACTACTCTTTCATTATGAAGATTTGTTTTTTAACAAATGTAAAACAAGAAGAGTCTAGAGAGTCTAGAATTTACCAACTAGGATAACTCTGCCATGCATATTCTACAACACAAACGAAATATTATTTCAGATGCTCATCAAGGATCACTGATGGAACATGTATTGTAGCTTAATATTTAAAGGTTTCTCCTATTGTGACCTACTCAAGCGGGCAGTGCTCATCTCCAATTCTCAGCCAAGAGAATCTGTGTTGACTGAGAAATGCTTCTGTCATCATGTGGCCAGCATGAAAGTATGGAATGCAGTAATCCTTCCTGCCAAAGTGATACCTATTTATCTGCTCACCTTTGCATACTTTTGAGCTGCTAGATTGGCAGGAGCTGAGTTGAATAATCGGAGCTCATCTCATCATGCAGTAGTCAGGTCTCAAACCAGTTGACAAGCCCAGTGTTTCAATCACTGAACCGTAACACTGACTCCTATTGTAGCTTAAGTATCTCCAAAGTCTAAACTTATGAGATGTGTATTGGAAAGTTGATGCATTTATCAGAGTGGAGTGGGTGGATAAGGGATGCAAATTCTATAGCAGCAATTACTTCTTAAGAGAGTAATTCAATTTGCCTGAATGTTTAATTGATTGGTAACAGATTTAGGCAAGTGGGTTCCTAATTTTAGTTTGTGCCATCCTACTAAAATTTATTTTACAGAATCCTACAGCTAGATGCAACATCAAGAATTTAATACAATAATTTACAACATTCTAATTTAAGAGCACAATTATAAAGCCTCTATAAATGATATGCTCCATAACAGTTAAAAGCAATCATTAGAATATATGTGTAAATAGTCAGACATTTCCACATAAATAATTCATTACTTAAATCAACTTCACAAAGAACTTCCCTCTCCCCTTCCTACTTCATGTTTAAAATTTTACTAAATCAAACTCCGAACTCATGTTAGATGGGAAATTTCTCAAAGAGTTCATGACATTACATTAAAAAGTCTATGCAAAGAAAACATAACAACTAAGTTCACATAGTTTGTTTAATCATGATTGCTGAAAAGCCACATTGGCCTCGTTCATGCATAATAATAGGCTGTGTGCCAAGATTTACAATAGCCAGTGACTCAACTCACATATTGGGCTAGACCAAAAGCAAATTTCATTACAGTCAGCTCAATATGTGATAGGGAAAGGCAACATATATAGCTTGAGTTTGTTGGTTAACATTGGAACTCAAGAAGGCAACATTTAGTACAGGGAATTAAAAACAGATGCTATATATTACAGGTAGGTATTCCACTGAACTAAAAATCCTGACATGCTTGCTCGTTAATCAAGTTTTCTGGGACTGTTAGTTTAAAACCATCACAAATGCCACAGAGGTTTTGCCCATGAAAAAGGCAAAAAGAATGTGCATCAATAGTTAAATACTGAACAGGGAAGAAGACATAGATGTAAGGGTATTTCTAGATAAGCGCATATAGAATGCTTGGAATAACACCAAAGAACTGTTAGTTGGAAACATTATTAATGTGTGTCTACTTTTATAAGTAGCTGTGTTGTTTACTTTATGTCTCTGGAGATTCTCAATCATCCAGATCATGGTTATCCCAAAGGTGCTTTTTCCAAAAGGCAACTGGACTTTCTTTGTTTTTGTTTTTAAATGTTTCACTTCTTATCCAAAAAGCTTCTTCAGTTCTAACTGCATAATTCTATTGGGTTTTATTATATGTGGCTACACTTAGAACTAAAGAAAATGGTGCTGATATAATTTATCCCAAGCCTATTTTCCACAGATGATGTAATCAGCACTTTAATGCACTTCAACAAGGAGCAGAAATAGAGAAATATTATAATCTTGCTTATTCCCCTTCCTGTTTTTTTTTAAAGCATCCAGCCAGATAAATTCAACTTTCTCCTGCTTAACATTTCCTGGATTCTTTTTTATACACAGTGACAAATGCAAAACTGAAAACTGCAGTTGAAGCGCAGCTCCTGGTTGCATTTTAATTTTAGAAAGAATGAGAAATCGGTAGAATGGAAAGAGTGAGGGAATTGGTCCTGGGTTACTATCACAGACTCATTTTAAAACAGGCACTGCTTTACTACAGGGGAGTGAAAAAGAGAGAGGGAAATATAATGAGCTCTTGGTAGACACAGTAATGGAATTCTAGGGTTCTTTGAAAAATTTAGCACCTCTTTCCTTGCTTGAGTAGAACGAGGAGCTATTATTTGAAGGGTTTTTTGGGAAGGTGTGAATGTACTATTTCACCACTTCAACAATGTCAGCTGTATCTTTCCACTCTTCTTTATTACCCCATAACAGAGCTGTAGACTTTCATCTTATTCACATGTTCTATTTCATTACTCAGACTCTTGCTGGAGGAAGGGATTGGGGAAATGTATTTTTGCCAATTTCCTCTTGTGTCTAGAGCCCCCTTTTCACACTTTTGAAATGTCTTTTCAACCTAAAGAGCTAGAAGTTAGATAGATAGGAGGTGATTTCCTTTGCTTTAAAGATATCTAGAGAAATAAAATGACTTCACATCTTAATACATACCGTAGTAAAATTATAAGTTTGCCAGTTTGTAAATTTTTAAAAAATATTTTGTAGTTTGGAAAACTAACACTGGACTTTTACTTATGTTTACTATGTTACCTATGTTAACTATGTTACCTTCATTGGTAGCATTCTGAACTTCATTTGCCTTTTCTCTCAAGGATTTTCATTGTCCTTGTTCCTTTTGTTATATTGACTGCCAGAAAGGAAAACACTACATATTTGGAATTGGTCAGACATAGATAGCCAGATAGTATTCTATGAGTTTCAAACTTTCTACTAAGGATTACATTCATGGGCTTGGGTGCTTTAGATGATACAGAATGCATTAGCTTGAGGAGCCATGCAGGATATGTTGCTAAGTGGTGTCCCAGGAGGCAATCTAGAAGATCTATAAGAATGGTACATGCAGTCCATCTTCCCTTAAGCGGTCAGAAATAAAGATAAAAAGGTGTTACATTTTGTCATGTCTCATGCAGGAGGTTTTAAGTTGCATAAAAGGCATAGAAATGGAAATCACATTGCTCAAAACAAGTTTTTCCACTGTAACTGCATATATCATGAAATTGTAGTTATATTCAGAAAGCTCAAATAAATTTACAACATGTAAAATTTGCCTTGGTAAAATTAAAGTTATTTTAGTCAAAGGACAATTGCCCTTCAGTCAAAATATATCAGCTAATTTATTAAGGTTATACAAATGAATTTTGAACTCTGCTTCTCGACAGCCTTGAATTATCCTTTGGATGAGTGAGGTGAAAAGGTGAGACAGATTTATATTCTCTATTCTGGAGAACTGGTAGAGAAAGGCTTTTTGTTTGCTTGAGGCAGTATAGTTCATTTTATTTATTTTTTTGAAAAAAAATTCTCTGGAAAGTTGTATAATATATATTACAGGGCTTCAAGATATAGTGGTTTTTTTTTTTATAATTATTGTAGTTTATTTTCTGTTAATGATTGCAAGCAAACAATAGCATTATGTAGTGCATGGAATCTTCTTACATAAAAACTTTGATTATGTTTCCGCTGTGTTTGGGCTTCAGAAAACTGATAAAATGTGCAAGATTAATCCATATAAGTTTCCAGAGAAGAGATATTAAAAAAAATTAGGCGTTTAGGAAATATATGAGAAAGATTTGCAGAATGAGTTACTAATTAGAACTACTCAGGTGAGTGTGTCTAATCCTCTGAGAATACCTTGACCATCTTTCTTTATTAATATTTCCTTTCATTTTGAAAAAAAATGTGGGAGTACCACCATGCCATCTGCTAGAACAAGATGACCCACATGCCTATTCTTTGTTCAATATTGTATAAAATTTTCACCATCTGTTAGAGCAATCTCTCCTCTTCTAAACAGGGAAGGTGCAAGAGGGTGTAGAGTAGTACAGAGAATGAAGGTTCCCCAGTGTAAGGCTGAATATAAAATTGCAGAGAAGTGATCTAAGGTTGTTACAATTTTTAGAGAACTTCTAGTGTTCAGGTCTAATAGGGTGAAATGAATTTCCAAGACAAGTGATGGAGTATACCAGGTTGTGACTCTATAGGAAAGAGAAAGACTTTTTGTTTGATCTAGGTCCTACTAGCTTCAATATCATCCTGAATCCTACTGGTAGTAGGTCTACTAGCTTCAATATCATCCTATTTTTCCCTGACAATTGTTTCCAAGGGTTGGACAATAATGAGGAATAAGACAAAGAGAATTGATAACATTTGGTGTTCTACCTGAATGCTTCAAAATGCTACCATGAAGAATAGTGGAGTTTTGTAATTCAAAATCTAATGTATTGGTTCACACAACACATTAAACCCCAAACCTGGATTAATAAAACCCAGTTGATGTGTTCATACTTCTGCATATACTACATCCAAACAACCGAACATGTTGAGGACTCCAAGCTACTGACTTAATATATTATGCAAACATGGCCTTCATTATTTATTCAATCAATTTATTCAATCAATCAGTCAATCAACAAACTTGTATAGCTATCCATCTACTCAGTATAATAAAAAAAGACCATTTTAAACAATAAACACCACTAAGATCCCAAAACGCTATATCAGTTCCATCAACATCCTAGCTCTAGTAGCTAAGGGAAAAGCCAGGTATTTACCACTTTCGTGAAGAACCATCAGAATGAGGGCTATCTGTATTTCCATATTAAGCCAAAATAACATTATTATTATTTTTTGTTTCTTTCGGCATAGGATGAGCAATAGCCTTAGCGTTAACATATTGTGTGAATTACAGCCAAATGATCATGAAGAGTAAAGCATCAAATGCAGCAGTCCAAAAAAAAAAAAAATGTCAAAGACCACCATGCCAACAGGGGTTACTGAACATCACATCTCAATGAGAAATTAAGTGGGTATAGTCAGAAGGCAGGCCATTTCTATAATAAACCCCATATTGTGGAATATGCTTTCCTAGAAATGTATTCAGCCCCATCCTTTTCTTATTCTGCAATACCCTGAAAACCATTTTGCCTAAAATGTCTTTGGCCCATTGTGTGATCAAGGATTCTATTTAAGAATTGTCTTTATGGTTGGTTACTTTGCTGATATTTATAGGTTAGGGGTTCTGAACCCCCAGTCTGTGGACTGGGCGTGCCAGAAACCAGTCCTTGCAAACAAGTGAAGTCCCATCCATGGGCTGCAGACAGCACGTGAAACCACATGACCTCTGATCTGTGGAAAAACCTCTTTCCATGGAACCAATCCCTGCTTTCCAAAAGGTTGGGTGCCTCTGTTATGGGTAACATATACATACGTACAGAAGTGGTATTTAGCAGGTTCTGACCAGTTCTGGAGAACTGGTAGCAGAAATTTTGAGTAGTTCAGAGAACTGGCAAATAGTATCCCTGACTGGCCCTGCCCCCACTTATTTTCTGCCTCCCGAGTCCCAGCTGATTTTCTGGGTCTTCTTTTGTTGCCCTGCACAGGAGAATGGAGCTGGAAAGCAGGTTAGTTAGGGGAGGGAATGGGGATTTTGCAGTAACCTTCCCACAGGAGTGGAGTGGGAATGGAGATTTTATAGTATCTTTCTCCTGCCATGCCCACTAAGCCATGCCATGCCATGCCACGCCCACCAAGCCATGCCCACAGAACTGATAGTAAAAATTTTTGAGTCCCATCACTTCATATATAGCTATTTATCCTAAGTATGCTTTTCTGGAGACAAAACCTTCAAGGTAAAACAATTGACAAATTAGCAGGGTGACTAGTAATAGGATCAAGATATCATGAAAGACAAGATGACAAGCATAGCGCAATGGCAGATGGTTCATGTTACATTGATTCTTCTTATATGAACAGATCCAAGATTGATTATCTCTCATATGCTTGAAGAGCAATGTCTATCCATCACTGATTTCCCCAGCTGTTGTCAATTTTAAATGTACTAAAATTAAACATAATGGTTTTAGGTAGGAGAGAATAAGTGGACTTAGGAATGAGAGAGTTTAATCTTCTAAAAAGCTTAACTCTGGTTCTCTCCAATTTCTGTTTTCTTTACCTCTATAGTACTTATCCCCCAGACCTGATCCCTAGCAAGTTTTTCAAGATACATATAAGGCCCAAAAAACTTTATGAAATTGGGTCCTGTGATCCTTTTAAAAAGTTGAAGTCTGCAATTTATTGTCCCAGCTTTGTGAAAGGCCATGGAAGATCATGTAATCAGCCACCTAAAAACAGCAGAAGGCGAGAAAAGATAAAGGAGTCCCTGCAGGTTTTATTCCATTAGTTGTAGCAGAGGCAGTGCTATTCATTTTAAAACTTATTATGGGAAGAGTGCTCATTTTTGTTTCTAGGCGATTGAGCCAGTGCTATCTGAAGTTTCCATGATCATATTGCCAGCATGACATTACACCACAGCAAGATCATATGGCAAAACACAGAGTACTGTTACCTTCCCACCAAAATGGTACCTATTTATCTACTTGCATTTGCATGTTTTTCAGCTGCTAGGATGGCAGGAGCTAGGGCATGCGATGGTTGGAATTGAACCACTGGAGCCCAGGCCTTCCCTGGCATCTTTTAAGGCATTAAGCCACCACAACTCTTCTCCAGAAGGTGATGGCTGTTGACTAAATATATTGCATATTTTAGGAACATTTGACTTGTTTTTTATTAAAAAAAAGAGTGCAGATAGATATGGGAGACCACCCAGAAACAAACCCGACCTATTCTCTGTTTTAAAGATATAAAAAATAATTTGCACCACTGAAATGTAGCTGTATTGCCACAGTATTTATTCTCAGGTACTATATGGCACAAATAACCCTTTAGGGGCAAAATGTAGCTCTTTGATCGTGGTCACTTTCTTCATCCATCTTATTGCATATTAGATTTTATCCCACTTTTATTACTTTACAAGTAACCCAAGCTAGTGAACACTTAATGCACCTTCTTCTTCCTGTTTTTCCTACACCAGAAACCCTGAGAAGTGGTTTTGGCTAAAAGAGAGAGAGAGTAATTGGAAGAAAGTCACCCAGTTAGCTTTCATGCTTAAGATTAGCAATAGTAATAGCACTTAGACTTATATACCACTTTATAGTGATTTACAGCCCTCTCTAAGCAGTTTTACAGAGTCAGCATATTGCCCCCAACAATTTGGGTCCTCATTTTACCACCTTGGAAGAATGGAAGGCTGAGTCAATCTTGAGCCTTTGAACTACCAAATTTCAGGCAACCGTAAGTCAGCAGAAATGGCCTGCAGTACTAACCACTGCGCCACTGAACTCATAGACATCTGGTTTCTAGACCAGTATCTTAACTACTAGATCAACTACTGATTCTCATATGTTCCTCTAAGATTAAAAAAAGGGAGGTCCACCTATGTACCAAATTGAGCAACAAGGAAAAGTTGGATTATATGTTCATTTAATTTAATTTAAATAAATAGTTCTGGACTAATCTCTAACAAAGGATGGTTTCAGAACTTCTGAAGATAGCACCAATTTCTGATTCTCATTTTAAAAATATGACCTTAAAAGATTCAGTCATTTCCCTTGTCTAGATCAGAAGTGGTATTTAGCAGGTTCTGACCAGTTCTGGAGAACCAGTAGCGGAAATTTTGAGTAGTTTGGAGAATCGACAAATACCACCTCTGACTGGAGATTTTACAGTATCCTTCCCCTGCCATGCCCACCAAGCCACGCCCACAGAACTGGGAGTAAAACAATTTGAATCCCACCACTGGTCTAGATCATGTATTTACATACCTCACTGCATTATGAAGGGTCCCCACTGCCTAATAAGCACTTGGGTTAAAATACATTTCAAATAGCAATAAAGCTCAAACCATCAAAATTCATATAAAAAACAACAGAAGTGACACACCAAAAGGTAGTTATAAAATGAGAAACATATAATTAGAGATCAAACATTAACACAGCATTAAAGACTGAGTTGTTACCTTCCTTAAAGCATAAAAAATAGAATCACAGAATTATACAAGACAATTTAGATCAGGTGGTTTCAACCTCTTGCTCAATGTAGAGATCCAAATGAGGTAATTTTATCTCTGTGGAAGTATGTTCAGAACTAGTGAATAATTAAAAAAAATCCCTCACTTTCTTCCATAACAGTATAATTTCTCTACATGTTTGGAGATGTGGTAAAAAAATTCAGGTTCATGGAAGAATAAGCTTTTTCTGCAAGATCCCAGCACTCTTTTTGACCTGAATAAATAAGAACTAGTGGCCTGAATTGAGACAAACCTGTTGGCACCAAGCTAAGGATTTCTTTTCCTCCATCAACTGATAAGATGGTACCATGATGGAAAGGTTTCTTTTGGGACAGGACTGTCATTTGAACCAGCATAATTTGGTCCAGTGACTGTTAGTTTAAGATCAGAAGTAAAAATAGTGATTAAAGCATAAATAGTAATTAAAAATGAAAGAAAGGCAGGATTGATCAATCTGAAGATAAAAATAGGAACATCACAAGGGCAAAAATCCAAAACTAACAGAGATACTAGATATGGCTGACAAGCCTGAGTGAGTAGATAACATCTGATTCCATCTCAAAACCTTACTGTGAATGTGAAGGACATTTTCACAGATGCAGTCCTGATAAGCTAATTTGTCTTTCTGCTATGGTTTGTACAATATGTAAGCATCCCTAATGTGGGATGGAAAAATGTAGTGAACCATTTCAAATGTAGTGAACTATTAAAAAAAATCATATAATCTTTAATCAACATGGAAACTATGTTTAACATGGAAAAAATGTTTGTTTGCTCTTTGGGCAAATTAATTGATCAGAATATTCCAAGTTGATTGCATTTAAATGGAACAAAATGCAGTAGATTCCAGATAGACCAAAATTTAAAAGGTGCCAAATAATGCATCATAAAGAAAAAGAGAAATTCAAAATATTTTGGTCTGATACCAAGGAATAAGAATTTTGATCTAATTCCATGTATAGGCAAATATAGTTGGTTGTCTAAGAAATAATGACTGGTGGGCAATTTTGAGGCTTAACTAAATTACTCATTCAAACAGTGAACATATTCAAATAGAGGTTTATATGTGATGTAGAAACCATAGCATTTCCCTCCTGAATTTGTTTGATTTTGTCTCTTCAATTTCAATAAGCATATTACTTATTGAATTTCTAACGTTTGTTTTTCATTTCTCTTATTATTTGCTATAACTTGCTATGTATTAATTTTTAAAAGGTTTTTATTGCTGTTTTCTTATTCTTAAACCCTCTAGAATCCATGATGATTGGAATGATCAATAAATGGTATTAATGCAAGCAGGCAGAAAGAAAGCAATAAGGTAGAAAGGAAGGAAAGAAGAAAGGGAGGGAGGAATGCAGGAAGGGAGGAAGGAATTAGTTTTAAGAGTTTTTCACATGGTTACACTGTATTTATATCATATATTGAGTTTTTTAATAGTTTGCCAGGTTGCATTTGTTATAGAGTTAGTGATATAAATTTTTAATTTCTTAAAAAAATATTACTTTAAGGTGCCTAACTTGGACACTGTAAATTCTGGTGCCCTCTTAAGCACAGAAGCTGGCTGGGTAATCTTGGGCAAGTCACTCTTTCTCAGCCCAGTCTACTTGACAATTGGTTTGTAGGGAGCACTATGTACAAGTTTTAGTTGTATTAAAAATAAAGGCAGGTTATAAGTCAAATTGAATGTGCATTATTAAATATTAAATATAATCAAGGTGAGATAAGGCAATCTAAAATTTTGGTTGAGAAAGGACTTTTATTTAAATTGATTTAGATCCTCTAATCAGATACATTATAGAAAATAGAAAACATTCTTTTTTCCTTAGTGGTGCAAGAGGTAGAATGCTATTATGGAGGGTTGGCTTAAGAACTAGAACTTGAGAACTGTATCTTATTAGATATTTTACAGTGGTGGCACAGTTAAATTTACTAGTAAATTATAGTTTTATATTCTCTGTCATAAATGATGTTTAGTACATGAGATTGGTTAGTTTATGGTCTGATATTTTATGCTTCCATTAATGTTTTCATTGCTTTCTCATTGCTAAGGGAATGGAAAAGGAACCAAAGTTGAAGCAGCCTAACATTGATAAAATATAATATTATTGATACAATCATGATTAATAAGACAACTCTACATTTCTTTGGGATGAAAAATGTTGCCATTTTTATTTTAATAATAACCCAGTAATAAAAAGCTAAAGTCAAAATGTTGCAGTCTACTTTCTTTTTCAGTAAATTTTCTGGAAGCTCTATGACATGTTGATAGTTTCATCAAGAATAAAAGTCCTGCAAAAAATTCAGACAAGAACATAGAGAATTCCTCCCAAATAGGACTCAATAGATATTAGAGACAACCTATCAATATGAATTACTGTATATTAGTGTATTAGAATATGATATATATTACTGTATATTAGTGTATTAGAATATGATATAATTACTGTATATTAGTGTATTAGAATATGATATATATTACATTGTATCACAGTGGTGGGATTCAATTTTTTTTACTACCGGTTCTGTGGGCATGGCGTGGTGGGCGTGGCAGGGGAAGGATACTGTAAAATCTCTGGCCAGAGGTGATATTTGCCTGTTCTCTGAACTATTCAAAATTTCCACTACCGGTTCTCCAGAACTGGTCAGAACCTGCTGAATACCACCTCTGATGTATCACATCAGCTCTATATAAACAAATAGATGAATGTAGAGAGTACAGTCTCTTGTACCATCTATTTATTTGCTACCATCTATTTATTCTCTATTGTCCTGCTATTGTAACAAAGTTTTATGTCTGAATCCCCAAATTGTCCCCATTAGGTTTGGTTCTAATGTCTCACAAAAAGTATTCTGAAAATGTGTTCTGCAGATGATTATTAACTGATTCTAACATATATAGATTTCTCCCCATGTCTGTTAGTGAATATTTCTTTCAGAATCCGTGTACTTGGATTTAAAAATTATTTTTCTACATCATCTAAAGAATATTTGCATCATAGCTAAGTGGGACTCAAACTTAGTGAAATCACGTTAAACAATTTTTCTTTTTAGTCCACTAGTGTGTCTACTAGCAAATGGGGAACTACAATGTCTGTATTCTTTCCAGGGGTGTTTAGTTAGAAACTATGGGTAGAGTATTAAATAGTTTTGCTTCTGAACAGGTCCACTGGAATTATACTGCAGCAACACCTAATTCAAACACTTTAAATTGAATTAAGGGACAAAACTAATTATGATCCAAAGTGTCCAAATTTAGAGCAACTGTCTTTATACATACATACATACATACATATCTATATATTGATATCTATATCAATATCATCTATCTATCTATCTATCTATCTATCTATCTATCTATCTATCTATCTATCTATCTATCTATCTATCTATCTATCTATCTATCTATCTATCTATCTATCTATCTATCTTATCTATCTATCTATCCATCCATCCATCTATCTGTCTTTCCATTTTTCCTGACTGTTCTGGAAAGCTGTAGGAAGTCACCTAGATGATGATGTGTGACCATTTAAAAACACACACACCTGTTTTTGATATTTTTGGATGTTTAAAAGGCTGGAATGGGAGTGAAAGACCTTTGAGAGGCAAAGTTGTTCTATTTGCATCCAAAAAGTCATCCTCAAATCCTCAGAAGGCTGACAATATGTCAGCAATGTTCAGCTACTCTACATTTCTGTGATGCAGGTTTGAGCCACCAGGAAAGTGCTACCATTTCTCATTTTGAAAATAAAGTTTCAGGGTCATTGGCTACATTGACATCGCTTTTTGCTGGAAAGTTGAGAAGCTGGGTCCTTGACATAACCTGCTGGGTCAAGAGTTGCTCATCATTGCTTTATGTGTATATTATTTTTGCATATACTATGTTCTCTAGATGATCAGAAAACAAGGGTAAAATATTTATTTTTATTTTTAATTCTTTTAGAACAACAATTTCAATGTCTATATAAACAGTGTGTTGTCTGGTTACAGTTAGTTTGACCAATAGTCATCATCATCATCATCATAATGTTCATTAGTAGTGATCATATAATAACAGTATTTTTTCAACATAATATTAATACTTAATTGTTAATGCTAGATCATATTGATAATAAACATATCATAATAAACCCTCATTGTAAACTTAATCCTTAGCTTATAATTTTAAATATTCTAACTTCTGTTTCTGTTATTTAACCATAGATAAAAAACAAATCTATGTTTCAAAATATTCCATATCTTCCTTCTGTTTAATTTCAGGTGTTAATCTATTCATTTGTGCACATTCCAGTATTTTTTGATACTATCTTCTCATCTGTGCGGATCTCCACAACTTTCCAATGTTGTGCAAATACAATTCTGGCTGCTGTTAACACGTAATATTAAATATATATAGTGCCTTTATTATATTTTTCTGATATGATACCCAACAGAAATATTTCTGGTTTTAAATCTACATGTTCCTTTATCATTTTTTCTATCCAAGAATGTATTTTTGTCCAATATGTTTTTGTTTTTGGGAACATTCACCACATAAAAGAAATAATTCTTATTATTCTGAGATAAGCTATGATTTCCTTATCAAAGAAAATGCAGAATAATAACATATAATGTCATCAGTATAAGTCAATATTAACTGCACCTTTGCCAAGAAGAAGGAAGAGATAGAGGCATCCTCTTGTCTTGCCTAATTGGTAAGTGGTGGACATGGACAAAACCACAAAGTCTTTCAAGGCTATTCTCCAAAGAAAAACAGCACCTGATACCTTTGGGAAACATCTGCACCTCTATAACTGTCTGGTTTGGTTCTGCAACCCAACAGGACAGACACAGACTTCAGAGGATAATTAGGACTGCAGAAAAAACAATTATCACCCACCTGCCTTCAATCGAGGATCTGTATACTGCACGAGTCAAAAAGAGGGCTGTGAAAATATTTACAGACCCCTCACATCCTGGATCTAAACTGTTTCAACTCCTTCCCTCAAAATGACGCTATAGAGCACTGCACACCAGAACAACTAGACACAAAAACAGTTTTTTCCCAAAAGCCATCACTCTGCTAAACAAATAATTCCCTCAACACTGTTCAACTATTTACAAAGTGTACACTACTATTACTGTTAATCTTCTCATCACTCCTTATCACCCATCCCCTCCCACTTGTGACTATAACTTTGTTGCTTGTATCCTCTGTTTCCTAGTATGATTTGATGTTGATTGTACCCTACGATTATCATTAAGTGTTGTACATTATGATTCTTGATTCTTAACTAATGTTCCTTCTTTATGTATACTGAGAGTATTTACACCAAGACAAATTCCTTGTGTGTCCAATCACACTTGGCCAATAAAGTATTCTATTCTATTCTATTCTATTCTATTCTATTCTATTCTATTCTATTCTATTCTATTCTATTCTATTCTATTCTATGTGCAGAAAACCTCATTGTCATAGTCCTGTGATGGCGAACCTATGGGCATGTGAGCTGTCAACCCAGCTCAGCTCTGCCATGCACGTGCGCATGCCTCCCAACAGCCAGCTGGTCTTCGGGTCTCTGCAGAGGGTGAGTAGAAAGAAGATAGCGGCCTGCGTGCCTAACAGCGCTCAAATATTATTATTATTATTATTATTATTATTATTATTATTATTATTATTATTATTATTATTATTATTATTTAGTTTTCTATACTGCCCCTTTCCCTGCAGGGACTCGGGGCGGTGAACAGCCAAAATTAAAACACAGTACAAATACAATATTTAAAAAACAATTAAAAAAGATTAAATATGGTGGCTCAAAGATAAAACTCAATCAATAGTATAAAAGACTAAAACCAATTAAAACCAATTTAAACCCTATAAAACCCTAGGCCAGACCAGCTTGATGAAATAAGTATTTTTTTAGCGCGCGCCGGAAGGCCAAAAGGTCAGGGATGGTCCTCATCTCCAGGGGCAATTTGTTCCAGAGGAGTGTGCCCCCAAGGAGAAGGCCCGTACCCTCGGGGTCACCAGCCATCCAGCCGGCGGCATCCCGAGGAGGCCCACCCTATGGGAGCGTACTGGGCGACGGGAGATCGATGACGGCAGTAGGCGGTCCCGTAAGTACCCAGGTCCCAAGCCATGGAGCACTTTAAAGATAGTCATTAACACCTTGAATCGCACCCGGAAGGCTACCGGGAGCCAATGCAGCTTGTGCAAGAGTGAAGCCCCCAAAACCACCTGCGTGGCTGCATTTTGCACCAACTGGAGCCTCCGGGTGCTCTTCAAGGGGAGCCCCATGTAGAGAGCATTGCAATAGTCTAGGCGGGAGATGACGAGGGCGGATGTGAGAGTACGAAGTGCATCCCGATCCAGAAAGGACCGCAACTGGTAGATCTTACGGACCTGACAAAAAGCCCCCCTGGTGACGGCTGCTATATGATCTTCTAACGACAGCCACACATCCAGGAGGACACCCAGATTGCGCGTCCTCTCTGTGGGGGCAAGAATTTCCCCTCCCACAGCCAGCGATGGAACTAACTGGCTGTATCGGGGTGCCAGAAAGCACAGCCACTCGGTTTTGGCCGGGTTGAGCTGAAGCCTGTTTCACCCCATCCAACCCCGCACAGCCTCCAGGCCATCCGGGTCATCACTTTCATGGCTTCGTTGGGTGGCCTGGGGTAGAAGCGTACTGATAGAACTCTACCCCAAAGCCACGGATGATCTCACCCAGCGGCTTCATATAAATGAACAGTAGGGGCGAGAGCACTGACCCCTGAGGAACCCCACAAATCAGGGGCCTCGGGGTCAATCTCTGCCCCCCTGTCAACACAAATTGTGAATGGCCGGAGAGGAAGGAGGAGAACCACCGTAAAACAATGCCTCCCATCCCCAACCCCCCCCAACCGCTGCAATAGGATACTGTGGTCGACAGTATCAAAAGTCGCCAAGAGATCTAGTAGGACCAGAACAGAGGAATAACCTCTGTCATGGGCCCTCCAGAGATCATCCACCAATGCGACCAAAGCCATCTCCGTGCTGTACCTGGGCCTGAAGCCTGATTGGCGTGGATCTAAATAGACAGCTTCATCCAGGTGCCGGGGAAGCTGTCGTGCCATCACACTCTCAACAGCCTTCACCACAAAGCGAAGGTTGGAGACCGGACGATAGTTAGATAACAGAGTTGGGTCCAGGGATGGTTTCTTGAGGAGGGATCTCACTACTGCCTCTTTCAAGGTTGCAGGTAGAAACCCCTCACTCAAGGAAGTGTTAATAATACCCTAGAACCAACCTCGCGTCACCTCCCGAGTGGCCATACCAGCCAGGAGGGGCACGGATCCAGTAAACAAGCCCCCGTCCAGAGTCGCCCAGTCAGAGTCCAACCCATCCTGGATCTGAGTGATTTTGTCCATCAGAAAGTTCGAAAAATACTCAGCCTGCCCCTGCAGAGGATCCTCCCGTGCTCCCATTTCTAAGAGGGAGCGGGTCATCCTAAAAAGGGCGGCTGGGTGATTTCCTGTGGACATGATAAGAGCGGAAAAGTGAGAATGCTTTGCCGTCCTTATCGCCATTAAATAGGTCCTAATATAGGACCACAATAGTGTTCGGTCAGATCCGGAGCGGGTGGCCCTCCAACTGCTCTCTAGGTGTCTTTTCTGATGCTTCATCTCCCTCAGCTCCTCAGAAAACCATGGAGCCGAGTGGGATCGGCATCGGGTCAGAGGCCGCAGGGGCATGACCCAGTCAAGGGCCCCACTGCTGTCCTGTCCCAGGCAGCCACCAGGTCTTCGACCGAGTCGTGTGTTCGAACCCCGAGAAATGGCCCAAGCTCCATCAGGAACCTATCCGGGTCCATCAGGTGCCTGGGGCAGAACCATCGTGTTGGCTCTGCCTCCCTGTGACGAGGGGTGCGGCTTGGAAGTCCAGTCTAAGGAGCGAATGATCAGACCATGACAGGGGCTCAATAACAACATCCCCTATACCTAGATCATCCTGCCACTGTCCAGAGATAAAAACCAGATCCAAGATATGACCTCCAGTGAAAGTTGGGTCCCTAATTAGTTGGGTCAGGTCCAAGGCTGTCATGGAAGTCAAGAACTCCTGAGCAATCCCCGGGGTCCCGCCAGCCGAAGGCAGGTTGAAATCCCCCATGACCATCAGCCTGGGGGTCTCAACCGCCAAACTGGCTATGAACTCGAGGAGCTCAGGTAGGGCCGATGTCACATAGCAGGGAGCCAGGTATGTAATCAATAGGCCCATCTGAACCCCGGAACCACATTTTACGAAGAGGGATTCACATCCGGTCGTCTGAAGGACAGTGGATTTCCTAGGACCTAGATTCCCCCGAATAACCACTGCAACCCCCCACCACTCCCCCGGGCCCTCGGTCGATGAAAACCCAAAACCTGACTGGGCATATCTCACCAGGGGAACACCCCTCCTGTCCCAGCCAGGTCTCGGTGATGCCCGCCAGGTCCACTCCCCCTCCATAATTAGATCGTAAATAAGGGGGGGTTTATTAACTATGGACCTGGCATTGCATAACATCAGCTGAAGGCCCAGGGCCAAATCATTCAAATAACCCAGGGAATGGGACATGACCTGGGGGTCGGAGCATGCCACTGCCTGTAAACAGTGGGGGCGAGCTCCCACAACATGATAAGGCCCCCTGTCAGTGCCATACCTGCCTCTCCCGCCGATCGTGGCAATAGCCATCCCTTCCCCCTCCCAGGAAGAAACCCCCATCCTTGATCCAATCCCAAAATCTCCCGGTTGCACGTGACCCCCGGTCTGGTCCTTTTCTCAGTCGGGTTGTTCCCCAAACCAAACCTAGTCACCCTCCCTTAGCCCATTAAAAATTTAAAGATAAAAGAATGTAGTTGGGCATGCTTCCCTTGACTCTGCCATCTTTCAGGATCCCAGGATCCGTCATCGAGGTATGTCATAGAAAGGTCGGGGGGGCACCTCAAAGAAAGAGGGACATTCCTGAGTGCCCACAGGTCCTGCCGCTGAATAAGTAATTGGGTGGGCTAAACGGCGTCTGGCCAATGATGTTGTTGATGGTTGATATCGGGATTGGGGGGAGAGGGCCCAAAAATTCAGAACCGACCCATCCAGATGTCCCAGGCAGCAGAACATAACCTCCGTTCTTGCCATCATCGTTGCCGCCATCGATGGGGGACGGGATCGGGGGGGCAGTAGGCTCGTCCTAGATGTTACAGCCGACACCAGGAATACCAATAAAACATTTAGGGTAAGTGTGCTTGAGATTGTGACTTTATTTTATTTCAAAATGACTGGCTTAGTTCAGTGTAATACTTGTATTACAGCTGTCTTTCATAGTACTCTTTTCAAACTTGGATACTGTCTTCTTTGTAAAAAAAATTACCAGTCTACATGGAAAGATTACCTATCTAGAATCTCTAATCTGTGCTGTCCAAGCAGAAATTAGGTGCTCAACCCTGCCATCTATTGAGCTGCTGCCCCCACTACCACAAAGATCCTACAGGAAAAGGGCAGTATGGACAACCATGGGATCTGGCAGGGTGAAAGCTGTGGACCATAAATGCAAAGCTTTTGCTGTGTCCCAGCACAACAGATACAGTTCCCTTGCTGACCTTAATAGGGACACTAAAGTGACAGGTCAAGGTAGTTGTGATAATGATAACGCAAGTAAACCAGGGATCATGGTCCTAGAAGAAGAACTTACTTTGGAAAGGAGAAAGTGTGAATCAGGTGTTACGCATGAGTCACACAAGAAGAGCAAGGAATCCAAAAAGAGAAGCCACCTTCTGGTTGGGGACTCAACTGTAAGGGATGTAAATTTAGGAAAGGATACTGAGGTTTTGAAAGAGGTCAGGTGTCTACCAGGTGCTACTGCCAGCAGACAAGAAGCGTATTCTTAAGATAGTCAAGAATGCCAGCAAGAACTGTGATATTGATGATATTATACATCTTGGTACAAATGATCTGTCCCAGAAGGCTGTATTTTCTGTTCAGAAAGACTTCCAGAGCTTGGGGTATGAACTAATACCCCAATATGGTCTGTAGGCTTATATTTTCAGAGGTTCTACCAGTATACAAGGAACAAAAAGGGAAAGGGCAGCGTATAGCAGAGTTTAATGTGTGGCTAAAGGAGTGGTGTAAAAGAGAAGGCTTTGGTTTTATTAGTCATGATGTCTGCAGCTGGTCCAATGAAGAACTGTACAAAAGAGATGGTTTGCATCCATCGAAGAAAGGGACTGAGTTACTTGGCATTAAATTCACAGATTTCCTGAATAAACATTTAAACTGAACAGTGGGGACAGAGAATTAATGGATTCAGAACATTTTTGTCCCCAGCAACCTAAAACTAATAAGGATACCAGTGCATGCAAAATAGATGTTTGTGCAGGTAAGATTATCAATCTTGATGCCAACCAAAACCAAGCATTTAATAGTGAATGCCATACCATGTGCACTAATCAAACAGGTGGCAAGAAAATAGGGGCAGGCAGGCACAACACAGGTTATGTAGACAATAAACACAGTGTCAGACATAAAGATCTCAAGTGCCTATATATACAAATGCACAAAGTCTGGGGAACAAACAGGGTGAACTCGAACTACGAATACATGAAGGTAAATATGATATAGTTGGAATAACAGGTAAATATGATATAGTTGGAATAACAGAAACTTGGTGGGATGAAACCCATGACTGGAACATACTGGTAGAAGGATACAGAAATGCATGAAACCAAAGATGAAAACCTCCTAGAATGCATATGGATCAGTATAAAAGAAAAAAAGAATGACATGGCCATCGGTGTATATTACAGGCCACCCAATCAAGCAGAAAAAATAGATGTCCTTTTTGCCAGCCAACTAACAAACATATGCAGGAAACACACAACAATAGTAATGGGAGACTTCAATTATCCTTTCAATTGGAAAACGAATTCTGCACCAAGTGAGAAATCAAATAAGTTCCTAACCAACCTAGCTGACAACTTTGTTGTCCAAAAGGTAGAGAGTGAAACTAGAAGGACAACCATACTGGACTTCATTCTTACAAACAGAGAAGAAGTTACAGAGGGAGTTGAAACTGCAGGAATCTTGGGTGAGAGTGACCATGTCATACTAGAATTCAGCATAACACAAACACAAACAACAGAACATAATGACACCAGAGTCTTGGATTTTAAAAGAGCTGATTTCGATAAACTCAGAGAGAACTTGGGAAAGATTCTATGGATGAAAATCCTAAAGGGGAAAACAACTCAAGAATCTTGGGAAATTCTAAAAAGTATGATCATAGAAGCCCAGACTAGCACAATACCACTGAGAAAGAAAAACAAGAAATCCAAGAAGAAGCCAGCATGGCTGCACAAAGATCTCTCTGGCAAATTGAAAGAAAAAAAGGACAAGTATGTAATCTGCAACTCTTACATTGCAAAAACATATGGACTACACAACTCGATCAGGGCAAAGCAATAGACGCAATCTACATAGACTTCTGCAAAGCCTTTGATTCAGTGGTACATGACAAACTACTCCTAAAACTAAAAACTTATGGTATCTCTGGACACCAGCATAACAGGATAGAAGCATTCCTGTCAAACAGATAACAAATGGTCAAAATTCGGAGAGTCCTATCCAATTCTATACCTGTCAACAGTGGTGTTCCCCAAGGCAGTGTTCTAGGACCAACTCTTTTCATACTCTACATAAATGACCTCTGTGATCATATCAAGAGCAACTGTGTTCTCTTCGCTGATGATGTAAAGCTATTCAACACCATAGAAAATACCGCTACCCTTCAAAAAGACCTTGACTACGTATCAGAATGGTCAAACAAATGGCAACTTCAGATCTCAACAAATAAATGCTCTGTCCTACATATTGCCAAAAAAAATCAGAAAATAAAATACAGGCTGAATAGTCAAGACCTTGTTGATGATCCAAACTCTGTCAAGGATCTTGGAGTACTCATCTCAAACGACCTAAGTGCTAGAGCCCACTGTAACTACATAGCCAAAAACGAGCTAAGAGTTGTTAACCTAATCTTACGTAACTTTTTCTCTGGTAATATTACACTAATAACTAGAGCATACAAAACATTTGCTAGACCAATACTCGAATACAGCTCATCAGTCTGGAACCTGCATTACATATCTGATATTAACACAGTTGAAAAAGTCCAGAAATATTTTACAAGAAGAGTTCTTCACTCCTCTACTCGTTGCAGAATGCCTTATGCCACCAAACTCGAAATTCTAGACCTAGACAACCTAGAACTATGCTGCCTTCAGTCTGATCTAAGTATAGTATATAAAATCATACATTGCAATGTCCTATCTGTCAATGAATACTTCAGCTTCAACCATAACAGCACAAGAGCAAACAATAGATACAAACTCAAGGTTAATTGCACCAAACTTGATTGCAGGAAATACGACTTCAGCAACAGAGTGGTCAATGTCTGGAATACTCTACCTGACTCTGTGGGTTTTTCCCCAAACCCCAAAAACTTTAACCTTAGACTGTCTACTATTGATCTCACCCCTTTCCTAAGAGGTCTGTAGGGGGCGTGCATAAGTGCACCAACGTGCCTACCGTCCCTGTCCCATTGTTTCTTTTATATTTTATTTTTCTTATATGTATCCATGTATTCATAACTATGTTATACTTATACCTATTATCTTGTAAGCAATTGACAAATAAAATAAATAAATAAATAAAAGTACAAAAAATGGAAAGAAGGACATGCAACTAAGGCAGAATATCAGCAGATAGCCAGAATAAGAAGACAGAAAGACGAAGTCAGGATAGCAAAAGCTCAGAACGAACAAAAGTCAAAGATAATTAAAAAAAAAGTTTCTTCCAACATATAAATAACAAGAAAAAAATCAAGGAAACAGTTCGGTCCATTAAAGAGAGAAGATGCAAGGAAGTAACAGGCAAAGAGAGAAAGCAGAATTGCTTAACTCATTCTTTGCATCTATCTTCATTCAAAAAGAAACTATAGCTCAATCCACCAAAAACATAACTGTAAAAGACAGACCAGAAATAAAAGTTAAAATAAGCAAAAAAATAGTAAAAGAACACCTGTCTGATCTTGATGAAAACAAATCACCGGGGTCTGATGGATTACATCCCAGAGTTTTAAAGGAGCTAGCAGAGGTCATCTCAGAACCACTGCACCATATCTTTCAAAAATCCTGGAGCATCGGGGAACTACCAGAGGACTGGAAAAGAGCTGATGTGGTTCCCATCTTCAAAGAAGGAAAACAAACAGACCCAGGAAACTATAGTCCAATCAGCCTAATATCAATACCTGGGAAGATACTGGAAAAGATAATAAAAAAACAGATCTGCCAACATCTAGAAACAAGTAAAGTAATAACTAGCAGTCAGCACGGGTTTGTTAAAAACAGATCATGCCAAATTAATCTTATTTCATTCTTCAACACAGTGACTAAATTAGTAGACCAGCAAAATACTGTGGACATAATATATTTAGATTTCAGCAAGGCTTTCGACAAAATAGACCACAACCTACTTCTTAGTAAGCTAGAAAAAAGTGGAATAGATAGCACCACCACTAGCACCACTCACAACTGGCTGGCAAACCATACTCAACACATAGTCCTTAATGGGTCTAAGTCTACATGGAGGGAAGTAAGCAGTGGGGTGCCACAAGGTTCTGTCCTAGGCCCAGTACTCTTCAATATCTTCATTAATGACCTAGATGAAGGAATAGAAGGGGAACTTACCAAATTTGCAGATGATACTAAGCTGGCAGGAATAGCTAACACCCAAGAAGATAGGCTCAAGATCCAGATGGATCTTGACAGACTAGAACACTGGGCCATATCTAGCAAAATGAAATTCAATATAGAGAAAAGTGAAGTCCTACACTTAGGCAAGAAAAACCAAAAGTACACATATAGACTGGGTGAAATCAGGCTCAATAGCAGTAACTGTGAGAGGGATCTTGGAGTCTTAGTGGAAAACCAGCTAAATATGAACCAGCAGTGTTCAGCAGCAGCCAAAAAGCTAATGCAATCCTAAGTTGTATTAACAGAGGGATACAATCAAGATCAAGGGAAGTACTAATACCACTCTATAAAGCCTTAGTAAGATCACACCTAGAATACTGCAACCAGTTTTGTTCACTACATTATAAAAAATATGTTGAAACTCTAGAAAAAGTACAGAGAAGAGCAACCAGGATGATTAGGGGACTGGAGGCTAAACATATAACAAACGGTTGCAGGAACTGGGCTTGGCTAGTCTAGTAAAGAGAAGGACCAGGGGAGACATGATAGTGGTCTTCCGATATTTGAAGGGCTGTCACATGGACGAAGAGGTCAAGCTATTTTCTAAAGTGCCTATAGGCCAGACAAGGAATAATGGATGGAAGTTGAATAAGGAGAGATTTAACCTGGAAATAAGGAGAAACTTTCTGACAGTGAGAACAATCAACCAGTGGAACACCTTGCCCTCGGAAGTTGTGGGAGCACCATCTCTTGAGACTTTCAAGAAGAGATTGGACTGCCATTTGTCAGAAATGGTGTAGGGTCTCCCGCTTGGGCAGGGGGTTGGACTAGATTACCTACAAGGTCCCTTCCAACTCTGCTTATCTGTTATCTGCATGCATGGGGGATGGGATGCATGTGTGGGGGACATGCACACATGCATGAGGGATGTGCATGCATTGCATTTTGGGGATGCGGTCATGCATGCCTGCTTTGGGCATTAGGTGCAAAAAAGGTTAGCCATCATTGTCATAGTCAGTTCCCTTTTCTCTGCTAATCTTCTGCACGTACATGAGAAGAAGATAGATCTATGGCACTCCCGGGAAAGCGAGGTATTATTTATATTCAGAATTCTTGAGTAGAACATGTCAGGTTTTAAGCTGAAATCTTGCTCAGAGACAAATTGTCCTAGGATTCAGATCTGAGATGGCTTCAGGAAGAAAAGTAATGCTCTTCATCAATACTGGTAAGCAGCAGAAAGCAAGATAATATTCTCTATCCTTACTGAGTGAAGACCATAGCAAGGAGAACTCAGGTATTGCTGAAGGGCTGCTGCTTTAACTGTGTCCTTTCCACATGTGGCTACTTGCTTTTCTTAATCAGCACAAATGAATAGGGGAAAAAAAAGGCTTTCTGAGTCAGCTATTTGGGTTGATGTCCCAGATAATGAGAGTTGAACAAATGTGACAAGCAAGTAAAGGAAATAAAATAACTTGTGGCAGTAATTGTTTCTGCAAAAGAAAAAAAGAAAAGAAAGGGAGGAAAAACCCTGAACAATACAAAATAAAAAGTGTGTGGGGGGGGAAGGGGGGAAATTCCTTGATATTCCAGGAAGAGAAAGGCTTTCAGAAGAGATTCCTGGAAATAGAATGGATGTTCTCATAACTGTCAAGTCCCAGGGGAAGAATAGTTTCTGTGGAAATTATGAGATTGGACATTTCCTGGAGTCAAAGGGAGATTCTCTTTCAGTACAGAGTTGCTTGTAAAAAGAGATAATCTTGTCATACTTATGACAGTGAGAAACAGAGCTCCTTTTCCCATCTGTAATGGTTTTGTCTGCCAGCCTGTACTTTGCATAACTAAACAAGCTAAACAATAAGTAAACAATCTCTATGCTCATTACTTATTAAATGTATTGCATGTAGTTTGGTCCATGGGTGAGAGTACCAAAGATCTATCCATATGGGGAAATAATCAGAGGTGGTATTCAGCAGGTTCTGACCAGTTCTGGAGAACCGGTAGTGGAAATTTTGAGTACTTCGGAGAACCAGTAAATACCACCTCCCTATCTATTCTCTGCTTCCCGAGTCCCAGATGATCGGCTGGGTCTTCTTTTGTTGCCCTGCACAGGAGAACAGAGCTGGAAAGCAGGTTAGTGGGGTGGGAAGGGAATGGGGATTTTACAGTATCCTTCCCCAGGAATGGGAAGAGAATGGAGATTTTGCAGTATCCTTCCCCTGCCATGCCCACCAAGCCATGCCCACAGAACCGGTAGTAAAAAAATTTGAATCCCATCACTGGAAATAATGTATTACAGTACTTATTTTTTTTAAACACAAAGTACCCTGGCACATCTTGCTTAATATGGAATTTTAGAAGAATTTCACCTACATGTACCTCCTGCAGCAGGGTTGTCAAACTTGCGGCTCACAGCCCATCACACGCTGGCCACACTCAAGCCCAGTTTAGTGAAGGAGAAAAAGTCACAATACATCACATGACTATGCCATCATGACGAGTTTGACACACCTGTCCTACATTGTGAGACAAAGTAAGATAAAAGTATTTATTTTAAGTTCTTATTACTACATTTCTAGTTGCAGTAGAAAGCAATCTCACATTACTTCTTGAGTATATTCATTCTGATTGCTACAAGATGACTCACTCTCTTGATTGAACTTGAGTGGTAATGGTATGAAAGTTGCTGAGTTGAACCAAAGTTGGCTAGATGCTATTCCCTACTTTGAACAGAAGCAACATTTAAAAAGAAATGTGTATATGCCTCAGTGTCAGCTTTGAAGAGGAATAGACTGAAAGACATGTTTAATAGATTAGAAAGAGCTACTATCTTCCCATAGAATTGGGGGAAAATCAATTCTCTGTTATCAGAAGAGACTACTGATTTTGAATGCAAAGGATGGCAAGCTGAAAAACCTACTTGTAAAATAAAATCCTAATCTATGAAAGTTGAGTTTGCATATATTGTATTCCTTCTTTCCCTCTTATATGAAAAGATTAAAATTAAATTCATTTTAATGTGCAACATTATGTAATCTCTGTCAATAATCCATTTATTTTTCAATAAAATTGATAGGAATGTGTGGAAGGGAAGTTTTCTGTTAGCATGAATAGTAGCATACAGTGTGTTAGTGTGATGAACTGGTGTGTCCCACAAATGTAACAAAAACCAAATAAATGTTCCTTAATGCCTTCAACTTGACTTTACTGTTCAATTGTTCACAGTTGGAGATTAATCTCTTTCCAAAATAACATTCCAAATGAAAGAAATACACTCCAAACTCAAAGAGCAGATAACGAAGCAATAAAAAAAACCAAAAACAAACTGCACTTTATTATTTATTTATTTATTAATTCCATTTATATACCGCCCTTCTCCCAAGGGACTCAGGGCGGTGAACAGCTCATCTAAAAACCCCACAGAAAATACAAAAGTTAAAAAATATTAAATTTAAATCGGCTGCGTAATAAGACTAAGAAACCCCCCCCCACCCTTAAAACCCAATTTGGAATTAAAAATGGAGACCAAATTTAAAATCATTTTCTCAGCCCAGGCCGGCCTGCTCAAAGAGCCAGGTCTTCAACGCGCGCCTGAAGGCCCTCAGGTCCGTGCCGGTACGAAGTTCCGGTGGCAGAATATTCCAGAGGGCGGGGGCACCCACAGAGAAGGCCCTACTCCTTGGCGCCGCCAGACGACACATAGCGGCCGACGGCACCCGGAGCAGACCCTCCCTGTGGGAACGCACCGGCCTGTTGGAGAACGTTGGCAGAATGCGGTCCTGAAGGTAACCTGGTCCCATGCCATGGGTCGCCCTAAAGGTCAAAACTAGAACCTTGAAGCGAACCCGGAGAGCCACCGGCAACCAATGCAGCTCGCGCAGGAGAGGCGTCACATGGGCGCTACGTGACGCCCCCATGATCACCCGCGCGGCTGCATTTTGCACCAACTGGAGTCTCCGGATGCTCCCCGCAGGGAGCCCCATGTAGAGGGCATTACAATAGTCCAGGCGAGAGGTGACAAGGGCCTGAGTGACCGTGCGCAAGGCGTCCCGATCCAGGAAGGGCCGCAACCGGTAGATCCGACGGATCTGATGAAACGCCCCCCTGGAGACGGCCGCAATGTGATGTTCAAGTGACAGCCGTACATCCAGGAGGACACCCAGGTTGCGAGCCCTCTCTGTGGGGGGCAGAACTTCCCCCCCAATAGCCAGCGAAGGTGTCAGCTGGCTATATCGGGGCGCCGGAAACCACAGCCACTCGGTCTTGGATGGGTTGAGCCAAAGCCTGTTCCTGCCCATCCAGTCCCGCACGGCCTCCAGGCACCTAGACATAGCCCCCACAGCATCGTTGGGGTGGTCCGGAGTGGAGATGTACAGCTGGGTGTCATCTGCATACAGATGACACCTCACTCCAAGACCACGGATGATCTCGCCCAGCGGCTTCATGTAAATGTTGAACAGGAGGGGAGAGAGGACCGACCCCTGAGGCACCCCACAAACCAGGGGCCTAGAGGTGGACCTCTCCCCCCCGCCAACACGAATTGCGAACGGTCAGAGAGGAAGGAGGAGAACCATCGAAGGACGGTTCCACCAATCCCCAACCCCCCCAACCGTCGCAATAAGATACTATGGTCGATAGTATCAAAAGCCGCCGAGAGATCTAATAGGACCAGGACAGAGGAGAACCCTCTGTCACGAGCCCTCCAGAGATCATCAACCAACGCGACCAATGCCGTCTCAGTGCTATGTCCAGGCCTGAAGCCCGATTGGAACGGATCGAGGTAAATAGCTTCCTCCAGGTACCGGGGGAGCTGACGTGCCACCACACTCTCAACAACCTTCGCCACGAAGGGAAGGTTGGAGACTGGACGATAGTTGTTTAAAATAGCTGGGTCCAGGGAAGGCTTCTTGAGGAGGGGGCGCACCACCGCCGCCTTCAAGGCGGTAGGGAGCACCCCCTCTCTCAAGGAAGCGTTGACAATCCCCTGGAGCCAGCCTCGTGTCGTCTCCCTGGCGGCCGAAACCAGCCAGGAAGGGCACGCTTCCAATAAACAGGTGGTGGCATTCAGACCCCCCAGCAACCTGTCCACACCCTCGGCGGTCACAGGATCGAACTCCCCCCAGATAACACTCCCAAGACCTGCCCCGGACACCTCCCCCGG
Organism: Bungarus multicinctus; assembly: GCA_023653725.1. Lineage (NCBI taxonomy): Eukaryota > Metazoa > Chordata > Lepidosauria > Squamata > Elapidae > Bungarus > Bungarus multicinctus. The sequence continues at coordinate 81,297,361 of CM042838.1, forward strand.
GACCACCCAATTGGAGTCGAGCCCCTCCCGAATCTGAGCGATTTTATCATGCAGAAATCGGGAAAACTCCTCCGCCCTACCCTGCAAGAGGTCATCCCGCGCTCTCGGTTCAAGTAGAGAGCGGGTCACTCTAAACAGGGCGGCAGGCCGATTTTCTGCTGATGCAATAAGGGCGGAGAAATACGAAGATTTCGCCGCCCCTATCGCCACAAGGTAAGTCTTAATATGAGATCTCACCTGTGTTCGGTCAGACTCAGAACGGCTCGCCCTCCAAATGCCCTCTAGACGTCTTTTCCGGCACTTCATCTCCCGTAGCTCCTCCGTATACCACGGAGCCAAATGGGATCTGTGCCGGGTCAGAGGTCGCAGAGGCACAACTCGCTCTAGAGCCCCGGCGGCCAACCCATCCCAGGTGGCCACCAGGTCTCCAGGCGAGCTGAGAGCCAGAGATTCAGGAAATGGCCCAAGCTCCCTCTGGAACCGCTCCGGGTCCATTAGGCGCCTGGGGCGGAACCATCTAAGTGGCTCCGCCTCCCTGCGGTGGGGGGTAGCGGAACAGAAATCCAGCCTAAGGAGGGAATGATCTGTCCATGACAAGGGTGTAATAACTAAATCCCCCCAATTACAGTCATTCAACCACTGCCCAGAGACAAAAATCAGGTCCAGCATGTGTCCTCCTATGTGAGTGGGGGCAGAAACTAACTGGGTCAGGTCCATGGCCGTCATGGAAGCCAAGAACTCCCGGACCAACCCCGAGGTTTCACCGAGCGATGGCAGGTTGAAATCCCCCATGACCAAAAGCCTAGGGGTCTCAACCGCCAGCCCGGCTATTACCTCTAGGAGTCCTGGGTAGGGCCGATGAGACGTGGCAGGGAGCCAGGTACGCCATCAAAAGACCCATCTGTACCCCTTGCCCCCACTTCACAAATAGAGATTCACAGCCAGCCGTCTGAGGGACAGTGGCCTCCCTAGGACAGAGGACTTCCTTTATAAGCACCGCTACCCCACCTCCCCTTCCCTGAGCCCTAGGCTGGTGAAATGCAAGGAAACCTGGTGGGCACATCTCAACCAGAGGGACACCGCCCTCTGGGCCCAACCAGGTTTCGGTGACACCTACCAGGTCCGCGGCCTCCTCCTGAACCAGATCATGAATCAGGGGAGCCTTATTAACCACGGACCTGGCATTGCACAACAACAGCCGGGTATTCAGGGCCTGAGATTCCGGACAACCAGGGCTGCAGGATGGGTAAGGAGGGTCGGAGCGCGCTACCGCTTGCAAACATCGGGAGCGCGATCCCCTTACCGGATATGGCCCTCTACCCCCAGCATATCTACCTCTCCCAGTCACCGTGCTAATAAAATTGGCCCCCCGCTGCCCACCCCCTGTCTGCCACCCCGACACAGGAACCCCCGAGGCCCCCCAGGCGCGCGTGCCGGCCCGGCTGCCCCCAATTCCATGCGGGCTGTCTCCCCCGCCCGCCCTGGATCCTTCCAACCCCTTAAAAAATCCCATTAAAAATTTAATCCCAGATTTACAACACTTCCTCCGGTTTCTTCGGCCCCACCATCGCTCCGGATCCCAGGATCCCTCATCACAAAAGGTCTTAGAGAGCCTTGGAGGCCACCTGAGGGAGAGGGGGGCATCCCTCAGGGCCCAGAGCTCTGCCCTCGAGTAAGTCCATGGTCCCGGCCACCTCGACAGTCCCGGAGCGCCTGCAGTCTCTGCCATCCTCTGGCCGCGGAAAAAATCCAGGTAGGCTGGGGTATATGCCGCCTCCCCCCAGTCGTCCCACCTCTGCCACCGGTGGGACCCCCGGGGGGGAAAAGGTCACAGGCAGAGCTAATCCCCCCCCTGGGCCCACCACCTCTGCCACCGGTGGGGGCCCCAGGGAAAAAAGGGGAACAACCATGGCTCCGCCTAAGTGGCCCACGGGGGCATCGGCACCACCACTCCTCAGCCGAGCTCCTCCGTGGGTCCCCCAGCCTCCGCGCCGTCTTCGGGGCCGTCAAGGGTGCCCTAGGTCCACTCCAGGGCCGTAACTGCAACAGGCCCGCGTCAGGACCAACCGGAGCCTCCCAAGACCGCCCCGGCCCGAGTGAGGTCGCCGAGCGTGCCACACCGCCGTGCCTCACTGGGGGCGCCAAGGCCTCTTCACCGCCCTTTGGAACTCCGGGGGTGTCACGGCCGCTGTTCCAGGGCCTCCGCGGCTGTAACAAAGCCGCCGAGGCCAGTCCAAGGCCCTCCGGACGGCCCCCCCGAATCGGCCTCGCCCTGGGGAATCCAGGGCCACCATACTCCTCAGGGGGCCGCTGGGGCCATGCCGTGACACAGTCTCTGTCCTGAAAACCGCTAAGGCCGTCAGCACACAGGACGCCGCCACAACGACCCCAGAGGCAGCCGCCGCCGCCGCCACCGCCGCCGCCACCACCGCCGCCGCCGCCGCGGCCATCGCCGCCGCGGCCGCCGCCGCCGCTGCCGCCGTGGCCATTGCCGCCGCCGCCGCCAGGCGCTCGTCCACAGACACCCCGCTCCGCCGACCGCCGACTTACTCCGCCGACCGCCGACCGCCGGGAAAGGCCTCCGGGGCCTCCACAATCAACTCGGAGCCGCCAGGGCCGTCGCGACCACGCCGCCCTCTGCACCGGTCCCGCGGCTCCAGCAGACCCCCGACCGGTCTCCAGATGTCCCGACCGGCCTCCCCCGATCCTCCCCCGCCTCTGCCACCGGCGAGGGGACCTAGGGGACAAGGGGGGCCGCAGCTGAGGCCGTCTAGGCCGGAGCGAGCAGCGGCGGAGCACCGCGTCGGCCATCTTCAAAACCCGGAACTCTGAAGAAAGTTCCACGACAGACCAGGATAATTAATTACAAACTTCAAGAAGATAACCAGATATAGTCCGTTGGAAGAATGCCAACCAAGATAAACCTCATCCAGGAATAAAACACTCTTTGTTTCCAGTGTTTGCTAGCACGCAGGTCCAAACTCTTATGCAGTTCTCACACCTGCATCCCATGAAGAGGATCAAGGCCCGCTCCTCCCAAGTAGACCACATCTTTTCCTTATCCTCTCCTCCCTACGTGCCCTAGGATGGATAGGGGATGGGCCTGGATCCTCCTCTGCCTGCTCAGCTGGCATCTGATCTTCTGCAGCCTCCTCCACAACTTCTGGAGCCACCCTTCCACTCCCTGTTGGCTGTTCCTCCTCTCCCTCAGAATCAGTCTCCACCAGGGGCATGACAGTTAGCATGGGTAAACAATTGATTCCCAAAGAGTTAAGGCAGCCTTGGCCCCAGTCAGGATGAAACATGGATGATTTGAAGGACTTTCTCATCTCTTTGCATGTATCTGTATATGTAGAAAACACATTTCCAAAAGAGCTGCTAGCAAAATAAAATGCCTGCCCTTTACAGACACACATGCATCCATGAATAGTCTTTGAAGTAGTTGTATAGGTCTTTCAAACAATGTGACTGTTTCAATGCTTTAAGAAATGTTGATTCACTCATATGCACACTCTTTGTGAACAATCTTTCTGAATGACTCACATAGACCAGAAAGTTCGGGTAACTCAGTAAATCTTTGCTAAATGTTCAGATGAAAGGCAGGTCTATTCTTTGACTTTAGGCAGTCTGAACACATTAGCAAAATTAGATTAATTGCATATTCTTAATTAAAGTTGTAAGGAACAGCACTACTGTGCCAGAAGTAAGAAATAATTCTATTCAGAGATATTTTTATTTATTTATTTTTCTCTAAAAATATTAGTACCAATTAATTCTGGATCATAAATAATTTTAGGTTTCACAGCAAGTATCGTGAATTGATTCAGTAAAGCTCAGGTAGCAATAAGTTACTCTTTTTGCCAAAGTTGAATAGAAATACATTATTCATGGTGAATGTTTTTTAGCTATTCTCATATCATCCATCATTTTTCCAAATGAGAGCTCTCATTCCTATATTGATGAAGAAGAGCCATTGTTGAAAACACAAATACATAATGGTTAAGGCATTGGACCTGAATGTTGAAATCTTTAGGCATGTAAACTTATGGGGGAAATTTACTCTTACCTTAATTACATGTGTCTGTAGAGGACATAAGGAGGAAAGTAAAATAGATATTGTAACAGAATAAGAGAATAATACAGTTAAAAGGGACCTTGGAGGTCTTTAATCCAACCTATTGCTTGAGCAGGAAACCCTATACCTTTTCAGTCCAATCTCTTCTTAAAAACGTCCAGTGTTGGAGCACCCACAATTTCTGAAAGCCAGTCATTCCATTGATTAATTGTTCTGTCAGGAAATTTCTCTTTAGTTCTAGGTTGGTTCTCACCTTGATTAGTTTCCATCCATTGCTTCTTGCCCTCCCTTCTTTTGCTTTGGAGAATAGGTTGACCTTCTCTTCTCTGTGGCAGTCCTTTAGATATTGGATCATAGTTATCTTGTCACTTCTAGTTCTTCTTTTCATTAAACTAGACATACCCAATTCCTGCATTCGTTCTTCATATGTTTTAGCCTCCAGTCCCTTAATCATCTTTGTTGCTCTTCTGTGCACTCTTTTTAGAGTCTCAACATCTTTTTTATATCGTGGTGATCAAATCTGAATACAATATTCTAAGTGTGGTCTTACCAAGGCATTATAAAGTGGTGCTAACACTACACATGATCTTGATTCTATTCCTCTGTTAATGCAGGCTAGAACAGTATTGGCTTTTTTGATGGCTGCAGCACACTACTGACTCGTATTTAAGTGGTGGTCCGTTAGGACTCCAAGATTTCTCTCATATTGTGACAAAGCTGTTATCCCTTTTTCATATATATATTGATGCCATGTAGTCATACATGAGGAGAAGAACCTCCAGACTGTTTGTATTCTGAGAACAACACCAGAAGTTTTTTAAAAAATTCTAATCTACCCTATGGATCTGTTTCTGGGGGGAGGGGAGGAGGAACAAAGTGGAGATATAATGAAAGCTAATTCTGTTCCGTAAGACTAATGAATAATTTGAATGAGCGGTTTCTTAGAATTAAAGAAGGACAGGATAGATCAAGGTAGACCTTAATCCCTCAAGCTCAAACTAATTATGATAGCACTAGTATATACATTTCTTTTGCTCTGTTAATTTTTTTTTTTTTAAAGGTTGTAATACATGAATAAGAGAGGAGTGCTGCCAAATGATGCAGATCTGCTTGGGGTATGCATTGTTCAAACTTAGCGGAACTACTTTAAAATGTACAGGATCACAGTTTTCATTTTATTATTATACCTTTTGTATGTCCAAAACTTAATTATCGATATGCTATTTATGGCATATTATGACTTTCTTAATCAGGAGGCACCTAAGTGTCATTTCTAGGTCCCTCATCTTCCTTAATGATGCCAGTCTTGCCTTTTCTGAAATTTTATTATAATCTGACGACAAGGCATTTGGGATTTTACATTCATTCTGGAGCTGTAATCTGCTAGATTCCCCTTTCAAGGTGATATTATTAATGACCAAGGGCTCCAATTGTTCTCCTTTGGTCACATTTGGCTATTGGCACATCGTCATTTAAAATTGGTTTATTGAAGTGGGGCAGTTAATAAATTAAAATCAAACAATAAAATAAAGTATGAATTTCAGTAAGGAATATAGAAGATGTGGGTCATGGATAGAAAGCCGAAGAAGTTAGATAAATCTATTCAAAATGTACATTGGCACTTTCCTTCTGTAACTGTTCTTTTTAGGTGTGGGTAACCTTTTCTGTAAGTAGGCCAAATTAAATGTATTTAAATGTTATTCATATATGAAAGTGGAGGATGTGTCACTAGATTGGATTTACGTACCTTACCTTGTCATTAAGGTATAGCAACTAAAAAGATCTTCCTAAAATGTAGGTTTTTGGAGCATGCTAAGCACAAATTATGGCCAGTTCATCAGCCAGAATTCTCAGCAGGTTAACAGAAATCCATAAAGCATCCTGTGAAAGTACCACACTGTTCTCAGGAAACAGCTAGTTCCAGAAATATATATTTTTGACAAGTTTAACATGGGTGTAACTTTCCCTCCTCCCATAGAATTATAATGCCTTTGAAAAAAAATGACATTGACAACTAAGTAAATATGGCACTGTTAGTAAGTCATAAACACATTGAAGAATTTCCTTTTATTCATGATGAAATAGTAGAGTGACTATAGCCACATTAGCCTACTTGGCTTACCTTTGACTTATCTCTATGAATAGGCTTCATTTCTTCTTACTGTAACTTAACACTGGCATCTAGAGACAATATCCCAACTCCCGTTTCACTTCAGACAGGTTGAACAGTTTGCACTGCTGGATATCCCAAAACAATGTCTCAGAGGGCCATAGAGTATCTTATTAACTTGCTCAATAAAGCTGTGAGAAGACAGGTGTAATGTGTCCCTATGGAAATTATGAAACTCAAGATCACAGTCCCTCCCCAGGGACACAGCTGTTTTTAAACAAGGCACTCTTTCCTTCCTTGCATCCCTATTGGAGATACACAGGTTTCTAATATATTATTATTATTATTATTATTATTTGTATCATTAAAAATGTGAGTTTGGTTCTGAAACAGTAATCTCATCTACCTTATGTTGTCTCTATTTTTTTCAATTTTCATTTTGACTTTGTGCATCTGCCAATGTTCCTCTGGATTTTGTTTTCAAGAGTTTAGCAACTTAATGCTGCTTTGAGTATCCACTCAGGCTGAAAGGCAGGGAAAAATAAAAAATAAATGCAAATAGATATAATACCTATTGACATATTTGTGCATCTTTCTCTTTCATACTTCTATATGGTCAAATATATATGGGGGAGGAGAAGAAAAAGAGAGGGAAGAGAGGAAAAAATAAGAGAGTGAAAGTGAGTGAAGAGGGAGGGAAGAGGGAGGAAGGAGGGAGAGAGAGAGAGAGAGAGAGAGATAGACTCTTTTATTGAGTTCAGGAAGTTTTCTTACCAACAATTTGTAAATTATGTAAAAAATAGAGGAAAATTTTTTCTCAGTGCTTTTTTCCACTTTTTTAAAAAAATTTCCACTATAGCCTATTGCCAGGAGGTTTCCCATCCAAATGATAACCAAGTCCTAGAATAACGATTATGGATGTGCAAATACGTTTACTTGGTCCTAATGCTGTATTTTGCACAGCAGAAAAGATGCTTTTAAAAAAAAAAAATCAGAGCAATGGAACTTTGTGAAGCATCAAGGGAAAGCTGATTTACTTTGCAGGCCCCCTTTGCCTGGATGGATAATTTCAACAAACCCTTTTTCATTGAGGAAGGCAAAGTGGCTGCACTGAGACTTCACCCATTAACACCACCATTACCACTTTGTGATTTTTCAGAGTTGCTGTGAGTTGGGCCGGATGTGAATAATAATATTAAATGTTAATGTTATTATTTATATTTATTATTATTTCAAAATAAAGCACCCTTTCAGATTTCTGCACTTAGATGCTGCTTGGGAGCTTAGGTACATAATATATTCATTCCAACTTTAGAGTATATACATTGACATATATATAACCCTCACAGCCTCCAGTCACCAAGATAAGACTTTTGATATCTCTATTCTGGGTGGCAGTATGAAAACAAATCACTTCAGACCAATAGATGACTTTCCTCATCTGATTCATGTCAATATTACAATGTTACACTGTAACCTCCCAGGTCTGCAAATAAATTTAATAAATAAGTAAAGTTCAAACAATATAGGAGAGAAACCTATATAAACCATCCTGAAGTTTCCACAAATGTGACCAATCTTCTCTCATGCACAACAACTGGAACCATTCATTGAGGGAAGAGGGAACAACTGTAAAACAGTATTGTCACACTCTAATCCTTGTAGACAATGAGAAAGGTATGATGGTTGATAGCCATGAATATTATAAAGAGTTTAATGGGTCCAGAAAAGGTAAACACACTCTCTACTGAGATCATGAAACAGGTCAACCATCAGGGTGATTAACTCTTGACAGCACATCTTCTTGGACACTCCTCCAAAACTCTCAACATTATCCCAACATTGTCAAAAATGGCTGAATCAAAAAACAAACTCTTTAGGATGGGCATATCATCTCCTGGTTGTAATATATCATATATCATACCCAGAGTTATTTTGGATAGTGAGATGGGCAGCATATAAATTCAACAGTAATTAAAAGACCCCAAAGAGCCCTGGCAGCTCAGGCTACAGGCCCATCTAGTTCAGTATTCTGTGTTACATAAGGCACCACTGGATGCATTTGGAAAACTCACAAACCTGGATAGGAGTCTGAGAGATTCCTTTCATTGTTGTTTACCAGGAAATCACTATTTAAGCTATGCAACCTATGATTCAGGAGCTTGTAAACAGCCACCAATAATTAGTAGCCATTGAAAGCCTGATGCACTTTGACTCTGGGCAGTCTCTTTGTAAAACCATTTCAATTGGAAGCTATTATTCCAACTGTTGGCAATGAACTCTACAATGTGACTATGTTTTATGTGAAGTATTTCCTTCAATCCTGAATCACCTTGAACTTACTGTAGATGTTTGTAAATCTCTTTTTCTGTTCCTCTCAATGTTAGCTATACTGTACATGATTTTATTCACCTCTATTTCTCCTTTCCTTTTGTCAATCAGTGCTAAAGACACCAATTGCTAGAGCCTTTCCTCACAGGGGAAGTGCTGCTACCTTATGGATGCTGTTTTTTTACACCTCTTCTCTGCAAAGTATTTGTTAAGGTGCTAGGCCCAGAAATGCACTACGCTCTTAAAAAACAATAATAAAGTAAAATTATAAATGAAACACATGAATGCAGTTGCCAACTGGAAGCAATCTCTTGGCTGCTGAGTGTTACATGAATTCTCCCCAGGGTTTATTGTCAGCCTGTGTCATTCTTTACACAAGGGACTATTATTAAATCCTGTCAACAAGATGTGCTTGAACCTAATAGTTATTTTTGTCTCCAGTTTAAACTTCTGTAGATAAGCCTTTTACCTTATCTATGTCTGCCATAATTTGTGTTAAAAGTATTTTAGTTATCACAGAAATTTATTTTTTTTAAAGAAAATTCCTGACTCATTTGTGACTTTAAAGCTTCAGTATGTGGTGACTGTTGTTTCTTCTGATATAAATCCAACTCAAATTTAAATTGTAACTATAAGAATATTGTAAGTACATTTTAAAAAACTCACAGCATTTTTCACAGAACACTTACCTTTGAAAAATAAGAAAGTATACTCACTTTAAATTATGTGTTGGGAGAAATAGGAAAGGGATATTATGATGGAAAGAAATATTAAATAAAAGTTCCATTTTAACATATTTCATTCTGATGGCATTGAGGAACATCTGCAGTAGAATCTTTAAGCCTTCCCTGTCCTTTATTTGTGAGATTCTGGTGTCATTCTGGACTGGAAATGTTTGATCCCAAGAAAAATGATCTGAGATTAGTAAAATGCATTAAGAAAAATGCTAAATTAATGACACAAGAAGTCTAATATGTTTTTTATTTTGATTCTCATGCTGATCCTATGTAAAAGGAAAGAGGCTGATCTTTCTTTGTGAAAGAAGGAAAGGCAGACTGTACCTCTTGGCTGTCTTGGAAAGGCTACTCAGATACAGATACAGATAATCAGAGTTGGAAGGAACCTTTTAGATCATCTAGTCCAACCCACCACCCAAGCGGGAGACTCTACACCATTTCTGACAAATGGCAGTCCAATCTCTTCTTGAAAGTTTCAAGTGATGGCACTCCCACAACTTCTGAGGGCAAGCTGTTCCATTGGTTGATTGTTCTCACTGTCAGAAAGTTTCTCCTTATTTCCAGGTTAAATCTCTTCTTGTTCAGTTTCCATCCATTATTCCTTGTCTGGCCTACAGGCACTTTAGAAAATAGCTTGATCCCTTCCTCCCTGTGGCAGCCTCTCAAATATTGGAAGACTGCTATCATATCTTCCCTGGTCCTTCTCTTCACTAGAACCGTTCCTCATATGTTTTGGTCTCCAGTCAAGCCCACTTCCTGTAACCGTTCTTCATATGTTTTGGTCTCCAGTCCCCTAATCATCCTGGTTGCTCTTCTCTGTACTTTTTACTCCAGTTCATAATTATAACAATAGCAACAATGATGCATTGGAAGACCTGCACTAAATACATTTACCTGCAAGCCAGAACTGATGGGCCCACAATATAGATAAGATAATAGAAAATGAAGAAATTAAAAGTGCCCTGGGACTTTAGAATTCAAGCAGACAGACACCTGCTACATCCCAAGCTTAACAGTTGTTATAAGAAAGGCAAAAAAAAAACTTTGGATAGTGGATGTTGCAGTACTTGAAGATAGCAGAATAGAAGGGAAAGTACTGGAGAAAAATCACACACAAAAATACCATGACCTTCAAATAGAAATTGAATGATTATGACAACGCCCCCAAAAAGAAAATTAGTACTAATAGTTATAGGCATCTTGAGTATATTTCCAAAGTATCTGAATTACCAATTGAACATTATCAGCATTTACAAAATCATCATCAGTCAATTGCAAAAAGGCAGTTTTACTCAGAGCAGCTTACATCATGCAAATATATCTTTAACATCATCAAACAATATTTGCCTATCCCTGGTGCTTGTGAAGGATTTGATAAATGGACAAAAATGCCAAATCCAGTCTAAACATCCAGCTGACTATGTAACCAACCATAATTTATTAAATTTATATGCTGACCAACTCCTGGTGACTCTGGACATTTATTAGCCTGAGAACTAGCTATCATTTATCTCCCCTTACAGACCAAGCCAAAACTAATGTTGAGGAGTCTTACCTGGGAACCTTGCCAAACTGCCCTTCCAATGACCAAATATAATTTTAGAAGCATGCCTTTGTCCAAATAAGAGCTATCACATTCCAGATTCTAGAATAAGAGGTTTTTTTGTCTTTTGAACATCAGAATATAAAATATATAGCATCAACGCCAACCTCTCTTTCTTGTTGAAACACCTAATACATACTTATATTATCAGATCCTTGAATAAAAGACATGTGGCACTTCATTCTATGTGATCAGATTTTAAAGAATTTAAGTTAGTCTTGTAATAGTACTTCAATTCACAGCTTGAATGAATATTTGCAAGCAGTGGCATCCATTAGGGCAGTGGTGGGATTCAAATATTTTTACCACTGGTTTGGTGGATAGAACTCAGAAGGTCATCACACAGCCCATTATCCAAGTCATTACAACACAGGAGGCTGATAGACACACAGCCAATACCTCAGCCAAACATGTTCTTAAGAAAAAGCCAGCCAATCTGCAAGCATCAACTCCATCAACCAATCAAAAAAACAACAACACAGCCAACCTCCCCACCAGTATATATAGGGAGACAGAGCTCAGATCACGCTTTGCTCGCACAAGCACAAAGCCGAAAACACCAGCCTGAAGATGGCGAGTGAGATCTCATCAAAACGTTGCCAAGATAGTCTCAATCTTACATGGGAAAAGACCCGAGCACGCCAAGACCTGCATATATACATATGTGTGTGTGTGTGTGTGTGTGTGTGTGTGTGTGTGTGTGTGTACACACATAAATATACACACACATACAGTACATACCTATAAGGAGTCCTTGGTGCTCACTGAGTTTGGTTGTTTTCTTGAAGACATTTCATTATCCAAACTGTTCATTCCTTATCAGTGCTATTCACTCATTGTCTGCAAGAAAAACAACCAAGGTCAGAAAGCACCAAGGACCCCTCATTTCATTTCATTTCTTTTATTATACAAACCTATAATGCATACATACTTCTACTCTTTAATTATATAGTATAATTGCTTACTTATCTACAATATTCCAACTAATAACCCATATTTTTAAAAATGTGTATCCTAATGTTTAATAATAACTTCACAATGAATAACTTCTACTATTTTCTCCTCTATAGGATACTGTGTGCTTGTTCCCCATGAATCCTGGGGATTAGAAGTGGTATTCAGCAGGTTCTGACTGGTTTTGGAGAACCAGAACTGAGTAGTTTGGAGAACCGCCAAATACCACCTCGGACTGGACCCGCCCCATCTATTCTCTGCCTCCCGAGTCCCAGCTGATTGGCTGAGTCTTCTTTTGTTCCCCTGCACAGGAGAATGGAGCTGGAAAGCAGGTTAGTGGGATGGGGAGGGAATGGAGATTTTGCAGTAACCTTCCCCTGCAACGCCCACCAAGCCACGTCCACCCAGCTACACCCACCAAGCCATGCCATCCCCACCAAGCCATGCCACGCCCACCAAACCACACCCACAGAACTGGTAGTAAAAAAAAATTGGACATACTGGACCATACCATTGGACCATACTGAAAATATAGATTTTCAAACAAAAAAATAAGATTTATATATATTTATATATTTTTTTTCTTTAAAAAAAGGGATTTTATTATGTTTTTTTAAAATAAATTAGGTGCTTGGATTATCCTATGTTTCAAATTCTCAGCACATTTTTCAAAGTTAAAAGGCAATACAGTATATAAGTTTGTAAATTTTTAGCAGAAAGTTTTTTAAAAAAAAACATACAAGCAGTCTACCCCTTGGCAAAATGTGTTGTTTTCTTATCAGGATAACCAGACAAATTTCTAACCAGAAACTAAAAGACAGCAATTAAAATATTCATAAGAGTTATATTTACTTGCTTGTTTGTTCACATAAGTTGAAGACAGCAGATCTTTTATATTTCTTTATCCCTATAATTGGAGCAAAATGTTTCAAATGGTGTACCATTCATTTAAGCAGTGGAAAATATAATAAACACAATGCAATTTATTGTATTTTGTGTCCTCTATAAAATGAGTTTAAATTAGGAAAGAATGATTGGCTTATGCCTGAACTGTATATTTCATAGCTAAGGAAGTAATATATTTCAAATTCCTTGGACTGGCGCAACACTTCTTCAGAACACCCGTAGCTATTAATTTAATTATTTCATTTCCCCCACTTCCTTTCATTATAACCCCATGAGGTACATTAGGCAAACAAGTGAATAATAAAATAAATGACTTTAATGAAAAGATTAATGAAGCCTTTGTTTTGGCAGAAATCTGTGTATTAGCCATTGCAAGCTCAGAGACATTAGAATTTCTTGTAGCTGGGTACTGTTGGTCTACTGAGGAACCAAAAGCATCATCTTCGGGGTCTTCCTTTTCCTTGTGTCATCTCTGAAATCAGGTAAGATTGCAGAATTACCTGAGAAATCTAATGATTTTGTTAAGAGCAGTATTAAAGGCAGCTACTGATCCTGTCTTTCAATCCATATAATCCCGTATCTTTCAATTATCCTCATATACTTCCTTTTACTGAACTATTGTTTCTAATGGATAAAAAAGTGGGGTGGTGGTGGTGACATGAATTCTCACAGAGCGCAATAAGAAGGAAAGAGTTTAAATTAATCTTCTGCCTCAGACCTCTTAAAATCCTGATAAGAGTCCCAGTTAAGCATTATGGCTTGGTTTTGCATCCCATTTCAAAGTCCATCAAGCTATGCTATGTTGAATTTGGGAGAATGAAAGTGCTTTTCAGCAATGTTTCTGAAGGTATTTTTTTGATTGCTATGGTTAATGAAATCATACAGCCAATTAGATATATAGTAGATGATAAACCATGATTACACTTGCCTCTAGGTGGCAGAATAGGAAAAATGACTGCATCGGAAGTCATGGATTTCCAGGCCAGCATGAGTAATCTTGCATCTAGGATTATTATGGCCTTGCTTCCTCTGTGTGTGTTTGTATGTGTGTACCTTGGCTCAAAATCTTACGTAGGCAGAAGATATTGGAACCCACATTACGTATCTGATATTAACACAGTTGAGAAAGTCCAGAAATATTTCACAAGAAGAGTTCTCCACTCCTCTACTCGTTGCAGAATACCTTATACCACCAGACTTGAAATTCTAGACCTAGAAAACCTAGAACTATACTGCCTTCGGTCTGATCTAAGTATAATATATAAAATCATACATTGCCATGTCCTACCTGTCAATGAATACTTCAGCTTCAACCATAACAACACAAGAGCAAACAATAGACACAAACTCAAGGTTAATTGCACCAAACTTGATTGCAGGAAATATGACTTCAGTAACAGAGTGGTCAATGTCTGGAATACTATACCTGACTCTGTGGTTTCTTTCCCAAACCCCAAAAACTTTAACCTTAGACTGTCTACTATTGACCTCATCCCTTTCCTAAGAGGTCTGTAGGGGGCATGCATAAGCATACCAACGTGCCTACCGTCCCTGTCCTATTGTTTCTTTTATATTTTATTTTTCTTATATGTATCCAGGTATTCATAACTATGTTATACTTATACCTATTATCTTGTAAGCAATTGACAAATAAAAATAAATAAAATAAAATAAATATTTTCTTTAGCAGTTTCTACAACTGTAGGAGGGTGTCATGACCACTGATAAACACATTAAAAACAGAACAAACATCTGCAGCTGATATGTGTGTTTCTGTATCTCAGTTAACAGAAAACAATGTAGATAAAAGAAGTTCTGCAAGAAACCAACATGTATTTTAAAATAAATGGGGTTGGAATCAATTTGTTACTCAAAATGGATGAAACATGAATCAGACCATATAAATGATGGTCTCATTGTAAAATTAAAGAAAAACTGGAGAATGCTTTTCAGGGGTAATTGAAGACCAATTATATATATCCTATTGCAATTCTACTGCAACAATTTTCCACATCCTGAAAAATAATCAGATGCAGAAGCATTAAAACAGCTCAAAACAAATTGTTATGTGGATAATGGGGGGCTATTATGAATCTTTGCTCATGAAGTATTTTATGAAGTTGCATGTAACATTTGGTTGTTTGATCTTCATTGATGAATCCCAACTTTTTGTGTGTATTTTCAAATATATTCCAGGGACACTAGATTTGGACTGGATGAAATAGAGAATGAAAGGAAAAAGAGAGAGGAAAAATTTATACAAGCCCCATTGTATAAGGAAGGTAAAGATCCTGACTTATTGTAGAGGGTAAGACTTGGAACATTTGTGATTATAATTCTATCAGTATTAAAAAAAAAATCTCACTTACTTACATTTCAATGGAAAAAGGATTTGTCAAAGAATGATGTCCCGGCCCATCCCACCCTAAAAAAGTAATTTGGACAATATTCATAGTTTACTCATGTGATACAAATGCCCATCTTCTCTCTCTTTGCACTCTTCCCAATACCAAATGGACCCCACAGTCAAGATTTTAGCCATATCTGAAGGATTGCATGGCGTCTTGACAATACTGTATCTCTCGTTCGTCAGTAGGAAGCTAGCATCACTCAAGAAAAGAAAAGAAATCTCCCCAGAAGAAACAATGCTATAACAACAGAGGGAGAGAACACAGCTATGAAATGCTATTAAAATATATTCACCTGTGTTTTCCTTTGATTAGATGACAAATCAGTGCCTCTCCAATGCTCTGAAATAGCAACAGAGGTTAAAGTTGCTATATCATCTGTCTTTTTTTCCCCATCTGCATTTTCTAACTAGTGTGGCCAGCAGGATGCCAAATTTGTTGCATAGCATGTAAAAGAAGTAGCGATTGTAGCTCAGTAACATGGCACATGCTTCATCTGCAAATGTAACATTTTTAATTTAAAAAATACAGGGGGGGGGGAGGGAGGGAGGGAAGGGGAGAGAGAGAGAGGGAGACAGAGAGAGAGAGAGAGAAGATTCTCAACTAAGGATCATTGAGACAGTATTAGCAAAAAGGATTCTTAATCTAACCTGGCCTAAAGTTATTTCCTATGTTATTGGATTGGGGTTTTGAGTTGCTTTGGATTCAATAGGAATTGAAGCAGAGGTATGATTGATATAATATCTCTTGGCAAATCCTTAAATTGCCGTATAATTTTCCAGGATCACAAGGTAGCCCTCAGGCCTGCAGTAGGAACCCAGAAAATATCCATCAGTTTTAATGACAGGTACTATATGTTTGCCCATAAACACTCCAAAGCACATTTCCCCCTTTGAATCCAAATGCTGCACAGTTCTAGTATTGGATAGAAGAAATGGGAGGGAAAGATGAAACAGTAGGGTTGGTTGGAGATGTAGTAATACATCTTTGCAACATAATTTGTTGTTTCTATTGGATCTCTCTATACTACTAATTTTCTGGATTTGTAATCACAAGGATCACATATTCTTAATTTGATATTTCCATCTTGAGCCGTAGTCACATCTGAATGAGGAAGACAAGGATCATCACCACTGGGTCCTAAGGGGAAAAGGTGTGTACTTTTTTCAGTCATTAAAGGAGTTACAATTATTTGAAATATCAAGGGGCTATATCATGACCTCTGTCATGTTCAGGAAAAAAAAAGAAGTCTAAATAAAAGTTATCTCTAAGAATTAAAAGCCTAACACACACGAAATACATCTTCTCTTCTGCTTTTAATGTAGCCTCTGAGATCATTTGTTTATGAGCCATTTCACCCCCAACTGTTCTCCCTGAAGCGAGTTGATTTCTTTTCAAAGATGTTGCAGGGATTTAAATCCCAGCCACTATTTTGCTCTAAGTTATGCACAGCTACCCAGTGTGGCTTTTTTTTTTCCTGTTGCTGCTGTGAGCCTGCAGATAGGACCGCATGTATGAACTGTATGTATGTATGCATGCGTGTATATATGTATGTATTAAAAAGAAGTGATCATCTTAGTTGATAAATAAGAAATATCATTAGACCCAGATATATGACGTCTTATCAGCCTTTCCATAATCTAACTTGTATATATTGCAAAAATTCTTGTGTCTGTTTGATACTTTGCACCTTCAGTTTGGCAAAATGTTGTATCATTTTTGTTGTTCAGCTTCTAAGTCTTGTGTGACTCTTCACAATCCCATGGACCCACAGCACGTCAGGCCTCCCTGTCCTCCACTGTCTCCTGGAGTTTGCCCAAATTCATGTTCATTGCACCAATGGCACCAGCTAACTGTCTCTTATCCTCTGCTCTTCCCTTCTCCTTTTGCCTTCAATCCTTTTCAGCATCAGGTTTTTTTAAAGGATCCTCTCTTTTCACTTGTTAATCAAAGTATCTGAGCTCCAGCTTCAGTATCTGTCCTTCCAAAGAACAGTCAAGGTCAATTTCCTTTAGGGTTGACTGATTTGATCTCCTTGCAGTCCAAGGCGCACTCAAGAGTCTTCTCCAACACCACATTGCATCATAGGGCAAAACCTTACCAACAACAAAAGTACTTCAAATAGCCAGAACCCATTGCTTCCAAGATAATGAAGTTTGGGGGAGGGGGTTGCAGTTTTAATGCCACTGGCCTGCTGTTATTCAGCACTGCTGCCACAGCTGCAGTTCCATGACCCTCATTTTCAATACTCACTGAAGTTTGCCACAAGTTGATGGGGAAGCAGGATGGAGAAGCTCCTTGTCACTTGCCCAGTTCCCACAAGTCTGCTGTTTGTTTCTGTCTTCTCAGGTCCTGGCTTTATGTGCATTTGTTTTTAAGGCTTAGTCTTGTGCAGCCAGAATCAGAGAATCAGTCTGGTCTAGTGGTTAAGGCACTAAGCTAGAAAGCAAGAGACCATGACCAAGAGTTCAAGTCCCACCTTGGCCATGAAAGCCAGTGGATAACCTTAATCAGCCACAGACTCTCTGATTTGTTGTAGTGGAGGAAATAGTAGGTGGAAGGCATGTCAGATATGTTCACTGGCTTATTTGTAAAAATAAAAAAGGCAAGATATAAATAATAAATACATTAGCCCCCTGCCTTTTTCTTCAATTTTCTGGCTCTTAGCCATTGCCAGGTCTTGTTATCTGCTTTGCTGGCTAGATTTTTTTAAATGTACTGGCCATGTACTTGGCTATGTACTTGGCTATGCAGTATTATGCTATATTGTCTCATAGTTAACATCCATTAAATTCAAATACACATATTTATAGATAAATGCTTGTAAATAGCCACAGCTATAGACAATCTACTTTGATGCTTAAGCTTTCCTCATGATAAACAACAAGTTGTCATTGTACTGTTCTTATTCCATGTTTTCCACTGTTCAAATGATGAGCTATGGTTGATTAAAGCCTTAGCAGTCAGAGACAGACCATATGCACAGTAATTCCTTTTAAACAGATATTTTTAGCCTTAGGTTTTTGTTTATTTTTCCTGCTGGCAGGATGAAATATGAAATATATCAAGTCTTGCATAAATTGATTATCTCCCTTTTTTCCTGGAAATATCAAAAAATGAAATTAAAAAATAAATGTCATACTCTAGAGATGTGAATAAGATACATTTAGCCTTAGGTAGTTTATAGTTGACACAACTGTCCCCAATTGCAGAGATTCACCAACAGCATGATAACTCCTTCTAAAAGAAGTGGAATCTCTTTGTAATATGTCCTCCCCCTCCTTTCCTTTTTATGGGAAAAGATGAAAAGGTTTATAACCAAGATACAGCGAATTAGGATGCAAAGAAGGTGAGTAGGATGAGTTAAATTCTCTCTTTTTCATAAAACAGTCCACACTCATTTATGGTAGGTGATATGTTAAATGGTGAGATGTTAAAGAAAAAAAGAATTCTTCACATGGGAGTCTCCACTATTAGAGAGATACTGGTCACCAATTTGAAAAAAATAAGATCTACTGTTCATTGTGGATTTCCTAGAGACTGACATGGTGCAAAAAAAGGAATGTTGTACCATGTAGTCTTTTCTTGTCCTCAGTCAAGATGGCATGCTGTTTTGATTTCTCTACAGACTTCATGACTATTTTTCTAAGGAGGTTAAATATTGCAGATATTTTTTTCATAC
Organism: Bungarus multicinctus; assembly: GCA_023653725.1. Lineage (NCBI taxonomy): Eukaryota > Metazoa > Chordata > Lepidosauria > Squamata > Elapidae > Bungarus > Bungarus multicinctus. The sequence goes on from CM042838.1 coordinate 81,316,167, forward strand.
CCTTTTAGTGCACACATATTGGCCTCTTGACAAACCCACTCTATTAACTGAATAATTATCATTCCACCATATGTCAGTAAAAAATGAAGTGCCCTTCACCCTTGCATACTGGTAAAATGCCTTCTGCTGAAATGTAATTATAAAGAGGCAAAACAGATACAAAGTGTATTCCCTGGATCAAGTCTGCAATGACTGCTGATCTGATTCTGTGCTGTCCAGTTACAGCTTGATCAGGAACGGAACAGAAGGAAAAAGAAATATAAGTGCTTATATTTGTGCACCTTCCTCAATTCCAATTTCCTGAGAATGTATGCACTTTGCTTCTTCCTAAGGACTTGTTTTTCTTCTCCCCTCTCAAGGTCATCCACAAAAAAAGAATAAAAGTCAAGATGGATTGTTGGTTAAAAAGTTGAAGTAAATTACCATTTATTCGTCTTGCATAAATGAAATGAGAAGGCTAACATCTCATATAAATACCCAAGACTTTTTGGTGGTTCTGGCTTTCTGGAGAGAAGCAACAAGCAAATAAAATGTTGAGCAGGAAAGGATGGGACAATAGTGAGAGAAACTTGCTCTAATGTGGATGACTGTACATGTCATTGACCCTTCAAACATTTCACCCAGTAATTCTGTGCAAGGGGCTAAAATAAAAGGACCATTGAAACCCCCATTTGCTGGTCTGATTCCTATTTTATGTGTTCTGTAGACTTTAAAGTATAAAGGCACAATTCTGAATTGAACTTAGAGAAGCACTATAAATGATAATACACAGTTGTAATGCACTTAATATCTTCGTGGAGGGGGTTTAGAAAAAACTAGAGATCCTACTGGGAATGAATTTGGATATTTTGCTTTCAGCACATTCATGGTGGGACGAATGCTAACCAAAATGAAACCCAACTACTATCTTACTTTCCAAAGGCCAAAAAAAAGTCTAAGGTGATGCAGAGTTGTTCTTTCTACAATCTATTAGACAGACACATCTGTCAAGTATTTTTTTTAAAGAAAACCAATGCATTTACAGCTTTTTGAAAAATATAGGTTTTCTTCCCAGTGCTAGAATTACTATGTTTTCTTTCTTAATTTATGTAACGTTTACTATTTTAAACTGAGGCTATCACAGGTTTATTGTTACATTTACTTTAATAGAGTTGTATTTGTTTATATTAATCTTATTTCATTGAGTAAGGCATATTGGTCAGTAACATTTTGTAAAATGACTTACTATTCTTGTTGCTACTATTGAGATATGTAATTAACTAAATTACTAAATGCAGTCATTCCTTTAATCACCTCTTTCTGCTGTTTCCCTAATGTAACCATTTATACAATTCCTTTCTTTGGACATGAGCCTCATTTCATTCTATTTTACTTTACATTTTATTTCATTTATTTATAGGTTAGCCATCATGTCCCTTGGCAAGGAAAGGCACTCAAAATGACTCACAGTTATATGCTATGAAATAACAAAGGGGTGGGGTGGGGAATCCAGACACAAAGCCAAATTACCCATTTATGTCACCATAATAAAATACCTAGCAAGATCCTGGTGACTTGCTAAGTCATTCACCAAGTAAATAAGCTAAGCTTTTATGCTTTGTTTCATTCTTGCTTTGGCTTAGATGACTTTGTACAGAGCTGTGCAATGTAATAGCACTGTATTAAGAACAAATAATTCTTTGTCTTTTTTTTCTCCTGTTCAAAGCCACAAAATATATGATCAAACAGAGCTGGCAGGAATAGTCTCAGACTACTTATTAACTACTGAGATGATTTGCCAGCTTTGGCATACGGAGCACCAGTAGAACACTGAGTCTTTCCCCTGAAGTAGCTGGCAAAAGGGAAAGCTTCATATGTGCAGGCAGAACTGCTCTGCCGTATTATGGGCACTGATTTCCAAGCACTGTGCAATAAATCAAAACGGCATCATTTCCTGCCAGGATTTACTGAGGCTCCTCTCTAGTCCATGTGGAGTAATAACGAAATCCATTAAATGGCGTGCCAGAAGAACACCGTTTGTTCACTGCTTTGTCCATCTGGGAGGCTTAGAAAGGGTGGCTTCCAGGCATACTTGTTTCTCAGCAGCTCTGATTTTAAAATTAAAGGGGTTAACTAAAAGTTTTTTTTTCCTCTCCCCCATCAGGAGAAGTTCCTTGAGGAGATGCTACATGTGAACTACGCTGAGGAAACATCTAAAATAAGTTCTTAGAAATAAAATATTGCATGAAGCTAGCAGTGTGCCACAAAAGGATGCAAAGTGTAAACTGTCCTGCCTTTTACTGCTTTCCATTTCTCATAGAAATGAGATCAGAGATTTGGACAGCATTGCCACGCATCATCTTTGTCTCCAATCATTCAACTGACAATGTTGGGCAACCAAAGCAATTCCATTTTGAAAACGAGTAAGATTTATTTCCGTTATCAATGAAAGAAGATTAGATGTAGATATTTCTTTTTAAAAAACAATATTTTCTTTTTCTTTTTCAAAAAAAGAAATCCTCTCAAAATGGTGATTATTATAGGATCCCCAGCAGTGGTGGGATTCAATTTTTTTTGCTAACCGTTATGTGGGCGTGGCTTGGGTGGGCATGGCAGGGAAAGGATAAAATCTCCAGTCAGAACCTGCTAAATACCACTTCTGGTATGGTCAAATTAGAATTTTATTTCAGTCAAAGACCATGCACAAAAACCAATGGCAAATGTGTGCACCAAACTGACACCAGAATGAGGTAACATCTGAGCTGATTTAAGAAGCTCATATTAATAATCTTTTAATTAATGAATCAAGGAACATGACATATTACTCAAAATAAACTTCATAAATTTCAAGGTGATTTAAACTTGCTAAATAAATAAATAAATAAATAAATAAATAATAAATAAATAAATAATAAATAAATAAATAAATAAATAAATAAATAGTACTAAATGTGTGAGGCCAGTCTGGCTCTATAACTACAGAAGGAGATAAGCATACATCCTTATGGTGGTTGCAATCGAACAGAATATGGGCTATTCATTCTGTATCCCAGAGTCATATCTGCTGTGTATAGCTTCTTCAAATAATGTATAGTAGCTTCATATATCTCCTCCAGGAGAATGCTAAATGGAATGGATTGGAAAATACTAAATATATTGTTCTTCAGTATTTAGGGTGAGGTGATATAGGTACAGGTAGTCCTCAAGTTATGACCATTTATTTAAACAACAGTTCAAAGTGAAAAATAGTGACTTGGGACAGTTCTTCCACTTACAACTGTTGCAGCATCCTCATAGTCACTTGATCAAAATTCAGGTGCTTGGTAGCCACTATATATTTGCAATGTTTGTAATGTCCTGGGATCATGTGATTGTCATTTTTGTCTTTCCTAGCTGGCTTTTGGCAGTGGTCAGTGATCAAAGCCACTTAACAACTGCATGATTCACTTATTATCATAGAACATAAAATTGGGTACAACTCACTTACTGGCTGTATCACTTGTGGTGGACATAACAGATTATTATTCTGCTCTTATTAAATTGGGGAGCCTTTGACTAATAAGTGATTTTGGTTACTGAATCTAAAGAGAAGTCATATTGGAGCAATTTCTTCTCTAGCATGTCTTTCCAAAAGGAAAAGATTTTATCTTAAAAAAAAAAAAAACAGAGATGTCAAGTCCTGTTTCCAGAATAGAAATTTAAGAAAAAGTTAATGTTTTAGGTTTACTAGAAAAAAAAATTGTGTAATCAGAAAGTCCATTGCTTCATGTTCCACTAATGTAAATTCAGCTACAGTGAGATGTTATGACAACCATGTCAAGGGAAAGTTTGTATTCAAATAGTAAAATATGGTAATTCCTATCTTCTATTCTTGTTTGTGATCCTACACTGTATGGTTTTGTTTTTATAGATGTTTTTAATGTATCATTCTGTGATGATATTAAAAGTATTATTTATTAAAATGTATGTGATGGGAAGCTTTGATGCATACTGACTTTTTAGTTGGTTTGCTAATCTTCCACTTATACAAGATATGCCATTAATTCTTCTTTAACCTTCCTATGAAACCTTTTATTTGTAAGATTTATGAGTTGCCCTATAGCTAATAGCTTTATGGGCAAGATATAGATATAATATAAAAGGCAAAATCCAAGATTTATGCAACTTAAGTCAGAGATGTTTCCATACAATCAGGATAACTGGAAGTTTGCAAACAAAATAAACCACCTGGTTTAAAACAGTGTATGAACCAATTTGTTGCAGAAATTAACCAAGAGAGATGCAAGACACATTTTTCCTCATCTCTGACCTTTCAGTGTGTGCATATGTGTATACATTAAAAGCTAGCCAATGTCACCATCCATTCTCCACAAACCTCCCTGATGACTAGCAAGAAGACCTTTATCTTAACTTTATTGCAAGATCTGATTAATTGATTTGCTCCTTTATAGAAGTTAATAGACTAGCTGTCAGCCGGCAGAAAAGACAATAATGTAACACTTTACAAAAGCTGTGACACATCTGCTCAATACTGCATATGGGGAAGCATTGCAGGTGAGAATAGATAATAACTAGATGAGTAATGGGAAGGTCAGCAGAGGCTCAGGAAATGATACCATTGAATTAAAAAGAAGTTTGAATGTTTTTCAGATAAAGTAATTTTAATCCCCCCATATGTAAGCTGATTGCTCCAATTATCACACTGGCATTTAAACTTTTGAGTTCAAGTGGTTGGTGATTACTCAATAGGATGTCCTACAGATAGCAATCAATTGCTTTAAAGTCAGGCTTAGGTACTTATATCTAAAAAGGGATTTGGGAAAATGATTATAGACATAAGTATAGCATGAAGGTTTATACTGAACTATCATTATATCAAAATAGAAATCTTCTACCTGGTTTGGACTGTAAGTCTGGCAGCTTCTCTTAAAATGCCTTTAAAATAAATTAGAACAAATTAGAAATTATTCATATATTTATTCATGCAATATTCATTGCAAAGAAGAAAGTTGTGCAAGCTTTAATACACAAGGAATTTTAAAACAACCAAATGAATTTGAAGGAAAATGTGGCAGTCAATGTGAGTGGCTATCCTACAGAGCAAGCTCTAGGAAATAAATCATTTCTGAAGATTCTTCATTCTTCTGAACTGAATTTCCCTAGAAAGATGTAAAAGTTATTGTGTAATCTGGATGTGGTAAACAGGTTTACTAGTGCTGGCTGTTTTTTTTTTTAAATTTAGTAAATTGTATTTAGTTTTCAAAATTTAAAAACATAAAATAAAACTTTATACACCATTATATCAATATCAAGGCATCTTTTACATTTCCTTATCATCTTTCTATATACATATTTCTTTCATTATACAATTTCAACTTAATATATAAATAAATATAGATAGATAGAATATAGATATAAGTATTTATATAATTTCTTATTCTTTTGATTTCTTTTTATTCTTAAACCGTTCATACCAGGCATCCCAGACATTATAATGTATCAACTCTTCTTTGTCTCTTAATTTCATTGTTAGTCTGTCCATCTCTGCACAGTCTAATTTTTTTTATAACAACACCCTCTGGTGGTACAATTTCTTTCTTCCAGAATTGTGCATAAGAAATCCTAGCAGCTGTTAAAATATGTAGCATAATGTATTTATCTTTTTATTATATTTTTTCCATTAGTATGCATAATAGGAATAGTTCTGGTTTGAATTCAGTTTTCTGTTTTATTATTTCTTCTAACCACAATCGAATTATATTCCAATATTTCTTGACCTCTGGGCAGGTCCACCACATATGAAAATAGGTACCTTTTTCCTTCTTACACGTTCAACAGCTTGGGCTTAGGTTGAACGTTTTTGCTAGTCTAGCAGGAAAAGATGCCACCTATAAAACATTTTATATAGATTTTCCCTGTATGCTGTGGACATAGTTAATTTGTAATTTAGTCCCCAAATTTTCCCAATATTCCAAATCTATATTGTGGCCAATGTTTTTTGCCCATACCACCATTATCTCCTTTATCACCTCATCTTCCATCTTGAAATCTAATAAAAAATTATATATTTTTGAAATCATTTTTTTCAGTTCCTTGTATAATTACATCTAATTGGTGTTTTCCTATGTGAAATCCATATTGTTCTTTATCTTTTTTAAATCTTGCCTGAATTTGTATGTATGGTCACCAATGCTGGCTGGTTTTAAAGCTAGAGCATGAAATGAAATGCAGTGGTAAGGCTAATTCTGGCCAACCTGAAAGCTTCATGGTGATTGGCCATGAACTGAAATTGCCAGTTTTATTTCCTTCTTGAAAAAGGCTTAGATACATATTATAACCATAATGCAGTATCATGACTAGTTTAATTCAAAAACATGCCAATAGATTAGGGGTGAAAATCTTATGGGCACTAAGATGGAAAGTCACACTGTTCCCAATGGAAGAATGGATGATAAAATGAGTGAAGATGGCAAAATTACTGTGAAGTAATTAATTAATTAATTAATTTTTGTAAGCTGGCCAAGGTTTTGGACTGGTTGCCCATAACAATTTTAATTAATATTATTGTTATTTTCCTGGTGAGGAAAAGCATTATGTGTTCAATTTCTACTAAACATTGAGGGGGGAGCTGAATCCTTGCTTGTTTTCTTCCAGATGTTTCATTACACAAACTAGGTAACATCATCATTTCTAGTAGTGTTGCTAGTAGTGTAGCAATACTGTTTATTTAAGACCCAATGACTATCACTGACTATTGTATCTTGTGATATATGATGATTGTATTTTATGATTACAATCATGATTCATCACTTGTTGCCTGTATGTCCACTGCTTGCTTATACACCAAAGACAATTCCGTGTCCAATCACACTTGGCCAGTAAAGAAATCTATTCTATAAGGCATTAAAATATTACAGCTTGATGACATCAAGAAAATGCACTATATTTCATCAGAGAGATAAAGCAATTTTAAAAAATACAATTACATTTTTAGAACTGCAGCTCTAAATAGGCTAATTATAAATTAATTCATTGTCCAATCATGCAGCATTTAACATTTCATATACATTACCTACATTAACATAAGATAAAATAAAGGTGCTGTTCTGGGAGAGATAATTACCCATGCAATGTATCATAAATTATTATAATAGTCAAGAGATATATTAAATATATTAACTCACTTCCAGGGAAGCACAGTATAATTTGAAAATTCCAGGTTTAGAATGCAGTCTTATTCATATCTCTACCTGAAAGCAAATCCTATTAACAGCAGGAAAAAAATGAAATTACTTGAGAAAGTAATGCTGAAACTTTATATAGTGCAGTTTTTAAAAATCATAAACATTGTTTTACACATCTTCCTTACAGTTTTGTGAGAAAAGCATTGATATTTTATCACTGACAAAATTAATGAACAAATGCAGTTTGATCCCAAATCTCTGAACAGTTTATTATCCAAATAGAATGTGAACCAAGGTTGAAGTCTAACACTTCCATTGAATTTTTTTTTTTACATTTCTTTTCTATGTTTACTACCCAGCTGAAAAATGATGGCATTTTCATACATTGGCAACTTTTTCCATTTGTTACATATATTTCACTAGAAGAATAGAAAAGAAGATTATTAGACTTTCCCCCCCTTTTGTTACAAAAAACTCTTCTCAAAGCAGTCATGTTGCCAATTGGCTTTCTTTTCTGCCTGTAGATTATATATATTGAAGAAACAGAAAGCTGATCAAATGTATCATATTTGTTATTATACAGAAGATAAAAGTCCATATTTATCCTTATTTGATCTTCTCGATATTTCTCCTTAAAAAACAGCCTAGAGGAGGTATCAGTCTTTGTAAACATGTACTTATTAAAAACTGTATGTATTTAATAAGAAATGAAGAGGAGACTGACATTACCTATATGAATACAGTTTTGAATTCTTAACATTCATGGAATGTACCTAGAACAATGATTTTTGCAAAATATTGCAGGGAGATGATAGTGGAATATTTTTATAGTTAGGTAGTCCCAAAAACATCTTTTAGGGGATTAATGTGCATCCAAGTTTAATTATAAACTATATTTCAAAATTTTTATAATCCTCCCTCTAAATGTCCATACTATTTCTGAATTGTTTGTATTTTCTGGGTATGTTTTTACAATTGTTATGTAGCTTGGTTAGTTAGTTGAAAATAGTATGGAAGAAGGAAGAGGGAGAAATAAATAAATAAATAAGCAAGTAAGTAAATAAATAAATAAATAATGGACCAAGTCTACATAAATAATGTAATAATGGACCAAGTCAGACACTGCATATATAACATTGGAATAACAATTGGAAAGATGGACATGTAGCTTAACACTGCAAGGTTTATGGGAATTTCCTTGAAAACAGGGATTATATAGCTGTTCTGGTTCATGAGAATCAGTTGCTAAATTGCCATATATGCTGTGGCTGAGTCAAAAACCTCACATTCTTCCTGCATTGCCTGAAGAAGTTGGCTAGAAGGTGGCTACTATAAATCTGTCTTTCCGTGCCCAGACAAAGCCAAAACCATGACAAGATGGATCTCCAGACTTTGGGATTAGTCTGGGCAGAGGGAGGAAATGTGAGGTTAGCTCTAAACAGCATAATTCTAGTATTTAAGCACCTAGTGAAGAATTCAATTCCATTAATTCCTTTTTATATAACCTGTTTCACAGAAGATATTTTTCTTGTATTTTTACATGTAGATATGTCTATTTAGTTCAGTAGTACTCTTGCCATGAAATTGCATTACATTAATTAAGCTCTCTATAAATTGTAAACATTAAGTTTGCAGTTGCCTCTTAATAATAAAACTTTTATCATTGTTTTAATTTATCTGTATATCATATCAGCAATATGGAAAAGAGAAAAGGAAAATTGAATAAGGGAAAACATTCTCTCTCAGCACTCACACTTTCACCATCCATGCTGAAAAGGTATATCAAACTATTTCTCCTTAAGAATTCAGTTTTCTGAGGATCAAATTTCTTAACCTTTTTTAAAAGTTAAGAAATATCCATCCAGATCAAAGATAATTCTTTATATAGAAGAGTTATTTTTCCCTGTCAATCTTACATTCAAAAATTGCTACCTTTTTCAAGAGTTTCAATTCTAACTTCAGTTATAGTATATTATTTGGATCACTGTATAGTATCGTGGTACCATTGGCCAATGTAGTTCAATACTTAGGGGTTCATGGCATCACAAGTTTGTGAAGCCCTGTCTTATTGAGCTTATCTATGTTTTAATATTTGTTGCAATAATATAGCTTTTTTGGAAGATCATTTGGTACACCCTGATTATAGGCAACCTTGATATTACACATTTTGAAGGGCATCATTAAAAATTATAATGGAAGCCAATGGAAGACTAATATCTCTATTTGAAGAGGAAGCACAGTATTCCAACTTATTGGAATAAATTATGGGACACTGGCATTTCTATAGGGAGAGTCAAAGCAGTCAAAAAGTCATTTGCAATTATGTGATCAAAGTCCTACCTCTTCTACCCATGATATGTGTATGGTACACATTCTGGACTCTAGGTGGATAAATACCCTATCCTTTCCTTATGGTTCTGAAATGAGCCTGATGATCCTGGGTGGGAAGAAAACAGATTGCAGTAAACATGTTTTCTCTGGTGTAAAATGAGACATTACATGGGTACAATAGAAGTCATTTTTATGCTGGAAGGTGCTATTATCAGTAGAAGACAAGTTGGAAGAAGTTGAAATTTAGAAGCATTGGGTAAGATCACAACATGATATTATTATTTATATTGCTGCTATATAACAGTCTGCTTGGTTGGGTGTTGTTGGTTGTTTTTGGTTGTTTTTGCATTCTTGTCTCTGATAGTCCAACACTAACTATAGTAGTTGTGCATGTCAATAAAATACCCTTTTTTGTATCTATGTGTACACATGCTCTGGTTCCTTATTTAAAGTGGGCAATATATAAAGAGATAGGGATACAGTCAGATAATCAACTTGATTTTTTTTACTTTCCTTATGGATGATCTTAGAAGTTATTATTATTATAGTATGCTCTTTTATTAATACAGGGGGACTTTTTCATTCAGATCATTCAGTCTTTGCCAGGAGCTCAAAGAAGCACTGAGTGATTCTATTAGATATTGAAATAAGTGTCAAGTGAACTCCTAGTTAGATTCCCCTCTCCTTATCCGAGTACAAGTCTGCAGTTGCAAAGCAAGAGGATTAATTTTAACATTGTTGTGCAGAACAGATTTGCACTAGCAGAATTGGCTTGATAGCCGGCCTTTCCCAGGTGCTTATAGGTTATTGGACTGACACAAGAGAGGCTTTCTTTAGGAATAATAGGAATTTCATATGTTGGATTTGAAGTCATGATTAATTTATAGCGTCTACAAAAAGGCAGAGTCAAAAGGAGAAGGGTCAGCAATGGTTCAAGTAGACTTCACATTTATTGGTTACATGTATTCCCATTCACTGCAAACAATGTAGCAGCTGTTTGGCAGAGTAATCCATGACTTATCAAGAGCATGGAAATTAATTGGACATTTAACATTCATGAATAAAAATGGTATGTGAGGATTTTGATGAATGTCCTGTTTCAGGTTTGCTCTCCATGGGTTTCCTTTTTTGATTGCTTAAGCTTTTACATTCAATGGCCATAACACAATGAATAGTTCTGTTGCACAATGCTTTGAAATCAACAAGCATTTCACCCATTTACAATATACTAGATTCTAATTAGTGGTTTACCTCAGCAGAATCTATAATGCTATCAGTTAATAGAAGAAAAAAAGTTTAAGCAACAATATCAAAAGGCCATACAGTGATTGAATCACTGTGCTGCAGTCCTATAACTTCATCCACAAAACTGTTTTCAACAAATTTAATGACTGTAATATAAAGCATTCAAGCATAAGATGATTTCGCTCTGTCAAAGGGAAATTAAACATCTTTAGGAAATTATGTAATAAAACTTTACTATTGAAATTTCCCCTAGAAATCAAAATGGAGAGTAAAATGCATTGGATTTTGGAACCTTATGTGAAGATCTAGCCCTCTGAGGAAGTCTATAAGGCTGGGAAAGGTGAAAAAAGAAAAGAGGATGACCAACATTAAGGTGGATGGACTCAATTACAGTAGTGATGGGTGCATTGTTGGAGAATTTAAGGGACTATGTTGGGCACAGGTCCTTCAGGGGGAAAAATTGTCTAGGTGACCATTAAGAATCAGCACTGATTTGGTGGTAAAGAATCATCATTAGTGAAAAAAGATATTGGATAAATGAGTTATTTTGGATTATAGTAAAATATCTGCAACTGAATAAGCTTTGTGATCAGAACAATGGTTTTTCATCAGGTTTCATTCTTTATCAAATTTTATACCATTCTTGGTTTAGAATAATATATCATAATATATTTGTGCAAATAGATAAAAAAGAAATGGCATATAATTGAAAATAGTTTCTAATATGCATGTGTCATTTTTGAGCAAATATCTTAAAATACTAAGACACTAAGAAATGGGATAAAGAAAAATTTTACATGCAACTGATGTATGTTGGGAATAAACTGATTCATCTGTTACTGAGAATTGAGTTGAACACAGGAGGTTTATAATTTAGTTCAGGACATAGGAAAATTACATCTAAAAGACCTTTTAATTTGATTTGTTCATATGCTAAATATAAATAATTTAATTATTGCAAAAAGAAAAGGCTATTTTCATACTGGTTAATAAACAGTAGTATTAGCTTTGAACTGCACACCTGGTCCCTGATTACTTCCTTTTTTATTATGAAAAATAAGAAGATCCTGTGAGTCTTTGGTAAAATTTTGATCTTTGGCTTCTAGAATAAGCATATGCAAATAGTAACAAAAAGTAAATATTCATACCACAATATTTAAAAAAAATCTATACCAATGGCAATAGACTGAGAGTGAAATCCTGCATTGTTATGTTGTGATTTACTGTAATTTAGTACAATCTCTTGCCCTTTATTTAAATCCACATTAGTTCAGAACGAAAATGAACTGTGTTCTATTATGGTTGACAGCTTTGACTGCAACACATTTTCCAGGCAGATTCAAGAAGGCTTTAAGTACTTAAGGCAGTCCAATCCTTTAAAACAAAAGTCAGTAAAATGGCTATTTCAATAAGTACAATCATATCAAGTTGTTACTATTCAATTACAGTAGTATTTTTAAAGTATTAAATATGAGGAGGGAGAGGACAAATAAAACATGCAATACAAAAATTGGCAGATAGGATTAAAACAACAAAGAAACAAGGCAGCATGTTTATTAATTCTTAAAACCGAAGGAGAGCATCTCACTAAATCAAGGCTGAAATAACCATAAGGGATTGGACATTTACAGAGATAACCATATTCTAGCACATCCAGTACAAATAAATTCAAAGTGAGATCTGTGGTTTATTTCTTTAGAAGCTGTTTGGGCAGATCTATCAAGACAGTCAGAAGACAGGAGCATTTATTTATTTGGGTTTTTGACCTGAGTGCCAGATGAAGATGTCAATCTTAGTTTCAGTTTTCCAGTTTTCCAATATACCCATTTCCATGCCCATTTGCAAGCTTTTCTTTCTTCATATTCCAAATCTCATTTTCTTATGACATTTTTGTCATAAATGCATTTTGGCAAGCCTTAATAAAACCCACTTCTGCATATTGCTCTCACTGATATATGGACACTCTTCCCCATAAAAAGTAGTTGTATAAACTATTTTTGACTGGAACATTGCACCAAACATTTGGGGGAAATGCAAATAGAATTTTAACTGTATAATTGGTCCTAGGAAATAGACATTATTCTTCCAAATGATCTTCATGAGGGAAAACTTCTGGGAAAATTTTGGAACGTAGAATATCAATGATAATTTATTTGCAACTAGGATCTTTAGTGGTTTGACATGGGAATAAAGTTTGTTTTTAATTGGATATGCAGTTTATTGCTTTTGATAACAATATGGGCTGTATAGTATTAAGGAAAGTTGCTGTTGATGGAAAAAAATACATTTAAAAGAATTTTACTATGAGTACCATAAGCTTTGTCACTCAGTTAACACTGAGGGGGATCAACTTATTGTCCAAAGAATCTAAAGGCAGGACAAGAAGTAATGGATGGAAACTAACCAAGGAGAGAACTAAGAACTAGAATTAAGGAGAAATTTCCTGACAGAACAATTAATCAATGGAATGACTTGTCTCCAGAAATTGTAGGTGCTCCAACATTGGAAGTTTTTAAGAAGAGCCACTTGTCTAAAATGATGTAGAGTTTACTGCTTGATCAGGGGGTTGGACTAGAAGACCTCTAAGTTCTCATCCAACTCTGTTATTGTGTTATTCACTGAAGTCTCCAACAGAAGTTTCCAAAGGGAAATGAGGGACAGAATAAAAATGAGTAAAGATAAGACAAACAAACATTAAAAAAGATATTTTGTCATAAATAATGTATTTTCCTAATACTGCTCCCCAAGTTGGTGTTAGATAAATGTCAATAACAACCATGCATTCAGCCTGGGGAAATACTGATAAAGGAAAAAAGAAAACCAAATCAAGAAATATTTAATTCTGAACATGTTTATAAACAGTGGTGTTTATGTAGAATGTAATGTACTTTCATTTACCTCTTTGGTGTTAAAAAATAAGTGGACATCAGTTTCCCATTATACATTTACAAATGCTGGGCATTTAGGAGACTGGGATGCATGCCAATCAGGCACAGCAGCTCTGCAGAAAATGTAGTTAACAGCATGTTTCCATTCCAGTTACTTCATATCAGGTGGAAGGAAAGTCAGAAACTGTAAATATGTACCAAATGCATTAGTTTAAATTGTCTCACCATTTAAGAGAACACACATCATGCATGTTATCTCCATTAAATTATTTGGAACTTAAGAATTTGTATTTGTTAGGATCGACTGGGAAGATATTCCTTCTTGGAAAGCAGAAAGTGTACAGATCTGTTATTCTCACCAAAAAAAATCATTGATGTCAGCCTTTTTTCTTTTCCCCATCTGAATCCAAGCAACACACACACAGGTGAAGATAAGTATAAGAGAAAATGTAAATTGTTTGATTGAAAGTAAGAACATGTCAAACACATTGGTGGTGTGATGGAACATCATTTGCATTTTTCAGATATCAAGGGAATTTTGTTTTATGAAGATGCTATTAGAGTTCTGGGCTCATGACAATAATGTGTGTTTTGCCTGACTGGCTTTGGTTTTTCTGGATGTCAATTTTCTATGATATTTTGACAAGTAAGATTTGTTTTTTGACAATAAAATTAAATGTTGATGTCCACATTTTTACTCATTTCCTTGAGCTGGGATAAACAAAGAATGAATTGGATATTATATTACATTGGGCAAAGCACTCTTATAATATGGCCAAATTGCAGTGCCAAGTCTGAAAATATGGAATAGAAATTAGCTTTTGTTTTGTTTTAGATTTGTGTTTTGGCAAAAAAAACATTAAAACAATAATAATGCCTATATGCTGTTCTGATGCCTTAAATATAAGAGTTTTGTTTACTCATTTAAGCTCTTAAAGATACCATGAAAAAACACCTCACTCTTTGTTACTTAGTAAAATTCTCATGTATTTTTGAAGATCTCATTATTTTTAAATTTTTGCTTATTCTTTATTTTACAAATCTCCATGCTTCAGTTCTGGCTGAAATTTTATTTCAATTGCAACAGTAGACTGCAAATAATGAATGCCAGAAGCAACCTATATGATTTCATATTTCTGCCAATGAAGGGTGACCTCGGGAAGTAGCTGTAGGGCATGTTTGCAGAATATTGAATCAGAATCTTGGAAAAAGAGACTGTAAACTAAGGTTTTTCCAAATGGATTGCAACATCAATTACATTTGCATTCACACTGGCCTTTAGACACATAGTGCAATCTGCAATGCCTTTGACCTGTTGTTAAACAGATGACTAGATCCTCCAAGTGAATAACACTTGATACTTTGGCCATTTATTCCTTTGTTTAGACCATTCCCCTTCACCATATGGCATTACACTATGACTGTAATCTAATTTTTAACTACTGCTGATTCCAATAACAAATGCAGTGCAGTCTGTAAGTAAATGTTTAGCAATGAATTCCAACATGAATTTGAAACAAATTTTGTTAACAATGGTAAACCAATTTCTAGATAGAAGTGAGAGCCAGTTTGGTCTAATGGTTAAAGCACCAGGCCAGAAACTAGAAAACTGTGAATTCTACTTCTGCCTTATGCAAGCCAACTGGGTGACTTTGGGTCATTTTCTCCCTGGCCAACTTAGCTCATAGAGTTGTTGTTGTGGGAAAATAGGAGGAGGAAAGGGTATTAGGTATGTTTGTCACCTTGAGTTACTTATAAAAAAATAAAGGTGAGATATAAATAAATGAACTTGGGAACCATCAAGACTATGGGTTCATTAAATTAAATTCATTAAGGCAGCCAATTTGCTGTTTGGAATTGTTTATGCTAAATATATGAAGACCTATGTTACTTTGTGTCTACGCTGAAGAAAAAAAAGACACAGGACTTTCCCATACTACTTTAGTTCCTCAGAAATGCCAATTAAGTTTGAGAATTCTATAGATAATAACCAATGGGTGCTCTTGAAGGAAGCTATGACTTTCAGATTTTAAGGGAACATTTTCTTGGCTAACTCTTATCTCTACGTCTGAGACACAGTATTGTATAATGACACTGAAAATAACAGCATTTTAAGGGCATGACTTTCTTCCTGTGGTAAAGGCATTGAAGCAGAAATATGATAATCTGTGTCACTACAGGACTTTTTTTCACTCTCTCTGTATACACATTGTACAGTCCACACAGAACGTCAATGAAATCATCTAAAGTGTTTTGAGTTCAAATATAAGGAAAACAGCAAATATTAAAGAGGCAGCAATAGAAAGTGGTGAAACCGCAAAGCAGAGAATGAATAGTTTTCCAGTATTGCATAAGGAATGGTGGTAAAAGAAGCAAGGATGTACCAAAACACAGTGGCTGAACACCATCAAAGCCAATAGAAGCCAGAGAGAGAGAAAAAAGAAAAACAAACAAACAAAAAACAACAACAACTGAAAGAAGCTGTAAAAAATTGGAAAATATGGAATGAATAAAATCACTGAGAATCAGCGATTTTATAATTCTATTATATATGAAAAATGTATAAGAAGCAGGCCTGCAACTGAAGAAAAACTAAATATGTAATTCAAATTAATACTTCATTTCAAACCAAAAGACTCCATCTAAATGTCTAAATTTCTCCTCGGTATTCATACCGTTCATCAAAATGAATCCTGTAGTTTTGCTTATTACAGCATTTCCCTTCTTACCCTTTATTCACATATCTTTTTTGGGAGGGTGAAAAAAAAATCACATCTTGGATTAAAACATGTCAGCTAATACAAACAAAAGCCTGATTTTATGTAATATATGAGATTCGTGACAGATTGAATAAATACTTCTTCAGAATGTTCATAATTAAGTTGTTGGAATTTAGAGTAGAGTAGGTCATTTACCTTGATAAATTTAAAGAGGGAAATAGATGGATCCAAAGCCACAATGAAGCAAATTGGCTATAGTGTGCTGTGTTTTGGAAGTATCTGAAAGTTACATTGCCACCTAACTATGATATTGCAGTAGTATTCAATTAATGATCTTTGCAAAACCCTTGCAAACTTTTCAAAATTGCATTAGGCAGGGGCTTTTATGGAATGGTCAAGATGTCAAGATGGCAGGTGTGTTATCAAAATCTAATTCCTTTTACAAATGTTTACTTTAGAGTTATTCTTAGCAGTGAGCCAGCAAAGATTACACAATTTATTTTATTTGCCATTCATTCATTCATTCATTCATTCATTCATTCATTCATTCATTTTGTTTCTCCAAAACAACATCTTCTTAGGACTATGCTTATCTCAAGATTCTAATGATGTTTGAATTCTCATCCTTGTGTTTTTGCCCTTATATCCCAATTTGTATTCAGAGTACTTTAGTTTTTTTTTCAGATTTTAATCATCATGGAACATAAAGCAAATTAAAAACAACTCCAAAACAACTGACAAGAACCAAAACAAAAAGTTTAGTATTAATGTTCCCTAATAGAGAAATCCCAATGACTGATGAGAAGTTACATTCCTTTCTGGAACAACTTCTTTACAAAGAACCTAAAAACTCCCACCATATTTCATAGTATTTAATTGCCTTGCAATTTTTACTTTAATTAAAAATAAACAATCCAACTACCCTTCCTATTGCTGCAATTTTTTTTCTTAATGATTGCTGCTGAAATAGAAGGTTAAAGTAAAGTTTTAATGAAATTTCCGCTATATCCAAGTCATGTCATTATTACTGTATTAGTTAATAATGTATCTAAACTTTTAATGTTAGACTGACAGTATGCAAGTATTTTACAACTTTATTTAAATAATTATGGGTTAAAAATTAATGTTTCTATTTTGCTTTTCCATAGTTTGCTGCACAGACTTTAGTTAATACAATGTAAATCATAATCCCAAAATTCACTAGTACATTTAATTCAATGGTTTTATTTCTGCATAAACCTTATAAAGCTGCACTATTGTTTTTGAGACATCATTATATCTGAACATAGTGAATATATTAATAAATGTAAAATGAAACATTTTGATAAGTAATAATGAAAATAATAAGAATGACAGATGCTGAATATCTTTTTATTGATCAACTATCAGAAGTCATGGAAAGGAAAGAATATTTTGAAACTTCCTCAGTTTCTAGCCTGCTGGCAATTTATACTAAATGAAAAACTCCTAAGTGACCTAACAGACAAAGGGATTAATATTCATATTTTGGTGTATTGGCCAAATAGCATATTATAATGTCATATGAGAAATGAAGCTCTCTTGTAATAGTAACATCCCTAAAATATAACTATTTTCTCAGCAACCTTTTATATTACTTACATGCCAACTATTGCAGGCACCTATGGGATTTTTTCCAGATTGCAACATGCACAATCTGTTATTTGAAAAGACACATAAGCAATAGATTTGATTGCAGAAGCACAATTCTTCAAGGGAAACCTGCTACTGGGACCCCATGCAGACCAATCTCATCAACATTGCATTTTTGCTATTGGTTAGTTTGATTCCTAGGTTTTACCCTGCAATTTCTGAGTTTTCAAAATGCCAATTTACATGGACAGAAGATACACAACAGACAATTTACAGCAATTGATGAAAGACATTTTTCCAAAATGAATCCCTGCCTCTGCCAAATTCATCTGGATAAATAATTTGCTACTTGCAGCTATTCAAAAAAAGGTGGATATGATTTTATTGATCTAACCTTTAATCAATTTTGATTGAATCAATGTTATTCAAACCTGCTAATACAACCTTAATATATTTTAAAACCATTTTTTATTTTGTTTTAAAGTCCTTAAACATTGCACCCTGCTGCTGGCTCCCTAAATTTCACCCATATAGTTATCAAATACAAAATTATTTACATGTCACAATTCAAGACACAAATAGGCTTTATGTGAAAAGTTTAAATGGACTACATAATCAAAATCTGATTAATAAAACATGAACAAACGAATAGTACAACAATAGCAAATCTTTCTATCAGGCAAAAGCCAAGTGTAGCAAATATACAGAAGATGAAAGATGGACTTTGTGCAACATAAATAAAAGGATTTAGACTCTCAAGACAATTGGCTATTCTGTTAAATTATATTTTACAATTGTAACCCTTCTCCACATATTCTAAATGTAAAAGTATAATGAAACTTTTTTCTTCATCAGAAAAGCTATATTTAGACACTGTTCCATATTTTATTAAATGGAAAAATATACTCAGATTAGAAAGAGGATTCTTCAGTCAAGTATCTGGAGCATTGTCTTTTAGCAGTGAGTAGTGTATTTTATGCCTTTATAAAAGAAGAATAAACGTGTGTTTATATGTACTGCACTGTTTATATACAAACAGTAATTTATGGTCACATTATCTTGTTACCCATATATATTTTTTATTTATTACTTATTATATCAACAGAAAACTTACATATAATACTACCAACAATATTTCAATATATAGAAGGAAAGGAAGGAAGGAAGGAAGGAAGGAAGGAAGGAAGGAAGGAAGGAAGGAAGGAAGGAAGGAAGGAAGGAAGGAAGGAAGGAAGGAAGGAAAAAATATTATGAAAATGGATCTCAGAAAAATTTACCATACTATTTGAAGGCTTCCATCCTTGGCACATTGTTAAAATAATTTCAGTGTTGACAAGCAAAAAAATATTGGTTGTTGCAAATTAATTGTGTATGTATTCTTATGATGTTTTATGTATATTTTTAGTTAGCACCCTGCTTCTTGATAACAATCATTCTTGATATCTTGATAATTATTATGATGCGGCCAAAAATAATAATTGCATCTTTAGCATATACCAATCATTCCAGAATCAAATTAACAATTCTGTTGTTTTCAGCCCCAACGTAACATTCAAAGAACAAGTCCAAATAATCCATAAACAGCCTCCAGAAAATTATTGTAAGAAAAATAAAAGAATAACAATCCTCTTATTGAATGCTCTTTAAGAGGTCCAATATGCACAAAGCATTTTATCCTTGTATTAACTTTATTAAATGTTCATAAGAAACTAATTCACATTATTATAGCAATTTACCACTGGTTACCAGGACAGGATATTTACATATATGTAACTAATATTAATTTCATTGAGTTTCTTCAACTTGCTATAAAAGGAATTACTGGCTTAGGAGTTATCATTCCTCAAAATGTCCAGAACATCAGAAATAGCACTAGCATCTGGATGAGAATAAATCTAATCAAATTAAACTCAAAGAAATAACCAATGTTTGCCAAGAAGCATTCCGAGATAAATCAAGCTGATTTTTTTTAAAAAATGCATTAAAATATTGGTTAAACATAGCACAAAAAGTATCTTGCACAAAAAGCACTCTGTGCAAGAAACAGGAAAAAGTGGGTAAAGGAATGCTACAAGAAGGCACTGCAGTCAATATACATGGTAACACCATTCAATCTTTATTCAAGCGTCAGTTCTTTTTAACAGCTGTTACAGTGGATTGAAGACAAAACAAGATTGAACAGTAGCTTATGAGCCACTTGATGTTTTGACTCTAGAAATAAAGCACAGTACTGCAATGCGAACAGGCTCTGAGGATTTATAGTATCAAATAAGCTCTGTTACACACCTTCTGTTTCAAGAATGAATTATTGTAGCACCATACTTTGACAGATGATAATCCCCACCATCCTTCCATCAAACTGACAAATTATCATTACTACCAAAGAAGCCAAGAGTTTTAGACAACTTTGAGCCTAGAGGCATTTTAGGGCATTCTTGTCCCTTAATTCTTATCAAATAGGTAGGGATGGGATCCAACATACTCCAAATGGCTCTGGATATAGTGTTCAGAATTCTTTTCACAGGCCATGCTAGTATAGGCTATATGGACAACATTTGGAAGATTTCCAAATTCCCCATCCTTTGTGTAAACCCTCTTGTTTCCTGAAGAAGTAGCATTCTTATATGCTTTTACCTTTAGTACAGAACAAAATGTTAATACGAAGCAGTGATGAGCTTTTGGACTGAGTGGCTGTGGCTCATTGTTATTCATTGATGCCAGCTGTCCATTTTCTTTCCCACAGATTATCAGATGAATTGTTCCTGATGTTTATTTATGATTATATACGATGATGTTCATTTAAAGCCTTCTCAATCAGTTGTCAAAAATATTTCTACAAATATATAGAATTAAATTGTTTCAGACAAAGAATCTGGAAGACTCTTTCTATTTATGCTTTTGGAGGTTATTTTCATGACTAATACTGTGATATTTCAGAGCTCATTGGAGTAAAATTATTTGCTAGAAGGCCTCAAAGGTTCCTTTCAATCCTATGATTATATGATTCTATGAACATATTAATAGTGTCAAGTTGGCCAAGAGTGGTTCCAGATTAATTTCAGATTTAATAAATTGGATTTCATTCTGCACCTGCATAATAAGGAAAAAATCACATTTCTAAAATATTTGGCAGGAATTGAAAATAATAGCAGCAACAGAGAGCAGCTGTTCGTCTGGATTTCAAATCAGGATAATTATGATAAGAAATAACATATCATTTTTGCCTAATATATATATTCATAAAAGATTAATTAATTAAAGGTGATAATTTAGACTCCTATGCAGAATCTTTAGAATTCAACTCTACTTTTTAAAATACATGAGTAGAACACATCTGCTAGGATTAGATTAGGAAAATCTGTTGTGATGGATCCAAATTCCTTTCCTAGTTGTTCATTGAATCTTCTAAGGAAAAGTCTTGTTCTGACATAAATCATTCTGACTCTAAATCCAAAGTGAATGTTCTTATGATTCAGACTCATGTAAAAATAGGGCTTTATGTTTTGAGAATGATTTAGTTTGAGCAAGAACACAGCTCATTAAAATGCATTTATTCTAATGAGCCAACTCATTAAATCAGCTACATCTTTCTTCAGACTTAAGCAAGTGGCTGAAAAAAAGAATAATTGCTTTAATTAGGAGGCTTTTTTTTACTACCAGTTGGCCAAACTAGTCCGAACCAGTAGCATACCACCACTGCATCTACTCCTTGTTCATATACAGTAGCCTGAACAGTCACTTTGTGGAGCTATGTTTTTTTTAGTAGTTCCTTGATTAGGATATTGGGGTGTTGTTGTTTTTGCTTGATTAATCTTTGTTAATATCTGCATATCTGGTTGTAGGCTACTAGAAAGGACATACTCTTCTCTTTTTGTGTTCTTCTTAATTTTCTTGTTTGAATGACATATAAATATGGTTAATCTCTTTGCATCTATTCATGCCTGATTTGTCTGAATGCCAGGAATTCCCAGCTTTTGGGGATTTATCCTGGGCTAGGCTGCTCACAATTTCCCAGTTAAAACCATGGTTGAGTGTTCTGAGACGAAGGATAAGAAGCAGTCAGAAGATACAATGAAAACTTCTTAAACAGGAAGCTAAGCCCACAGTCACTGGAACTGATGATATTACCTAGCTGGGTAATATAACACCTGCAAGCAAACAACCAAATTCAGAGAGCACCAAAGCCTCCTCATTTAGTAACCTACACAACTGGGGGCAGCTTAACTGTCTTAGAAAAATGTAACTGTTTTCTAGTTATTAATCATAGGGATGGACCTGCAGAAGTGTCTGTTGAGTTGCCTCATCTAATTATGTATAAAATCTAGTTTATGAACCTTCTCATCAGCAATATTTTATTATGGTTGTAATCATGATATAAAAGCTAGAATGAGCTTATAAATTAACATAGCCTTGATAATATCTGTGCACAGATGGTCTCTGCATGGAGTGACTAAAAATGAATTAAACAACAGCACATTTTTTCTTGCATAATCAATTAATTCCTTGGTCATTTTAGCAAATGGGGGAGGTATCCAAGGGTGTCTATAACATGCCACAATTAATATACGTCCATCATATCATTGCACAAATAGCATGATTATGTGAGTGTGTCAGGGCATCTGATACAAGTACTAAATTACATCATTTATGTGACTACTTCATGATGTGCCCAACTTTTGCTCCCTTAGGTAGACTAGAATGGGCAGCACCAATTAGGAAGCTTGTCTAAAAAATAATTTAAAAAACCTCTATGTATAAAAGATATGTACATGCAAATATGATTCTATTTAAAATGGTATTTTTGATTGTAAAAAGTAGAGTGCACAAATTGGAAATAATACCTGTATACCGTAAATGACAAAACATGAGCAGTGTTTCATGACTTTTAATCCTAGTTTATTTTATTTTTTTGTCTCAATAATAGAGTGGCTTGATCCACTGTAACTGATTTTATCAATGGTGGTTGTCGTGAGAAATACACTTGCACAACTATGGGTAGCACCCCACTGTGATCTCTTTTGAGTGACTGTCACTCACACTTTGAAAATAATTTGTCTTGAATACTACACAGTATCAATATGACACTATCATTGAACAGGGGCTGGAGTTGCTAGTGGTTCAACTGCAGGCTACTAACTCATACAATCGACAGGAATTACAAGTGGCCACTACTGAAAGATCTAGACTGACATTGGGTCAGTTGTCTTTTGGACACTATGTCTTTGAAATCCTAAATAATTTAAGGCACAAAATCTGTGTTATGTATTAGATTATTCTTCTTGGTGGATGAAGATGTCTGTGATCTTTTATTGTTGCTCAATAGTTTTGGGGTGCCTGTGAAGGTTGCAGCTCTCTTGGGAATAGGTTCCTCTTGAAGGAACTAATGCAGCAACCCAAGTAATCCCCTTTTTTGCCATGCCTTTGAGAGTGGAATTCTTGAGTAAATGCCTTAAAGTGTACTTTCATGAAAAGGATGCTTCAGATATGAAAATGTAAACACATAGTTTTGATAAAGGATACTTTATTAAGAAAAGTATTAACTTTACTTAATAAAATATATAGATGGGATAATCATTATTATTTGGCTAAATGGCATTTTTGAGAGAGTACCATCTTTATACCCTAAAATATTGAGGGAACCTCAATAAAGATGAGATAGAGCAAAAAATAGGAAACAAATAACCACAACTCCTTTGGTATATCAACTCATATCTCTCTGGGCAATAGAAATGTTAAAGATTCAGCAACGTGGCCTTAAGCTATTTTTGAGAATTTAATATTTTACTGGAACAATCTCACAAATGTATATAATATTATTGCAATTATGACCTGGAGACCCACCATATAGCATAAATTAGGGCTTGTGAAAAGGTAAGGCATTGTCTGCTTTATACCCCTCCCTAGAAGTGTGCATACTTTCCTGGGAAGGCACTTGGAAGTTTTGAAGACAGCTGGGATATCATGGCCTGTCTCCATCTTTTTAGAGGGACAGGAACTTAAATTATGCCTTATGTTTGGGTATATGAGGTAGAACATTAATTTGGTTCATCACATATTTATTCCTACATTTATGTGATATTGCTAGCACAGCATCAATGGCAATTCCATTCATTTTCTATTTCTCTTTCTCATACTTGATTTCACACTTTATCTTGCTTGAAAATCAGCCAGTGAATTGCTCTCAGAACTTATTCTGGTAACAATCTGAAGAGTTAGTGGTATGGGTCATTGTGAAAAAACAGTCACAATAGAAGGAAGGGATAGTTACATATTTCTCAGTCATCTGTCTGTCAACTTTAGCACCTGTCCCTTCAATGTAATTCAGCCTTCCTGATGAAAGATATTCAGAGGAACAGATGCTTAGCTACGGTGGAACTTAAACCATTGATATTAACTCTAGGTAATTTGTAGTCATCATAAGAATAAATTATTCAGTCTTATTGTGCATTGATAATCTTATGTGTAGTGATTGCATGTATTTTTCTGCATTATGTTTATTTCATCTGTGAATATGTTTGAATGCCTTTGATTATATGCTTGATTTAAAAAAAATCAAAAAGCTAATAAAAATGAAAGAAATTTTCCAAGCATCATTTTTTTTTCATTCTTCTAAAACAAAATTTCTAACTTTAGTTGTCTGATGGGAAATAATATCTGTTTATACTTGACTTTTATTACTGGATTTGTTTTTCCCAGAATAATGTCCTAATTTTTATAATAATTATTATATATCTCTCCTTAAAGTACACAAACATCAGACATAATGCACAGAATATTGTTACTATAGAAGCATACATAGTCCTTTTATGTGTATACTATGTGTACTTTTAAGTAAAACCCAGATTAGATACGTCTTCTTTAATCAGAACATAATGAATAATAATCTTATGGTTATAATGTTTATTCATAAGAAAGCAAATATTACTTAACTTATCTCCGATTTCATGCAGCTTGATTTCAGAGTTGTTCAGAAAAAAATGAAGTATGAGAGCTGACCTGGAGAATAGGTTCTCACAATTAAACCACAGCAATTAACAAATACAATTTTAAGATTGTTGTGACATTTCATCAGCTATTCAGAGCCAACAGTATATTTAAACAACATGAAGTGACCACTCAATCAGCAGGCCGAGGCAGCCAAATCTATATTCTCCAATTTTTATTTAATTATCTGCTCAAATAAAGTACTTACTGCATTTATTTCTAACTGGCTTTCTGGAGCTGTTTGTTGCCCTAATTAACTAGTCTGTATGTTGGAAAAGCAGAAAATGCAGTTTCTGATATTGCCTGCTCTTGATAATCTTGACTCCCTCATACAGTGCCCATTTCTTCCATGTCTCATACACATTCATTAAGCATTCCAGCTGCAGCAACTTGCTTTATCTTTACCTGCCCCACAAAAAGGGAATAAACAAGAAGCTCAGCATTTTTCTTGATAAGTAGAAAAACTCAGTTAACTAGGAACAAAGAGGAATATACGTGTCCTAGGATAATGTTGCAGGATCCAATCTGGATCGGTCACTGAAACCACAGCTTTAGTCTTCTAAGCCTTCAGACTTGTGCTGGAGCCCATTTTCAGGGAACTTCTCTCTAGCTGAGTGTGTGCTTTGGGCTATTCTGTATATGATATTTATATGGTGCCTGTTGACTAGTTAACTAGAATTAGTACTGAGTAAGTACTTAAATGGGATCATCCAAAAAATTCTAGGGCTATGAGCCTAGAGTGGAAACTTAAAAAAAAATTGCAGGGAAGATTAGTCAAATTTCATAAAATAAAAAATGTATCCCTACATAAATAGCACAGATTTCAAAATGCTACACCAAGCATGGCATGGTTCTTGAATCAATGGAAACTATGGATCCTTTTGATATGCATGGTGTTCTGAGGGTTATTGTGATTTATTGTCAGCTGCCTATCTTCACTTTCTCTGAAGCTCGCTGGCAACTGCCATAACCTGCATTTTGGGGGGAGGAATAGTGCTGGAGGTAGGAAAAATTGCTATGGGATATTGGGAAGTATGGACAATGACAGGAACCAGAGGTGCCAAACTGAGCCATCCTCCTGCCTTCAAGGGCATCAGCCCTGGGAAAGGAATTTACAGTGGTGCCTGAGGCACCAGGTTCCCAAAATATTGGAACAAGATCTGACTGGACTATTCTTCCAGAGGGAGGGTTTTGGATATTGGGGATTGCTTTCAATATATGATTTTGGTGCAGTTTTTCTTCAGAGCTTGCCTTGCTCGCATTGCACTTAGGATCTCTAGTAAAAGTACCTTTTCTGTAACATCTATGGAGTCAAGGATTGTTCTTTCCTAGAGAACAAGCTGTGGCCGGTCTGACACCTATACTAGCACAGACAATTGCTGCAGTTATCACTTGCCAAGCCCTTGCTCTGAAAAACTTTATAGTGACATTTATATATGGAAGGTTTGCTGGCAGGAATTTGGCAGAGATTCTACCTTTATTTAGTAACAGGATTTTATTCTTTCACAGGAAATGAGTCCTTCTGTGCTACGCCAACTGAGACCTGAAGAACAAATCCTTTTAAAATGAGAAATCAAATTGAAAGTTACAGGTAGTCTTCAACTTACAGCCATTCATTTGGTAGCTGTTCAACATTAGAATAGCTTTGAAATAATGACTTACAACTGGTCCTCACAGTTATGATCCTCACAGCATCCGCATGGTCATGTGATCAGAATTCAGGCACTTGGCAACCAGCATCCATTTATAACAACTGCAGAGTCATGGAGTCTTATGATCGCCATTTGCAACCAGCTGTTTTCCAACCAGCAAAGTCAATGGGGGAAGCTGGATTCGCTTAACAACCACATGATTCACTTTACAACTGCAATGATTCACTTAACAACAGTGAACACATGGCATAAAAGATTGCAAAATTGGGCTATGTACCTGCACTTAACCATAAACAATAGGGATTTGAAGAATTGTGACAAAATGTATCACAGTCGTTTGATTTCTGTTTTTTTCAATCATTGCTACTACACTATTTTAAACAGTAGAAGTAGAATAGTAGAATTCTTTATTGGCCAAGTGTGATTGGATACACAAGTAATCTGTCTTGGTGCAAATGCTCTCAGTATATATACAAGAAAAGAAAATATTGAACAGGCATTTTAAAAAGAGTGTTCGTTTAAGTGGGAGAATGAAAGAAATATATGACCTGGTATCATTGGGGAGCTTAAAAGAAGGACCAAAGGGAAGCATGTTGGGAAAAAATGATTCTGGCTGTAATGAAAAGGTCATGAAGCTTAATTAGCAGGGCTGGTGGTTCAACTTTGAATTATTTAAGCAATATATTTTTGAAAGGCAGCATAAATTGACTAAGCTACAGCAGATGCCTTGATGACTAATGTTCAATATCTACCCAGAACCATATGGGCACTAATGTCCACTAAAAGGATAAGTCAAGGTGGCAGTGCCAGTAGCAGAGTCCAATGCAAATTACTTATGTTATTGAGAAATCAAGAGAACCAGAGGCAAAATACCAAAGACTCCAGATGGAGCAGCAGAATTCTGAAAATCAGCTATGTACAAGTAGTAAACTCAGGAGGATATTATAAAGAGTTATTAAGCTGGAAAGGATCAGAAATGGAAAGGCAGCCAAAGACCTGCCTGAACTCAAAGGCATATTGTTATGCAAAATAAAACCATGCCTTCTCAAAAGCACAATGGAAACTTTAGGTCATTTCATCATCTGGGGAATGATTAAAAATTTAAATGAAAGTCATGCTGGAAGAAAACAAGGCCCTCAACCTGCTGCAGATATGATACTATCCAGTAACACATAACCTGGTGGCTCAGATGAACATGCTGTATGTTGAATATAACAACAAACTATGAGGTGACAGGAAAGTTTTACTGATTCATGATTTGTTTTTAATTTCTATAGCCTGCCTTTCCATTACAAGTAACCCTAAAAATAAAATATTCTGATTAAAATTAAAATAATAAATGCACATAAAACACAAGGAATTCATATTTTGCATTCTTCTAACTGCAGCACAAACATGCCTTGGGTACTATATTTGTGCAATATGCCTTTGTACTATTGCCTTCATCTCCAGCCCACAGAATAATTTTGTCATGCCGGCAAATCTTAATTTGGATTATTAGAGCTAATTATATCAGCATCTATTATGATGGGAGATGAAATGTATAAAAAATTATCCCCAAGTATATCATATGAGAGGAAAGAACTACATATTGCCCCTTTATGCACAAAGCAATGAGATGTTGCCATTTTCTGAAGCACCATTTATAATTTTGCTTATATTGTATGTTTGTTTGTTCATGAATAAAACATATCTGCCATAGGAATGTCTTGGAATTGTCTTGGAATTGTTCACAATTCCAGTTGCAAGACTCCTAAATACTATCATGTGTCACCAATAATAGAAAAGCTGATCTTCTATGAATATTGGGACTCAATATGTGAGTAGAATTCCCCATAATCTCTATGATCCTTGTGTTTTTATGTACTCTCTGAGTCTAGTGGGAGTCTCTCAACTTCACTTATGATAATGTTCATGTCTCTTAACTCTTAATCCATTCTCACAATGTTCTTCAGAAATGAAGAAGGATAGCAAACTCATTCAATGAATACAATTATTTTCAATGCAAGGCATATAATAATATTGTTTGTCACCCAGAGTTAATTGTATTGTGATGGGCAGCTATCAAAATCAAACAAATAAATTAACAAATCATTCTTTGTGTGTTAAATCAAATTCCCCCCCCAAATTTTTTTCTAGGCAAATGCATTAGAATATTCTGGAATATTTATTTAGGGGACTCAGAGGTAGGTCTTGTAATGTTAATATTAAAAAGATATATCTTGGCATCCAAGTGTGAAATTGAAAGCAGAGAGAAATCATTTTAGCAATGAAATTTAAAATAGTGTGTCTGATACAGTAAATGGCAGCAGGGGGGAGGAGACAACAAGAGAGAATGTTGACAAGAAGGCATTGGCTATTGGTACCTGACAGCATAGTTTTAACCCCATTAGGCCATATCACTGATGGGTGTAGAGCAGTGGTGGGATTCATTTTGTTTTTACTACCGGTTCTGTGGGCATGGCTTGGTGGGCATGGCAGGGGAATGTGCTTTTTTGAACAATAATTCAAGAATTCTAAAATGTAAGGGTTAATTTGAGGGCAGATAGGTGTTCTTTTCTGAGCATGGTTTATATAATGAACTAGTCTTTGTCTTCCAGCCGCATAGATGGCAGAGCAAGATATAACAGAAATGTGACTTTGGGGTATTTTGTTGTGGAGAAAGGAGCCTGTTCATTGAGACATTACAGTTCTTGTGTATAATAACAGCAATACCTCTTAGCTTTCACTATTACAATTTGAGTTCAATCCATTAGTGGTAGAGGATACTGAAGGATTAAAAAAGAGTGGTTAACTGTACTACACATATTTCCACTTCAATTTTTTTTAAGAATACAGCCAAAATATATAATGAACTTGAACTAGAGACACAGAAAATAAAATCCAGTTCAGATTAGATCCTTCCTTCCTTCCTTCCTTCCTTCCTTCCTTCCTTCCTTCCTTCCTTCCTTCCTTCCTTCCTTCCTTCCTTCCTTCCTTCCTTCCTGTAAGCACACATACAATTTTCTTCTGTAGGATTCCATGTGAAATATGTTTGAATAAATTTGCCTAGATCATATCCACAGCTTTCAATATTTGGGATAAAGCCATGTCATTTGCATGGATTACAGTCCCAACTTTATATGTCTTTAAACATGACTGTGAAAGGTCTGAATCCCTTGATAATTATTTAAGAAAGTGAGAGTTATGCAGATCAAGTGCCCCAGGGGAATTGTATTTCCTTTAAGAAAATTTCAGATTAAAGCCCACTTCAATGGAGACTCAATGACCCAGGGACACATTATTGTGTCTCCTGTAGCTGAAGGCTTGCAGCAGAAACTATTACTGCAATTCCACAAACATATGAGAGATATTCCCCAGACTGAAGGTCCAAGGGAACATTTAGCAGCTGAGAAAACTACAAAATGCTTAAACTTGTACTGGTGATTGAAGTCTATTTGTTTTCCTTCCTCATCTTCTCTACAATATACATTAAGAAAAAAGAGAAGGCATGGAATGCTGAACTAATGAATAATGTAAGAAGGTTTCTTTTGAAAAAGAAAACACAGTCACTGATTTATCTTTATATTTACTGACATGCAGATTGTATATGCTGCTTCAACCCTGAGCAGCATACAGCTGCCTCATGCATAACTGGGATTGCAAACAATGCATATTAAATTTTTTAAAAAAGGACATGTACTATATATAAATGATAACACAAATCCAGGAGACATATTCTAAAGAACATTCAATTCCTTTAAAAACCAATTGTTTTTAAAATGTAGGAGGTTGACTGCACTCATGACTGAAATCTGCTATTTACTTCTAAGTATCAAGGACCAGTTTACACTCGGCACTCTGTGAAAGCAAGCATTCCTAAAAGAGGGACCCAACTATGTTGTATGCATCATTTTAATAGGGCTACCATATTTGGACTGGGAAAATGTAGACACACCCTAGATGGGAGCAAAATTATTGTGATCTACATTCTGCTAGCCAGCAATTGCCTGCATTTTTATAATCCAGACTTGCAATGAAGACAAGAAAGGTCATAAAATGGGGCAAATTTCACTTAATAAATGTCTCACTTAACAACAGACATTTTGGGTTCAATTGTGGTTATAATTTGAGGATTATTTGTAAAATTAGAAACTAGGGTTCCATCCACACTATCAACATGCTGGTCTTAACTATGATATGGCTAAATAATTTCAAAATAGTGATTTAATACCCGAGTCAAGGCTAGCCAAGGCTTTGCTTTGAAGACGATCACATGAAAGTGCAAGTAAATTTAATGTGTTGTTTTAACTGACTCAGATCAGAAAACATTGCTTATTTTTCTTTCTAAACAATGCAGTTGGTTCTGCGTCTCTATAACAGTTGGCTTGCAATTATTATCCACTCACCTACATGGAATTCATGTCTTTACAATTTAGGTTAGGAAAATTCTTCTGCCCATCTCAAATTAAGTCTGTAATTCTTGATCTTCTCAGAGAGATACAGAAAAGGAATGCCATATTTATTCTGGATTTCAAATGACCATAATAAAAGAATATATCAGTGGAATCTTGCTTCCAGAGAAAAACTGTTGCTTTAAATTTGATTACTGGAAAGAAACTTCAATTAGAATTTATAATAGTGGCTTTTTTTCATCTTGATTTTGATGATTGAGACAAAAGGCTAATCCCAAATGAATTCAAGAATCATGGTTCAGTTAGGGATTTTCTTTGTAAATACCTGTTCCAGAGGAAAAAACTACGAAATCAATGTAAACTCAATTTAGTACAAAATGTATTAATATTTTAAAACAAATATTATTTAAAGAGGGAGCTCAGTTATTATGTACTGAGCTCTACTCTTACATGCTGCTCTTTTCCTACTCTAGTATAGCTACAAAGAGTTCATTGTTATAGTCTTTTTAAGGTAAATTTCCTTGAACATTAGAATGATAGCTTTATCAATCATTAACAGTGCCTTGAACTTTTATGTTATTATGCAGACAACTTTAAGATGTCAAGCTGTAACAACTACTGCCTCATCTCGCTCTTTCTTTTTGTGTGCAGACATTAAATATGTTAAGACCAAAATAGATAAATACCATAAAAATGATATTTCTTAGTTATTTCTTATACATAAAAGAAGGAGGCATATTCTTTCTTCAAGCAACAAAAAAGAGTATAACTGCACTCATAGAAATAAATGTACAGTATTTTATCATTCAATTGTAAAGATTTCCATATGAGCTATTTTTGTCATCACTCAGTAATGCTGTAGTGATTATAAAGCCTGCTTTCATTTATGGAAATTTCCTATAAGATTTTTAGAGCAAATTAAAAGAAATGGCCAAAATTAAGCTGTTACTGATTTCCTTTATGAGAATTGTGGTAGAGAAGACGGTTTAATAATAGCAGGCCTCTAGCTGATGCACAAATCAATTAAACCATTACAAAAATGCAAAATAATATAAAGACAAACAGAAAAGAGGGTCATGTGAAACACAGCTGGGAGAAATGTCTTTAAGCTCTTTCTCCAAATTCTTTTATCTCAGTGGGAGAGTTCACATAAATCAGCTTGAAATTTAGGAAGATCATAAGGCTGGTAATGAGTGAAGCCTATTCCATCTGATCATATTGTCTTTTAAAGAGGTCCTATAATATAATTCACAGGTATTTTACTGCAGCTGTATTCTGTCTTAATTCTTGGTAACAATAGCTTTAACATCCAATGTTATTCAAACGTGTTTCCTTCGATAGGAAGTAAAATTTTCTGAAGTAAGCAAGAGTTATTCAGTTGAATAATTGTAACTGTGATGAGTGGAAGGTAGAACCAGGGTTTTTTGTTTTGTTTTGTTAGCTTAGATAAGCAATAAATGTGCTGGAAGCAAAGTTTCTGCATTGTAATTTTTTAATGTTATTTATCAATCAAATTCATATATGCCTCCAAAAGTGGCTCAGGGTGGCACACAACAGTCAAACGAAAATGTAAAAACAACAAATAGAAAATAGAAAAAAATGCATATTACTACATATTATAAAAGCCCACACTACAAATCATAAGCAAAGACCACCTCAACAATAGAGCCATCTAAGCAAGTCTCCAATTGCCTGGAAGTTGTTGACCTGATAACATAGCCATGTCTTCCTTTTGTCTAGGTTTAACTTGCATGCATCTTTCCACTTGACTTTTTCTTCAGTCTGTCTTTCACCTCCACAAAGATATTTAAATTAATATGTTTACATCAATAGGCAAATGAGAAGGCTCCATCTATTAACATGCAGCAGCTACCACATACTATAAAGAAGCTTTGCTCAACAATTCAAGCCCCATCTTATATATTAATTCTACAATTTCTTAATTCCTTTTTTCAAAATACTGAAATGTATGTAACAACACACCTTGAAAAAGGGGTGTTAGTTTAACTGCAGAAGTCTGATCTTCTGTGACAATAAAGTAAACAGAGTGTCTATTGCTGGCTTTTGGACAGAAAATATTATGTGATGAAGAAATGGCCAGACATGTGGTGTGACAATTGAATACTGCATTTTTGGACCTGAGAATAAGTTAAAATGGATGAAAGAATATTCTCATTGTAAAGCAGTAAATCACATTAAGGACCAAATGGCAAATATGTGCTTTTAAATTATATCCTTAAACAGAAGTACCAAGTAGAATATAAGA
Organism: Bungarus multicinctus; assembly: GCA_023653725.1. NCBI lineage: Eukaryota > Metazoa > Chordata > Lepidosauria > Squamata > Elapidae > Bungarus > Bungarus multicinctus. The sequence goes on from CM042838.1 coordinate 81,349,421, forward strand.
GTTTATGTCCAGAAAAAAAAGAAGAAAGAAAGAAGTCCAAAAATTTATCTCTTAGTTTAGGAAAAACTAAAATAAATAAAAATAAAATTATAAATGCTTGGAAGTCCACTTCTTTGCCTCTTTGTCAACAAATCCTGTGAACCAAATGCAATCCAAATGTTAATATACCACACTAAACAGCCCAAAATGTGACAGTAGGACAAATCTAGACCATGTTGAATAATAATTCAGCTTCATGACTGGAAATAACAGAATGCTGAATTATCCACAATTTGAGTTAAAGTAATTATATAAATTATAAATCTAATATCAGAACCTTGATAATCTCATACTGCAAACTCAGCCTGAACTGAGTGTACAGCAATTGGGGAAAACAAACTATAATTCTTAGCACTTAGTTAAAATCTTAACACTCATTTATCAAACAAGCAGGTCTATAATAAAATTATTATCTTGTATAGGAAGGAATATCTTATCTGTAGTAATAAAATTAAGAGATAGCATTAGGTTTATTTGGAAAAGCTTTGATATAAATAGGAGAAAAGAATTCAATATATGTTTTTGCCAATTTATTTAAAATCCTCAGTGTTAGGAGATTTCCTCAATTTCATAAACTGAATTGTAATCACGATTTTTGAAGATTAAAAATGTAAAGTGAGCTTAGCAACCTGAAACTGTGATGGCCATGCTGCTTTCATGGTCTATTTTTTTTTCTTTTTTTAAAAAAATCATCCTTTGATGGTAAGAAATTGAAACCGTGCAATTTGCCTTAATTTTACTGTTGATTGATCACTTATGTATGCAATCTCATCAATATGGCAAAAGGAATAGTAATAGAGACTTTGATTTATGTTTAACCACTAGTAGTTAACTAGAGTATTTTTCACATTTCCCAATATTCTTAATAATAATTTTTAAAGGTAACATGTAATATTCACTTGTTAATATTTAGTCAACATCAGAGATGGATATGAGGATGAGTTTGTACTTTAACAACTTCTTCTTTAGAAGCTTACTTTAAATAATCTTTTTTTTCTTTTTCCAAGTATATCTAGTATGGCATATATTAAATATTTAGACTTTATCATGTACTGATTTCAGTCTGATTTGTCAAAGCCCTTTGATAATCCAGATTGGGCTGAACTGATTTTAAAAGAATCAAATACTTTAGCCTAATGGCCACTTGGTAGTACAGCTGCTATGTAACTGCCATCACCATTAGTCTTAATGTAGTACAATTGTGGGACTTTATGTTATTTAATGAGGAAAAAGAAATTGTATCAGTGCTGTTAGGAATGTAAATCACCTAACAGTTGGGTTGGAAATATATAAACCAGGATAGACATTTTAATACTGTCTCTTTAAGGGAATGCTAAAATTGTAATTGGGTGTGGTTTCTCAAATGGCCATAAGATGGAGCTAGAAACCTGGTTTCCCAGGAAGAAGAAGAAGAAGAAAAAAGAAGAGAGTGTTGCTAGATGGTCGATGTTCTGATGTTCGTGTTTTTGCATTTCTCTATTGACTGTTGCTGATCGTCGTTATTCTTGGATTGATGTGAGTCTATTACTGAACTGTTTTTGATACTGGACTTTGTTATTGGATTATGCCTGGACTGAAAAACGTGTATGATTTGGACTGTTTGTTGGACTTTGCTTAACCGTTTACTGGAAGTAAAACCTATATTTTACTATACACTGTAGCTGTGTGCTGTGTGTGTGTTATTAACATTACTCTCATGACGTCTCCCTGTGTGCACTCATTTTCCTAACGGGGAATTACCTCAACACTGGTTATGGGCCCAGTCCATACCAGGCTCAGATAACTGAGAGTTAATGTGAATACACAGTACTGTATACAGACAGCTGTTTACTGTTTAATTGTGGTTTACTGTCCTGGTAAAGATGGCACAAGACACGTCAACAAGTCTATCACTGATAACCCGGTTGGATGGAACAAACTATGTTTCGTGGTCTATGAAGTACAGTCTACTTCTGTGTAGAGAAGGGTTATGGAATGCAGTTCAAGATCCACCGGATGTAAGCACTTGGGATCCAGATGATGAGGACGATGCCAAGAAGTTAGCTGACTTTAAACGAAACAATGAACAAGCTCTTTTTATAATTGGACTAACACTGAGTGATCAGCAGCTAGTCCATATTCATGGAGAAGAGTCTGTTGCTCAGTGTTGAGAGAATTTGAAGAGGATTTATGTTTGTGACAGTGTAGGTGCACACATACATCTTACACGTAAACTGTTTAGAGCACGTCTTCTGAAAGGTGGAGATATGTTAGCTCATTTGAACTTCATGAAAATAACTTTTCAAGAGCTACATGAAAAGAAATTGATATTTTCAGAGCTGCATCAAGTTTACATCATTCTTTCCTCATTGGATGAAAATTATGATGATTACATATCTTCACTGGAAGTCCTGACCAGAGATGAATTGACATTGACTGACATAACCGGAAGGTTGTTAGAAGAATCAAGAAGACAACTGGATAGGGACCAACTGAGAAAGGAACAACCGCAAGAAGAGAATTTGTCTTCAACTGCCTATACTGTTAGGAAATGTTTTTCTTGTGGGGCTACGGGACATATAGCTAGATTCTGTAAGAGGGGAAAATGACAGAATACTGGTAATCCCCAGAAGGCTAAGAAGAATGTTATAGTTTAGCTATGTCTAGCAAATCAACTGTAAACCATGATTTGTGGGTAGTTAATAGTGGAGCATCACAGTGCATTACTAGAAATAGTGAGAGGTTTGTAAAGATGTCCACAAGTAAGCAACCTGTATCATTGGCAAATGGATGGAAGATGAAAGTATCTGGTGAAGGTACTGCATATTGTTCATGTATAAATGAATATTTAATTATGTTATATGTACCTAAACTAAAATTTAATTTGTTATCTGTAAGGACATTAATTAATATTGGTTATGTAGTAACCTTTAGGGGAGATAACTGTATAATAGAGAAAGAGGGTAGAAGTGTTACTGCTAATTTAGAGAATGATTTATATGTGATACATGATGACAAGTTGAAGATAGCTAACTCGGTTTATAACAATGTTAAGCCACATGACGAATGTATACATTTACTGCATAGACGTCTGGGGCACATTAATTTCAAAATGCTGAGACAAACTGTCGAATTGTCAGAGGGAGTAAAATTAAAACCCTGTAGCAAGTATTTAAACTGTAATGCCTGTTGCCAGGAGAAAAGCAAGTTTATTCCTGAAAGCAGATTTAATGGGTTTAAGACCAAAGAACCTTTAGAGGTTGTTTTTGCTGACATAATTGGTCCTAAGAAACCCAGTTTGGGAGGTGCCTGCTATGTTTTGAGTATAATGGACCATTACTCACGATACGGTTTCTGCTATTTAATGAAAAACAAAACAGAAACATTCTAACATTTCTTTAATTGGCTAAGGTTTGCAGAAAGAAAAATGAGACATAGAGTAATTACTTTGGTTTCTGATAATGGGACTGAGTTTGTTAACAATAAATTCCAAACTATGCTAAAATTGGTTGGTGTCGAACATAAATGTTCTGCACCTTAGAGACCACAACATAACTTGTTTATAGATTGTTATCTGATTCAGGTTTGCCTGAAACACTTTGGGGAGAAGCCATAATGTGTAGCAATCATGTGTTAAACAATGTAGTTAACACAACAACTGGTGAATTGCCATTCACTCATTGGCATGGCAGAAAACCAAATTTAAGTTATCTACACACATTTGGAGCACCAGCATGGGTGCATATTCCCTCACAAGTAAGACCGAAAGGGTAATATAGAGCTAGGAAATTATTTTTTGTAGGTTATGAGGTCAACCATAGATTGTTTAGATTCTGGGATCTAGGCACAGCTCATGTTTATTGTAGTGCTAGTGCAAAATTTCTTGAGCACGTTGGGTGGAATAAACTGGAACAGGAATCCAGCAATAATGTTATTATTGATACCCAAATAGTCCCTAATGATGAAATAAGTAAATCACGAAGAGTCATTAAAGAGGAAGAACAGGCAAAGGAAGAAGTAGGAGAACAGGCACAGGAGGAGGTAGAAGAACAGGATCAGATGGCATAGGTGAGTCCAACAGTAAACCCTTTATTACCAAGACGTTCAACCCGAGTATCACAACCACCTGATAGATATCAAGCTAGTGTTATATGCCAAGTGAATACAGTTTCAAATAACTACAATGAACTGAAACTGTGTCCTGCTAAGGATCAGGCTGCTTGGCAAAGTTGGAGGTATACGAAAATGTTTACCACCTGGTAAACATGCCTAGGATGTAAATGGATTTATAAGCTAAAGTCAAGTGTAGATGGGACTGTTACCCATAAAGCCAGGTTTGTAGCACAAGGGTTCAATCAGACAGCAAATGACTACGATGAGGTGTTTGCACCTAGTCTGAAGGCTACTACATTACGAGCAGCATTAGTGTGAGCAGCTAAGGAGAAATACATTGTAAATCATTTAGATGTAGAGACAGCATATCTGCATGCACCATTGCAACACACTATATATTTGAAGAAACCTTTAGGTATCAAAAATGATAATACAACCGATTGCTGGAGATTGAAAAAGAGTCTTTATGGCTTAAAGCAATCAGGATATGAGTGGAATTGGTGTATAGTTAAGGAATTAACTACGATAGGTTTTGTAGCTGGTATGGCTGATCCATGTTTGTTTAAAAAGGAAAGTGATGGTGTAGTGTTGCTATTGTTGCTATTGTTCACTGATGACATAGCATTAATCACCAAAACTGAACAAGAAGCTACTAAAATAATGTCACTTTAGAGAAGAAATTGAAGATAAAACAGTTAGGAAAAATTAAACAATACCTTGGTTTAAAGATAGATAGAACAAGGGAGGATACAAGAACTCAAAGGCAGATAAAATTAACCAATTACTAAAAAGTTTTAAAATGGAACTTTGTAAACTGGCTAAAACACTGATGAACCAGGAGTTTAGCCACAGTGATGTTCAAAGTCCTGTTTTTGATAAGAACATTTATCAGTCCTTAATTGGTAGTTTATCTTATCTCAGTAATTGGTCAAGGCCAGATATAGCATACAGTGTTAACCAATTAGCAAGGTTTAATGCTGAGCCAACTGAAAGGCACTGGCAAGCTGCTAAGCGTGTGTTAAGATATCTGAAACAAACAATGCATTATGCGTTGTATTTGGAGCCTAAGGATGAACTAAGTCTAACTGCATATGCCGATGCAAGTTTTGCTACAGACATAAATACACTTAAATCTATGTCAGGTACTGTAGTACTATTAGGAAAGGTGTTGATTGGATTGAGGTCTGTTTGACAAAAATATCTAAGCTTGTCAACAATGGAAGCTGAATTTTCATGTTTGTCTTTATTATGTACAGATTTAGTTTGTTATAAGCAACTATTAATTGATATAGGAATTATTGTAACAGATTCTATTGTTGTTTATGAAGACAACCAATCAACAATACAGATGGCTTCAAATCTTGCTGTAAAGACAAGAACAAAACACACAGACAATGTGTGCAAAGTAAGATGATTAAGCTGGAATATTGTTTGTCAGAAAATAACATCGCAGATCATTTTACAAAAGCCCAAGGCTCTGTAAAGCATAAGGCTTGCTGTGAGGATTATGGACTTAGAATGTAAGGTTGTATATATTGTCCTACCCAAAAGGGAGAATGTTAGGAATGTAAGTCAACTAACAGTTGGGTTGGAAATATATAAACCAGGATAAACATTTAATACTGTCTCTTTAAAAGAATGCTAAAATTGTAATTGGGTGCGGTTTCTCAAACGGCCATAAGATGGAGCCAGAAACCTACATTTTACTATACACTGTAGTTGTGTGCTGTGTGTGTGTTATTCAACATTACTCTCACAACGTCTCCCTGTGTGCATTCATTCTCCTAACGGGGAATTACCTCAACAAGTGCCACTAAGTTCAATTTTTTTTAAAAAAGAAAGAAAGGGGGAGAGCAATGTCATATTCTGAATGTCTTTAAAAATTAACTGCTTATACAGATTCATTGATTGCTATGAATCAGACAAACAAGGAACAGTTACAGTTCAGTCCTGGTAAGCTTGTTTTTGCTACTATTTATCCAGCTACCAGCAAATGTCAAGTAATGTAATTCCAGTCACCTCTAAAGATAATATTCTAATTACAACCACAATATTTCTTCTATATTTCAGAATATTACCTTGTTGGCAGTTTGGGGTTTAGGCTGAATGGCAGCCAAATTTGGTTTTATGGGTTTCCTCCCCACTGCTCCACAGTTCTAATCATCATTATTTTTACCTGGCTCTACTTGACTATTGCTGAATATAACAATTTTCAGATTTGATGCTACTTTTTCTTCTTCTTAAGAACCACATGGGACTCCACTTGAAAGTTCCTGGGAAAACTGGGAAATTTTGAAGAATAATAACTAACGGACCTTAGGAAAATTTCTGAAGGCTGGTTGTGACATATATTTTTCATTTGAGGCAAATCGGACAGATAAAATGTTTGTGTAAGTTCAAGGGAAACAACACAAAGTTTTGTTTAGAGAAATATCTCAAAAGATATTTACCATATGTTTCCAAAGCAATCTGCAATGTCTTGGCAGGTACTTAACTTCCTCAGATGCTATTGGGTTCCTAATTCTTTTGCTTCACTCCTTACATTGATTTGAAACTGGTTTCTCTTCCTTTGCCTCCTGTCAGAATATGTGTTCAGTAAATGTACACACATATACTCATTTATTTTATAATTATAATTTATTAGATTTAGCATGCATATAGATTAAGCTCTATAATATCAATACAATATTTCTCATCTAAAAAGATGTGTGTGTGTGTGTTCTGCATATTCACTCATATAACTTTTTAACATATTAGACTTTCATTCCTATATATAACATAGGGACCATTAAGCAAGGACTACTATGCAAATGTGGTCTTTTAACTAAATAATGCTTTAATAATTACATTCCACAGCAAATGTGATCCTGCAAAATTGGCATTTCATTAAGGAACAACACAATGAAAGCATGACAGGGGGGAAATGGCAATGAAGTATCCTTTCATGTAGTGAAGGCTTTTCTTCTGAAAAACCAAATGTGCTTTTTCAATTGGACTTTGCATTTCCTTGAAGATGTTTCTCTTCTCATCCAAGAAGCTTCTTCTGACTCAGAAGTTTCTCAGATGAGAAGCAAAATGTCTTCAAGGAAAAACAAAGCCTTTTGAAAAAGCACCTTTGGGACTACCTTGACCTGGATGACTGAGAATCTCCATAAACATTCACTTTTGCTCTCGATTAAACCTCACATGTTCATTATTGAAATTTCAGGATTGAGGGTTTTTCAGGATCACAAAAGGAAAGGGGGTTCTGACCAGTGGTGGGATTCAATTTTTTTTACTACCAGTTCTGTGGGCCTGGCTTGGTAGGCATGGCAGAGGAAGGATACTGTAAAATCTCCAGTCAGAGGTGGTATTCTCTGATTCTCCAAATTACTCAAAATTTCTGCCACTGGTTCTCCAGAACCAATCAGAACCTGCTGAATACCACCTCTGGTTCTGACCAAATGGGGTGTCACGTTACAATCAGTGACATTTTATCTTTCAAAATGTGTTTTTCTTTTTCTACACATGCACACACAACTGGCAAAATGGCTTAGGGTTAATGGTGGGTGGTTCAACTTATTTTCAGTCCATTTTTCACTTCACATGTTTTGTGCCATCTTATTTCTGCATTAATGCAGAGTTTTTAAAACTGATACCACCTTATATTTAGATTTATGAAAATACTTACTTATCCTCTTAACAGATATTCATGATTAAATGTATATGAAAATGAAGAATGTTGGTTGGCCAAAACATATCTGTAGTCCAGTGGTTATGTGAGTATTGGATACCAAAATACACTTGGGATCCTAGTGATTTCAAAGAATACAGAAAACATTTTTTAAAATCATATATAGATATATCTTGTTTAGAATCCTTTCAGAATAATCCACAGATACTTCTGGGAAATTCAGAAACAATGAGTAAAAGTAATAGTTCATTTCCATTGTTTACTTCTAACAAAGGAATTACTCTGAAGTATTTTTCAGATAAAAGTTCTATTTTTCATTACCACAAGAACCAAAATATACTTATGCTTGTTTTAAATTTATATGCCCCAAAGGCTATTCCTGCATCTTTTGCTTTTCCTTTTCCTTTCCATTCTCAATTTTCAGATAAAAAAGGTTAGATACAAATTGGGAAGAAAGATATTCGGAATGAAAGTTTTTCTTCCCACATGAATTTGTTGGCCACCACCTCAAGTATATTTCTTATTCCAAAGATAGTGGCTTCATAAAATTTTCTTACATTTAATTGTATTTTCCCTGCTTCTGCAAAAATTGCTTCCAAGCTTAAAATCCATCAGAAAACCTGTAGATAATATATCTGTATACATGTATGGAAATAAATTGCTATCTGACTCATATACTTCTTTAGCTTTATTTTTTATTTTTCTCCTCAATCTAGAAATAAATCAAAATACATTGTTAGAATATCTGTTTATGTCTGGTTATATGTATATCTATCTGTTTATCTATTCCTAAACACAGGTTGTCTTCAATTTATAACAACAATTAAGCCCAAAATTTCTGTTGTTAAGTGAATTTTGCCTCATTTTATGACATTTCTTGCCACCATTATTAAGTGAATCACAGCAATTGTTAAGTTAGAAGGATGGTTGTTAAATGAATCTGGCTTCTCCATTGACTTTGCTTGTCAGAAGACTACAAAAGGGGATCACATGACCCATTGGATACTGCAATCATCATAAATATAAGTCAGTTGCCAAGCACCTGAATTTTGATCACATAACCATGGGAATGCTGCATCGGTCGTGAAAAATGGTCATGTCACTTTTTTCAGTGTTGTTATAATTTCAAATGGTCACTAAATGAACTGTTATAGGTCGAGGACTACATGTATTGTCCTGATGAAGAACCTTTTTTACTTGTGCATTATGTTCTATGGGAAGCAAGGCACAATACACATTTTGTGGGAAATGTTGGGCCTCGATTATAAATGCCTGCATTTCAAACCCATAGTTTTGATACCATAGAACCTCTTGTAAACTGTCTCTATCTGCCATCTATATATAACCTGTAAAAATATGCCTTCAATCTTCCAGTGGCTCAGATTAAATTATACCATGACAGATTCCATCAAGCTATTTTTCGGGTGGCTCATTGATTGAGAGGCAAGATAAAAAGCTACCAGGGGAGCATAAAGAGCTAATCTAGGAAAGAGAAAAATGTATTGTACTTACACATCTATAAGTAGCAAGGTGTAGCTTTCTATAATGTCCTTTTTGTAATTTGAAGCAAGAGGCACTTCATTATTTAGCATGATGTTTGAGAGAACATTGGTATCTTACCATAAAATGATATCATCACAGAGTTGAAAGGCTAGTCTAGTTTAACTCCCTGCTTAGTAAGGATCTATTAAAGCATTTATGACAAGTGTGCTTATCACATTATGTGCCATCGTGCTCCCATTGGCTGACAGCTCATGTCATGATTGCCATAGTCAGAACTAAAGACTAGGAGGGTAACTGGTCTGACTCAAGGTAACTCCAAGATATATTTGAGCATTACTAGAGAGTCTTAGTATCATAGTGGTTAGAGTGCAATACTGCAAGCTACTCCTACTGCAATTTGACAGATCGAATCCCACCAGGCTCAAGGTTGAAGCCTTTCATCTTTCCGAGATGGGTAAAATGAGGACCCAGATTGTTGGGGGCAATAAGCTAACTCTGTAAACTGCTTTGAGAGGGCTGGAAAGCACTATAAAGCGGTATATAAGTCTAAGTGCTATTGCTACTGCTATTACACATTAAAGCACAAATGGCCATGTCACCTGAATCTGAACAATTTTGATGCATGTCAACAATAGTTTAGAGAAAATAGCCAACTTCAAACTGTAGACAATTTTAGGCATAAACATGTTGCGGTTTTTCAAAAGGAAAAACTTAATGGTATTATTTATTTATTTATTTATTTATTTATTTAATTTTTATACCGCCCTTCTCCCTGGGGACTCAGGGCGGTGTACAGCCAATCTAAAACCCCAACAATAATACAAAAGTTAAAAAAGATTAAATTGGATATTTGGCCGGATAAAAAGCCCTCCCCACCCCCTTAAAACCCCCAAATTAAAATTACTGGAGACACATTAAAACCCTCTCTCAGCCCAGGCCGGCCTGCTCGAAAAGCCAGGTCTTCAACGCGCGCCTGAAGGACCTCAGGTCCATGCCGGTACGCAGTTCCGGTGGCAGAGTATTCCAGAGGGCAGGGGCCGCCACAGAGAAGGCCCTACCCCTTGGGACCGCCAGGCGACACATGGCAGCCGACGGAACCCGGAGAAGGCCCTCCCTGTGTGCACGCACTGGCCTGCTGGAGATCACCGGTAGGATGCGGTCCTGTAGGTAACCTGGTCCAATGCCATGGATCGCCTTAAAGGTCAGAACCAGAACCTTAAAGCGAACCCGGAAAGCCACTGGCAGCCAATGCAGCTCGCGCAGGAGAGGCGTCACGTGGGCGCTACGTGACGCCCCCATAATCACCCGCGCGGCCGCATTCTGTACCAGTTGGAGTCTCCGGGTGCTCCCCGCAGGGAGCCCCATGTAGAGGGCATTACAATAGTCCAGGCGAGAGGTGACAAGGGCCTGAGTGACCGTGCGCAGGGCGTCCCGATCCAGAAAGGGCCGCAACCGGTAGATCCGACGGATCTGATGAAATGCCCCCCTGGAGACGGCCGCGACATGGTGTTCAAGCGACAGCCGCACATCCAGGAGGACTCCCAGATTGCGAGCCCTCTCTGTGGGGGGCAAAATTTCCCCCCCAATAGCCAGCGACGGAGTATTAAAAATATTAAATATTTTAATATTAAAAAAGATGACAGAAATTGGAAGGTGGATTGATGTGAGCCGAAAGTATACAGAATCAGTTTGGTGTAACAGTTAAGAGAGAGGGTTAGAAATCAGAACACCGTGAATTCTAGTTCTGTCCTAGGCACAAAATCAGATGAGTGACCTTAAGCCAGGCACTCTCTGTCAGCCCTAGGAAGGAAGCAATGGCAACCCGGTTCTGAAAAACCTTGCCAAGAAACTGATGAATTAGTTCAGGTAGTCACCCAAAGTCCAAAACTGATTCAAAGGCACAATATAGTTTTGTAAAAGCATAAATTGACTTATTGTTCAGCATTTAAGTATAAAGTGAAGAGAGTCACCATATTTTAGCAGTTAGGCTAGGACCTCCCTTTAGTACAAAAGCCAGCTGGGTAATCTTGGGCCAGTCACTGTCTCTCAGTCCTAATCAATGTCAAGATCTATGACAAGCTGGCTGAAAATGAAACCTTTAACCACATCATGCATTGATTGCTTCACTGTAAGAACTGGACAAGTATGGTGCAAAAGTGGATCTTGAAATCACATGTCACAAATACTACGAAAAACAACAATGTTACAGGGATATGTGCTGCCCGGTTTTCTATCTTTTGTTTTTCCACTCAGCTTTCTATAGATTCAACATATGTTTAAGTATGACCACTTCAGTTATGATCATGTAATTAAATGTTTTTAATATTTTAACTGTTTAACACTGATTTTACTAGTACGATGTTTATGCTGTTTTTTTTTTTGTTGTTGTTGTTATTATACTATCTGGGTTTTCATTTAATTCATGTTGAAAATAATTCTATTCTAAATTAGTTTTGGAAATATGTTGGAAGAGAGAGGGGGGCACAGTGAGAGGGAGAGGGAGGGAGAAATGGTTGAGGTAACAGAGAAGTGCCAGACATATGTTTCAGTACGTATGTATTTTCTTCCCCCAATAAAAGCTTACATTTGTGCTATTTTTCATCTGCTCGTGCTAGCTTCAGTTCTACCATCTGTGGGGAATCAAGCTGCTTGATCAACAAACATCAAATTCTATTTCTGGAAAAAAAAACACTATGAATAGAATCTGAATAATCCGAAATAGAAAACTGTGAGTTCTGTGATGCTTTACTTGGTTTGGTTTTGTGATATTGTGGCTATGCTGCTTTGTTTGTTTTTAAACCATGGAAGACTGATTTTAAAAGGAGTCCTACAAATATTTTTATTTCACTACTGAATTTATTAAATGTGTTTAGGGCAATGCCAACCACTGCTTTTTTTTTTTAACTGATCACAGTCTTCAATACACAGTTTTTAGCTGATTGGTATACGAAAGTGAGAACAGAGCAAATAACTTTTATTTTATTTTCATTGTTAATGTTCATGCATACTGAGATAAGGAAAGGACAACAATATATATACTGACTAGTAATATATTGACCTAGAAGATTTCTGCATTATAAATAGCATTTCTTACCAGGAAATCATCATAGATGTCAATATGTAGCAGGGTAGGAAAAAGCAATCAAAACAGAGGTGGTATTCAGCAGGTTCTGACCAGTTCTGGAGAACCAGTAGCAGAAATTTTGAGTAGTTTGGAGAACCGACAAATACCACCTCTAACTGGCTCTGCCACCATCTATTCTCTGCCTCCTGAGTCCCAGCTGATTGTCTAGGTCTTCTTTTGTTGCCCTGCACAGGAGAACAGAGCTGGAAAGCAGGTTAGTAGGGTGGGGAGGGAATGGGATTTTGCAGTATCCTTCCCCTGCCATGCCCACCATGCCACACCCACCATGTCTGCCATGCCCACAGAACCAGTAGTAAAAAAAATTGAATCCTACCACTGATCCAAAACACTGTTCCTCAAAGCAATAAAGCAGCTGCAAATATTGAAAGTTTCAGTGAAGCTCCTTCTCTGAAGGCTTTCCTCAGCCATCTGATCATGAGAATGCACACCCAGATAGTGTATCCATTGGGATTGACAGGAAAGCAAAGCAACCATGAACACACACACACACACACATGCACAGAGGACACAAAAAGAGTTCAAAGCAGTTGCACCATTAATTCTGAATGATAAGGCTGCGTAATGATTTAAAGAGAAGTCCACTCATGCAGCATGCTTTGCAAGCCACTTCTTTGGAATACTTTGCACAATGCTAATAAATATTGCAAGAACACATATGAGAACATACTGATTTCAATTCCATACTAGGACAGTACTTTTTTTTAAATCTAATTCAAAATCACACAGACAATTGTATCCCAGCCTTTAGGATAGGGTGGGTAGATATAGATCTAGAGTCTCAACATCTTTTTTTACATTGTGGCGACCAAAACAGGATGCAGTATTCCAAGTGTGGCCTTACCAAGGCATTATAAAGTGGTATTAACATTTCACTTAATCTTGGTTCTATCCCTCCTTTTATGCAGCCTAGAACTGTGTTGGCTTTTTTGGCAGCTGCAGCACTCTTCTGGCTCATATTTAAGTGATTGTCCACTAGGACTCCAAGATTCCTCTCACAGTTGAGTGAGATACCATATATACTATACCTGTATATTTTGTTTTTCTTACTTAAATGTAGACCCTTACTTTTTTCACCATTGAATTTCATTTTGTTAGATAGCGCCTAATGTTCAAGTCTATAAGAATAAATTATGAGACCTTGACAACTTGCAATAAATCAAAAGCACAAAACATGTAATATAAAACAAGAATAAAATCTTATAACAGGTTGGCATGGTCTGACCTATCATTCATATAACCAAAAACCAGGCTGTAATCCATGCCCTATGTCCCAAGTTCACACACAAAGTCAAGCTTGTCTTAAAGAAGACAACAGTCACAGGGCCAATCTAATCTTAGGGTGAATGATGTTCCAAAGGATGGATGCCATGGCAGAAAAGGCTGTCCTTCTGGGGCCCACCAAATGAAACTTCCTAGCTGACAGTACCCAGAGCATTCTCTTCTTACCTACTATTCCACCACTTCTTTGATATTAATTTAACTCTTGTCTTGCATCAAGTTGTCCTGTGGTTAGTTGGCCAGGGTGAGTTGTCCCATGCTGAATTGGCTACAGCAAGTTGGCTGTGATGAGTTAGCTGTAGCAAGTTGGCATGGTGAAGTGTCATAGATCCATCTGCAGATGAGTATCAAAATCTGCAAAGTGGTTGGCACAACTCTGCAATCCAAGCCCTATCCTTTTTGTATGTTGGTTGACATCACCTAAAAAAATGCAGCAGGGATTGGATCATGACATTGCACCTGCCTTATTGCTGATGTTATATCATTCCTCCTTATCACCTTCACCCAGCAGACCATCAAGGCCATGTTCAAGCCACTTCTAGCAATGAAAGCTCACTGGGTGATGTTGAACCAGTCATACGTAACCTCTCTCATGGGTTTGTTTTATTCAGGTAGAAAAAAGAAAGTTTCTATGAAAGCCATCTCATATCACTGAAGGAAAGGCAGAATAAAGAACTAATGACCATATAGATTAGCTTGGTGTCTCCATTTTATCAGAGGTACTTGTGAAAAAATACTCAAATGTCTAACGCCTGCTCTGATAAAACCAATAACACAATCCTTCTCAAGCTGTTTAGGCTACTATTCTTCATTCCAAACATAAATCCATCTTCTTGATAAACATGTACAGTTGTTAAGTAGGGCTAAAGAATGATGTGTATTCTAACACTGATATGAGTTGTTATCAATGGAGTCAAATCACTACAAAGCTAACAATGTCTACCACTTCCTTCACTTCCCCTGCTCCCAACTTTTTTTTTTATTCTAGCTGCCCTTAAACCTTAATTTTGCTCTTTGTCTCTTGGATTAATGAAATTATACTCTGCTGCACTGTTTCAATACAAATGGGAGCTCAACTAAATATGGGCTTAAGGTTGATCGGTCCAGTAGTTACATCAGTGTGAATTTCTGAAAATTGAGGCATATTGAAGTTTTGTGAAAATGAGGAAAAGATGCCAAGCTAAAACAGATGCTGGTTTAATTGTTTACTGTTTTAATAAAGCTACAAATACCACTTGTCCTGTGCCAACCTATTTCTCTCTGGCAAGCCTGCTCTATGGCATTGTATCTTGCTGTAACAACTTGTTTCTGTTGCCTCTACTAGTTAGCAAACCATATAATTGGTATATGATGCTTGCCGCATTGCTTCATCTCAATTTAAGCTGTTGTGGACAATTAGGAGATTGCTGCAGTGATTTTTACACATCCCTGCTATTGCTGGGAAGGGGGGATAATTAAAAAAAATATAGTTAAACTATAATTAAACTACAGTTTAATCATATTTGGCAGTCAGTCCTTTTGAAGACATCTAATTGAAATTTTGGAAGGTTTGTGCCCTTATCTATCTCTGTTCTTTTCAATCTCTTCTGCCAAAAAGATATGCAATAGTGGTGAATATCTGTAGCTTGGGTTGTATTCTCCAAGCTTGTGGGTTGGTTTCCAAACATTTCATTACCAGGCTGACAATGATATCCCTTAAACTCTGCTGAAGATGCTACCTAGTCCGATAACTAAATATTTGGAAACCAACGCACAAGTTTGGAAAATGAACCTTCATTTTAAGACAGAGATGTTTTCTTAGCCTTCTCCAAGGAGATAGATAGATAGATAGATAGATAGATAGATAGATAGATAGATAGATAGATAGATAGATAGATAGATAAGACAGACAGAGAGACAGACAGACAGACAGACAGACAGACAGACAGACAGACATTAACCATGAAATGGCCCATACCGAATAGTTTCCCCCTCAAATTGAAAATGAAATGCCTCCCTTCGCAAATCTTGAATAATTCATTGAAATTAGGATTGATTTGCACAGAACTACCTTCCATCTGAAACTGTTATGAGCTGGGATTTATTGACTACTCCATTGACAAAGTCCCCTGCTTTATTTCATCTTCTTTTCTCTCTACCAGCATTTTCTTTAATTGATGAAGAAGAAATTATTTATAATCATTTTCCCTCTTGTAAATCTTTCTTATTTTTCTTCTTCTTTACCCCCCCCCCCCTTCAATCATGTTTTCAGACTTCTGCCTTTAGCCACGGTCCTTCTTTGTCTAATGCCATCCTGCCATGTGGCAAGCTGTGCAAGTGGTGCAGTGGGACTTGGAAGGGTCAAAATAAGTTGCAGCTCTGTGGCCAAAATGGATTTCTATTTGCTGTTGGTTTTGATGGCATTTCAGCATGCCTGGGGAGACCAGATCTATTTAGTATTTCATGTGCATGCTGGAATTAATTTGACAGCAGGTACTTTTATTAACCCCTTTATTACTGCTTGGGTGTGATAGGCTGCCCTCCCCCCCACAATTACACCAAAAGGAGGAAAATGAACCTTAGCTGACATATCAAACCATCAATTTTAGAGACAGTTAATTCTCCAGAAACTGAATTACAGCAGAATCAAAATAGGCGGTCACCTTCCCCAGCATAAAAGTCAATTCCATCGTTATTTATCCTGGTTTCAGATGAATATTTCATCTGTTGGGTTAAAAGAGAAGGGAATTGGAATAGAAATATGATTTGTCTGACTGAATGCAATTTCATGTTAAACTGAAGGCCAAGGCTGACTATTAGGAGAACAGAGATGAGAGGGGCAGAAAAGAAAACATCCGAGGACAGACAGGAGTTCAACACTCAAACCATTCATAGTAAAAATGTGAGTCAGAAAGAAGATGGCATGAAATCAGCAGAATAAAAGATTATAGGGAATATGAACGTTCACCAATATGTGGGCATGTTAATGAGCAATTCAAGTGTAAAGACAGGAGTCATTAGGATAGGGCTGAACATAGGATAGATAATTAAAAATAGATGAATAGACTAGACTAGAGATGTTGTGGTTAGCTGGCAGCAAGTGCAGACTGCTGAGGAGAGCAAGGACTCAGATGAGGGACCATTAGGGAGTGGACTGCTGCCTTCATAGATTATGGGGGATGGCAGCAGCAATGAGGAGGTTCCTGAGGAGCCTGTGCCAAGTATGTGTGCGCGCAGGGCTGCTCGCAGGAAAGAGCAGCTGCAGCAGCACGGGCTTGGGAGTAAGGCTGCAAGGTAATGGACCCTCCTTCAAGAAGATAAAAGCCAGCTGTGAAATTAACCTTCTTTGCAGAAGGCAAAGGAGTTTTGAACTCAGCCTCGTGGACATTACAGTTGGTATTTGAAGACTCTTATAAACTATTTCTTATTTGTTGTTTTTTTGTCAGACTTGAAAAAACTTGGCAAGGCTCTTTCTTGTCGGAGCTAATTAGTTAGAAGCAGCCTTTTATCTGTGAAGAAATAGGATTCTTAGCTGAAACTTAAACAGATTATACTACTGCCTTTGTCTTGTGTTTGCCTTGTTGGAACCAGGTTTGGGTCAGAATAAGAGACTAGAAAAGACTGGTCTAGACTAGACTAGAATTATAGTATCCTAGAATTGGAAGGGATCAAATAAATTACTTAGTCCAATCTCCATCTTCTCCAGCAATTTAGGATGTAATCCATCTGGCTCTGGAAGCTGGAATGTCTATAAATTAACCTAACTTGTCTCTTATTTTCTCCTTGTTTACCAGTAGCATTTTTGGGGGTGAAAGTCAAAAAGAAGCAAGATGGTAATCATGCCATGGTGATAAAAAAAATCTTACTATTTTTGCATATTTGTCAACATTGCATACATAAACAAAGGGTTGAGCTTCAAAGTGTGACTACCATCTTGGCTTTTTTTCAACCTCCCTCATGGGTAGCGGCATATTAATGAGCAGCCAGATTTCTGTTTCCCTTCTTAGAAAAGGCAAATGGAAAAAAAAACAAAACTAAGAAATTGTGCTTTCTTATAGCAATCCATTAATGCTTCACTATTTGCTCCCTGTTTAGTTTTTCTTTTATTTCTAACAGAAAGAAAATCTATTTTTAAAAAAAATTTGGTACCTTTTATAAGCTTTAGATGTTTTTAGCATTAATCTTTCTGAGACTGTTACTATGACTTTTGGAGAATGCTTGTCTCTACTTGCTTTTCTCTGGGTAGCAGAAATCCAAGAATAATGAAATCAGAATCCAAGAAGAATAATCCAAGAGTAACTGTTACATTTAGTAAGTCACTAGCCACTGTCTCTTCATTAACTTATTATTTCCTGTTGGTGAAATCTGTTTTTTATAACCTTCTGACAAATGAAGAGAGAAAAAGAGAATAAGAATTGGCTGGATCTCTCATTCTTAACAGAAAACAGAGTTGGAAGGGGACCTTGGAGAGGTCTCCTTTGGACCTCTTATAGTCTAATCCCTTGTCCAAACTAGAGACCCTATACTGGTGTTGGCAAATCTTTTTGGCACTGAGTGCCGAAACAGGAGTGCCATGGGTGCTGGGGAGCTGGTCTTCTGGCTTCCAGTGTTCCGCGCATGCGAAGACTAGCTGGCTGGCACATATGCTTGCGTCAGAACTGGGAAGAGCAACAGGCTACAGTTGGCATGCCTGGAGAGATGGCTCTGTGTGTCACTTCTGGCATGCGTGCCATAGATTTGCCATCACGACCCTATACCATTTCAGACAAATGGCTGTCCAATCTCTTTTTTGAAACCTCCAGAGACCAAGCATCCACAACTTCTGAAGGCAAGCTTTTCCACTGACTGATTGTTCTAACTGTCCTGAAATTTCTGTTTGTTTCTAGGTTGGATCTCTCCTTGATCTTGCCTTCAGGTGCTTTGAAAAATAAAGTGACCCCCCTCTTCTTTGTGGCAGCACCTCAAATACTGGAATAGTACTATCTTGTCACCCCTAATTCTTCTTTTCTTTAGATTAACCAAACCCAAATCCTGCAGCCATTCTTCATATATCTTCTAATCGCCTTTGTTGCTCTTCTCTGCACTCTTTATAGAGACCATGGTGGCAAAATGGTTAGAATGCAGTATTTCAGGCTAATTCTGCTGACTGACAGCTGCCTGCAATTCGGCAGTTCAAGTCTTACTGGCTCAAGGTTGACTCAGACGTCCATCCCTCTCACATCGGTAAAATGAGGACCCAGATTGTTGCAGGCAATATGCTGAATCTGTAAAACCACTTAGAGAGGGCTGTGAAGCACTGTGAAGTGATATATAAGCCTAAGTGCTATTGCTATTGACCAAAACTGGATGGGTATACAGTTTATACCCATACAAAATGTAGTCTTACCAAAGTATTATAAAGCGCTACTAGCACTTCGTGTGATCTGATTCTATCCCTCTGTTGATCCAGCCCAGGATTGTGTTGGCTTTTTTAGCAGCTACAGCACGCTGCTGGCTCATGTTTAAGTAGTTGACCATTAGGATTCCTAAACCCCTCCCATAGTTTCTGCTATTGAGCCAGTTATCATCTGTTCAATATCTATGCATTTAGTTTTTCTTGCCTAAGTGTAAAACCTTATTTTTCTCACCACTAAATTGCATTTTGTTCAAGTCCGTCTAGATCCTATTGGATCTTTAGTCTATTTTCTAAAGCATTGGCTATTCCTCCCAGCTTGGGGTTCTTTAAAGAGTTAGTTTCCTACCAGTAGTCAAGATAATTTAAGTCACTCGTTATCACTATTTCGTTTGAAAAATGAGTCATTTGAAGTCATAAGATTTCATCTAGATCTTCTGCCTGCTTATACAATTCATAATTAATTCCTACAACATTTATGTGACACTGATCATGTGACACTTTTAAAATACTGGCAAAACATTGAAGTCTCAATTCTCTTCTGCCAGAACCTGAAACAGTCTTCAGCTTTGGCAGGATTATCAAAGGATCTTGGATACCAATTTACACCCAAACATGGCCGAGATCCTGATAAAATACTGGAGATTTTACTCATAAATAAAATTCCTTACTGTTGAAAATGCCTTCCTGTTTGATATTCTTTGTGAAAGGTGGTGATGACAGCATTATTTCATCAAGCTTTCAATGGTTTTAGGATCATTTTCTAGTTTTATTGTTGTGAATACTCCAACTCCAGTTTTTAGTTTTGGTTAAAATTGTATTTGTTTCACCTGTATATTTATATCAGGATGACTAATTATTAAGTGGAAAACAATAATGAGAACAACAACAATGTAAATGAGGTGAGAAAATTTTTTAATCTCTAATGCATGAGAAGTTTGCATGACAAATTGGTATTATTTTCCTGATCTGAACAAGGATCCTATTATCACTAAGCTTTGAATACTCCCTCTGTATTGGAATGGATGGATGAATTATATGCATGACACATGTCTTCTCATTATGGTTTATTGTGGTTAGAATTCATCACAGACTCATTAAGAACTGTAGCATTTTGAACTTCAAAGAGATGTATAAATAGATAATATTGTAATCTTCATTTGAATGGGAGAATAAGCATTTGTTACATCCAATGCAAATATAATAGGAAATAGAAGAAAGTCAGATAAAATACCATCTAGGTGATTACCATTGTCTCTGAAGGGCTATGGATTAACATTCATTCGGCCTTCATTAGAAGGGTTACTCAAGGACTGTTGAGTTGATAAATTTAAAATGAAAAAATGCATATTTAAGGTGAGCCAAAGCAACCAAAAATAAAACACTGACCCAGTTTTTTTAGGGAGTGGAAAGAATGGACATATCCATGCTCCGTTAATCTACTCCTATCTATTAGATATATATCTTTTTTATCCCACTTGTCAGTTTCAATGAATGAATATATATTATCATCCCCAAAGGCTTTTTAAAGAGGGAATAAAAGTCTCTTTTGTCATAGTTCTGATAATACCATGCAAATGATAAGCTACAACTAACAAGAAATAGCTTTTCAAATGTGCATGAAAGACTGTTTTGTTACATGTGCTAAAATGATACAGATTATAATAACAACTTGGAGTTCATCCTGATTATTCAACAGATAGATTTGATTGTCATTAGGGAGTTTAGTAATTCCCTTTCTCCTTTTCGGCTGAGTTATAAAAACTGACCCACAACTGTTCAGCTGACATTCCTAAAAATAGAAGCAGCTTCTGTTTTGTCTCATGAGCTACCATTACGCCTTCAGGAGTTTTGTGAAATCTACATTGGCAAGACAGAGCCAACTCCTCCTTCCTGGAAGAGGGGAGAACTAGAGCTGCAGTAAATTGCCCTAAATTTCAGGAAGCCAGGCAAACAGCATCCTTAAGGCATACCATCCTTAAGGCATACCAACTTTCAGCTGCTCCCTTTTCATGGTTTGGCAGAGCTGGAGTGGAAACTACTATAAATACCCTTCCACTGAAAATCAGCTGCTACTGAGATGGATTCCATAAGGAATGCTAATTTGGGCAAGCCTGAAAGGGCTCATGGTATCTGTGACTATTCTCCTTAGAAAGAGAATAAGAAATTCATATAACCTGGCAGGATAGCAATAGCACTAAGACTTGTATACCACTCTATAGTGCTTTACAACCATTCTGAGCAGTTTCCAACATCAGCATATAGTCCCAAACAACCTGGGTCTTTATTTTACTGACCTCAAAAGGATGGAAGGCTGAACAACCTTGAGCTAGTCAGGATCGAACTCCTGGCAGTGGGCAGAATTAGCCTGCACTACTACATTTTAACCACTGCACCACTACAGTGCCTACAAAATGCATCAAGGTTCAGGCAAGCAACCATGCAAGTGTATGTCTACTCCTAGTAGGTATAGTGACTTTGTTCAATAAAGAACAGGGATTCTCAGTCATGTAGGGCAATGAGTTGAAAAGGTGGCCCTTTTCAGACATCTGGTTTCATGTGTGAGCATATGGCCAATGGGACTCATTCATGTTTGCACTAGGGTTTACCAGCAATCTTACATTTTGCACACACAGAACAAAAGTCTGTAGAAAAGCTAGTCTTGTTTCATGTAAGAGATATGAATAAGGTATATAACTCTGTGTAAGGGCCAACTTCCCTGCATATTTTGGTTCCACTGGCTGCTTGATTGGCCAGTGTAGTTGAAAATACTATATATTTATATATTATTTTTATCCAAAATATCCAAATAAGATTATAAAGGACTCAGTAATATTGGCATATGGCGGTGAGCAGCCTAAAGCTGTTAATTCTACCAGATGTGTGGTTTTTGTTATATGGTATCCCCTTAACTCTGGAGTAATGACAATTCATTATATTCATACAGTTGGAGAAAATGTTTGGTGTTTTTTTTTGTAATGTGTATCAATGGATTACCAATGAGCTTGTCTTCTGATAGATTATTCCAAATAGAATATGGTTTATGACAGATGCAGCTGGAACAGCTGATGTGCTAGAAAGTAAGTTTTATATCAAATTGCTTAATGAGCTGCTAAAAGAAATCAAACTATCAGAGAACCAACTTTCCCTAAGTGAACTGTGGCTTCGTTAAATCAAAGATCTAATTTCACAAAACTGAACTCTATAAATACTCTTTAGCCTTTCAGGCAAACATGAAGGATAGAAGGAGAAGAGTTTCCCAATGTAAATTATAATGTAGCATATAGAGATTTTCTTAAAACTAAGAGATTTTCTTAAAACTAAGGAAGATTTCATTGCCAAATAATGTATGCAAAAGAAGAGGGTTGTTTTTTTTAATTCAAGGCAGGGGTGGGATCTACAGGTAAAAAAAACCTCCTGTGTAGCCTTTAGTCTTTTTTTTAAAAAATAATCTAATTTGCAGTCTGCTACATGGCCAGTGCATACATTTATTTACTTATTAAATTTATATGCCACTCATCTCACTGTTGCAGCAATTCTGGGTGGCTTAGATAAAAAAAATACAAAACAAAAATTAAGAAAGATTAAATAAAAGCTGAAAACCAAGAGGATGGGTGACATGGGGGTGGGGTCTTTTTTTCTATACCATCAGCCTCTTTCAGGATAGAGTAGACCCCAGGCCATTCGGCAAAGCCAGATTTTAAGATTCTTCCAGACGGCCAAAGGTACGGGAGGCAGGCCTCACCTTCAGCAGGAGAATATTCCTATGGGTGGGAAGCCACAGCAGAAAAGGCTCTTCTGGACCCTCCAATTGAAATTCTTTGGCAGATGAGATTAAAGTAGGCCTCTTCTGCTGGAGTGAAAGGGATGGGCCAATCCAGTTGGGGCTAAATGACTCCTTAAATAAATCTACATATCAGGATTCTCCTAACTGATATTAGGATTGGAAAATGTGCAGACAGAATTGAAGGAAACAGGTCCCTGATAAGGAAAGTTATTCCAAAAATTATAGCAGCTGTTAAGAAATCATCCCAGTGACATCACAATAAAAATAATAAGTTTTGTTTACATTAGAATTCTGTTTAATCTTTGCATTATTTTCTTCTACCTCTTGGTACAAAGGCCTCCTACTTCTGGGTAGGAAGAAGGATTTTCATTTGTTCCATGTTAAGGTAACAGATTAGTCAGGTTTTCAGGTGGTTCCCTTCTGCCCTTGCCAAAAATATCTCTCAAATAGGCATTTGTTTAGGGTGGTTCAGTGGGTCGGGGCAGAGCAACAGGCAATAGCAGACTGGGGTGTTTTACAGTCAGCTCACTGTTACTGAAAGCTTTCCAACATTGTTGGACTTGTTATCATGTGTTCAGGAATAAATGAATTGCATTTGCCAAGGAGAACCTCACATGAGCATAATTAGGCTGTAGCTATGCTCACTAGATACCCAGTTCCAATAATTGTATGTTATCTACTACCATGTTTCGTTTGTATTGGTTCCAGTTTGCAAATGTGGATTCCATGAAATAAAACACATTCAAATTGCTGCCAAGAAAAGAACATTAGTGAATTTGTGTACTCATCAATAGTCAAGTTTGACCTGCAGGAGAAATTACACTATAGTAACTTGGATTGTTTCCCCCGATTCTTATTATGTAGCCACAGACCTAAGCACACTTATTTATACTTAATATAACCACATACTTTTACTCTTTTTCCCATTTAAACAACAAGACATTAGGAATTGTATACCGCTTTATTTATTTAATGTGTATACCCCACGTTAGCTCTATAGAATTAAAGCATGGCTGGAATCAGTAGTGGAATTCAATTTTTTTTACTACTGATTCTGTGGGCGTGGCTTGGTGGGTGTGGCAGGGGAAGGGTACTGTAAAATCTCCAGTCAGAGGTGGTATTTGCCAGGTCTCCAAACTTCTCAAAATTTCCGCTACCGGTTCTCCAGAACTAGTTAGAACCTGCTGAATACCACCTTTGGCTGGAATCCTTTGCCACTCATTACTAGTAATTGCTTCCAAAAGGTCACTGTCTTAGAAATATACCTATGTATTAAACTTACAACAAAATTGTTTAAGGCATAGGCTAGCTTTGTGCACAGAGAGAGTACATTTGTGTCTCTCTGAGCACACAGGGAATGGATGTAAGCATACCTATTTTCATTTATGAAATGCTGTAGAACATTCTGTCAATGATTGTTCAGAGATTTATAGCCCCATTTGATTCTGTACAGATCAACTATATCAAATGGATTATAGAACAACACCATCAATCAGTCTTTATAGAGTTTTTGGTCCATAAATCTAGACTTATATTTGTCATACTAATATTCATTTTAGGTCATACTTGAAGGAATATTGATCTTTTCTCTTTTTTTGGTCATAATCTACCTTCCAATATCATTACTAGATCTTGTATTACATCTAAATTAGAGAACAAATTAATTCAGACTGACAAAGCATTAAAAAGACAGATGTTTCCAACCAGTAAGAAAGAATAGTGTAATACACAGGGGTGTATATAGCATTGCTTTGATGTTATTGAAAAAAAGAGGCCCTCCTACTGTTTTATGGTCTTGTTTCCCAAACGCTACCAATTCTGAAGCATACATATATGAGAAGGCCTGCTGAAAAATTTCCCTCTTTGAGAGAAATATGTAATGGCCATAAGATCATAAGGCTTTTCTGTAGTAATTCCCATTCTATAGAACACTCTTCAGGAGAACTTGCTCATTGTGTTGAACTCCAGAGACAATATAAATCAGTCTGACTTCTATAATTTTTTTGCCCCACTTGATCATATTTGGGGACTTTGATTTTACTCTTTTATTTCTAATGAGGGTTTTTGTGCGTGTGTGTATGTGTGTGTGTGTGTGTGATGCTGGGTTTTCTCCTCCCCTCTCTTTTCCTCTTCTTGTTTTGGCTTGCATTTGTCATTGTACAGAGCCCTCCTACCCAAAAACATTTTCAAGTTTGTGTGATTACAAATATTATTGAATGACTGGCTGGCTAGCTGGCTGGCTGACTGGCTAGCCGGCTGGCTGGCTGGATAATGTTTGGGAAATGTGCAGTATATTCCTGTGCCTTTCTGTTTACTGTTCATCACTTATCCTCATAACTGAGGTTAAGTGATTCACTCTCTAATAAGTACAGATAGGATTATAGTTGTTAAGTCTAAGGCAACTTAGTCTTCGATTATTATATTTAGAACTGCTACTCAAGTTATTTTTTTTTATAAAAAGTTTTTATTTTTTGAGACAAACATATACAAACAAGACATAAAAACATAAAACCATCTACCGTTTCATATACATACAGTGTGTCAGTTGGTTACAAATCTTTTGTGCTATCCTTTTATAGTAATTATTCCCAATTTATATCAATTTTCACATTGTCAAACTAACATATGCTTATATATTTATCAGTTATTGATCATCCATGACTAAACTATTTATTCCATCATTTTATATGAAATATTCCAAATTTTGTTTTAAAATTTATATTATACTTTCATCCAATGGTTATATATGTCTATATTATATTTTATATCAATCTATTAAACTTCTATTACAAAATTATCTTGTCTATTACATTACCATGTCTTTTTGATAAAACAAATACCATATCATATAAAATTGTTTATCTTCTTGTTCTCTAATTTCAAACGTCAATTTACTCATTTTAGCACAATCCATAATTTTTTTAATAACTTCCTCCTGCATAGGTATTTTATTGTTTTTCCAATTCTTAGCAAACACAATTTTAGCCGCTGTTAAAACATTTACAATAAAATATTTCAGCTGTTTGTTGTATATATCCGGTATAATTCCCAATAAAAAGATCTCTGGTTTAAAATCTATATGTTGTTTTATCATTTTTTCCAACCATGTGTGGATTTTAGTCCAATATTTTTTTGCATCCAAGCATGTCCACTACATATGGTAATATGGACTAGGCATCTGATAGCATTTCCAACATTTATCTGATTTATTCTTAAACATTCTCGCAAGTCTCATCGAGGGTAGATGCCACCTGTAAAACATCTTATATAAATTTTCTTTATATGCAGTTGACATTGTCATTTTAGAATTTTGAGACCACAATTTTTGCCATTTTTCTAGGTCAATCCCGTATCCAAAAATTTTCCCCCAAGCAATCATCATTTCTTTCACTTGTTCCTCCTCCAATTTAAATTCTGGTAAATGTCCATAAAGTTTTTTAATTATTTTTTCATCAGTGCCCATCAAAATTTTATCTAAATCAGTCAACTTATCATAAATACCTTCTGTTTTAAATCTTTGTCAAATCTAGATTGTATTTGCAAATATGAAAACCAGTTCATTTTTACACCTTGTTCTTCCAACGCATAGATTTAAGTTCACCCTTTTCATTCAATATCTCACCATATCTAACTGTTTGTTCCTTTTTATATATTATTGCATAAGAAAAAACTTCAATAGTAGATATCCATAATGGAATATTAAGCAGTATTGTCTTTTTATCTTCTCCCAATTCAAAAACAATGCCTCTCAAATGTAATGTCTTCTAAAATACCCCTGTGTTTTAATTCCCTTGCACCAAAGGAAAGCATGCCATCCCAACAGCAAGTCATGCCCTTCTAAAGTCAATAGTCTACTGTTCCTTAATGTTATCCATTCCTTTACTCACCTCAGACTTGTCACCTGGTAATACAATTCCCAATTGGGCAAGGCAAACCCTCCTCTTATTCTTGCATCTTGTAACAGTTTTAGTTTTATTCTTGCTTTTTTACCCTGCCAGATATATTTCAGCACAATTCTATTTAAGTCTTCAAAAAACCCTTTCCCTAGTTGAATTGGAACTGTCTGGAAAAGATATAAAATTCTAGGCAATACATTCATCTTAATTGTAGATATTCTCCCAGTCAATGATAATTGTAAATTTTCCCATTTTGTCAAATCTGTCGCAATCTGCTGCTTGAGTTTAAGATAATTGTCCTCCTTCAGTGTGCTACATTTGGTGTAATATATATCCCTAAATACTTAACCTTGTTTGTGACCTGTATTTCTAAAACTTCTTCCAGCTCTTTCTTTCGTCTTGCTAGCATATTCTTTGTTAATATCTTTGTTGTATCTTTATTTTTTTTTCAAACCTGCTACTTTTCCATATTCTTTCATTTTTTCTATTAATTTAGGTGCTGTTTCCAATGGGTCTTCAAATATGAATAGCAGGTCATCTACAAAGGCTTGCAATTTATACTCTTCCTTTCTAATTTTCATTCCTTTTATTTCTTTTTCTTCTCTAATGTTCCCAGTCAACACTTTCAAATTTAACACAAACAGAAGAGGTGACAGTGGACAACCTTGGCTTGTCCCTTTTCTTATATCTATAGATTCTCCATTTACCATAACCTTTGCAGTTTGTTCATGGTATATCGTTTCAATGGCTTGAATAAATTTTTTACCAAAGCCCATTTGTATCAACTGAGATAAAATAAATCACCAACTCACATTGTTGAAGGCTTTTTGTGCATCTAGGAACATCAAGGTCATTTGCTTTTCTGGATGCACCTCATAGTATTCCAGAATATCCAGAATAATTCTCACATTATCTTTGATTTGTCTCTTTGGCAGAAATCCATTTTGGTCAATATGAATAAAATATTTAAATATCTTTTTAGTCTTTCTGCCAAAATTGAAGCAAAGATTTTATAGTCTGAATTTAGTAGGGATATAGGTCTATAATTTTTAACTTGCTGCAGGTCTGTATCCTCTTTGGTTTAAGTGTAATGTACGCTTCTGTCCATGTTTTGGGTATTCTTTTCTTTAGCATAACTTTGTTCATAACTTCTAATAGGTGAAGATTTAATATTTCCTGAAAAGTCTTGTAAAATTCCACTGGCAAACCATCTGGACCTGGTGCTTTTCCAACATTCTGCTTTTTTAAGGCTTCTGTTAATTCCATCATCGTTATATTCCCTTCTAGCATTGTTTCAATGTCTTTAGGTATCTGACGTAAATTCGCTTTCTGTAAATATTGCTTAACTTTTTCTTCTTGAATATTCTCTTGAAAATACAATTTTCCATAGTATTCTTGTATAATTTTTTTCTTCTCCTCATTTCCATAGCAAACATGTCCTTCATTATTTATTAATTGACTAATCCTTCTTGATTTCTTTCCTTTCTCAGTTTATAGGCTAGCCATCTGCCTGGTTTGTTTGCATCTTCAAAGTAATTCTGTTTAGCATTTTTAATTTTTTGTGCTAGTTCCTCTTTTTCCATTAGTCCCATTTTATGTTTAATTATATCCATTTTATTCGAACTGCTACTCAAGTTATTGATGTAAGATCATAGTAATATATCTTCTACAAATCAAACAGCTGTTATTTGGTATTTCATTATTATGACTTAAAGCTTTTTTGGAACATTCTTCCTCTAAAAAAGTTGTACCCTGGACATGTTTGCACTGGAATTCAACTTGTGTGTTGCTATACTATGTATTCTAAGGTACTAATTATACTGACCAACAGTCTTGGATTGCTATGGGTTAGATTTTGAATACGCTATATTTGACTTAAACTATATTTAACTGATCTTATTCTTTCATACTACTCAGTTGAAAGTGTAAAGGATCTGCAAGCTCTAGTAATAAAAGTCAGAGAACATAGTGGCAAAAATAAGACTAACATTAAACATAAAAAATACCAAACTAATGACAATATATACAACAATCAGTCTTAGAACTAACAGTGGAAATATCACAACCAGAAATAGCTTCTGTGTTTTAATATCAACCATCAACATCAAGGAAGAAGCAGTGAAGAAATATGCTGCAGATAAGCACTTGGTAGAGCTAAGTGAAGGCTTGGAAAAAATATTTAAATGCTGGGTGGTGTTTATAACAAATGATCAGAATAGTGCAAGCAATGATATTCCCTATGACACTTTATGGAAACCAAAGCTGGACTTTAAAGAACCATGAGAGAAAGACTATTAGTGCTTTTGAAAGGAGTGTTGTGGATAATGTGGTTAGAGTACAAGTCTGACGATTGGTTGGATGTGAGACTTGGTGCTTCCATGTGATGGAGTGAACTCCCATCACTCATTTCAGCTCCTTTCTACCCAGCAGTTTGAGGGCTAGAAACCATAAATAGATAGGAACTACTTTGGTAAGAATATGAAAGAAGTCTCCAACCAGGTATCCCCTGGACAACTGGTTATGTTACCAGCTAATCCTTTCAACTCAGTGATTCCAACACAAATGCTTTTGAACATTGGTGTTAGAGAAGATTCCTTAGAATATCATAGACAGCTAAGAAAACAAACATCAAACAAATCACTCGAGTTTTCATCAGGTACACTTTGGACTCATTATGCAAAAACCTAGCTGTCTAGAGAAGGTTCTAAGAATGGGAAAAGTGGAAGAATAGAGAAGAAGTGGGCAATCAGCAGCAAGATGGATGAATTCAGTTACAGAAGCAATGGGTATTCTATTGGAAGTCCTGAAAGATTAGGTCACAGCTGCTTGTCATGGACAAAAATCTATCTATGGGTTGTTAAGAGTTGATACTAACCTGATGGTATATAATAAATTGATATTCTTCTATAATGTTGCTTCAATAAAAACAATTGTGTCTCCAATATTTTATTATGTTAGATAAACCTGAACTTTAATTTGAAACTTCATCTCTGCTTTTAATCAATCAGAGTAATAATGAAAAATTTATATAATTCTTTTTTAATATTTTATTGATATTCCAAAGTTTAAAAACATAAAATAAAACTATATGCATTGTTATCAACATCAAGACATCTTTTACATTTCCTTACATTTTTTAATATATGATTACTTATTCCATTACTATATATTGATATCATTCAATGTAACTGGTAACATAATCTTATTTTCTTTTCCCTCTGCTGTGACATGATACAATAGATACATACTAATTTTATTGAAAATAACTTGAGATTACCACAAGAATACACAAAATAAACAACTTAAACCTGATTAATTTACAAGTGAAAGTATTATATGTTTAGGATTAATAGTCCAACAGCATTATATATAGAAATAGATTATGTTATGATTTGAGTGCACAAGATATTAGAATAGAAAGGCAAAATATAAAGACAGAACATAATAAATAGTATTTATATGTAATACATGTTATGTTTAGTAGAGTTTATTATTGGGTAACTGTCAACACAATTGTAGCCTTTAAAATCTATGTGCATGTCTTCATTTGTTCTTATTAAAATTTCCCAATTCAACCTATAGCTGAGCAATAAATTTATATGTTTATGTCACATCAATTTCTTATTCTTGTAGTCACTTTCTGAATTCTTTTTTAAAATCAAAGATTATAATTATGGCAAAAGCCATAATTGGGCTTATATATAGCAACAGAACAGGGTATAAAACACTCAAAGGAATAAAATAAACATAAGTTTGCATATTTTGAACATCTACACCAGAAGCGTCTACTGGAACCTCTTTGCTTTCATCAAATTAAGTAAACAACAGTCAAATTGCCAAGTCCTTTCCTTCATGCATGCATGCAATGTCATGTTCAAAATGGATTAATTTTGCATATCAAAGGAAAGATGTTAATTTGGTCATTTGACTCTCCCTGCAAACACTTCTGATTCACACTAGAAAATAAGGAACTATCATGATTGCCTTTAGGTAGTCAGATACACAAAAGTAAGCAGCTTCTCTAAAAAGTCCATTCTAAACATGTTATTGTGTTTGCTTCTCCATGTCATACCCAACTGCTGTGTGATGTTTGCTACACATAGTCTGTAAAAATACACAACAAAATGTACTGGATTGTTCACCATATCTATATGCTGTACCTTCCATAGGTTTGGAATTATTCTCAGTGGATATTATACTATTGAAAACTCCAGAATCATGTTTATTTAATTCCTATATACTGTATAATCAGTATTTGAATACTGTAAGTAGAATAGAAAAGCATTTAGAACTCAGCAGCTTTCTTTTGGTGATGGCAATCAGGCATTTAAATGTGCCCATAAATCTTCTGAAACTGCAGGCTAGCAGCTAACATAATTTATTTAAACCGAAAGCAAAAATGCTTAATTTCATATTCATGTTGATGTTTTTACACACAGCTTAATATACATGTCTAAGATAGCATTACTTTTTATCTAGAAAGTCATATTAAGCATAATCAATCCTATAATTGATCATTTTTCAAGTAATTTGAGCTGTATGTGGGACTGCCCTTGAATAATATCTAGAAGCTTCAGCTGGTGCAGAATGTAGCACCACAGGCAGATGTGTATGCCCTTAGAACAGCATACAAACTGCATTGATGCCAGTTTGCTTCCTGGCATTCAAGACACTGGTTTTGACCCTTAGAGCACTTCATGACTGGGGCAGGTTATTTTAGGGACTGCTTTTCCCAATTGCATCTGCCTATCCCATTAGATTCAATAGAATAGGCATATTGCCTATTCTGCTAAAGAGATACATTTTTTTTCTGCCATGGGTTTCTCTCTCTCTATGGAATATCCATCTCACTCTACTGTGTTAGGTTGGCCCCATCCTTGTTAACCTTTTACAAAGATTATGTTAGCAGGCTTGGGTTCTTCAAAGCAATGGTGAATTCTTGAGATGACTCCACTTTTACTGTTTCTTACTCTCTCCATGTCTTTTTTATTGTAATATTAATTTTTATGATAGATAGATGATAGAAGGTAGATAGACAGACATTCAGACTATAGTTATAGATATCTAGATCTATACATCTAGATATATACTTTATTGTGCATCCCCCAGTCACATTTTGTGAGATGGACAGCTATATAAATATGATGAACGAGTGAGTGAGTAAATATAGTAAAAATACGAACCACCACTACTAATATGTGGTCAGCTGCCAGTGGGGCCAATTAAGGTGTCCAGTTTTGGGAACAGAGCCAAGACTATATCCCTATTCTATTGATTCTACATTTTCCTTCATTTAGGCTAATAATTGGAATCATTGTTCCACTTTAGCACTGCACAATTAAATTATTTGAAAATAATCTATATCAATTTAGCCAGAAGGCAAGAGAGTTGGATTTGTGGATACTGTTTTTAGGTCAGCGTATCTAATCTGTAGAAAAGAATAGCTTTTCTAATTAGAAACTGAGATATAATCCATATTTAAGAATTCATCTTATGTCCTGAACCCAAAGTTTGCCATCAAAGGCAACTTGCAAGGTTAAGCTTTGAATAAATTTGAAAGAAATTAAGGCTTCAATATGTTTTAATTTAACACCTAAACCAGAGGTGGTATTCAGCAGGTTCTGATCAATTCTGGAGAACTGGTAGCGGGAATTTTGAGTAGTTTGGAGAACCAATAAATGTCACCTCTGGCTGGAGATTTTAGAGTATCTTTCCCCTGCCATGCCCACCAAGCCACGCCCACCAAGCCATGCCCACAGAACTGATAGTAAAAAATATTGAATCCCACCACTGACCTAAACATAGTTAAGATAGCCACACAGTATTACTTGTCAATAAATGAGAATATTTGTATCTCAGGGTTGAAAGGAGGGGTCATTGGTGCTCTTTGAGCTGGCTTATTTTCTTGCAGATGTTACATTACCCTAACTAGGTAACATCATCAGTGCTAGTATTTCTTATTTATTTTTAAATCCTACTGAATTATTTGACAAATATCCTTACTTTTACTATAGTTGTTTTCCTAAGGATAGCTAGGTTATCAATCACTGGCGATAAATATTTCAACTAATTGAACTAATAAAGTTGAGTTCATAAACTTTTATTTCAGAGATAAGGACCACTTCTTGCAGTTGCCAATTGAACCTGCTAGGACTGAATCATGTATTCCTTGAAGTATGACATGATAAATATAATATCATTTCATGCCCTTGCTTAGTTTTGCAGTAATCAAGGTCAAAGTGAGGTGTCCATCAAACCAATACTATATTTTCTTCTTTGATAGAGTTCTACAGTTTTCTTGGCAACAATATGGGGATGGTTGTTACTTTCTTCTTCCATGTTGCTGTTTTTTTCAGCTTGGTTTTCTCTGGTGGGTTCCCATTTCACTATACAGATCCGTGACCGCAAATAAATTATTATTATTATTATTATTATTATTGTTGTTGTTGTTGTTGTTGTTGTTGTTGTTATTATTATTATTATTATTATTATTATTATTATTATTATTATACAGGTCTACCGTGACTGCATGACTTAGGATAGTCTTATCCAAGCTAAGGCCTTCTAGATATGATAGACTTCAAATTCCTTAGTTGCCAGCTGTAAACACTGACATAGTATTTTTAAAAATATGGCTGGAAATCCTGTAACTGGGGGGGGGGGGGCAGGAAACGACACAAAAGAATATGCATGTTCTATACATTGAATCATCCAACATTTTACATCATGGAAATTACCACCAAAGCATGCAATGGAGAAGAAACAAACAGTTCCTTATTTGATTAGTGGTTAGAAAGTGTTATATGTATCAGACTAAATTTGGAATGGAATAATAGAATGAAGAATGACCCACTTTACATTAAATACACTTTTATATTACCATAGTCATATTTTTGTGTATTACACTAGGGGGTGGGGGAAAAGAGTAACATCTTTTCCCAAATGCATTAAAATTAAAAACAATTTCAACAAGCTAAAAGATAGGTTTGAGCTGCTATGTTTATCCAAACATCAACTCATACTTGTTTGTTGTCCACTCAGTTTATCTCCCATCATTAAATACAATGAAAATGCCACAAAGGAAAAATTTTCATTTGTAAATGAAACTCAGGTAAAGAGGAAGATAACCTACCACAGATGTTTATATAATTGCATTATAACTTTGGAGATAGTTGGAAAGCACTGGGAACCCTTTATTCCTTTTGACATGCTGGTCTATCTGGAAAAAAAGCAGCATATATCAGTTAAAGTAAGTTTCTTAGATGAGCATGGATTGAAATCAAAATCATTATGTTTTTTATATGATGAAAATAAAGATGAAAAACTCTATGTAATATTTAATTATGGTTGATTTGTGGCTTAAGCAGCAAAGAAACAAGTATGAAAACAGCATCGTCTTCTTCCAATTACAGCCACAGGTTGAGTCATTTTGGTGCTCATCTTCATTGCAAAGCTAAAATCAATCTAGACCATAGTGCCTGAAGACCCAATGTTCAGATTGCGAAAGGGCAGAGGTGGTATTCAGCAGGTTCTGACCAATTCTGAACAACTAGTAGTGGGAATTTTGAGTAGTCCGGAGAACCAGCAAATACCACCTCTGACTGGAAATTTTACAGTATCCTTCCCCTGCCATGCCCACCAAGCCACACCCACAGAACCAATAATTTGAATCCTACCACTGTCAAAGGGTAGTGTTTGAAAAGCAGTCTTCAGATTAACCAGACTGTTCTTCAGAAAAGAACATTGTTACATACTGTATCATTTAAGAAATAAGTAGTTTTCAATGCATGGACAGCTGCTCAGCCCATCTGCTCTTAGCTGCCATTAATTGGGTTTTATGTCAAAACATCTTTGTGGTAAATTGCCTTAAAAATATAATTAGAATAGGTGTTGCTCTTGTGACAGGTATATTATTAATCCGCATGTTCCTTCATACCCAGACCATAGGAACAATCACTTTGCCGATTTTCTGTTCAGCTATCTCACATAACTGATGGAGATTTAGAAAAATAAAACACATAATTAAAATAGTTCAACATTTTTGATTTTCCATCTAACACCTTTTATGTCCTTCTGAAGTCAATGTAGTTCCATTGCTGGCAATAAAACTATACTAGTTCATATCAGTGTAGAGTGTGATAATTTTTCTGCCAACTTCAAGTATATTGAATTTGATTTTCAGCACTGAAGAGGGGTATTATTTCAATTAGAAAAAAAGAGGGGAAAATCAGAAAAAATCCTCCTTTTTTGGAAGGATGTTGTATAGACATTATTTTCTTTTCTGCTACTCTGCCAGAGCCAAAAATAGGAATAGGGTTTTTTTTTGCTCTTCTCCAAAGCTCGTATTCTGTCACCGAAATCTTATGAACAAGATTCAGCAGAAACTGGAATTAATACATAGGACTGAAACTGTGTTTGGTACCACGAAGGGCCTTGTCTCCTAAGGCCAAATCAAGAAATACCTTCAAATAATGAGTGAGACCTTATTGAGCCTGAAGCATGTTTGTCTGTTAGGATCAACTAAATAGTTGGGACCATTTCAAAAATGGGAGGCATCTTTAGCTATTGAGTGGTCATATGTTCTAGGATCTTTGTGATGTTTTCATTACTAAATAATGAAAAAATAATTATGTTCCATTGGTGGATTATGTAGATTACACCGAGGTCATTTGTATTATGTCAAGTAGAATTACATGACTTTTCAAACTTGAATCCCATCATGAAGAGCATAAGCACAAAAGAGAATGGATTTCACAGAATGGATTTATAAAACTCTTGTGACTAACTAAATATCAGATGAATGTATCTTCGTTATGTTTTTCCTTGGTTTCTTTTCCTTTGTCATAGTTGAATTATTTTACTTGATAATAAAGTCTATTTTGTGTACAAGAAGAAAACTTGATTAGATCACTCTAGTGGTTTCTAACAATAAAATGCTGTTTTTTATAAGCCAGAACTTGAACATGTAAGATGTTTCTAATAATAAAATACTGTTTTTAATAAGAAAGTCATTGATTTGACCAGTTTTCATTTATTCAAAGAAGTATGCAATATATTCATTTTGTAACGTAGGCTTTTATTTAATTTCTTTGAACTATCATCTACTGCCATCAGTGAACTGAAATTGATTTGAAGCTACAATATACAATATCTAAAGTAAACAAAGAGGTGCTTTATATTTTTATGTTTTGGTAATTCCTGGGGAGAAATCCAGTCTAAGAACCTAAAAATGATTGTGTACTGTATGAATAAAAATGTGAAACTTTCCATTCAATATGGACATATGTTATAGCAAAGGAATACATTACAGAGATGGCTTGAAGGGGTAGCAAATTTTAACAATCATGTTCTATTAAAGTTATACCATGACTATATTAGCTCCATCACATTTCATCCCAGAATATTTTTTAAAGAAATGTATATAACAAAACCCACAGTGATCTAATAATGATATTTGCTTCTTTCCACAAAATCATAAAAAAAATCAGAAGTTGCCTCTGCTTCTTCTGAATAAAGAAGAGTAAATTTATTTGCCAATGTTAGATAATTATTATAATTTATAAGAAAAACATCCAATGAAAGTAATACTTTCATTACTGTAATAATACTTGTAATGAGTGACTTGTAAGAGTTTCAGTCCGTGTATATCTAAAGTGGTGGATATAAATATGGTGGATTTTGTATATATATACTGTATTGATATATACCATATGTATATATGCGCACATCGCAGAACACAAGAATGCAATCAGAAAAGAAGAAAATTCTTCCTCCCTTTTCCAGCACCTTAAAGCCACAGGACATGAAATTAATTTTGAGGGAACCAAATTAATCTCCAATACTGAACACTTCAACAAGAGAATAATTAGGGAAGCCATCGAAATAGACAAACACCCCCATAACTTGAATAAACGGGACGATGCCTCCCACCTACCAAACATTTGGAAACTAGCCCTTATCAACAAATGAGTCCCAGCCACGAAAACAAACACCAGACCCAAAACAACACACGATGCCATCACCAATCTCCCTCACCAGACTCAAATCCAAACCCATCCCATAGACGAAAGGCAACCACTGTCCAGAAACCAGACCACAGCTGCATCACCAGTTGCCACACACCCCAACCCCCAAACCAAGCAAACTGACACATGCCATGAACACAGAACCAGGCCTCAAACTCAGAGCCAAACCAAAATCCAGAACGTCACATCACAGCCACCCACTTAGGATATTACATCACAGAACTCAGGAGGTTACACCACAAAACCTCAGGAGGTTGCAACACAGCCAACGACCCAGGAGATTACAACACAAGACCCAGGATGTCAAAACAATAGAATTCAGAAGGTCATCACACAGCCCATTACCCAGGTACAACACAGGAGGCTGATAGACACACAGCCAATACCTAAACCACACATGTTCTTAAGAAAAAGCCAGCCAATCTGCAAACATCAACTCCATCAATCAATCAAAAAATGACAACACAGCCAATCTCCTCATCAGTATATATAGGGAGACGGCAGCTCCGATCACGCTTTGCTCGCACAAGCACGAAGCCGAAAGCATCAGCCTGAAGATGTTGAGTGAGATCTCGTTGAAACATTGTCAAGATACTCTCAATCTTACATGGGAAAAGACCCAAACACACCAAGACCTGCATATGTATATACTGTATACTGCCTTTGAGTCAGTGTTGACTCCTAGAGGCCTCTTAAACAAGTCCTCCATTTTCATGGTAAAATTTTAGAGGTGGTTTGCCATTGTCTTCTCCCTAGAACTGAAAGAGAGTGTTAGCCAGTTGACTTTGTGCATATGACAGACTAGAACTCATATTTCCCCATTTCTAACCTGATGCCTTAATCACTTCACCAAATTGGTCTAATAAAGTTATTAAAATCTGTACTTATTACCCATAGTTTGAAGGTCCAACCATTTCTATTTCAGCCAGGAGGTTTGCCTTATAAAAGAGAAAATCATAAACATTCATTATGTTACTCTTTAGAATTTAAATGGAGTGTTGAGAGAGATCAAGAGAGAAAGTGATCTAAGGCTCTGAGACTGAAGAGCAAATATTTTGTCTCATTAATTTTTAATGATGCTAATAACATTAATGATTTATGCTTTCTGCATTTAATCAATTAATAAAACATTGACAATGGATGTACCAAATAATCACTTAACATAATAATTTGAAGAGAGAGAAGGAGTGAAATCCTGACACAGGAATGCAAACATATGCATATAAAATGATAAGAAGCATATACCAAATGAAATCAACAGCTTACTATACCACCCTCTTTCATTCAGAGACTAGTCAGCTACTGAGAGCCATCCCCCAAACAAGTCAAGATTTCAGTATGTCTAGAGACTTACAAGTGGCATGGTGGACTAGAGGTAAAGATACTCACCTCACAGTTGGGAGAGTGAAAGTTGACAAATGTTTTTCTATTAGGGCACAAAGAGAAAATATCTGCTTTGATTCTATGTAGGTGTCAGGAAGGGCATCTGGCTAGTAAACACTCAACTCCATTCAATCACCCGGACTCCACTCCAATAAAAAAAGGATTACAGGGTCATAAAAAAAATAGGGACTTACAAACTGTTTTAGAAGCTACCACGTGTGTCTTTGGGGCAGCCTCTTACATTTCTTTCAAAGAATCTTGTAACTCTAGAAATAAATAGTGCATGTTGAGATGATTTAGTCATACACAAAGAATGAACAATTATCAAAGTACAAAACCAATATATGAAGGAAAGTGTGGGAGGAAGGAAAAAAATCCAAAAAAATGATGATTGGATAAAATTGATAGGACTCTAGGAAGCAATGTATGGGCATGATTGAGGCAAGATTGATTTTCAAGGATAGAAAAGATGTAACAAATTTGTTTAAAAAAAGAATTTGTTAAATATTCTTTTCTTATCCCTTACCTCCTCTCTTGAATTTGTTCTGCTAACTAGCTTCTTTTTTGACGCCATGCATAATGTTGTTTATCCTGATAGGGTATAGCCTCAGGGTTAGGTATTTATGTCTGTGAAAATTTATGTCTGTGAAAGAAGAGCAAGACATCCAAAAAGAGAAGCCACCTTCTGGTTGGGGACTCAATTGTAAGGGATGTAAATTTAGGAAAAGATACTGAGGTTTTAAAAGAGGTCAGGTGTCTACCAGGTGTTACTGCCAGCAGAGACAAGAAGCGTATTCTTAAGATAGTCAAGAACGCCAGCAAGGACTGTGATGTTGATGCTATTATACATCTCGATGCAAATGATCTATCCCAAAAGGATGTACTTTCTGTTCAGAAAGACTTCCAGAGCTTGGGGTATGAACTGAGTAATATGGGCTGTAGGCTTATATTTTCAGAGGTTCTACCAGTATACAAGGAACAAAAAGGAAAAGGGCAGCATGTAGCAGAGTTTAATGTGTGGCTAAAGGAGTGTTGTAAAAGGGAAGGCTTTGGTTTTATTAGTCATGATGTCTGCAGCTGGTCCAATGAAAAACTGTACAAAAGAGATGGTTTGCATCCATCGAAGAAAGGGACTGAGTTACTTGGCATTAAATTCACAGATTTCCTGGATAAACATTTAAACTGAACAGCGGGGACAGAGAATTAATGGATTTAGAACATTTCTGTCCCCAGCAACCTAAAACTAATAAGGATACCAGTGCATGCAAAATAGATGTTTGTGCAGGTAAGATTATCAACTTTGATGCCAACCAAAACCAAGCATTTAATAGTGAGTGCCATATTATGTGCACTAATCAAACAGGTGGCAAGAAAGTAGGGGCAGGCAGGCACAATACAGATTATGTAGATAGTAAACACAGTGTCAGACATAAAGATCTCAAGTGCCTATATACAAATGCACAAAGTCTGGGGAACAAACAGGGTGAACTCGAACTACGAATACATGAAGGTAAATATGATATAGTTGGAATAACAGAAACTTGGTGGGATGAAACCCATGATTGGAACATACTGGTAGAAGGATACAAACTATTCAAAAAAACCAGACCCCATAAAAGAGAAGGTAGAGTTGCACTGTATGTAAAGGACCACTATATTGCTACATAAATGCATGAAACCAATGATGAAAATCTCCTAGAAAGCATATGGGTCAATATAAAAGAAAAAAAGAATGACGTGGCCATAGGTGTATATTATAGGCCACCCAATCAAGCAGAAAATATAGATGTCCTTTTTGCCAGCCAACTAACAAACATATGCAGGAAACACACAACAATAGTAATGGGAGACTTCAATTATCCTGATATCAGTTGGAAAACTAAGTCTGCACCAAGTGAGAAATCAAATAAGTTCCTAACCAACCTAGCTGACAACTTTGTTGTACAAAAGGTAGAAGGTGAAACTAGAGGGACAGCCATACTGGATTTAATTCTTACAAACAGAGAAGTGATAGGGGAGTTGAAACTGCAGGAACCTTGGGTAAGAGTGACCATGTCATACTAGAATTCAACATAACACAAACACAAGTAACAGAACATAATGACACCAGAGTCTTGGATTTTAAAAGAGCTAGTTTCAATAAACTCAGAGAGAACTTGGGAAAGATTCCATGGATGAAAATCCTAAAGGGGAAAACAACTCAAGAATCTTGGGAAACTCTAAAAAGTATGATCATAGAAGCTCAGACCAGCAC
Organism: Bungarus multicinctus; assembly: GCA_023653725.1. Lineage (NCBI taxonomy): Eukaryota > Metazoa > Chordata > Lepidosauria > Squamata > Elapidae > Bungarus > Bungarus multicinctus. Next base: position 81,389,867 of record CM042838.1, read on the forward strand.
AATACCACTGAGAAAGAAAAACAAGAAATCCAAGAAGAAACCAGCACGGCTGCACAAAGATCTCTCTGGCAAATTGAAAGAAAAAAAGTACAAGTACAAAAAATGGAAAGAAGGACATACAACTAAGGCAGAATATCAGCAGATAGCCAGAAACTGCAAAGACGAAGTCAGGATAGCAAAGGCTCAGAACGAACAAAGACTTGCAACAAAAGGCAAAGATAATAAAAAAAAGTTTCTTCCAACATATAAATGACAAGAAAAAAATCAAGGAAACAATCGGTCCACTAAAGAGAGAAGATGGCAAGGAAGTAACAGGCAACAGAGAGAAAGCAGAACTGCTTAACTCATTCTTTGCATCTGTCTTCACGCAAAAAGAAACTATAGCTCAACCCACCAAAAACCTAACTGTAAAAGACAGACCAGAAATAAAAGTTAAAATAAGCAAAAAAATAGTAAGAGAAGACCTGTCTGATCCTGATGAAAACAAATCACTGGGGCCTGGTGGATTACATCCCAGAGTTTTAAAGGAACTGGCAGAGGTCATCTCAGAACCACTGCACTGGACTACCGGGGAACTACCAGAGGACTGGAAAAGAGCTGATGTGGTTCCCATCTTCAAAACAGGAAAAAAAAACAGACCCAGGAAACTATAGACCAATCAGCCTAACCTCAATACCTGGGAAGATACTGGAAAAGATAATAAAAAAACAGATCTGCCAACATCTAGAAACAAGTAAAGTAATAACTAGCAGTCAGCACAGGTTTGTTAAAAACAGATCATGCCAAACCAATCTTATTTCATTCTTCAACACAGTGACTAAATTAGTAGACCAGCAAAATACTGTGGACATAATATATTTAGATTTCAGCAAGGCATTTGACAAAGTAGACCACAACCTACTTCTTAGTAAGCTAGAAAAAAGTGGAATAGATAGCACCACCACTAGATGGACTCGCAACTGGCTGGCAAACCATACTCAACACGTAGTCCTTAATGGGTCTAAGTCTACATGGAGAGAAGTAAGCAGTGGGGTGCCACAAGGTTCTGTCTTAGGCCCAGTACTCTTCAATATCTTCATTAATGACCTAGATGAAGGTCATTAAAATTTGCAGATGATACTAAGCTGGCAGGAATAGCTAACACCCAAGAAGATAGGCTCAAGATCCAGATGGATCTTGACAGACTAGAACTCTGGGCCACATCTAACAAAATGAAATTCAATGTAGAGAAAAGTAAAGTCCTATACTTAGGAAAGAAAAACCAAAAGTACACATACAGACTGAGTAAAACTAGGCTCAATAGCAGTAACTGTGAGAGGGATCTTGGAGTCTTAGTGGACAACCAGCTAAATATGAGCCAGCAGTGTGCAGCAGCAGCCAAAAAAGCTAATGCAATCCTAAATTGTATTAACAGAGGGATACAATCAAGATCAAGGGAAGTATGAATACCACTCTATAAAGTCTCAGTAAGAACACACCTAGAGTACTGCATCCAGTTTTGTTCACTACATTATAAAAAAGATGTTGAGACTCTAGAAAAAGTACAGAGAAGAGCAACCAGGATGATTAGGGGACTGGAGGCTAAAACATACAACCAACGGTTGCAGGAACTGGGCTTGGCTAGTCTAGTAAAGAGAAGGACCAGGGGAGACATGATAGCGGTCTTCCAATATTTGAGGGGCTGCCACAGGGAGGAAGGAATCAAGCTATTTTCTAAAGCACCTGTAGGCCAGACAAGGAATAATGGATGGAAACTGAACAAGGAGAGATTTAACCTGGAAATAAGGAGAAACTTTCTGACAGTGAAAACAATCAACCAATGGAACACCTTGCCCTCGGAAGTTGTGGGAGCACCATCTCTTGAGACTTTCAAGAAGAGATTGGACTGCCATTTGTCAGAAACGGTGTAGAGTCTCCCGTTTGGGTGGGGGGTTGGACTAGATGACCTACAAGGTCCCTTCCAACTCTGATTATCTGTTATAAAATGCTAATGAAAATGAATATAAATATCTACCCAACTTCAAAAAACCTATTTTGGCTTGAATGCAGCCATACACAAAAAGATGAGTCAAAGTTTCAGCTTGCTGTTCTTAGTAATTCCCCTAACCATGTCCCTGTCATTTTTAGAGCTCCTTTCTCCAAACTATAGAAGTTAATTCCAAAAAAAAACAAACAAACCACTGTTCTCTACCTTTGAAACAGAGTATGCATCACAACTGAAAGTGTAGTGATAGTGATAGTGTCCAACATATTGGACCTTTCTACTAAAATTGTCCATTTCTGTTATGGTTATGAAATTGGTTATGGTTATGAATATGGTTATGGCATTTACATAATCCATTAATATGATAAATAGTTTTCTGTACATGCACGCACAGCCAACTTCATTTCATTGGTATCCTAGAGGAAGGGTAGTTTATCTGTGGTCATGCACATATAGAATAGAATAACAGAGTTGAAGGGACTTTGGAGGTCTTCTAATCCAACCCCCTGCCTAGCTAGAAAACCCTACACCATTTCAGGAAAATGGTTATCCAATATCTTTTTAAAAACTTCCAGTATTGGAGCATTCACAACTTCAGGAGGCAAGTTATTCCACTGATTAATTGTTCTAACTGTCAGGAAATTTCTCATTTGTTTAAGTTGCTTCTTTCCTTGATTAGTTTCCACCTGTTGCTTCTTGTCCTGCCCTTAGATGCTTTGGAGAATAGTTTGATTCCCTCTTCTTTGTGGCGGCCCCTGAGATATTGGAACACTGCTATCATGTCTCCCCTAGTCTTTCTTTTCATTAGACTAGACATACCCAATTCCTGCAACTGTTCTTTGTATGTTTTAGCCTCCAGTCCCCTAATCATCTTTGTTGCTCTTCTTTGCACTCTTTCTTGTCTCAACATCTTTTTTCCATTATGGTGACCAAAACTGAATGCAGTATCCAGGTCTGGCCTTACCAAGGCATTATAAAGTGGTATTAATCCTTCACTAACTATAATTGTGCATCTGGGCCTTTTAGAGGATGCTTTCCTTGGCGCTTTCAAAAGATATTTTAGTTGCACCATGTTTTGTAAATAATTTTTTCAAATGTTTTGCTCAGTTCTAGTGGTCACTATAAGCTTTTGTAGAGTCATCCTAATTAGCCAATGTGGTGGAAAATTGGGATGAAGATTAGAAAGTTGTTTATTACATTGCAATATATATTACAGTATGGTAGAGTGGTTAGGATACTGGCTAGAACTGGAACCAGGTTCAATTACAGAATCAGCTACAACTAACAATATACAATTGCTGTTCTGAGAATAAAATTGGGAAAAGGAATGCAATGTGTGCTGCTTGTATTCCTGGAGGAGAAGTATTTTCACAACTAGAGAAATCAATACGAACTTTCAATCAATAGAGAATTGCACTGTAGACTATTTTAATTTAACATGAATGGAGGTGAATATATGAGTCCCAAGATAATATTGCAGAATCCAATCTGGGTCAGTCACCGGGATCCAGATTGTTTAGTTTTCCAAGCTTTTGGACTCATCTTGGAGCCCATCTTCAGGAAACTTCTCTGTTCTTTGGGCTATTCTGTGTGTGGTATTTATATGGTGCTGGTTTTAATTTAGTTGTGCCCACACCATTTTCATATTAAACAAAAGATTATAGTAATAAACAGTTTGGAGGGGAGCCATGGAGGAAAAGCCAAGGACAGATACCGCAACTATATTAAACCTTGAAAGCATGTCTTGAACCTTCACTATGCCCTTTTTAAAACAATAAGATCAGACAGAGAGTCTCTTTCTCATGCTTTCAGCTTTCCCAACTGTTTCATCTAACAAAATGAAATTCAGAAAAGAAAAACCAAAACTATACATATATATTAGGTGAATCCTGGCTTAATAGCAATAACTGTATGAGAGATCTTGGAGACCTACTGGACAATCAATTATATATGAGCTAGCAGCATGCAGCCGCTGCTAAAAAAGCCAATACAATCTTGTGTTAGATTAATAGAGGGATTGAATCAAGATCACATGAGGTACTAGTACTGGTCTATAAAGCTTTAATAAACCACACCTTGAGTACTGCATTCAGTTTTGGTCACAACACTATAAAAATAAAGTCAAGACTCTAGAAAGAGTGCAGAAAAGAGCAAGATGATTAGGGGCCTTCATAAAACATATGAAGAACAGTTATAGGAACAGGGCATGGCTAGTCTAGTGAAGAGAAGAGAAGGATCAGGGGAGACATCATAGCAGTCTTCCAATATTTGAGGGGTTGCCACAGAGAGGAGGGGGAAACCTATTTTCCAAAGCATCCAAAGACCAGACAAGGAACAACAGATGGAAACTGATCAAGGAGAGATTCACCCTGGAAATAAGGAGAAATTTTCTGACAGTGAGATCAACCAATGCAACAGTTTATCTTCAGGAGTTGTGGATGCTTGATCACTGGAAGCTTTCAAGAAGAGACATCCACTTTTCAGAAACGGTATAGGGTCTCCCGTTTGAGCAGGGGGTTGAATTAGATCACCTGCAAGGTCCCTTCCAACCATGTTACTGTCTATTATCTCCCCCACATCCTTCTGGAGTCCAAAGCTAAATTCTTCTATGCACTATTTAGCAAAACGTTAAACGATAAAATGCACAGAATTTATTCACCAATTGAGACAAAATTTTACTACATATGTTCCACTTCTTGTTATACCTTTTACTTCTTTACATTCACAGCAATGATACGCATAAGATGGATAGGAATAGATTTGGCAGAAATATATATGAGAATTTGCTTTAAGAATCTCGCTCTTAGATGAGGAATATTATCAGCTTGCTAGTACCATATATTATCAGCTGGTTGTAATTTGCCATTGTTTTTCAAGCTCCACTGAGCTAATCAACTTTCCTTACAGTAGTAATTGGAAAAACAGAAGATCAATATTCCACTGGTGACAAGAGTTTCAGTCCTTTTAATAAAAGTTCTCATTTTTAAAAAAATTTATTGCGATTCATTATAGAAAATGAAACTGCTAGAATGGATATCTGATTTCAAATTCGCTCAGGAAACCAAAGTCAACAGTATTCTACTATAAGACATTCTGCTCCCCCTCTCCCATGTAGAATCATAGGCCATGGTACCAGCCTCAATACTCAGAGAAGAAATCTAAATTAATGCATTTCCTGACAAATGGTGCTGTAGTCTCTGCTTGAATATATCCATTGAGGGATAAACTACCAGTTCTCTAGGTAATTGTCCACTGTCCACTGTCGCTGTTGCGGGATGGCGATTTTTTTTCTCTTTTTCTTCTTGATAGTTGGTTGGAAATTCCATTCTGTAACTTAAAGAACAAATCCTTATGTTCTGCTGTGTAGCATGCTTGGAAAAGAGTTTTATCATCCTGCTCAGTCATCTTGTCTACCTTATATGGAGCTGCTGTTCTGTGTCCTGTAGTGTTGCTTTTAATTCTTTTGAGAGTGAAGAACCCTTTTCTTCCTCATGCCCCTTTATCCAAATGTAAATGGTACAAAATATATTTTACAACTCTCCTTCCTTTTCATTGCAACACTCATCCACTGGGCTCAATCCTTTTGCTTGATTTTTTTTTTCCCTATGGAGCTGGTTCCTTTGTCAGCTCCCGCATATTTATGATTGTTGCAGTATCCTAGAGTCACGTGAACAGCTTTTGCAATCTTCTGACCGACAAAATCAATGGGGAAGCCAGATTCATTTTACAACCATATTACTCTGTGGCACAGTGTTTAGAGTGCAGTACTGCAGGCTACTTCTGCTTGACTGCTGGCTGCCTGCAATTTGGCCATTCAAATCCCACCAGGTTCAAGGTTGACTCAGCCTTCCATCTTTCCGAGGTGGGTTAAATGAGGGCCCAGATTGTTGGGGGCAATATGCAGACTCTGAAAACTGTTTAAAGAGAGCTATAAAAGCACTGTGAAAGAGTATATGAGTCTACGTGCTATTGCCACTAACTTAACATTGCTGCACTGATTCACTTAACAACTGTGGCAAGAAAGATTGCAACATGGGGCAAAACTCTCCTAACAAATGTCTCATTTAATAACATATGTTTTGGGCTCCATTGTGGTTGTAAGTTGAGGACTAGCTATGCTCACTGACCAATCCTCTCAAGGACTACTGCAACCTTGCATTTGTTGCAAATATATACTCTACTGTGTTCAGGCAAAAATGTAAAAATAGGCTTTGAAATTACAGCTGCAGTGCCATTCATCTTCATTTCCATTTCTTAAGACACCACTAGGAGAGAAAGAGAAAAGGTTTTATTTGTTCATACCGGTATTCCTTTCTCCAGTTTTCAGTTTAGGCACATATAGGAGAAAATTTAATAGGAATCTCTGCCTCTAAATTCTATTTTCAAGTGCCTGTTGCCACTGCCTTTTATTCCATCTACTTTCTCCATAACATCCTCTGCTTGCTCAGCAGGAAATAGTGATTTAAATATGCAGAGTGAATCCCCACAATTTTGAGGATAAACCACTTGCAATTGGCAGTAAAATATGGCAGTAAAATAAATATGTTTATTCAATTAATAATATGCCTCCCTATTATGTTTCTCACTCTTTGCCTTTATAAATATATATAAGGTAAAGGTAAAGGTTCCCTTCACACATTTGTGCCAGTTGTTTCTGGCTTTAGGGTGTGGTGCTCATTTCCAGTACAAAGCCGAAGAGCCAGTGCTGTCCAAAAACATCTCCGTAGTCATGTGGCTGGCATGACTAAATGATGAAGGCACATGGCACGCTGTTACCTTCCCACCAAAGTGATCCCTATTTTTCTACTTGCATTTTTACATGCTTTTGAACTGCTAGGTTGGCAGAAGCTGGGACAAGTAACAGGAGCTCACTCCATTACATGGTGCTAGGGATTCGAACTGCCAAACTCCCTATATAGATAGATATAGATAGATATAACTGATATGAATGAAAGAATATAACAGCATTTTGTCATTGAATAAAGCAGAGAACTTTGTCTCTAAATTAGTCCTGTAAACTTGCTATTCAGTACTTACAGTGTCTATGAATCACATTCCCAAATGAGAAAGTTCTATTTTTTTAAAAAAAAAAATCATATTGTACCTGGTATTATGTTAACATTTTAGTTATATGTCCCTCTTTCCAATTTTTTGGTACCTGTCCTTTTTGACAATTTGGAATTAAGGAGAAACTTCCTAACAGTGAGAACAATTAACCAGGGGAAGAGCTTGCTTTCCAAAGTTGTAGGTATGCCATAACTGGAGGTCTTTAAGACACTGGACAGCCACTTTACTGAAATTATCCCTTATCCCTTCCAGCTCTATTCTGATTGATTGATTGATTTTAATAGATCAATAGACGAATTTGGCATTTTTCTTATGGTACATTTTCTAATTAGTACAAATGAGATAAGGTAATTGAGAAGGAAAAATGCCACAAAATGATAAATGCTGGAATATGGTAGATCTTCTTTGCGTCTCAGCTCTGCCTAACCACAATATTTGTTCAAACTCAGCCAGGCAGTGGATTTTTTAAAAAAACAATCTTATTGGATAAATATATAAGCCGTGGACATCATCAATGTTTGTCCACACACACACTCTATTAAAATGTGTTCTGTTTTAAATTGATTCCTCCCATCCCTTTTCTGTACACAGTGGAGATAACTCTGCATTTGAAAGAATGAGTGTAGCATTGTTACTTCTGTTGCATTCTCCTCTATTGGTATTGTTACACAGCACACATGCTATTGAAACCTAGATATATTATCGGAGTTAGGTTTTTAAAAAAACACCAGTCTATTTGGCACCATCTATTTTCTTAAATAAGCATACCAGTAGACACCTAACAATGGCAGCCATTATTTGAAATTGCCCAATTTGGATTTCATTTTTGAAATTATTGTCCATAGCCTATGATATATCACTCTTGTCTGAGATAAATTTCTAATGGTAGCCAACTAACTTGATGTCTGGAAAGAGAATTTGATGTTACAGCCTGAATATGTGCATGTGGAGGAGCTGAGGGCCTTTTGATTCCTGTGGTTCTCCTTCACAGCATGGTCTTCATGTAAAATCTAAGAGAGCAACAGAAGGTGGATAGACCTGTAGACACAGAGAATGAATACCGTAACAGCTATTCACTCCCCACTAAGCGCTTTCATGCATTCAGTGAATATGTGAACAGGACTATAATGTGTTGACAATCCAGATTGTCAACAATCCAGATTGTCAACAGGTACGTATTGTAGTAATTATTTTTCAAGCTAGTATATGTATATACAGTATGTACTTTGTTTAGCATGCAGAAATACTAAAAACGAAAGGGAGAAAGAAGGGTTTTCTTTGCTGTTCTCAATCATTATCATCTAATTTGTGCAGACATTAGCACCTCTTCTTCCTATCTTTCTGACTGATTTTTAATTAGCTGAATCATGATACACACACACACAAACACACACACACACACACACACACACCAGTGGTGGGATTCAATTTTTTTTTTACTACCGGTTCTGTGGGCGTGGCTTGGTGGGCATAGCAGGGGAAGGATACTGTAAAATCTCCAGTCAGAGGTGGTATTTGCCAGTTCTCCAAACTACTCAAAATTTCCACTACCGGTTCTCCAGAACTGGTCAGAACTTGCTGAATCCCACCTCTGACAACACACACACATACACACACACACACACACACAAATCTCCCTGAAGCAAGGAGACCAGGTTCATCTTTATGGCTAAATAACAAAATGAAAAATAATCTTTGACCACAACTGTGCTCCCTTAGGAGCATGTTAAAACATTAGAAATACAGTTTTATCTAAGCATTAAATATTCAGTGTAGGAAGAAAAATGCTAAGAAGCAGAGGAAACTAACATCTGGCTCTAACACTATTTTTGTAACATGTGTATTTCTTGATTTTTTTTTTTAGGGTTAACTACTTATTGCAAATGCTCAATCACGTATACATATGATGTCAGCCAAACTATTTTGGCTGTCCTGTTCACTTATACATCCATGTACATAATTCTGCAAAGCAGTGAGAACTTTGCAGTTTAATAACAGATCATTCTAAAAGAATGGCATTATTGCAATCTTACAACATGCCAGTGCTTTTGAAGTCTAAATTATTTTGCTTCCTGAAACAGCTTTAATCCTTCAGCAGATATTCCAGCCCTGTATAAAATTCTCATTACCCCTCAATCTACCTGTGATTTTGTCTTGCTATAAAAAGGGTCAGATTAAACTTAACTGTAACTATGTCAAAATAATGCCACTAAGGCTGGCAAACCAGAAATAGAAACTAATTATATTGTTGAAGTTCAGACTTTTTAACATATGCAGATTTTCGCTAACCAAATCTCACGGATCAAGGTACCTAATAAGATTGCATGTATTTGTTGACAAACATAGCTGAAGACTTTGAAAGCAAAGAAGAAACAGGAAATAGCACTGAGGCAAGGAACTTGAGCTATATGTTTTTATTTATAATAAGTACTAAAAATACTGGAAAATGAGATGAACATTAAGCAAGTATTTGGTAGAGCCAAATCCAGTCAATTCCATCCACAGGGATTATTACATGGTGATCATGATTGCAGAAATGGAGATTTAATAGATTCAAACTATTTGGCTATTCACTCAGTATGCAGGTCATGCTCAGTCAAAAGTATGACTGATATAGCTGCCATTTTAGTTGGGTGCCACCCTCTTTAATTAACAATCAGAATGTCTGGATAAGTATGATGCCTTGAGAATAGCTGAAGACAAAGTAGTTAATCAGAGTCTTCTTGGGGGAGAAGGGTATACAGGTTGCTCATTAATAAGTTCAGTTATTCATTCTCTTCACATTAGTAAAGCTACATTACAGCCATTTAGATAAATTAGCATGATATTAAAGAGACTGTACCGTCCTTAATTTTTGAGAGATCTTAAATTAGGATATATTTAATAATAGTAAGGCAGTCCCTGCCACTTAATTCACAAAAAAACAAAAGAATGCAAACCATATACATTATTTAAGAAATGAAACTGATTTTTTTTAAAAAATGATATAAGCTCCCCCCAAAAGACAGTGAGATACAATGGAATTCTGTTCTTGATTTGTTTACACTTAATGGACAGAATCTTACTAAATAAACTTCTAACTTATTAGATACATCCTGAGCAGTGGTGGGATTCAAAAATTTTTACTACTGGTTCTTTGGGGGGGCGAGGCTTGATGGGTGCGGCAGGGAAAAGATACTGTAAAATCCTATTTCCTCCCCACCCCACTAACCTGCTTTTCAGCTCCGTTCTCCTGTGCAGGGCAACAAAAGAAGACCCAGCCAATCAGCTGGGAGTTGGGAGGCAGAAAATAGATGGGGTCGGGGCCAGTCAGAGGTGGTATTTGCCGGTTCTCTGAACTATTCAAAATTTCCACTATCAGTTCTCCAGAACTGGTCAGAACCTGCTGAATACCACCTCTGATCCTGAGAGATTTTAAGGAGTGGCTACTCTGAATTTTCCCCTCCCATATCCATCTTGGGTCTGTGTAGTCTCTTAATCTAAGTCTCTTTCTGGAAAAGCTCTGAGTTGGCAAAATACTCCCTCTCTGCTACTGTGAGTGCAGATCCATTACATATAGTTAATTCAGAGTTGCAGTTCACCTATTCAATCTATTTAATAAATTGAATCTGCCCAATCAATTCAATCAAAGCTAACATTTTATTAACAGTTATTCCTTTGATAGAAATATGTATTTTGTTTAGGGCTTTCATTTATTTTGCACAATTTACTGTGTTAAAGTGTTAAAACAAACAATAGTGAAATCAGCAGCATAGATCAAGAAGAATGTTAAAGAAACCCAAACAGATCCTACCAGTTTTCTATCTACTACAGTGTTAGATGTAATAGATTTTTTTGAATAGTAAAAGTAGTAGCACAAAAAAGATGTGTTGGTTTGATTAAAATTATATTTGTGAAATATAGGTCCTTATCTAAAATGATAAATATTATTAAACTCTTTTTACTGGCTATGTTTTACAAAGTTAGCTTTTAGGACCTCTGAATTGGTTTGATCAAACCCTGTTCCAAGAAGCAACAAATGAGATCCTTCATTTTTTTCCTTATTGTGATGTCATTCACAGACTCCTAAATAACTTCAGGAATCTCTCTGCATACAATTTCTTATTAAATGCACTCAACGGTGGCCTCCGATAGTATTTTCCTTTTCATATTGGTACTTTTGTAATTATGTGACAATATTCCAAACTATTAAGTATTTGAACTGTCTTCCAGCATATCTATTTTCAATATTTCCTTAATACCAATTTCATTACTTATACAAAGCTAAACTGACATCTTAGATATATATTTGCATTTTTCTTTTTCTTCTTTGCTTACTCACTGTCATCCTTGAAGGACAAATATAGAAACAAGCTCCAGACCCAGCAACACTCCAGCAGTTTCTCTGGTTATCTCTGTATTTCTGTTTTCTGATAGATTTGGTGTTATCAATATGCTAATCAGGTCAATTGATTTTTTTTCCCTTAGCATAATTGCCTACCTTCATCAAACCTTTACCATTTTGACATAAAATGTATACTAAATGTCAGTTAAAAATTAGTCTACACTATCATTTGATTACCTACCTATATTTTATACATCTTTCCCAGAATGCTGTTAGAGTTATTTGAGAAAGAGATGAGATTTCTAGAATGAAAATGAGTTGAGCCAAATGCATAGCATCAAGCATTTGGGATTCAGTCCAGCCTAGAATGAATGTCATTTTTATTTTGATTCATAATGAGTTAACCGTTAGTTTCTTGGAGAATTTGAGACATAGTTTCAATAATGTAAGCATATATGTTGAGAGTACAAACCTGTGAATTAATAACACTAATAAGCACAATAAATAAATGCTCAGATATAAAGTATGAATGTCTATTTCAAAAGTCCTTTTTCAATATGGACACTTTTTGGCTGAAGAAGGAAAAATGGAAGATTGCAGTAGGAATTACTGTAAGATACTTGTCTTGAAGACTGAAGAATCAGTCTTTGATTCTTGAGGTTCCTTGATTGAGAGTAGAGATGTGCAATGTGGACTATTGTATAGTGGTTGTAATCTATAGTGACTTAGACTGATGTGGTGACGTCATGGAAGGATGAACCCTGGCCCCAGATTTAAGAATAAATGTAAAAAATAAAGTAAAGTAGGTTTTTTAGTTACTGAAATTGAGTTGTCTCTGTTAGGAACAGGCAATGGGCCTTGGTGGTGCAGGCTGTTAATCATCTAGCACTTAGCTCAATTGCCTGCAATTAGTGCAGGTTTGAATACCACCAGGCTCAAGGTTGACTCAGCTTTCCATCCTCTCGGGGTAGGTAAAATGAGGACCCAAGATTGTTGGGGGCAATAAGCTGACTTTGTAAAAATGCCGCTTGGGGGCTCCAAAAAGCCCTAGTAATAAGCAGGCATATACAATGGAATGAAGGCTATTGCTGAGCACTTAGCATGGTGCTCCATAGACTGTAAACCGCCCTGAGTCTCCAGAGAAGGGCAGCATATAAATGTAAATTAAAATAAAAAAAATCAATAAATATATTTGTAAACATTAGATAAGATTATTTAAATTTAAAAGCAGCTGAAGGATGATAACCAAGTCAGTTTTAAGAATAGTGATTTCAACTTTTCTCCAATGCCACCATCTTTTTCTTCAATTTCATCTCCACACAAACACCTTGCTATTAACTATTCACTGGGAAGGGGGAGAGAACTTGCTCTAATAACTGTGCCATGTATTCCCCCCCCCCCCAACAATACAAGTGGTAGGAAAGAGGGTCACTGATTTTGAAAGTATTTCTTATCTCACCCAGAAAGATAGTCTGATTCTTCACAAACATATAATGTACCAGACACCTTCATCCATTTCAAAAGGAAGATAAATAAATAAATAACAGTACAATCATGCAGGATGAGCTTTGGTGATTGATAAATTAACATTGTTATGGTGATTTGGAGGGAGGGAGAAACTACATTTACTCACACAACCCAAGGTCACACTTGTTTTCTGAAGGGAGAGAAATTTTCTTCAAAATATCCATCACTGGTATTAAAAGGAAGCCAGAAACCACTTCCCACGTTCTTTATTATTCATTATGCCATTCCATGTCATTCCAATATTTCTAGGTACAGCTGCCTTAATCAAGGATACAAAGACAGCCGTTTGGCATTTACACAAAAGATCTCTCTGAGTGATAGTGCTCATTTGTAATTAATTCCACCTATGAATTGCCGATAAATACTATTCATCTACTCTTGCAGATGTAGTTTAGATTCTTATTTTCTAGGTTATCTTCATGAACAGGTGAAAACTAAAGAGGCATGTAATAAGAGATGCTTCTATTTCAAACATGAATAACACTGCAATTCTATCCTTGATTAGTTAGAAATACATCCATGTGAACACATGGGATTTATACTGTGCAGTCCCATAGAATACTAGGTGTTGCATTCTGGGTTTGCACTGAGCAAATATCCAGAGCTTTTGTTTGATAGAGGATTCTTTCATGGCCTTTGAGCACTAGAATTATAGGTCAACAGCATGGTTTCTATTTCTAGAGACCTTCTAAGCCATCTGCTTCAGCTTGATGATAAGAAATTGATGCCATAGGTACTTCAAGCTCATATGACAATGTTGCTGTAGAGACAGAACATGTATATTGGAGTGTACTGATTCAGCCACTTTCAAAAGTCAGCTGATGGGATGCCTCAGATTATGCCCCTGTTATATTCACATGAGGCAAAGTATTATTGATGTGGTTTTCTTTCATTCTTACATATGCCAACAGTATTAACCATAAAGGAATGCATAGAATTATAAGAATCTGCTTTGCTTTAATTCTGTTTCTGGAGCTACTTATACCCTCCTAATATGGACATTTCTGCAATTTTAGGCTTGTGGTTTACAGTCATACACCACAACACATCTACCACTCATTCGGTATCAATAATGTAATGTGTGAAAAGAAATTTTTATCATAACTGAGTTATTTGATTACCTTTACCCAATTCTCTCCCTCAAGACAAGGCACATTGTGTTGTTTGTGAAGATCCATGGATTGTCTTCCAATCTCCTGTTTCCAGTATAATGACTTGTCTATTTTCCAGTCAAAGAAAAGCCCTTTGCTAATCATCTGGAGCCATATTTCTCATGAAAATTTCCATCTCCCAACTTAAAAGAAACGGTAGTAGCAGGAAGCATAAACTAGAGCTGACTGAAAATTTGGGGGGAAAGAATTTGCCTCTAATTGCACATTTCTTTATGAACCGATAGACAGATAAATATAATTAAAATAATTAATGGAACAAAAGAAAAAAAATAAAGGACAAGATTCATCCAAATCTGTAATAAAGACGTTTTAAAAGTCTAGGCAAGGAAAGAGTCCCTATTATGCTAAATGAAATCAATTAAAACAGAACTGCATTGCTTTAGGGTAAAAACATTGAACTGGAAGCAGGTGGAGGAAGTCAGTCAAGGACTCAGGCCTCTAATAAGTAAATTTATTGCAAAACTAATGATGCCATTACAAGAGAATACGAGCTAACATATATGGCAGACTTGTAGCAGAATGATACAAATTTGACCCAAGTCAGCGATTTTCTTGTGATATTTTCTCCTGCTGATACAGTGCAATAGGCTTGAGGCTTTTTCCTTTTTGAATGAAGAAATAGTTTCAAATTACCTTTTATTTAAAACAGAAATACATAGCTTTGTATCCTAAGTACTTGATTCTGACTTTGGCATAACAAACACTTACAGCTGTAGATAGAGCTCACCTATGTCATTTGCTACCAACAGAGAATCCCATTTTCCTCCTTCTGATGATGATGTCAGTTTGTCTTTCTATCCCTGAATCCTCTGAACTGTACATCAGTGATATCACATTGTCACAGTGGTCATGTGATGTGTCAGGACTTTTTTCCCCTTTGCTAAACCGGGCGTGTGGCCAGTATGTGACACCTCCGACCCCTGGGCCAGGAGTTTGACAGCCCTGATGTACATCAAAGAAGATGAGAGTTGCTGCAATCCTGGTTCAATTACTGGGAAATAAGCTTAATTGAAAATTGTGAATAAAGTTGAGTGAGATCAGAACCAACAGCTTTCTTTTAAAAAGTGAATTAAAATTGGGTGACAATCTGTAACCCTCCACTACCTGCTCAACTGTATAGTTTAGTATAACCTAGGTGTGTACAGGCTCCATCAGTGGTGGGATTCAATTTTTTTTACTACCAGTTATGTGGGCATGGCTTGGTAGGCATGGCAGGGGAAGGATACTGTAAAATCTCCAGTCAGAGGTAGTATTTTCCGGTTCTTCGAACTACTCAAAATTTATGTTACTGGTTCACCAGAATTGGTCAGAACCTGCTGAATTCCTGTGTTTTCAGTCTTGGGTTCCGTTTATATATTCCACAAAGTGTTTCCACAAACCCATAAAGAAAATATATATGCATGTATGCTTGCACATACACAGACACATTTGCACATAATATCCATTGTTGTGAAAAATCTAGTTGTAACTGGTTTTTAATGAAAAGAGAAAAATGTGGGTGTACATATTTTCAAACATTCTAATAAAGAAAAAAGACAATATAGTTATGATGTTTATGTTATATTTTCAAGGCAAATGAAGAAACTGCAGGACAATATAGATTGAAATGTATGTATTAAACTGCATATTTTAAAATAACATTTTCCTGATTATTTGAAATTGTTTTAACTAAGTAAATGGAATGCTCTCTGCAAGTAATGGGGACAGCCAAGAAAAAATAGAAAGCTAGGATGGAAATGCATCAATTCTGATTAAAATAATCTCATATGCATTTCCTAATAATATAATAATTCCATATCCTCCTCCAGATTTCATAATTTTAGGTTAAAGAAGTGAAATGGAATATCTACAATCCAAATTATTGAAATTAATTCTTATATGTTGAGCCAAATCTATGAAAAAGGCATAAGCTTTTTCTAGCTCTAGTGAAGGATTTTAGCAAATCTGTTGCTGGGACAACAGAGAAATAACTGTAAAATGTTGGAAAAGTAAAATGAACTAATTAGGCCATGAAGAGAGCCATTTACACTGGATTCCTATGTGGGTTTCAAGTATTGGTTGATTATTCTATTAAAAGAAGTCTTTGGTAAAGGGTTCATGGCCCATTTTATAATCTGTGATGCTGTTCTGACATGCTTGCCATAAAGAGCATATCCAGTGTTCATGGAATTAAGAGTTGTACTGCATCAGTTTAATTAACAATGAAATCCTGCCACCATGTTAAGTGTTTAGGAAGTGGAGTTCTTAGAGGGTTAGACAGCTGTCAGATGCAAGAAAATTCATGTAATGTGCATTTCACTTCCTAATTGAGAAGAGACAGTGACCAAATCTGGTTTTGCATGGCTGAAGCGTTATCTTGGCAGCATGTATTGTCTAGTGATGGCTCCTAGATTGCTAAGGGACTTTTGCTTATTTTCTTATGTTAAAAGCTGTCTAGCATGCAAACAGTATTGGCATTCCTTCCTAATTGCTCACAGTGGTGTTCTTTGGAAGCAGCTTCCAGAATTGTGCACATACAAATGTAAAAACTCCCCGTTTGAAGATAATCACATTTGGAGCAACATGATTATCCCAGCCCTGCTCTAATTTGGGTCTTAGTTTATGTGATTTTTGTTTTTATAACAGATTTTGAATATTTAAAAATGTATCCCATCTACCTATCAATGTCCATAGGGCATAGCAAATGATTGCTTCATTTGATATTGCTGGGGTTGGGAGAACCAATTTATTATGGTTAAAAATCATGCTCAAATTTTGAACAAAGCCTACTATCCATTGTAAGCAAAAAGCATACCCTAGTAATGTTTTAAATTGGAAGTATTTAGAGTATCAAGCAATACATTTTTTTCTTAGGAACCTAGGAGACTACAAATTCTAATCCTGCCTTAAGCACAGAGCCAGCTGGATAACTTTGGGTCAGTCACTCATCCCAGCCCTAGGAAGAAGGAAATAGCAAATTACTTCTGAAAATCATGCCAAGAAAATAATCCAGATGGCTACCAGGAGTCAACATTGACTCAAAAATACACAACAATAACAACAACACCCAAAAAACAACAACCTTTTCTATACTCTTGGAATTTAATTCTGTATTTTTTTTTATTTCTCTATTTCATCGTATAATAAATTGCCTGTACCTAAAGAATGATCAGTCCCTGGGCACAGAATGCATTGTTGCATACGCCAATATAATATCGTTCAAAAGAAGTGCTTTGTAAAGCTCCTTCATACAAGTAAATATGTTTCTTTTGTTTAAACTAGATGCATTATCTGGAAGAATCCCTGCAGAGATTAGACAACCATTTATCTGAAATGGGATGGGGTCTCCTGCTTGAGCAGGAGGTTGGACTAGAAGACTTCCAAGGTCCCTTCCAATTCTGTTATTCCATATTCTGTTTTACCAAAATTTCGCCAACTACTCCACAGATCCATGCATGGGGATGATATGCATAGATAGCTGGGGAAACACTTTGAAATAGTCAGGTTGATTCTTTTGAATCATGTAATCACTTTAATGTTCCTGGTTATGTCTGCTGTCTAGTCTAATGAAACACTTCATTTGAATTCTTTGAAAAGCCCTATAAGTGTGAGAGGGTGAGAGAGAAGTGTATAATTCCCAATTACTGAAATGAAATAGAATAAAGATTCAATATTTGTCTGTTCTTTCTACCTAAAAATTATGAATCGTCTATCTCCACCCCCAGTTATTTTGACTCTGTATTTCTCACTGTACTCAACATTTCTGCCACCCTTTAGGAGAAGAAGACCAAACTTATTCCCAGAAGAGAATTAGATACTACTATAGGTATATTTATTTCTGTTACTATTATCCTGAGTTTGATGACTAACCAATCTAGCTCAGTATGAGTTATATTTCTTCAGTCCAGTAACCTCCAGATAACTGCTAAAACCTGTGAATTGAAAAGTAAAATATCTACAGAATCTTAGGTTGGCACTAGTCCAAGTTAGATACAGTCTCTCTCTCAGATTTTCACATAATTTTGTTTTCATTGTTACCATGGGATTCTATGGATTGTGCTTGGATCCTTTATCATGCAGAGGATATATTTTATTTCTCAATTTTAATGGTATCTAGCTTTTATTAACTGTACTGGTTTGGGTGATTACCTGTAGATATCACTGTTTAACATGTAAGGTTAGCTTATGTCAAGGTTAGAATGTATGCAGGTATATATTCTCCTTGAAGAAGGTATACATTATTACAAAAGATGAACCATGTATATATCAGTATAGTTACTCCCAGGAAGATAACATGTACACTTTCTCTTAAAATGTCAAAATATTCTCATAAGTATAAAGAATAGTACCTTGCCCCTTTCCTCAAGCAATGTTTTTTACAAAATTGCATGATTGTGAGATTTTTAAAAACTGAACTGGGTAGCCAAATTTGTTTCTGTTGCTGAAAAGATAAAGAAAATGATCTTGGCTGTCTAATGGATTGACTTAAATATTCATACTCTTCTTTAAAGGCACTGAACTACAATCTTTATTTATTATATTTATAAAAAGAAGAAGAAGAAAAAATCCAGGTTTTAAAAATGGACGCACAAAAAATATTAAACCAATGTTTAATTTTAATGTACAATGTTGTTTGAAGGAGTGACAGCAGGTGTGAAAGTGGGGAGATCTGAAAAGATTTAAGGAGCTTAACATTCAGCTTACATTTGCTGACAATCTCCTGTAATGGTTTGTGTCCTAAGGTCCATCCTTATCTGTGATTATATTTTTCAGCATGATAGGGAAAGTGCACTACATTTCCTCTCATGATCATGACTTGTATTCCTGTTATCTTTATTGTTATAATTCCATCCTACTAGAATTTTGCAGGACAGCTCCTCTAGGAGATATGGAGAAAGCTTATAACTTAGATAATTAATTATTGCTTCTTTGAGCTGGATGAATTATGACACCAAGGAGAGATAGGAAATGCAAATAACTCTTTCCTCCTTTGGCTGATGAACTTGTTACCATCTTTTAGGTGATCTCTTCATTTACATTGAGGATGCAGTTTAAAACATTCCCATACATGTAGTTTCTCTTCGCAGCATTTTAAAAAATCTTTTAAAATTACAGTTTACCCTCTAAGTAGAAACCTGTCAAGACTATGCTTTTAAAAAAATCATTAAAATATTTTCTTGCCATATCTTCTTTGTCTCCTATTTAGATGATAAGTACAAGGAAACTCCACAATAAATACATAATCTGATGAACTGGACATAACAAGAGAAATGTTCATATTCTATCACAAATGTTCTATAGAAATTTGATTGATTTCAATAAATCCAACTCTGTGAAACCACAGCCACTGGCTGTTTATGGCAGGAAAATATCATATTTAATTTACAATATATTTTGACTTAAAGCACTGCTTTGATTATACATTTCATTATTACAGATCAAAGAAGACATCTAAAGTAATGCTTCATATTATTCTTGTTCAGGAAATATCTGTCTTTGGAAACTTAAAACCTGATGTGATTATGCTTTTCTGTTTCACAGTAATAATCCTCATTTCATCTGACAATCACAGGAAGTTTGCTGGTCATTCATAATAACAGCAGCATTTGTCAGTTTAATCTCACTATGGTTTTCAGTGATAATCTCCTGTATAAACAAAGAGGTTGAAAGCAATTGGTTTAGCAATTCTGCTCTTCTGGCAATCTGCAAAATGATTATTATTCAACAACATATAGGTTAGACTTATTTAATCTTTTAGTTAACAAATAGCTTTATATTTTGAACTCTTTTTAAAGTACTGATTGCCAATTTATTTGCTTAAATGTTTTCACATGTCAAGAAATGATTTGGCAAATTTCCTTTCTTGGGACTAAATTATGCCTGCTCTTAAGTCAGAAGAGTATGGACATCTCTTACTAGTGATGGCAGGATTCAAACTACATGATGTAAATTAAGAGCTGGTTTGTCTTTAGATTAAAAGAAAAATGTTAGAAAAGGTTAATTAAAAAAGTAGAGTTACTTAAGAACTCTAAATATTGTCTTTGACAATATTGCTAAGAATTTTCACTTTCTCCTGGTGGGGAACCATTATTTTGTAACAGCTTTGTTCCATTTATGTAATTAAGAATTCAATCAAGTTTTGTTTGTTTTTTTCATTTTGCAAAGTTCAATTCTCTTTATTCAAATGCCCCTGTTTACATAGACAATTTTACAATTTTTCATTTACATATTTCAGATGGTGAATTTCTTATTTATGGCAAGCATTTATATAGCCTTCCATCTTATAAGAAACTGGTTGGCTCCCACCCTTTCTGTATCTTCTTCTTATCTCTCCCCCCCCCTAATCTTGCATAATTATTTCTTAGTAGTATTTTTATATTTTTTATCTAACATGAAAGACAGCTGCAGATCTATGATTGTCACTATATGATCTTTGTTGATCATAATTGGCATCATCCTCACAATTGGCAATGTAGCTATGACTCATCATAGTTGAAAATCAACAAAATTATGCTGAGCCAAACCCAAGCAAAACTTATTGTGGTTCAACATAGTGTCATAGGCTTTTATTTGTATTCATTGAGGTGCATTTGTATGCATGTCATATAGATCTTTTGTGTGAAGACTACCTGACCTACTTTAAAGAACTTATTCAAAGTTTTGGAAATAACCCATTTTATTCCAGGAAGCCTCAATAGTATTGTCATATCAGAAGTATCTTCATTCTCAGAAGACTCCTAAAATTATGTTTATAAAAAGTCTTGGCTGTGTTTATTTGGAGATATGTGGAAGAAAGAGAAGGGGTTAGAAGCAAGAATAGTTTGTGTGAGCTTTCCCTTTCTTCTCTTATTAACTTTGCCTGGAAAAAGGGAGCTTTGCAAGCATTAAAAAAAATCCACAAACATAAAACAAAACAAAAGCAGCTTTGCAGAGAAAACAAAATATGAAGCTTTGCATGCAAAAAAAAAAAAAATGATCTCCAGGCTGCGATTTAGTCAGTGAGAAACTGAGGTTAGAGAAACAAGACTATGTCTACACTCCCACAAACAACATTTTGCAATGAGGTCTCATCTGTTCAATTTTAAGAGGCAAGTTTTTTTCTTCCATTTCACTTTTTTTCCCATAATTTAATGTGTAAAAATCATAAGTATACAGTAAATATCTAACTATGATAATCTGCTCTTTTGACAGCCTTGATTACTGTTCTAAATGCATTGACTCACAATAATGTTTCATAAGCTTATGGGATTTATTCATTCAAGAATGTAAGGCTTGATTTTTATTTTTAAATCTATGTGCGTGTGAGTGAGTGAGCTAGTATGTGACTGATGGCATCTGCAAATATTTCCTGGGAAATAAAATGCAGGTTGAGGATCAATGAACTCAGTGGCATAAATTGGAAAGTCCCTCTTCATATATAAAGAGATGTTTCTTAGTATTGTAGCACAATTCTAATGATGCATGCAAAATCCAACTGTTTTCAGAAAATGTATTTACCCGGTGAAAGAACACCTTACATTGTGCATGCTTATCTACATTTTGAGGATGACATTTCTTTGTGAAAGCAGGATGTTTCAGATTTGCATCTCACATATCTATTCCCTTGTTAAAGAACAGTCTACCAAATATACAATCATTGGCTGACCAACTTGCAATTTCAAACGTTGTTATTGCTGATCGCCAGACTCCTTTCGAACTTTCAGATGTACAGCATTGTAACGCAATATGCTACAGGCTCATTTAACATCTGTTCTCCATTTTGCAGAAAGTTAGCTTTTGAGGGAAAAGGAAGACTTTTTCATGATAATGGCCTCCAGTGAAGTCTGTCTGCTGTTTCAACATCAAGTTCGAATACTATTTCATCAGGTATCCAGCATTTTAAAAGAGAATTTAAAGCCTATTTAAAGCCTGCTGCTTTGTTTGGTTTTTTTTTTCCTTCTTTTTTTTGCATCTATTTTATTATAGCAATAGTTAGATACTGCTTTATACTGCTTTACAGCCTTCTCTAAGTGGTTTACAGAGTCAGCCTATTGCCCCCAACAATCTGGGCTCTCATTTTACCCACCTCAGAAGGATGGAAGGCTGAGTCAACCTTGAGCCTGGTGGGATTTGATCTGCCAAATTGCAATCAGCCAGCAGGCAGCAGAAGTACCCTGCAGTACTGCACTCTAACCACTGCGTCACCGAGGCTCTATGCTGATATGTTGATGTTATTGTTATTTTCCTTTTGGGTACTGTCTAGCTTATTTTGCTTATCTGATATCTTTACAACACATCGGACTACAAGTGGTACACTCTGCATATCTTTCCTTCCTTCCTCATTAAAAATATTAATGGAAATAATGGAAAATAAAAAGTGTGAAAGTCCGAAGTAATTGCCAAAAACTAGCCTAAATTTGTTAAGTTTAAACTTCCTTGGGGAAGTTTAAAACTAGTCAGTCAAAGACTCTTACCAGAATTTTTAACATCCTTACAAGGTTAAATTTCTTTGGTTAATACAATGACTGAGTGATATAAACCTGGCAATGCATGGCTATATCTTAGTTATTTTTTTTTTGGGGGGGGGGGGAATCTACAATTAGCTAAACTTGAATAACAAAGAAATATTAAAAAGAAGGTAGACAACAAATCATTTTACTCCTATTTTGCATCATAATATAATTTTACCCAGGTTGGCATTTAGTTCATTCCTCAATAGAAGTGGGTACAAAAACCTTTATGTCTGGGCTGGTAACCATGCCCAGTTTTCCAAAATACATCCTTTTCTTTCCTGTCAATTCATCCATTCAAAAACAACTTTACTAACCAAACACTCTCTCATCCAATTACTATACTATCTTGCTATTCCCTATTTTCTACAATCTTACCATCATGCTGTAGCCATAGCTCCTCCAAAGACAATGACATTTAGGAAGGTGTTTTCCTAAAGTCTCTTATGGGAGGAAGTAAAAGTAGTATTGAATTTGTGAGTACAGCTTGTTTGTTGCTTTGTTATCTATTTAAATATCTAAATTTAATTATTATTGTCATTACAGCTTACATTACAGCTTTTTCCAGCTTAAACAGTGGATTAAATAATATCTGGGTTGATCATGTTTATCTACACGTTTAATTATGGTTGGTATCTAAAGGATAATTATAATTTTGCAAACAATATTCAAGGAAGGAAAGATTGGATATACAAATATGATAGATGGACAGAGAGATAGATGATTAATAGACAAACAGAAGAAAAAGAGTCACTGAAGACAATAAAATCAAAGAGATGACCTTGTGTATCTATTACAGAGTCTTTGAGATAGTCCATGGAAGAAAATTCTATTTTCTATTCCAAAATGTAATCAATATTTTTCCTGGCTCCAGGCCATTATCCCACAAAAAGAAGATGTGGGTATTTGTTAGAATCAATTCATATACTATGAATTGGAAGTTTTACAATTAAACCATATGTTTAATTAAACCATTTGAACCCTAATTCTCCATTCTTGGTATGAAGAAAGTTATTAGATTAGATTTGAATGGCAAATGGAGAATTAATGCCATACAGGCATCTCCAGTCAGAATTATTAGTGGTGAGTTTCATTTAATAGACTCCAGTACATTTGATGCTGTCATTAAAAATACTTGGAGTCCTACTATCTATTTTATGTAGATAAATAGTATCTGTTTCACTAGAATGGACAATCCTCATAAGTTCCAACCACAATATATATATATATTCCAGAAGGATGCTAGGTGCCAGCTATCTGAATAAATGAGAATTCTTAAGATTATTAATCAGTTTCATCTCACTAATGTTCAGTTTTTCATACTCATTATGTTTGCAATTCTGTCATTTTGACTCAGCCATAATAATTAGAACATAGTCCTTCAGGAGATTAGAATTCTAAAAACAAATGCTTTATTATTTTAATGTAAATATTACTGTTGAGATATTCAGGAGTGCCTGATCTATAATATAATTGTTTGTACTAAGGGAAAATTTTATGAGTGCCAATAATAGAGGATTTACAGCATGTAGAGGAAAAGAGAAAACAAGAACAAGATTATGTGATTTGGAAAAGTAGTCCAGGGTAGTAGAAAGATATGTTAGATATGCCTGTTATTTAAAAACAGGTTGAGTTTGCCATAAAAGAGATTAAAGAGACTTGGGGCATACTTGAGGTTCTACAGGCAAGAAAATGGTAACACAATACGTATGTGTTCACTCTAGATGAGTTCAAATCACCAGGACCAGATGGACTACATTCCAGAGTTTTGAATGAGCTGGTAGGCATAATTTCAGAAGATCCAAACTATATCTTTCAAAGTTCCTGGAGTACTGGGAACTACCAGATGACTGGAAAAGAGATGATGTGGTCCCCACTTTCAAAAAAAAGGGAGGGGGGAAATGGATCCAGGAAACTACAAACAAGCATTTAACATCAAACCTTGGAAGATCTTGGAAAAGATAATCAAGCAATGGATGTGTGAATACCTAGAAGCAAGCAAAGCAATTACTAAAAGTCAACACTGGTTTATCAAAAAGAGATCATACCAAACAAATCTTATTGCATTCTTTGATAAAGTGACCAAATTAGTGGACCAGTAAAATGTTGTGGTATAATTGGACTTCAGTAAGGCAGTTTACAAGGTAGGCACTTCTTGATAAGATAGAAAAGTGTGGAATAGACAGCATCACCACCACATTGATTTGTAAGTGGCTGAATAACCACACTCAATGTATAGTTCTTAAAGGAACTACAAATACATGGAGGGAAGTAAGCAATGGGATACCCTAGGGTTCTGCTTAAGCCCAGTACTCTTCAACATCTTCATAAATGTTTTAGATGATGGGATAGAAAGGGAATTCATCAAATTTGCAGGTGACACGAAGCTAAGGGGAATAATCAACATTTAGAAAATAGGCTTAAGATCCAGAAAGAGCTTGACAGACTTGGGCACTAAACTCTATCAACATAATGAAATTCAGTGGTGAGAAAAGTAAGATTTTATACTTAGGCAAAATAAATAAATAAATGCAAGGGTATAGAATAGATGATAGTGGCTCAACAGCAATAACTTTTTAGAGGAATCTAGGAATCCTAGTGGACAACCATTTAAGTATGAGCCAGGAGTGTACTGTAGCTGCCAAAAAAAGCCTATGCTGCATTAACAGAGGAATAGTATCAAGACCATGTGATTAATACCACTATATACTGCCTTGGTAAGATCATACTTCGAATACTTCTGGGGTTAGACTAGAAAAGCTCCAATGTCCCTTCAAATTCTTTTATTCTGTATAATAAGGTCTCCCCTCCAAATATTAAGAAGAGGTAGCCATGCTGAAAAATTATGCCTGTCTGTCTGTCCGTCTGTCCATCTGTCTGACAAGCCATTAATCTATCCCTTAAATTTCTAAAGCTGTCCAACTCAACATAATTCCCCCCCACCAAGATAAACAGCCAGACAAGGGAACAGCTTTTTCTGAGACCAAGATCTAGAGACAGTGGTGGGATTCAAGTAATTTAACAACCAGTTCTCTAACCTAATGATTTCTTCTAACAACCAATTCACCAAACTGCTCAGAAAGTTATCAACCAGTTCTCCAAAGTGGTGCAAACTGGCTGAATCCCACCACTGCCTAGTGAGGTGTTGTTGTTTTTTTAGTTTTACAGGTTGTTTCTTTCAACTGGAAATGGAAGGGATCTTGAATGTTTCAGAACAGAATAAATGCTTAAGAGATCTAACTTAGTGTATTGATAAATAGAATAAAAAGCAGTGTTTCTGATACTGCTGCAAATGTAGTTGGTATAGAAGAAAGGCCACTGAAGATATATGTCTAATTTTACTGGAATATATCTAGTTAACATCAAGATGGCATAAATACTTTAATGGGAAAATTTTCTTAGAAGGATGAAGATTTAAATCTATTCTAATAGCACAGAACTGCCCACCCTGGATATCTATACTAATACAAGGATTTAGGGAATGGTATTTATTTTCACTATAGCACTCATCTTGCCATAGTAATGCCCACTAATAAAAATAAATATTCCCTCCAATTGAATTTGACTCCTGATAATTTCGTGGATACGTCGGTCCAGTTTCTCTGGCAACAACAGTGATGTAATTATTTATGTTTATGTTTATTAGATTTCTATATCGCCCCCTCTCCCAAAAAAGGGACTCAGGGCGGTGTACAGCCAGCTAAAACAGAAATAGTATAAAGTTATACAATTAAAAACAATTTAAAATGATTAAATTGGAGGCCGAATATAAAATTAACAGATATAAAACTGATGAAAAATTTAAAAATACCAAATTTAAAACCCCACAAATCATTACTGGGCCAGGCCGGCCTGTTGAAAAAACAGGGTCTTTACTGTGTGCCGGAAGGTCTGAATGTTGGTAATGGCCCGTATCTCCGGGGGCAAATCATTCAAAAGGGAGGGAGCCCCTGCAGAGAAGGCCCGCACCCTCGGGGCTGCCAAATGGCAACACCCAGCCGGTGGCACCCCGAGGAGGCCGACCCTGTGGGAGCGCACTGGGTGGTGGGAGGCTGTTGGTGGCAGCAGGCGGTCCCATAAGTACCCAGGTCCTGAGCCATGGAGCGCTTAAAAGAAGATTACTATCATTTTGAATTGGATCCGGAAGGCCACAGGAAACCAATGCAGCATGCGCAGGAGCGGTGTAACATGGGAGCTTCCAGGAGGTCCCAGGATCACCCGTGCGGCCGCATTCTGGACCAACTGCAGCCTCCGGACACTCTTCAAGGGGAGCCCCATGTAGAGAGCATTGCAGTAGTCCAAGCGGGAGATGATGAGGGCAGAAGTGACCGTGTGAAGTGCGTCCAGATCCAGAAAGGGCTGCAACTGGTAAATCAGACGAATCTGACAAAAGGCCCCCCTGGCGACGGCCATAATGTGATCTTCTAAAGACAGCCATCTTTAGAATGTCCAGGAGGACACCCAGATTGCGAGCCCTTTCCATGGGGGGGCAAAATTTCTCTCCCCACGGCCAGCGACGGAATAAGCTGGATGTATCTGGGCGCAGGAAACCACAGCCACTCGGTTTTGATCGGGTTGAGACAAAGCCTGTTAAGACCCATCCAACTCCTCACGGCCTCAGGCACTGGGTCATCATTTCGACGGCTTCGTTGGGGTGGCCCGGGGTAGAGATGTACAGCTGAGTATCATCAGCGTACTGATGGAACTCCACACCAAAACCACGGATGATCTCACCCAGCGGCTTCACATATATGTTGAACAGCAGGGGTGAGAGCACAGACCCTTGGGGCACCCCACATAATAGGGCCTCGGAGTCGACCTCTGCCCCCCTGTCAACACAAATTACGAGTGGTCGGAGAGGAAGGAGGAGAATCACTGTAAAACAGTGCCTCCCACTCCCAACCCCCCCAACCGCCGCAATAAAATACTGTGGTCGACAGTATCAAAAGCCACTGAGAGATCTAACAGGACCAAGACAGAGGAACAACCCCTGTTTCAGGCCTTCCAGAGATCATCCACCAACGCGACCAACGCCATCTCCGTGCTGTGCCCGGGCCTGAAACCTGATTGGAGGGGGTCTAGATATACCGCTTCATCCAGTACTGAGGGAGCTGATGTGCCACCACACTCTCAACAACCTTCACCACAAAACAAAGGTTGGAGATCGGACGATAATTCGACAATAATAACCATCAGGGATGGTTTCTTGAGGAGGGACCACACCACCGCCTCTTTCAAGGCGGCAGGTAAAAGCCCCTCTCTCAAGGAAGCGTTATTGATCCCTTGGAATCAGCCTCGTGTCACCTCCCGAGTGGCCAAGACCAGCCAGGAGGGGCACGGGTCCAATAAACAGGTGGTGGCATTAAGCCCCCCCAGTATCCTGTCCATGTCCTCCAGGGTAACAGGATCGATCTCATCCCAAATGACCTCACCAAAATCCGCCCCCGCCCCCCCGCCCAGAGATGCCCAGTCAGAGTCCAGCTCATCCCGGATCTGAGTGATTTTGTCCTGCAGAAACCTAGAAAAATCCCGTCCCTGCAAGGGATTCTCCCGCTCCTCCACTTCCAAAAGGGAGCAGGTCACCCTAAACAGGGCGGCCGGGTGATTTTCCGCAGATGCAATAAGGGCGGAGAGGTAAGATCGCCTCGCCGTCCTTATCACCACTAAATACGCCCTAATATGGGATTGTAATAGTGTTTGGTCAGATCCGGAGTGGCTGGCCCTCCAACCACTGTCTAGGTGTCTTTTCCGGTGCTTCATCTCCCTCAGCTCCTCGGAAAACCAAGGAGCTGCTCGGGATCGGCACTGGGTCAGAGGCCACAAGGGCATGACCCAGTCAAGGGCCTCAGCTGCCACCCTATCCCAGGTAGCCACTAAGCCCTCGACCGAGTCGTGTGTGTGAGTCTCGGGAAACAGCCCAAGCTCCATTAGGAACCTATCTGGCTCCATCAGGCGCCTGGGGTGGTACCATTTCATCGGCCCCGCCTCCCTGCGACAGGGGGGTGCGGAATGGAAGTCAAGTCTAAGGAGCGAATGATCAGTCCTATGACAGGGGTTCTAGAACAACATCCCCTATACCGAGATCATTCTGCCACTGATCAGAGACAAAAACCAAATCCAGGATGTGACCCCCCCCAAGTGAGTGGGGTCCCGAATTAATTGGGTCAGGCCCATGACTGTCATGGAAGCCATGAACTCCTGAGCAATCCCCGAGGCTCTGCCAGCAGAAGGCAGGTTGAAATCCCCCATGACCATAAGCCTGGGGGTCCCAACCGCCAAGCTGGGTATAACCTCAAGAAGCTCAGGCAGGGCTGATGTCACATAGCAGGGAGCCAGGTATGCGATCAACAGGCCCACCTAAACCCTGGAACCAAATTTCATGAAAAGGGACTCACATCCGGTCGTCTGAGAAACAGTGGATTCCCTAGGACACAGATCTTCCTTAATAACCACCACAATCCCCCCCACCCCTCCCCTGAGCCCTCGGCCGATGAAAAACCCGAAACCCGGGTGGGCACACCTCCACCAGGGGAACTCCTCCCTCTTGGCCCAACCAGGTTTTGGTAATACCTGCCAGGTCCGCTCCCCCCTCACAAATCAAATCATAGATGAGGGGGGCCTTGTTAACGATGGACCTGGCATTACATAACATCAGCCGAAGGCCCAGGGCCCAATGACTCAGACCACCTGGGGAACGGGACATGACTAGGGGGTCGGAGCGCGCCACCGTGCACAAACAGCGGGGGCGCGCTCCCAATATAAGATATGGCCCCCTATAACTGCCAAATCTGCCTCTCCCACTCACCGTGCTGATAGACTGTGTTCTGCCCACCCCGGGACAACCCCCCATCCTCGATATGACCCCACCCGACCCCAACACCTCCCAGCAACGCTCGACCTGCGGCCTGGTCCCAGCCTCAGGCGGGTTGTCCCCCAACCCCCGTCCGGCCATCCTCCCTAACCCCAATAAAAATCTAGATAAAAATTTATATAAACAAGAATCCTCCCCAAGCGTTTCTTGCGGCTGCACCATTTCTCTGGATCCCAGGATTCGTCCTCAAGAAATGTCTTTGAAAGTCTAGAAGGCCACTTAAGAGAAAGGGGACATTTCTCAAGGCCCATAGATCTTCAGAGGAATATCTCAACGGCACCCTCAGCTGGGCCTCCACTGACTGACACTGGCAATGTAAGGGCCCCACTGGCCAGGACTGGGGCCGGGTTTGAAAATGTTCAGGTAACATCCATGTCCCATCTGGCCACCATCTTCGCCTCCGCCGTCGACACCGAGGGGACAGCACCAAACATCGTCGTCCCCATGGCCACCTGGTCACCGCTGTCATCAGGGCCACCGAAGCCACAATCGCCACCACTGGAACCGCCATCACCGCCATCGGATCAGGAAGTCCCAACCGCTGAGGGCACTGTCGCCACCATTGTCGGGGATTCCAAGCCCTCTCCCATGACCAAGGCCAGATGTCATCCATGGCTGCCACGGCATCACCCGTGGCTGCCCTAGTAGTCAGGGGCGGGCTGTCCCCCGCACGATCACCGCAGCGCCACCCACGACAGTCACAGTGGGCAAAGCCCATCCCGTGGCCAAAACTCGGTCGGAGTAAGATGTCACCCATGGCTGCCAAGTCCTCTCCTCCACGGCCACTTCCGCACCATCTTCGGCCGTCACAACGCCCCTCACGGCTGTTGTGGCACCACCTGCGACAGCCGCCATGGCAAAGTCCAGCCATGGTAGGACCGTTCACATCACCGCCACCCAGAAACCGCCCGGGTAAGCACCAGGGCAGCCCGGGTGGCCATCCAACAGTGGCCCCACCATTCACCCCGCAGCCCACAGTCTTTCCTGGCCTGCCTCTCCGAACTTCGTGTCTTGCAGCCTCTCCCAAGCCTGGCCGCGGCAAGACCGCCGCTGTCTGACTCCAGCTGTGGCAGTCAAAAGCCAACCACGGCAGGGCCTCCATCACCCAAAGACTGCCCGAGCAACAACTCGGGCGGCCCGGGTGGCCGCGAACATCAGCTCCACCGACGACCCCACCAAAGGCTTCATCATCGCTCCCTCTGCCTCTCCAAGGCCATCGCCGCCCAACATCGGTCGCAGTAACTGAAACTCAGCCGCAGCCAGGCCTCCGCCACTCAAAGAATGCCCAGGCAGCTCCGGCTCTGGCTCTGGCTTCAACGTCTCCGCGCAGCCTTTCTGGGATCGCCACCCCCCCCCAGTCCTTTAGCCACCTCTGCCACTGGTGGGGACCCAGGGCGGGGAAGCTTACCCCAAAATTTGGCCACCGTGACGGAGCTCCTCTTGGACACATCCTCCGGTCACCATTGGTCAAAGCCTTCTCAGTCTAGCCTAAAATGAGGGGATTTCCTGGTAGTCATATCATTAACTTTTGATGGAGAAAATAAATAAATTTATTTATTATTTATTTATTAGATTTTTATACCACCCCCTTTCCCAAAAAAGGGACTCGGGGTAGTGTACAGCCAGATAAAAATAGAAACAAGATATAAAAATTGTACAGTTAAAAACAATTTAAAATGATTAAATTAATGGCCGAGTTATAAAATTATCAAAATGTATAAAAACAGGTAAAAATTTAAAATACCAAATTTAAAACCCCACAATTAATTACTGGGCAAGGCTGGCCTGTTGAAAAAAGTGGGTCTTTACTGCGCGCCAGAAGGTCTGAATGTCGGTGATGAGCTAGTGATGAGCTAGTGTCTTTTGAAGTGTGGATCAGATATTTTCTGCCATTTCATTTGTTATTATTCAGTGAGCTGCTCTGCCCTGATTCACTCCAGCATTCAGATTTCACCAAGAATAATTCTAAGATTAATTCCAAAATTAGAGTGTGCAGAATTTGCTGCTGCTTTCATTTCATTTGCATGACACAGTCAGGTCATAAAAGAAGCTGTGTTGAAAGGGGAAAGATGGGAAAACATTGTAGTGAAATTCTGAAGGAAGTGAGCAAGCTAGAGAGCTAACTCCTCACTACAGGGATGATGGACCTATTTAATTGGCACCAACTGTGTTCCAGAGAGACTTTGGAATTATTCCAGAAGATCTGATACATGGTTTGGCTGAAATCTCATTTGGAATGAGAGGGCATCTTGGACCAAATCTTGCCTACAAGATGTCTCCTCACATCCCATCATGGATTCCAGGACTGCCCTTGGTTTATAGAGGAATTGAAGGAGGTAAAAGAAGAAAAGACACATCTAGAGTGCCATTGGAAGACTCCTAAGTATGATTCTGAGTTCAAGATACTATTGAGACCTACTCCGTTGTGTTAAGGGCAGCAAAATATTAGTCCTGTAACAGCCCCTTCTGAGGAGACACATTTGCAAGGACACTGTAAAGAATATACTGTATTAGGCACCTGCCAGAGAAAGTCACTCAGATGTGCCACAATTTAACCTCTGGCTTTTATGCAGATCCTACTGGCTGGGTTTAAGGAACTGGACAGAGTTTCAGAGCTGTGACCTTGCCTACCTGCATCTTATGTCTCTTCATTGCTCCCAGGAGATCTGGGTAGGTGCTGGTGCTGGTAAATGCATCCCTGAATAAGGGGATGATCCCACTGATATTGTCCCCTTCCTCATCACTGGACTTAATATTTTTTGGCATTTTTTTTTTGGATTCCAAACTTTCCTTTCTATAGAAAGTTGTTAAGAAGTTTATTGTTCTGCAGGTTCAGAGAGCCTGGAGGAAGTTGGTTATCTGGACCTTTTTTAGTCCAGATTTTCGATCCATGCATGGACCAAAACAACATTAATTGTGCTAGTGGGTTACTAAGTTCTAGTCAGTGTTGATGGGATGAGAGTCCTAGGTCACAAACGATGCTTTGTGAGGTACCACAGGACTCAACATTTTCTCCATTACTTTTTAACATTTACTTGAAACTACTGGGTAAGATCATCTAAGGGAGCGGGCTGAGGTATCATCAGTATGCAAACAACAATTAGTGATGTACAACTGCTCTGTCCCGGGCTGACTATGGAGTACTTGTCTCGGGGTCTGGAAGCAATGAAGTTCTGGATGGAGAGAAAAAGACCTTGGCTCAACCATGACAAAACCAAGTAGTTATAGGGTTTTAGCTATCCTCCTTTTTCTTCCAGATATGGTGATGCTCTATTATAGTTTTGGGTGCAGCTGTACCTTTTTAGGTTCTTTCTAGACTCCTGGCTCCTGCTTGGTGGCAACTATATCTCCAACAGGACTTTTATGCATCATCATTCTTTGTGCCAAGTATGTTCTTTCCTGGATTGGGAGACATTGCACATAAACACTCCTGAAACGTCCTGCAACATTTTGTATGTAGGAATGCTTTTGAGAAGCATCCAGGAGTTGCAAATGGTCCAGAATGTAGCAGCTTGGACCAATACGTGAATTTCCAGTCACCCAAAGTTATACTTTTTCTATGCAAGTTGCAGTGGTTTCCAGTAGGTTTCTGGATGTAATTCATGATGCTTATTGTCAGTTATTTATTTATTTTTCAGGATTTACATAGCCATCTATCTCATATGATGATTCTAGGTGGCTCACAACAATCCACAAAGAACATAGTTAAAAGAACATAAATTAAATCCTACATGGCATGGGACTGGTATACTTGAAATTCCAGTAGTCTCTACCTACCCTATTTGATCCATCAGAAGGACATACCTTAAGTCTCATCAGTTTAAAAAAAGTCATATTGTAGAATCCAGGAACTGTGCTTGTTTTGTCAGCTGCCCTCTGGAATTACCTGATATTAGATTGGCCCCCAGTTCTGCTAACCTTCTGGAATGCATTGAATTCCTGGTTGTTTGCTCAGGCACAGAGGTTGTGAAGTTAGTAAAACTCAAGATGTTAATACAATTTTGATTTTTCTTTTATTCTTGGCTGCCATTTTGGTTTTTTTACATATGTAACCATCTATATTTTATGGTGTGATTTCCATTTCCACTTTGTTCCATGAGTTGCTGTAGCAAGAAGAGTGATTATATAAGTCAAAACCAACCAACATAATAAAACACAAGCATTGAGGTGTTGTTAGATTTTAAAATAAAAAATAAAAATAAAACTGAAGGTGGGTTTCAGGAAAAGGAAAAATGAACAGTGAGAAGGGCACTGCAAGTAATGGAAAAGCTCACAGGAGACATAACAGTCAAAAGTCAAAGGGAATGACAAGTACTTTAGGCCAAAATGAAATAAATTTTTAATGTAGTGGAAAGCAGAGAATTTGAAAACAGTGATTTGGTTTTGTTGATTTAATTTCTATAGTTATATTGGGGAGACATAGTGTTATGACTCAAGTCACCTAGGCAGAGGCTGGCTTCAATAGAATCCGTTATTGCTCTACTAATTCCACAACAAACAGCTCTAGGATGGCCAATAAGGCTCCATCTCAAATTTCCCTGAAGGCAGCCAACCACAGTCCCCACAAATAAAAGCCAGTAAGCAACAAAGCTGATTTGCAAAAGCAGAATGGAAATCCAAGGATAAGGTGAAAGCTCACAGGGCAAGGTTCATAGACACAGTCTGCATGGCAAGGCAAGTCCATGAGGCAAAGGCCCAAGGCAAGGCACAGGCACAAAAACAAGGCAAGGCTGAGTCCCCACTCCCCAAGACCAGGAAAATGCACACAAAAGCAACAGTTGACAATTCTACTGTTCAATTTATTTATTTATTCATTTAGTCAAACAATTATTAGATAACAGGTATAAGTATAAACATGGTTATAAATACATGAAATGGATACGAATAAGAAAAACAAAAAAAACAATAGGACAGGGACGGTAGGCACGTTTTGGTGTGCTTATGCACGTCCCCTACAGACCTCTTAGGAAAGGGGTGAGGTCAATAGTAGAAAGTCTAATGTTGAAGATTTTGGGGTTTGGGGAAGAAACCACAGTTTCAGGTAGAGTATTCCAGACATTGACTACTCTGTTGCTGATTGTATTTCCTGCAATCAAGTTTTGTACGGTTTATTTTTAGTTTATATCTATTTTGTGCTCTTGTATTGTATTAGTTAAAGCTGAAGTATTCATTGATAGGTAGGACATTGCAATATATAATTTTATGTACTATACTTAGATCGAACCGAAAGTGGCGTAGTTCTAGGCTATCTAGGTCTAAAATTTCAAGTCTGGTGGCATAAGATATTCTGCTATGAACTTTCTCAATTGTATTAATATCAGATATGTAATGCAGGTTCCAGACTGATGAGCTGTATTCAAGTATTGGTCTAGCAAATGTTTTATATGCTCTAGTTAGTAGAGTGATATTACCAGAGAAAAAGCTATGCAGAATTAAGTTAACAACTCTTAATGCCTTTTTGGCTATGTAGTTACAGTGGGCTCTAGCGCTTAGATCATTTGAGATGAATACTCCAAGGTCCTTGACAAAGTTTGTGTCATCAACAAGGTCTTGACTATTCAGTTTGTATTTTATTTTTTGATTTTTTTTGCCAATATGCAAGACAGAGTATTTACTTGGTGAGATCTGAAGTTGCCATTTGTTTGACCATTTTGACACATAGTCGAGGTCTTTTTAAAGGGTAGCAGCATTGTCAGTGGTGTTGAATAGCTTTACATCATCAGCGAAAAGAACGTAGTTGCTCTTAATATAATCACAGAGGTCATTAATATAGAGTATAAAGAGAGTTGGTCCTAGAACACTGCTTTGGGGGACACCAATGTTGACAGGTACAGGATTTGATAGGACACTCCCAATTTTGACCATTTGTTGCCTGATTGACAGGAATGCTTCTATTCAGTTGTGCAGGTATCTAGAGATACCATAAGACCTTAGTTTTAGGAGTAGTTTGTCGTGTACCACTGAATCAAAGGCTTTAGAGAAGTCTATGTAAATTGCGTCAATTGCTTTGCCCTGATCAAGTTGTGTAGTCCATATGTTTTTACAGTTCAAGAGTTGCAGATTACAGGACAGTTTCCTTCTGAAACCAAACTGTTTGTTAGAGAGTAGGTTGTTTTTCTCTAAGTGGAGGATAATGGATTGGTTAATAATTGATTCCATGACTTTACAGGTGACGCAGCATAAAAAGATTGATCTATAGTTTTCAACTAGGCTGGGGTCTCCCTTTTGGAAAATGGGAATGACTGTGGCTAGTGACCGTAGATTTGGCAAGGAGCTGGTCCTGAAAGATTTTTCAAAGATTATGCTTAGAGGTTCAGCTATGGCAGTGGATAGCCTTTTTAAGAAGTAGGCACAAACTCCATCCGGTCCAATAGATAAAGATGGTTTTAGATTGCGTAATGCTTTTTCAACATTGTCTTCTGTAAAATCGATATGTATTAGATCATTGTAGTTGTCTGTGGTTCGACTAGGAAATATTGGGCATGATCCATTGCTGTTTACAAATACTGAGCCAAAGAATGTGTTAAAGAGATTGGCTTTAACGGTGTCGTTGTTGCAGTCTTTACCATTTGGTTCTTTTAGTTTGTTGTTTACAAAATTGAAGAAAGTATGGTTGGAATTGGTGCATAGAAGGTTTTCCTCTTGTTTAGTGTGATAATTGGTACACTCAGTCTTTATCTGGTGGCATAAATTTTTGTAACGGCTTTTTAAGTTGGCAACGTGACCAGATTTGTTTTTCCGCCAAAGGGATTTCTTTTTGGATTGGAGCTTCCTTATTGTTATGGGTAATTTGTTTTTTCTGGTTTTGAGAGCTGTTATTGGTACATATTCATGCCCCTTAATCGAGTGGGAGAGGCAACTGTTCCTCATCAGAAGGGATCTGCTGTCTCTCAACACGACTGTCTGTCTGCAGCCAATCCTTCCCTATGTCTGTGAGGCAGCTTCTTGTCCAGTTGACCACATCCTGCAATGACCCCAAGGCAGTGTTCTAGGACCAATTCTCTTCATACTCTATATTAATGACCTCTGTGATCATATTAAGAGCAACTGTGTTTTCTTCACTGATGATGTAAAGCTATTCAACACCACCAACAATACTGCTACCTTTCAAAAAAGACCTAGACTGTGTATCAGAATGGTCAAACAAATGGCAACTTCAAATCTCAACAAATAAATGCCCTGTCCTACATATTGGCAAAAGAAATCAGAAAATAAAATACAAGCTGAATAGTCAAGACCTTGTTGATGATCCAAGCTCTGTAAAGGACCTTGGAATACTCATCTCTAATGATTTAAGTGCTAGAGCCCACAGTAACTACATAGCCAAAAAGGCATTAAGAGTTGTATCTAATCCTACATAGCTTTTTCTCTGGTAATATCAAACTACTAACTAGAGCATACAAAACATTTGCTAGACCAATACTTGAATGCAGCTCACCAGTCTGGAACCCACATCTGATATTATCTGATATTAATACAGTTGAAAAAGTCCAGAAATATTTAAACAAGAAGAGTTCTTCACTCCTCTACACATTGTAGAATATCTTATGCCACCAGACTTGAAATTCTAGACCTAGAAAACCTTGAATTGCACCGTCTTCAGTCTGATCTAAGTATGGTATATAAAATCATACATTGCAATGACTTACCTGTCAATGAATACTTCAGCTTCAACCATAACAACACAAGAGCACACAATAGATACAAACTCAAGGTAAACTGCACCAAACCTGATTGCAGGAAATACGACTTTAGCAACAGAGTGGTCAATGTCTGGAATACTCTACCTGACTGTGGTTTCTTCCCCAAACCCCAAAAACTTTAACCTTATACTTTCTACTAATGACCTCACCCCTTTCTTAAGAGGCCTGTAGGGGGGGGTGCATAAGTGCACCAACGTGCCTACCATCCCTGTCCTATTGTTTCTTTTATTTTTTTTTATATGTACCCATTTCATGTATTCATAACTATGTATATACTGATACCTATTATCTTGTAAGTGATTGACAAATCAAATAAATAAATAAATAAAAATAAATAAATAACTGAGGGCCTGAGGGTCTGGGACAGCAAATCCCACTCCTGACTGGCCCCGCCCCGTCCACCTCACACAGCCCATTTTGGATGCAGGTAAGTGCAGGGCACGTGCAGAGGCTCAGGGAAGGCAAAAAACGGGCCTCTGGGAAAATCAGGAAGGTTGAAAATGGGCTCATTTCCAACTTCCAGAGAGCCCCCGGAGCCCTGGGAGGCTGTTTTTTGCCCTCCCGGAGGCTCAAGGAATTTCCCCGGAGCCCGGGAAGGCAAAAACACCTCCCTACCATCATGCAGGAGGTCAGCTAGGCCACTCCCACCACATGTGGGAGTCACATGCACCCAGCACATGCACCCAGCAACCCTTTGCTAAAATCATTTGCTAAAAGTTTTGAAGCCCACCCCTGGAGATGTGCCATCCCCATTGTACAGTCCTGGTTCCAACGCCTCTTCCTCCGAACCAAGATCTATGATACAAAGAAAAGACCAAATCAAGAAAGGAAATTTTCAGAAATGTTAAGGATAGGAGAGTTAATGATCTGCTCACAGGCAAGTCATACATAACAGGGAAGTTGGTTGGGCAGACAGGGTTTGGATTTATGTTAACAAAGGAACTCCCTGCTCTCTGGCAAAACTAAAATAATTCCAGCTTCTTTAAGAAGTCAGTCTGATGGACCTGTTAAAGTATCACTTGATTGAGCAATGAGTAAAACAGAAATCAGAGAGAGGTGTGTGTGCTGCTCATGAGCTCTGTTCCTAACTATAGAAACCATCTGATCAGATACAAGGATTTCTGAGTACTCATTTTTATAGCCAGTCATTCAAGCTTTCACTCCAACAGATGTTGTGTTTATTTATAGCTCACGCACTCCAGATTAGCTCATTCATCAGATGGACTTGGAAAGCAGGGTGAATTGTGGAAATAACAAATGGATGTACTGAACTGTGAAAGGCAGCATTAACGTATTTAAGGTGTGGACAGAAAATTAATCTCCTCATGGACCAATTTATTTGCAAGATAAAACACTTTATTGTGTTTGTGTCTGCTTGTGCGTGAGAGGGAGAGACAGTGAAGAGAAATCTTGTTCCTATTGCATAACACATATATCAAAACCAAAAGAGGAGATAATGGCTCGTAATAAATGTTTGTACATTCAGTTCAGCAAATATGACACATTTTTAAAGATGCAGGTACTATTATTGCAAAATAATTAAATAAAAGACATTGTGATTATATATTGATTTTGTTAGTTTAATACAGGAAATTTTATTGATCTTATTGCATATCATACTCAAGTAAGATCATCACTGTGGAAAAAGAATCCACCATTCCCTGATCCTTTTTGTGTGAAAAAAAAAATCCTCTACAAAAACCTATAAAAGAAAAAAAAGGCCTGTTGCAGACTTTTTTTAAAACTTGAATCTTCCACATTGATTTGGAGAACTGCCATTTCTTTCCCTACAAAATGTTCAGAATGATGCTTAGAGATAAAAATGGAACAAGGTTACCAACAAGAGAGAAAAAGTAGGAAAGGAGAAATAAAGCACTGTGCCATTGCTTTGGTTTGTAAAAATAATTCTCACATTTCTATTGTAGATACAGATTAACAGAGTTGGAAGGGACCTTGTAGATCATTTAGTCCAACCCCCCCTCCCATTAGTCCAACCCCCTAGAATCTCAACATCATTTTTATAGTGTGGTGACCAAAATGAGATGCAGTATTCTAGGTGTGGTCATACTAAGGCTTTATAGAATAGTATTAGTACCTCACTTGATCTTGATTGTAAGCATCTGTTAATGCAATTTAGGATTGCGTTGGCTTTTTTTGGCTGATGCCGCACACTGTTGGCTCATATTTAACTGGTTGTCTACTAAGACTCCAAGATCCCTCTCACAGTTACTGCTATTAAGCCTGGTTTTACCCAGTTTATATGTGTCCTTTTGGCTTTTCTTGTCTAAGATTTTACTTTTCTCTACATTGAATTTCATTTTGTTAGATAGGGCCCAGCTTTCAAGTCTGTCAAGATCTGGATCTAGGGTGTTGGCTATTCCTGCCATTGTATTTATTCTCACAAAGATACTTGGTGAAACTGACAGTAGTTTTTCTTCCCAAAATGAGAGTGGGAAATTTTAACAAACCGTTTGCAAATAGGTTGTTGGCTTTCAATGCAATGTATTTAATTAATTTCAATTGCATTTATTTCAATCTAAATAAATTCCAATTGATATTTTTTTGCCTTGGTTCCACCTACTTCTTTGTAAAGAGCAGAAAGTCTGTTTTCAAATAGAAATAAAAGCAAGGGTGCTTGTCCTGTAGGACAATATTTATTCTATGTACATAAAAAGCAGATGATCACAAGTTTCTCATTTATTCTGTTAATGCAAGCACAATATCAGGAATAATTTTTGAGGAAATGTGAGAAAGACTATGCTGTTGATCTTCAGCAGGACAAAGAGAAAAATTATGGACAGGAAGTATCTAAATTGATAAACACATAAGCAACAATTTCTTTCTTATTGTTATAAAAGCTTTTAACTTTCCCACTGTAATCAAAGTATTTCTCTTTGTCCAGTGACCTCACTTCACAGTAAATTAATGTTATTAAATGTTAATTACACATAATTCTCAATTGTATTCTGAACAGGGGTGGGATTCACAAATTTTTACTACCGGTTCTGTGGTGGGCATGGTGTGGCTTTATGGCCGTGGCTTGGTGGGCATGGCAGGGGAAGAATACTGTAAAATCTCCATTCCCACTTCACTCCAGGGGATGGTTACTGCAAAATCCCATTCCCACCCTACCCAGCAGGGCCAGTCAGAGTTGGTATTTGCTGGTTCTCCAAACTACTCAAAATTTCTGCTACCGGTTTTTCAGAACTGGTCAGAACCTGCTGAATACCACCTCTGATTCTGAAGCATGAAGGAACTCAAGCTTTTATTAGCAGTAATTGATAACAAGGCTGATTGTTTCTAATAGCTACAGACAGAATTGCAGGCTATTTCTATAGTATTGTCTTATAGCCTCCTCTAAGTATTACCATAAAAATACAGGATGATACTATAAAAACCTATACATTAGTTGGATGAAAGCAAACAAGTTCTTGTACACAGACATACACATTACATTAGATATTATGTCTAATCTCTTTATAAATAATAATATAATAAGTGATGCACTTGTATTTATTCAAAAATGATTTGTAAAGCAGCCTCATACATCTTAATTATCAATAAATAATCCAAATAATGTATATAGATCATTGACAATATCTCATGGACAAATATCTCATCTTGGATATCAACCACATTTTAATTCAGTTAAATGAGATGCAAACTCCCACTCATTAGTGAAGTATATTGGATAAATTGTTTTAATAATCCTAAAATGTAATTATCCTGAGAAAAGCCATGAAATCAGAATTGTAAAGGCTATTCACTATTTAATTGTAAGTAAAATCCATGGTAATAGGTAGCTCAAATGTTAAGCTGTTCTTATGTGATAGCCATTACAAGAAGTAATGTGAGATAAGTGAATGTGAGATGGATGGCTACATAAATTGAATGAATGAATGAATGAAAGAAAGAAAGAAAGAAAGAAAGAAAGAAAGAAAGAAAGAAAGAAAGAAAGAAAGAAAGAAAGAAAGAAAGAAAGAAAGAAAGAAAGAAAGAAAAATGGTGTCCGTTATGAAGAAAATTAATGTCAGTAATTTTTAAATTGTTGAATTGTTGCATATGTGTGTACGTGTACATGCATGAGTGTTTACACATACACACATTCTTTTCTTATTGCTGCTTTTAAGAGGATGTAAATATTTGTTATCTGAATACTGAATCATGCTTGAGAAATCTAACTCCCTGATACAGTAAACATATTGAAGCAAGGTGTCCTTGATGTTAGCTAGTATAAGATGTTTGCAATCAATCATTGTGCATAATATCATACTTTACTGTAGCTGAAAACCTATTTTCTCTGGATGGAACGAAAATCATTCCATCACTCAAAACCTCTTATTAATTTCATTTATCCTTTCCCATACCCACTTATAAACAGCAGTACACACTGACTTTTCACAATTAGTTTATTGGACAGTAAAGGTCAATTCACCTGAATTCTGAAAATGGGGATTGAGAATATACAGGCTTGATGAAACAATTCTCATCAAAAAATCTGTGAATCATTCCTATGGTTTTAGCTTAGATTCTGAAGATTCAAAAACTATGATTTTAATAGGAAACCTACAGAGGTGATATATACACTGTATTCTTCTTTTCACTCCTGTAGCAGTACAACCTGCACATCCTTTTTTTCAGACTGAGTTTCCCAAGTCTGTTCCCCGCCCCATTTTAACTGCTTTCTTCAATTGGCTTTTTTTCCCCCTTGCTGTTAATACACTGAGGTGTTATTCATGCCCTTGTGAGTATCACATGACACTCAAGGGTCCCCTTTGCAATTGCCATTCCTGATTGCAGGATCAGCCTGCAATCTCATGATTGTTGAGATTCTATAGTTTTAAATGCCTCAGTTACCAAAGAGATGTGTAAGGCTAAAATTGGTGTTTAGGATCCTATCTCCAGCCTAAGCAGAAGTATTTATTATGGATCAGCCATACTACATGCATGTTGTTAAAGAGATGGAAGATTCCCAGGCCAGGCCAGGCCAGGCCAATCTAGATAGGTAATTTCCATTACAGACTATACTTATCAGATGTAAGATTATGGATGAGCTTCAAGTTAAGCACATGGAATTCAAGACAAGGAGGAAAAAAATATAGGAATTGAAGTTTAGGGCAGGACAACTTTTGGCTGTCTCATCCCTATGATTGCTACTTGGTTGATTACATGGTTTTGGGGCCTATCCTTCTTGTCTTTCACTGTCCTACAGGCAGTGGTGCAATTCAACCGGTATAACAACCGGTTCAGTGAGCGGGCACTTTGCACTTGTTTGCATGCCCAGCGTTTATAAAAGACCATTTTTAGCTATAATACTTACCTTCTGCTGCAGCCCCAGTGAGTAAAACAGCTGATGCACCACAAACTGCTCTGCTGCACAAATCAACTGTGCTCAAAAACAAGGAAATAAAGCACGGGAAAAGGGAAGGGGTGTGTGGGCAAGGCCAAATGATCACCGGAATTATCGGTTCATCTGAACTGGTCCGAAGCATAAAATCCCACCACTGTCTACATGGATATATATCAGGAATGATCATACTTCTATGTCCAGTGTTTTCATCCAGATTGTTACCTTCCATTCTTTAAAGGAAGGCCACCTTGTTTATGTCTTTCATTTCCTATTCATAGGTACTCACTTTTTCTTCATGCTCCAAAACATGCCTTCTACTGTAAATAAACTCCACACAATTATCATGTTAAAATAGGGGAGGGTTGAAGGCTTTTTCTATGGCTTAGTCTAGACCAAGGTTGTCAAAGTCACAGCATCACGGTGGCAACACATGACATATCATGACATTTTCCCCTTCACTAAAATGGTGTGGGCATAATCAGCACACGACGCATCTGGCCCGTGGACCACTGGTTTGATACCCCTGGTCTAGACCATACATCTTTAACCCTATCAGGGTTTTCTCATTGCTATATAACCAATTTTCAAGTAGGCATCAATGTTTTTAACTACAGGAATCATAAATATCCTTAATGGATGCAGATGCCAAAGATAGCAAAGAATTCTGTTGCTTTTGATTCAATTCTTTTTAGAATGGTCAAGAAGTTATTTAATAA
This sequence comes from Bungarus multicinctus, assembly GCA_023653725.1. NCBI lineage: Eukaryota > Metazoa > Chordata > Lepidosauria > Squamata > Elapidae > Bungarus > Bungarus multicinctus. The sequence goes on from CM042838.1 coordinate 81,433,049, forward strand.
TATCATCCATGTAGTTTTCATCCAGTCTTATCTAGATTCTTGGTGTTGTTATTTTTCTCGGCATTCCATATTATTTCTAAATCATAGAACCTTGAAATAAAACGCATTCTGCTCTATTTTATAGAAAAGGCATGAAAAATGGTATTAAAATTTTATTACAGCATTCTTTTTTTCTACCCAATAATATAATTAATTAATTTAACCCAATAATATAATTAATTAATTAATTTAATTTCTGACAATTGTGGGCCTTTCTAGAACCTTGACTGCAGTGTTATCTTTACTCATTTAGTTCTGAATGCTTAGCATTTATAGTTTATACATTCAATAAATACCGTGCATCCTTATCACATGTATTACAATTCATTAGTGCTATCCTAGTGAAGTGAAAGGATGCAGTACTATTACCAAATTCTTGTTTTAATTCAATTGATTGCAACAAGGTTTTTACACAAAAATACATTTCTGTCTGGCTTATCCTCTGTCTCTTTGGTTTTACAATCTCCACTATCGCTGTCAATGTATTCCCATGGTTGTGGCTACAGCTCTTGCAATTTTAGCTCCTGAAGATGGTTGTAGAGCTGTTCAGTCTTGTTTAGCCTTGAGAGGTCTCTTGGTCTACTGTCAATAAATCATACAGAGGAGAACCAACTTCCCCAACAGCCACACTTCACATTATGTCTTTCTGTTAACAATCCTTATGTACGGCTTTAGTTGCCACTATAAAAATCGACATGAGATCTCCTCTTTGTCACTGGTTCCCTCTCCGCCAAAAAAAGTCAGAGGTAAGCAAGACATCTTTTTTGAAATCTGAGCAGAGCAATGAATCCCTGTAAGCAGGTGAATTTGCCAGCATAATCAAAGTTTACTATGCCTAGCTGATGCCTTCATTTGTATTCTTTGGGTCCAGAACTCTAAGCATCTCTGGATTAGGCAATTCATGCCTTATAAATATAATGGTAAAGCTCTAGGCAAGAAATATTAATAGCTTTTAGCATCTTTTATTCAGGTTACTTAATAGAACCTTGCAAAATTACCTAATTAACAATGCATTAGAATTATGCAAACAAGAAGTAAATTACAAGCATAAGGGTAAACATGTACCTAGATACAGATATAAGAGTCAAGTGACAAACTTGATCTGTGCCCATTAAATTTGCTGCTTTGGCTGAAAAAGTAGAGGAAGTGATAGATGAAGAAGCAAAAGGAGTTGAACGTCTTTTGTGAGGAAAAACATGTGCCAGAAGCTGATTGATAAAATTCTTCTGTTAGACCTTACTGCCTTCAGAACTCCATGGTCCATCATCACCTTGGCCATTCCAATAATTCAGATTGGATGTCCATCATGTAGCTGAATTTGAGATTAGCTTTTTCAGTTAATAGGGCTTCATAACTAGCAGGTAAGGCACTGTATATCTCAATATTTGGAATTCAAAACAACAAATCTGTACAAACTCCTGCTTTTTCCATTTCAGCTCATTAGTCAAACATTTCCCAACTTCTTACAACGTAGCCTTTATCTTAAAGTTGCCAAGGTTGAGAAACACTGTTTGATACCATTCAGCAATTCTATTTCAAAGAGTTTGTTTTCTCCTGTTTAGAAATAAGAGAAATCAATTTTTCCTTGTGGAGTGGGGAAAATTTTGTCATTTGTAACATGGGTAATGAGAACCCAACATTGTACCTGACTAATTTCCTCCATTCATTGTGACAGTTGATGTTCCCAATGAAAAGCACCTTTGGGACAGCTGATGTTCTCCTTGATTCTTCTGTTGATGGCATCCAATCACACTCACCTCAATATGCATATCCACTGACTACTATTCTGTCAAGGAACATAAACAGACACCATAAAGATTCTAAGAGTTACATCTTATTGGCACAGGGTATAATATTAAAATTCTGAAAATTTGTCAGGGTTTCTTTCTGCTCCATCAAGGTTGTTTTGACTTTCTGCACCCATATCATTGACACTTTTGAGACAAAGAAGGAGTCATATGCTGAGAGAGGTGGCTAGAGAAATCAATCAACCAATCAATCAATCAAATAAATAAATACTCCTTTTTTTATCCCCAGGGGATATCTGAATTATGACTTTGTAGCCAATCTACACCCAATACTAGGGGAAACATGTATGGAAGCTATGATATACTTTAGATTGGTAAGAATTCTGAACATTTATTGATTTTCAGTTGTAGAAAAATAGTATGTTGCAAAGCAGGATCAAACTGAGGCAATTGCCCATCAATCATTGCCACAAGCATAGGTTCCACAAACACAGGTTTAATAACTGTGTGGGCAATTTAAGCTGCTGCAGTGTAATCTCATCTATGAAAGTGGCTGTTGCACCAGAGTCTAAAAGAGGAGAGAGCTATATTTCTATGCCCAAGAGGGTACCACAAATAACAAGGGATAATTAAATGCACTTGCCTGTGGTCAGATGTCTGACCTCTTTTAAATTCTCTCAAAAAGCCCCTGTTGAGCATTTGGGAGGGGAGCCTGTGAAGTTTCCAAAGACAAGACTTTGGAATTATTCGGTTGCTTGCATGCTCGGCATCCTGCAGTTCCACACATATGGCAATTTGCAACTGACTCAGAGGTCTGTACTTCAGTGGAGCATGTTTTTGCTAAATATCCTGGGACTACATCGGAGAGACATAAACCAAGGTCTCTTCTTTTGTATTTTTCTGCTGGGGAAAGGAATTAGTTCACTGCTTCTATTTGCATGAGGTCTCCAGAATTGGAGTAGGAGGAGGTCATGGGTAAGTGACGGGAGGGCAAAGAAAGGCAAAAAAAATCTTCCCTTTATTATTCCCTCTGTGCCTCAACTTCCTCAAAGACCCTTCAATTAGCACACACAACATTGGAACTATTCTTCCATATTCTCTGATATTTCTTCTTTCATTCATCCATCTCTCAATTCATCAAAAAGTTTTTTCCCCAAGCTGGTCAATCAGAATCAGATCATTCTACCCCATCTCTCTGGCACAGGATGAGAAGACCTAATTCTCTGGTGGCATCTGATGCACGGAATTCTCTCCCCAGAGAGGGTCATCAACTAGTAATATTTTTGTGCCAAGTAAAAACCTTGCTATTGTCACAGACTTTGTAACTTTTAATTTTACTTGTATTGTATTTTAATTGCAATTTTAGCTTCCAAATGGTCATGGTTACAACTGCCTAGTATGGATAGTATTATTACTTTGTATTTTATTGTTTTTCTTTTACTCAAATTTTATATGTCTTGTGTTCTGCCTGGAGAACTTTGGCTACTAATGTATTAAATTAATGTCTACCATGTATTCCAGACTCTGATTATGTTGCTTCAGCTTGTGAATCTTCTAATTTGCTGTTACTTTCCTAGTCAAATAATCAAAAGCATCTCTTAATCTTTGCATGAAGTTCTGGTAATTATCCAGTGATGGATCATTGCTTTTATAATGAGGAGCAAAGCCCATTTGGCACCCCCTTCTTTCAACAAAGTAAAAACAAAGGCACTTACAATATCTGTAAGAAATTCTCCTGGCCAACTTGCATAGGGTTGTGAAAGTTAGAAATTGATCCTGAGACCTCTGAAATCTGGCAGTCCTCCTGAGAATGAAGCAATACTTATTGGGTTACAAGTTGTTGATTGCTCCTGGCTGAAGCAAGCCTTTTCTAATGGTATTGTGGAGATTCATTATTTGCATATCCATTTACTTTTGATGCTGTAAGAGTACCTTGGCATTTCTTTTGCAAGGAATGGAATGGCCTGAGGATTCATCACCATCTTCGAAATCTAATGGTTTGTCACCTTTTTGATGGGAGAGTAATGAAACTTTCAGAATTGGTATTAGTCTGTCAAGGAGAGACCAGGTCAAGAAACAGACAAACCAAGAATTCCAGTTCTCCTTTATTGCTATTAGGCAGAGTTTTCCAACCATGGCAATTTTCAACTATGTGGACTTCAGTTCTCAGTATTTCATAGCCAGCATAGCCATTACTGAGAATTTTGAGAATTTCACTCACCTTCAATTTTCCAAGGTTGGGAATACTACTATAGGTGTAATATAGGTAAAATAATAGAATATTGAAGATCTAGCAGAGTTTTTCACTGCCCCATTTTATACAAAACAAAATAATTATATATTTTTTTAATTTTTTTTCTCAGACTTTCCATTTTCTCTGAATTGATAAAAAATCATGTATACATAGCATAATTACAAAGATACAAAGGATATATTTCATCTTTGAACTGCATGCCCTGAACAGAATCCATCATCTGTTAAGCTAATAAACTAAGTGTGAAAATTTAGCAGGAGCAAAAAATACATGACTATGGAGAGATTATTCTAAATAAGCAGAAATATATTTGAATTTGGCCTCAAATTCCTAGTAACTAAAATCTTTTAGAATATAATTGACTTGCCATGAATTCCATGGGCAAAATTTTCCCATAGACATTTTAAAGAACAAGGCCATAACTTTTCAAGATAAAAATATTTAATACAATGGTATTTCTTTATTCCATATAATGCATGCATTTAGTATGAAGAATATTGGACTGCAGCTATAAAGAACTTTATATTGATATATAGTATATTTAATTTAAGCATGGGCTGAATTTAAGGACAATGCTCTCCTCTCATCAAATATGGTAGAAAGGAAAAATATAATTAGATGGACTCATCTATTTTGTGTCAAAATATGTGACCTTGCTTATAAATAGAGATATATTATATTTTTTCCTATTTGCAAGTCAGAAACTTGGAGTTTCATAAATTTTAGCTTTAGTACTATAGTATTTTTTCATACATAGCTATATCTCTTTTTTACATGCTCTAACACCAAAATACAAAGTATTATACAAAAATACAAAGATTATAAGATTATTATTATTAGTTGGTCATACAGTCAGCCAGATGCTCAGACTGGATTTGCCATTTCCGTATATTTATAATTGGTAAACACCTTTCTTTCCAATAGTTCTATAGCTGCTGTCCCTGGTTGCTCAGCCAATACTCTTGAGCCCATTTTCACCAGATATTCAGGAACTCCAACAACTAGTATGGTCTTTGTTGATCTGGGTGATGACAGAGCTGGTATAATTTCTGTAATTTATGTCTCACCATATTTTATTATGGGAGAGACACTCTTTGTCTGGCTTCTCTGATGAAACTTGTCCAGTATGATTGAACCTCTGGCTTGATTCACATCTTCCTTAGAGTGCACAAGCCCCACAACCATATCAATGTAGTGCCTCACTGACAGTTTATTATTATTTTGGTGTATTCAAATCAATTTGATTCATGGCAATTGTCTGGACAAAACCCTATAGTTTTCTTGGCAAAATTTTCAGAAGTGGTTTTCAGTTGCCTCTTTCCTTAAACTGAGAGAGAGTGACTGGCCCAAGGGCACCAGCAAATTATGAACTTGAGGCCAGATGAGAACTCACCATTTCCTGATTTCTAGCTAGGTACTTTAACCACTACACCAAACTGGCTCTCGGTTAAAAAAAATACAATATTTGTCCTCCAAACAATCTGTTTGGTCCCTTTTTTGTTTTGTTTTGTGCATGTCACTTAGAAATTTATCCAACTTTTCTTAAAAATTACTTTTGGAATTTGATGTTCAACTTGGTGAATAGTGGATATCCTAAATCAGGTGTTTTGGAAATGTAAGGCTACAAAAAGTACTGGTAGTTTTAAGTCTAGAAGGCAAATTAAAATCTTGCCAGTTTTAGCTCGCAGTCTGCTTTGCCTGCATGAGTCTTTCTCCCATTTTATCTTTCACTGCTGACTTAGACTCCTTCCATTCTCTGCATACACTTTACAGTCTGTGGTATCCCAAGTACCTTTTGCCCATGTAACAGTGATTTCTTTGGCTGTACATTTAATATCAGAAAAGATATTACAGTAGTTGTTTCCCAACACAGCACTTGGATTACAGCCTTGGCTCCAAATTATGCCACAGCTAATTCTACTCAAGCAGTCCTCTGTTTGTCATCATAGTAGGAGTTATTCCTCCATAATTTATGACTGCCACGTGGCACTGAACATACTTAGTACCTATATCTTTAGCCAAAGAAGCTACCCATTCTTTCATTTCCAGGGTTGATTGAAGCCATCAACACTAACTGCTCTAGTCTTTGAACCATGGCAGACTAAAAATCTCTGGTTCAGGCCCTAATGAGTCTATTTGCCAGGAAATGGGGAAATTCATCTTTTTGTTTTTCGAGGCTTTGCTTGTTATCCTTAATTTTTAACAATGCACAAATGAGACCAACAAATACTGCTGTTCTGGGATCCCAAAAAGTAGTCTTGCAATTCCCTTGTCCATTATAACTTTTATTACTGTCCTTTCTCTCATCTCCATTGCATTTGTGTCCATAGTTCATCATGTGAGACTTACAACATATGAGTTCTGGAGCAACCTTATAATCCTTCAGGAGCAAAATGATACAGAATCTTTCTCTGTATGTCAAGCTGATTTGTCACAGTATTTCTTACATTCTCAATCTTAGGCCCTCATATGAGCAAAGCGATACTAGAGAGGGCTAAAGCTCTTCTGCCGGTATTAACTTGTACTCCCTTTGTGTTTATCCTTTATTCTTCAGCTGCTAAACTTTGGCACAATTGACCAGTAGCCTTTAGTCATATTTTCCTTCCTGTCTCTGAGTCTGTTTCAAATTATTCCACACTCAGTTTCATTAGGGTGACCGCCTATTTATAAGTCAATCTGATATCTTACAGACATCCTTGCTCTCTTGCCATATATTATAGCTGCTAATTATTACTGTCCTCCCTGTCTTTTTAGAGGGAGGTGGCTCCTACAACTTCTTGATGGCTCTCTCTTGAAACATTAAAATAATTACACTCTCCAGGACTACCAGAAATCAAGATATGTAATATATTAAAAGAAAAAAAAAAACTAGCTGTAACTCTTCACTCTTCAAGAATTCCCAATAAAACATGTAACAGCTCCCTCCGCTGGCAGCTGAATTGCTCCAGAGTTCTTTGAGCCACTAGGAACTACCATTTCTGTTAAGAAGGGTGCTTCTTACATGAGATTGAAAGCCCTCTACTGCAACGTTATAATGAATAGCTCCCAAGAGCAAGAAATCACTGATTTGCTCATCTAAAGATGTTAGCAATGTTCAAAACATTGCTAATATTCAAAGGCAACATCATGCAGGAAATTGTCCAGGTTATAATGAACAATATATCAGTGGTCTAGTATCCAACCACTTTGGATAAAAGCCAGACTGCTTCTACATCTAACACTTAGAATTCTTCATGATTGTAATAGATGTCTTTACTGGGGCTGGTAGGCCTGTTTGGTCATTCATTATGAGCTTCCAGAAGTGGATAGTATAAGGGGCTATCCTGTAGCTTTCTATTAGGATCTCGGCATTAAAATTGAAGCTGAAACTTAATATCTCTCTCTCCCTTTCCCTTCCTCTCTCTCTCCCTCCCTCCCTCCCTCTCCCTTTCCCTCTCCCTTCCTCTTTCTCTCTCCCCCCTTCTCTTCCTCCCTCCCTCCTCTCTCTCTTTCTTCATATAGTCTTTAATTTTTACTTAAATACAATCATTTCTACCTTTTTCTCAGACTCTTCTATACCCTTGGATAATTTCATAGCCAGATAGGAAGAGAGTAATCATAATCTTTGCAGAAAAGTCACCTTTTATACAAACCCCATCATTTCCTTTGCTAAGCTAAATTTCATGCAAGACTGCCAGTATCCAGATTCATGACTATGATCTGGTTTTGCTACTGGTTAGACTGCCAAGATAACATTAAAGAACATTTTACTTATACCAAGGTATCATCTGTGGGTGAACTTTAAACAGAGGTGGCATTCTGCAGGTTCTGACCAGTTCTGGAGAACTGGTAGCGGAAATTTTGAGTAGTTCAGAGAACTATCAAATATTACATCTGACTGGAAATTTTACAGTATCCTTCCCCTGCCACACCCACCAAGCCACACCCACAGAACCAGTAGTAAAAAAAATTGAATCCCACCATTGACTTTAATACACTGTAGTTATAGACAGCATTTGGAAAATGTGGGAAAGAATATTTTTAATGTGGCATTGGAATTTGTACTATTTTTATCCATGTTTGTCATTTAAAAACAGCTGCGTTTAAAGATCTGGTCCTGCTTTTCTACTTAAACAAACCCAAACTTTGCACTGTTTTTATTATTGTCCATATGGCTATATTCCAGATATGGTTTGCATAGCTTTTCATGTAATTAATGCTAATAATGGAATAATAGTAATGGAAGACAGATTTCCCTTTTAAATGTTGTCTCCTTGTTTGTATCATTCCTTCTTTGCAAATTTGTCTAATTCTGAAATGACAGTTTTCCCTCTCTTCTTCTACCACCCAACAAGTAATTCAGTTCCCTTGTTGCTTCTTAACAAAAACTGTTCTATCCAGCGTTCCCAGAGAGGAGAATTTGCAGTGTTCCTGCTGTTACTTCTTTAGCAACTGAATGGCTGAGAAGCTGCATTCCTGTTGTGAAGCAATTTTGAGATCTAGCAAGCCAATGAGTGCAACTGGAATTAACTGTTTCAGTGAATTGCCTAACCATTGGCTAGGTATCTTTCACAATATCTCAGGATTAAATAGAGTACTGTGTGTTAAAACAGCAGGAGGAATAACTAAGAGTTTACTAAATCTTGTGCTTTCCAGAAGTACCGTATTACAACTGCAGCTGACACAATTTCTAATCAGTATAATTTGTCACACAATCAGATTTCCAAGGCCAACAGAGTTTGGGGCTTATGCCTGTCTCAAACCTCATACAGTATTGGTGGCAGCTGATGACCAATGGGGTTAGTTGAGCTGGTGGCAGAGAAGGCAGTGTGACAAATGATCAGCAAAGCTAAGTAGAGGGTAGAAGGACAGAAATGCTTCTGTCATTATATCCATCCTCCTTCTTTTGCAAAGTACCAAAGAGAATTAATTTATATTTACTAATAAATATAAAAATATCTTCATTTGGCTAGGAAGACTGCATGCTTGGGAGACAGGTTCACAACTTTTATTGTCCCTTAAAGCCACCATAATCATCTAATTGCCTCATTTTTTTGTGAAAGGATGCTTATTTTATTATTTATTTATTAGTCAGATTTTTATAACTGTCCATCTCACAAAAAGAGATTCTGGGTGGTTTACAACATTCCTTCAGTCTGACATTCAATTCAATTGCTCAGTGATTAAAATCTGGCATTTTTCTATTCACCTGTCTTTCAACAAGATAGCATGGCTGAGATACAGAATCTGTTTATGGCGTTCCACAAAAAAGTCATATAATCAATTTGAGAAGTGAAAATGTCTATTCTATTTTGCTGTTGACAATGCAGTGGGGATTAGACCTCTCAGCACTCTTTGCTTCAAAGTTGTCTCCAGATTTCTTCTTAGAAGCATGGACAGGAATACACATGTACTAGGGGTGGGATTTTACTAGTTCAGACGATGAACCGGTAGTTCCAGTGATCACCTGCCCCTGCTCTTTTCCTGTGCTTAATTTCCTTTTTTTTAAGTGCAGCTGATTCATGAGGCAGAGCAGTTTGCCGCGCATTAGCTGTTTTTATTCACCGGGGCTGCAGCAGAAGATAAATATAGCTAAAAATGGTATTTTCTGAATGCTGTACATGCATGTGAAGTATGCATTTGGCACACATGCAGTCACCAAACCAGTTGTTACACTAGTTGAATCACACCATTTACATGTACCCTTGAAAGTGATGGACCCTTATTTGCCAGAAAAGATAAGAAGTTATGTTGTTCGTCTCTCTTTTGGATGCAATAGACAGGCTTACAGATTTCTTGATTATGGCTTATGGTGGGCACCTTTTATTATCTGCAGGATGATTAATTGAAAACTTCCCTGTATCATAGTTGATGGGTCAACTTGTTCTTCAGCAGTGATGATATCAGTTTTTTTTTTTTTATTGAAACAAGATCTAACCTCCTCTGTTTTACCAGCTGGGATTATGGAGGTAGAAAATAAATTTCAGAAAACAAATTTCCAATGGACTCTCTGACTAAATTGATGGTACTCAAAATTCTGTCTACTGGACTTCACTATGTAGTATATCCACATGAATCATTACTCTGTGAAACAGAGACAAGTATTATAGGGGCAATTAATCTTCCTGTATTTGAAGAGATCCCTAGCCTATAATCTGCAATTGTTGGACCCATTGCTCCTGGGGTTGTCATTCCATTATCTGATCCTTCCTTTCAGTGTCAGCAACTGCCGTTCTATTCTACTCCATTCCCAAGAAATTTCATGCCACCTTAGTGGCAGCTAGAATTTGCTTTTCTGCTTAATGGAGTCTGAACATTCATATCTGCTGGTGCGAATATATCTTTTCTTCCTATGGCATCTCAAGAAAAGTCTGGGTTACTCCTCTCCTGAGCACATACAGTTCTCAAAACTCAGACAGTTATTTCATTTATAGTGCAATTTTATTTCTATTGTCCCACCATGTGAATGAAATCCCCCTAAATCTCCTGCTCTTTGCTATGAGCTAGCTGCAAGTCTTTTCAGTGGGCTTTCCTTCACTTCTTTGTAGTAAAGCTATAGTATAGCTTTGTAGTATATGCTGCTTTCTTGTGTTTATTTTTCTCAGAGTTAGTTAGACTGGAATAAAGGGCACCTGAATTACCAAAGATACCTCCTCTGGGCTGCAGAAACTGCCACCAGTAGATGGCAGCAAGTAGTTAGAGTTTTGTTTTTCTTGGGTGCCATTTAGTGGTTGTATAGGCAAAGGTAAAGGTTCTCTTTGCATAGTTGTTTCTAGGGGGCAGCACTGTCCAAAGATATCTCCATGGTTATGTGGCCAGCATGACTAAATGCCGAAGATGCATGGAATGCTGTTACCTTCCCACCAAAGTGGTCCCTATTTTTCTACTTGCATTTTTACATGCTTTCGAACTGCTAGGTTGGCAGAAGTTGGGACAAGTAACAGGAGCTCACTCTGTTACGCGGTGCTAGGGATTTGAACCACCAAACTGCCAACCTTTCTGATTAACAAGATCAGCATCTTAGCCACTGAGTCACCACGTTCCTAGTGGTTGCATAGGGTCTTGCAATCTAGAGATGATAACCTAACTATGACCTATAACTTGTTTCCAAAAGAAACATCAGGAAAAGCATCAAAATATAAAGAAAATGGGAAATGGAATGGTTGAAGTACCCATAAGAATATTCAACAACGTCTCTAAATTTACAAATTTAGAGATGTTTAATTGCTTAGCTTTGGGAAGTAGATAAGTGAGCTCATCAGGTCTGTTCTTAATTGGGTCTCTGGTTTAATTTTCTCCTCTTTTTAAAATGGAGCATGGGGCAGAGTAAAGTTTGCCTCTTTGGATTGCCATAGTGGCTGTAAACTAGCAGAGGAGAAGAAAGTTCACAGATTTGCCCTAAGAGAGACTTAGTTAGAGGCAAACCAATAATAATAAAATATAGAGAAAGTAATATTTTTCAGATCTAGCTAATAATAGTGTACTGCAGTAGAGTACAGGAAAACCACTAGACCAGAGGTGGTATTCACTAGGTTCTGACCAGTTCTGGAGAACTGGTAACAGAACATTTGAGTAGTTTGGAGAACCAGCAAATACAACCTCTGATTGCCCCTGCCCCCATCTATTCTCTGCCTCCCAAGTCCCAGCTAATCAGCTGGTTCTTCTTTTGTTTCCCTGTACATGAGATTGGAAAGCAGATTAGTGGGGTGGGGAGGGTATGGGATTTTGCAGTAATCTTCCCCTGCCATTCCCACCAAGCCACACCATGCCCACCAAGCCACGCCCACAGAACTGGTAGTAAAAAAATTTGAATCCCACCACTGCACTAGATTGAAATAAAACAAAACAAAACAAAACACAGAGAACTCTTTGCTCTTTCATACCATCTAAAGATCATCTAGATTTTTCATACCATCTAATGATTATCTAGCTGATTGTGGGTAGGGGCAGCAAATCTAGATCTCCTGATCTTCAGCCATGAAGCCACTCTGCTTCCCTTCATTTGATAATGTCAAAAGAAGGGGAAAAGCATCTTTATTCACATTCTATGTGTCATATATCATGCTATATAACAACCAAGTTTCTTCTTTGCATAAACTTTACAAGTCCTGTATATCATTTTTATTCATTAGAGAATTGTCCTAAGTATCTTGATCATTCTGGTTGTTGCTTGATCCCTTTTCTCAGTTTCTTAGTCTTGAAAGATTATTTTTCATTTGCAATGGACAAACCCATATATCAAATTCAAAGTGTGTTTACAGTTTAGATGTTTATACATGCATTGCAATATTGAAGCTTTACTTTCAGTTCTTTTCTTGATGATTCTTAACATCAAACACATCCTTTTTGTAGTAGACTCATAGCAGGCAGCATTCTTATATCATACTTAATAATGTTATTTGTTTGGTTTCAGCATAGTGTGTTATGATTTGTACACCATAATAAGATGGCTTATTGTGCTATATGAAATCAGACAATGATAGTTTACTAACTGAACTTTATTTAAATGAAATGTGACATAATATAAAGTATATAGACAACCTGACTTAAATTTTAAATGAGTTATCCATCACAGAATGAAGTCATGTTGTGGGTCAACACATTTCTGCCAACATAAACTGCCTCTCCCTCCCTCCCTCCCTCCCCCCTCTCTCTCTCTCTCTGTCCCTCTCTCTATCCCTCTCCCCTCCTCTCTCTCCATCTTTTTATTATCTCTATATATCTACAGCTTGTCAACAGCTATATATCCTTTATTATCAAATAGTTATACTCTTCTGTAGAACTCTAGTAGATATAGATGGAATAAAATGCTTAAGGAAACCATTTAGATGTCTTGTTTGTAAGTTAGAACCAAGATATAAACTTAGTCTGGAAGAGATCATATGCTTATTGAACACTGTCCTATGCTAGAAAAGTTGCACTAGAAAGGAGAAAGTTGTTTTGCTATTCTTTGTTTTGTTTTGTTAGATGCTGGCAGCCTAGCACACAAAATTTGCAGTTCAAAAAAGTCCCAAGGCTATTTATCTCTGGAGGACATTGAATGCTAAGTAAAATAGATCAAACTCACCATTTTTTTTATATTGAGGTTACTTTATAGAAAATATTCCTATAAGGCACTCCTAGTCAAATTATGCTCTTTGAGGGAGTTTGTCAATAAAGTATATATGCATTGCTTTCTGAAATGAATAAATATTTCTCCAAAGGATAATTTTTAGGAGCTGAACTATTTGAATAGAAGGCTTTTTTTTAAAGGCTGTATTCAAATAAAAAAGCAATTACTGGGAAAGACAGCAGGCCAGTTGGGTTAGAAGAGAAGGCCAGAGGTGAATAAGGAAAAGCTTAGGGGGAGAGAGAGAGATTCAGAGATGAAGCAAAAAATGAAAAGGAGCTATGAGTCCCTTAAAAAACATTCCTTTTCTTTATTACATCTTCCTTCCTTCCTTCCTTCCTTCCTTCCTTCCTTCCTTCCTTCCTTCCCTTCTCACTTCTTGACAGAAGTGGTCTCAAAGAGCTTCTTGGAAAGAAATATTTAGTGGCATATTCCCCTGACTTTTAATTGAATGTGGGCATTCAGTAAGTCTATAATCACTTCAGAAATGAGTGTATGTTGCACATTCATATCCCTACTTCTGCTCATTATAAAAAAGTACTGATTAATCTAAAGCTCTCCTAGATTCCTCTGTTATCTTCAAGTAGGAGAGAAGGTACAGAAGAAAGAGACAGATGCTGCTATAATTAGTTATCAACTTATGAGGGACAGATCTGGCTTTTGCTCTTTTAAGTAGCAAAATATGGCTCAACCTTGATTTAAGAAGAAAACAATTGTTTAAAAATGTGATTGAAAACTGTAAGACTTAAATCCTACACAGATTTACTTGAGTGTCTCATCAAATACAATGGGACATGTCTAAGTACATATGGAACAGCTTTCATTGTAAACAATCTTATAATATATCTGTCGTCTGTCGTCTGTCTATCCATCTATTAATCCATTATTACAAGATAGAAGATATTTCTCCAAATATTAAGAGGCAAGAATCTTACCTTGTTATCTACCTTAGTTTATTTTTTGAAAAAATATTTGTAAGGAGGCAAAGATAATCTGTTCCTCACATTTCTTTCAGACATTAATGGAGTTAATTCTCCAGAGACCATCAAGGTTCCGATACAAAATGTTCTTGCCATTCCTATTTCTCCTGATATATTAATGGAACAGGGAATAGAAATTACATTTCTGGATCACTCTGCAGCTATTTATTGGAGTGCCATAATGCAAATGCTACATGGCACAAAGCCATACAAAATAAAATGAATCTATGGCAATTTGTAGAGTTCACGTTTTTGTCCTTTTTATTTATTAATGAAGAGGGGAAAAACATTTTTCTATCAAATTATAGACACAAACAATTAGGTGTCAGTCAATGATTTGTGTTGTTTACATTTATAGTAGCACAGGGAATCCACTCCAAAGTCTATTATGTAATTTTCAGAGACTTGAGTCTTAAGTAACATTCTGGACATAACTTCAGCATTTCAGTGATGGCACCTTTCCACTTTCCAGCCTTGATTCCCTTTTGGACTATTTTGTAAATAGGTCTTAGGTATTTTTTCCAAGACTGCTTTCAGCTTGATAGCATGATAATTTGTATTAATTATTATCATGGTTTTTTTCCTTACAATTTGCTATAAAGCATTTTTGTAGATAGTAATAATTTGTCTTTAAAATCTTGAAACCATTTTTTAAGATTGTCTAACTGGTGATAATGGCCCTAGATCTGGAAAAATCTGAATGGCATATATAAAAAGAGAAGAAGACCAATGAATATGATGAATACCCAGAGGAAGATAGAGAGACAACACCAAAGACATACTACAATATCAATTAACAATTGAAAATCAGAAAATCAAGAACCAGAACTTTGAATCTCCCTTGATACATAAAGTGGAGAAGGAGAAGGAGGAGGAGGAGGAGGAGGAGGAGAAGAAGAAGAAAAGAAGAAGAAGAAGAAGAAGAAGAAGAAGAAGAAGAAGAAGAAGAAGAAGAAGAAGAAGAAGAAGAAGAAGAAGAAGAAACTGTATACATTAACAGATGCTTAAATCTGCCCCCCACCCCTTTTTTTTTTTTTAGTTAGTTCATCCCAGGCTTTGCCTTTTTGACATGAAAGGTTGAAAGTCATGAATATTCAACTCTGAGGAGAGCATAGCAATATTTCTGAGTGACAAGAAATGACCCACCATTTACCGTATTTTGGAGGCCCCAGCTATTGATTGTACTTAAAGTGCCACTGGGTAGCCTTTATCAGAGAAGCAGTTTTTTAATAGTAATTGTCTTAATTTTCTGTTCTGTTCTAATTTTTGGCTTAGCAGTACAATAACAAAGAAGTAAATGCCATTATATTTATTTATTTATTTATTTATTATTTATTTATTTTTGTCAATTGCTTACAAGATAATAAGTATAAGTAAAAACACAGTTATGAATACATGGATACATATAAGAAAAATAAAATTATTATCCTAAGATCCATATTATTATTTTTTCTTTGTGAGACAATACATCATGAGGTTAAGACTATGATTAATTTATAGGCAAATGAAAAATAAAAATAAAATATCACCATGCTACCTTGTTATTAAGTCTAACAATGATTCCCTAAAGATCAGCAAGTTACTGAAAAGTATGAATGTTTCATCTTGGTCATTTTATTAATCATAGAAAGTGCTTTCTAGCTTTTAAAATGGAAGTGCATGGATTTTTAAACTTATTTTCTTCTTTGGCCTTCTCTAGTGTCCTGGATACTCTAGCACTGTGTTTACTCCAAAATAAAAATAGTATATGTGAAGAAAATAACAAAATAATAAAAACCATCATTTTAAAGAAGCTAGCTATCTATGTACCTACCTAGTTGTTTAACTAAAGATAGATGATAGATAGATAGATGATAGACAGATAGACAGACAAACAGATTAGAGAGAGGGGAAATTTGTCATGATTTGCATGCTATTTTTTTAAAGTTTGTCATAGCAGGAAATAGAGCCATATCTAACTTGGCATAGAGTTAACTCTGCATTACTTTCAAAGTTAAACTCAATATGATGTTCAATTTATTATCTCACTCCTTATGAATGCTGTCCAACGAGGGTATTTAAGAAAAGCTTCAAAACAGTAATTTTGGAAGCTTTGCTTTGTTTTGTTTCATCACTGAGGACCATAATGCAACAGAATTAAACTGCCCTTTCTCAGCAAAAGCAGCTCCTGATTTTTTTAAAAAAATTTGCATTACAAACTATGATAAATTTTGGGTCCTATCTTGTGGACATTTAGTACCTTTTCCATTTGAAAAATGTATTGAATTCTGTTCAAACCTACAACATTATCCAGGAAGAACTAACTCCTAAATTAGGGGCTTTTCTGGGCTAAACATCACATGTAGCCTTTGAGAAGTATGCTGTAATGAATAATAATAATAATAATAATAATAATAATAATAATAATAATAATAATAATAATAATAATAATAATAATGGGTAAAGCAAAGAGGCAACTTAAATATAACAGGATTACATTCACATTTATGTAAAATGAAAACTAAAGAAAAAGAACATAATTCCTCCCATGTATTTGCTTAATAATGTTGAAAGAGTCATATTGGTGGCAATGCTTAGTGGTCTGAAAGCTGCAGCCAGGACTCCTAGGGCCTTTAGTTGTGCATTGTAAGCTTCCAAATTGATTGGAGGGGAAAATAACATATACAATCATGTACATTTACTTTGCAATTTTTTGAGGCGGCAATTAGTTTTAGAGTACTGGCCCTTTGCCTTTTCTTTACTGAATATCAACAACATGACATTTCCTGGTTGATTGAATGTGGAAGGCACATTTATGTGAATGGCTTGTGAGGTAGTCCAGACAAGAAGCACATTAGCCATCTCTCTTGAATATGGGCATGGGAGATAGTGAGTGATGGAAGAGGCAGAGCAGGAGGGTGCATCAAACCAGAGGCCTTTAGGAGAAGCGCACTGTTCGGGGATAGAAATGAGATGCGAGCGGGCGCTGCTCATGTGGTTTCTTCTTCTTTCACTTTGTTGGGCCTGAAGGATGCTCGTTGCCTTGAGTCACTTTCCTTGCTTTATCCAGTGACAGGATGGCATCTTAGGAATCCATGGTTTAATTACAACATTCAGCATGTGATGGAATCCTCTTTCTTTGACCACATTTCTTGGGGGAAGCATGGGCATCTGGGTAGATGGGGCAAGGTCTGCAGCATGGTGCTGCAATGGAGAAATGGATAACGGAGCGGCTAGCATAAAAGAAGGAGAAGGCCATGTTCCCTCTTTCTTCTCCCTGCTTCTCCTCATTCCCTCATGCCGACCACTCCATTTGCCATTTCTCCATTGCAGTGCACTGCCCAGGATCCACTTTGATAGTAGGGGGGATAATTTAACAACCAGTTTGCTGAGGGTCAGTTTGGCCATCGCGCGAGATTTGTCCCACATGTGCAGTGGAGCTGGAGGATTGGGATGGCCATGCCCTGATCCTGGGCAAACTAGATGTTAAATTATTTGAATCCCACCACTGATGTTCACCCTCTTGAATTATTTGTAAATATAATAAGATGGGATAGAAACAAACAAAGAACTTTCTATTCTGAGCTCTCTCTCTTTTTCTCTCTTGTCCCCAAGATGCTTTGATTAGACAAAAAGAGCAGTCTAGCTTTAGAGGAACCTATCAATCATTTAGTCCAAGAAATCCCCTTCTGTAAAAAGTATTTGCAGTGCATCAAAAGTTTTTACTTTTGGGCTGAAAAACAATTCTCAAGCAATGCATCAGAGGCTGAACTTGTGAAAGATTTTGTCTATTAAAACCTTCCATTCAGTTTCAGGTATTTTAAAATGATCTCAGATTGGCTTGATTAATGTTTCTGCCTGTTATTTTTTCATTTCTTCCAGATTTACTTTATTTGACTTCCATTCCTTCTTTATACTGGGTCCAAACACTGACCATGTCCTTTCTTATTTAAAGGCCAAACATGTGATCAAGTTTAACATACATAGACTTATCTATTCATTTATTAGATTTATATGATCACCCAACTTAAATCTTGAGTTTGGCAGCTAAAACTGTTAAAAAATATCCACATAAAATATTCATAAAAAATAAAACACACAATAGCTGGAATGAATCACAAAAACATCAATTAGCAGAGTCATGGGCTCTATTCGGTTTTTTTAAATCAACCATGGGTAACTTAACCCCATGTTGTTGTTTTGAGAGAAATAGCTCTTTGCTACTAATAAATAAATAATATTAGTGTCCCCTTATGTCCAAACAAAATCATGGTGCACATTGGAAGAGGGAGGGTTACAGCATCCTTTCTGAATACACAATTAAGGATCACCTTCTTCCAATTGAAAAAAAAAAAGGAAAAGGAAAAGCAAGCTGCTGGAAACGATAGTACACAATGTACTGTATTTTAGCTGGAGATAGTGGTCCTTGTACTGTATGTAAACTGAAAATTATTTGGGAAGTGGTTCTTCAGAGCACATGGGAATGTGAGCTCAGCATCTCTTTAAAGTTAGCCTAATTAAAAAGTGTTGCCTTGTTAGTGATGCTGCCCTTTTTTGAAGCACCTCTTCTGAATCATATTTGAAGCACGAACAGTTCTCATCTTCCTCTCTGGCTGGTAATTAATATTTAATGTCCAATTATTTAAGGATTATTTCTGCTCATACTCCCTGCTCAAAGCATGAGAGAATCTACTTTAGATGTTATTCTAATAAAGGGGTAGAAGAATTTTCCCTGTTTTGTGTTTTCTTTTCTTTTCTTTTCTTTTCTTTTCTTTTCTTTTCTTTTCTTGGTTTCCTCCACATCATGAGAAGTTATTAAAGTTCTTCCCAGGAGCATCTCTCAATCAATCAACATACTTGTTTACAAAGAGTAGAATTTACAATGCTCCAGTTTATAATGGTGTAAGAGATGTGCAAGCTAGATACAATCAAAAGAAAACAGAAAAACATGCAATAATAAAAAGTAAAATCACTGATTTCTATTTTTGTACACTTTCTGCTCCTATTTTGCTACACCTTCTGCAGGATCAATTAGGCAAGCTGACAAGAATCCAAAAAGTTAGGGAAACAACTTTTTCTAAAAAAAAAAAAAAAGGTAACAATAAACAGTTTCTCTGTGAGGGAGATGTACAATTTCTAAATGAATTAAATAAAAATAAAATAAAGACAGAATTATTTCAAAAGGAAGACTAGGTGCATTGTATATAAGAACAAGGTTTATATTCTTTTATGGTTTCTCCTTTCTTGTCCTGGTAGTCTTTTGCATCTATCTGCATCCCTCTCTAGGTTTTCAAAATTATTATTTTTATATGGCAATAACCAATTTTATATGGCAATGACCGTGTTTCTCATATAATAAGGCTGGGTCTTTTTTTTTTTTTTTGAGCCCTGAAAAAATGGCTAGGCCATCTTTTTGGGGGTGACTTAATTCCCCTCCCTTGCATCCTCGGGAGGGCGGGCGACAACAGCTTGGATGTTTATCTCGGCGTTGGTGGGGCACTTCGTATTGGGAGACCTTCCGCCACTGTTGCTTTCCCTTCTCCCTGTGCCGCTGCGGCATTCGGAGCATTGCCACGGCATTTGGCACAGCCATGTGGGGCCAACCAGGACTCCTCCCTGCAACCAGAGAACCGCCTGAGACACTCGGCTTCAGGCGCTCCTGTCGCTGCCTTCCCGAGCATCGTTCGAAGGCAAAGCCCATTTTTTAAAAACGATGCCCTACTAAAACAAAGCCTCCCCTGCCTGAGAGGGCAGCCCAACCCCACGTGGGGAGGTGAACCTCCCAGGGCCACAGTGCAGGATTGGCCCACCCCTGGAGAAGCGCCCATCCACCATCCATGCCTGGCACCAAGCAGAGCATGAAAGCCTTGCCTGGGGCACCCCACGCAGCTGTCAGGTGGGCCCTCCTGCCCGATGGCAGAGTTCTGGCCAAGACAGTGAGCGCGTCCCCGCCGGGCCCTCCGCTCATCCTGCCAGGGCCATGCCAGAGCCCTGCGGGCTGGGCAGAGCCAGGAAAGTGAGCTACGGGTTTGCTACCTACCAAGTGAAAGAGTCAGTACCACCTACCAAGTGAAAGAGCCAGTCCAACTCAAACTTGGCTTGCCAAATCCCTCCAGCCCGACCCCGAAGGGGCCACCAGGAGAGGCCGCCTGAGGCAGTGATAGCACCCATCTGTCCACGGACAGGGAGATGAGGTGACAGCAGCGCTGCTTCCCTGGCTGACGGGTCCAGTGAAGAGAGCCCACAGTTGCCCATCATTTCCACTCCTCAACCAGCCTGTCCCCGTCCCCACGCATCTCCAAATGTGCCAGCAGCTCCAAACGTGGTGGTGATGCTCTAAACGCTGCAGCAGCACAGGCACCGGGCATCGGCGCTCACTTGGCAGAGCTCAGCTTGGAGGAAGATACAGCACGGGCCATCACCTCACCTCCCTGTCCATGAATGAGTGGGTGCTATCACTGCCTCTGGGGGCCTCTCCCAGTGGCTCCTTCAGGGTCGGGTGGAGGGACTCAGCAAGCCAAGCTCGGGTCAGCCTGGATCTTTTGCTTGGCAGGTAGGTGTGCACCCGCGCTCACTTCCCTGGCTCTGCCCAACCCACGCAGCCCCAGCACAGCCCTGGCGAGATGAGCAGAGGGCCCAGTAGGGAGGTGCTCACTGCCTTGGCCAGAGCTCCACTGCCAGGCAGGAGGGCCTGCCTGACAGTTGCGCGGGGCGCGCCAGGCAAAGCTCTTCCCAGTGCCTGGCAGGGATGGAAGCTGGGCGCTTCTCCCAGGGTGGGCCGATCCTGCACTGCAGCTCTGGGAGATTCGCCTCCCCACGTGGGGTTGGGCTGCCCTCTCGGGCAGGGGAGGCTTTGTTGTAGTAGGGCGTTGTTTTTAAAAGAATGGTCTTTGCCCTTGAACAATGCCTGGGAAGGCAGCGACAGGAGCGCCTGAAGCCGAGTGTCTCTGGTGGGACTCCGGTTGCAGGGAGGAACCCTGGCCAGCCCCATGTGACTGCACCAAACACCGCGGCAGCACAGGGAGAAGGGAAAGCAATGGTGGCAGCAGGTCTCCCAATACGAAGTGCCCTACCGATGCCAAGGCCTACATCCATGCTGATGCCACCTGCCTGCTGACCTGGCCTGCAGGCAGCACCATACCCGGGTCTACAGCAAAAGTACTTGGCGAGAGTAAGGAGGTTGGTAGCAAGGCATGGCTGCCCGTGAGGTGTTCCTAATGGCAAGCATCCCCCCTCCCCCCCCCCATTTTGCATGTTTTAAAATTGGCCTAAATTTGGGGGGAGGGGCTTAATTTCATTTTATGCCTATAAAACATGCTGGGACTTCCTATTGGGGGAAGCCGAATTGTTGGAGAAACACAGTATTATCTTTTTTTTTTCTTTGAATGTGTAAGACTTAACTTTCAGCTCCTCCATGTGACAATGCTGAGCCCAGCAGACTGCTAAATGGAATGTTACAATTTACCATGTGATTTTATAGTCTTTGGCTGTGAGCAAATATCTTACATAAGACCTTTACGAGTTAAGAAGGCTATTATGGTGTTAAAGATATCTTTAGAAAACAGGAACTGCTGAAAAAAAATGCATGCCAGTCTTTCTATCACCCCGTCTCCCATTTCAGTGATTCTTGGGTCTTTCAGTAAGAATTGCTTTAGTGAAAATATGAAAACATGCAAAGAAGAATACTC
Source organism: Bungarus multicinctus (assembly GCA_023653725.1). Classification (NCBI taxonomy): domain Eukaryota; kingdom Metazoa; phylum Chordata; class Lepidosauria; order Squamata; family Elapidae; genus Bungarus; species Bungarus multicinctus. The sequence goes on from CM042838.1 coordinate 81,454,825, forward strand.
TGCTGTGCAATTCTTGGATATGTTGTACTGTCTAAGGATTATGTGACATATTGTGCTATCTGAGGATTATGTAATCCCAGTTTCTGCACTCACAGAGCTTCAGTCTTTCAGAATATACAGTATATATTTCAGCAAAGCTCTGTTTTGACATCTATTTTACAGCCTATTCCCACCACAATCTGGGAAGAGAATTGCCCACCTGTTTCACTCAAAATGTGAGTGTGTGTAATTAACATGGAACTCATCAATCAATGAATACACCTGTATATACCATGCTTGTACTAATGTGCAGTGCTGAGAAAATTTTTGAAGTTTGGAAAGAAAACAATTAAAAGCCATTTTAGAAGCAACGGTTTGCAAGTCTATTGAAGCGTACTTCAGTAATTGAAGTAGTTAAGGCAGAAAAATTCTTACCTTCTTTTAATAGGTGCCCAGCAGGACACGTGTGCTTATAGCTGGTTATCTCCATTCATTTTGAATTATAACTCTCCAAGCTATCATTCAACTTGTCACCAAGTACAACATCCCAAAAGGATCCTGATTATACTGTGGCTCATTCTTGTCAAGAGACGTATGGCTGTCCCCACTGCCATTTTCTTTTAAAGCAACGACTGGGAAATATCCCTCTCTACTCAAGCATTTCTCTGATCTGGAATCAGATTGCCTTTTATTGCTTTTTAAAATATATGAACTTTGTTTTCATTATTGTTTTTTAGGATTGGTAAGTTTTGGTAATTAAATTTTTTAAATTTAATTATTCTATTGAAGAAGTTTTATGTAATTGTTCCTTTACACATTAATTTGAGCTTGTTTTGGAAGCAGACTGGAAAAAAGGAAACAATGACAATAATAGCAGAATATTTATCAGACTTACACCATAGGATTCTTGAGAAGATAAAAATGTGCCAAGCAGATATTAGAGGTGAAATCCTGGAAGAAAAATGTGATATAAATATATATTACACATCAAACAACTCTTCTTATTGGAAATTGGTTGTATCTCCATATTGGTGAATACACTTAGTAGAAATGGAAAATCTGGTTTTGCAGTTGTATCATCTGCAAACTGATTTCTATGATGGAAAACCATGAAAATATAATGTAAAATAGGCTCCTTCTGATGTGCCATTTCATGATATACCTTCTTGATTATAAATTGAGAAGCTTGATAGTGAAAGTTGGATAAAAGGATCCTTGGTGCTCTCTAAACTTGCTTGTTTTCTTGCAGAGGTTTCATTATCCAAACTAAGTAATTTCATCATGCTAGTAAGAAATGCAGTTTGCTGTTAGCTTATATTCTGGTGGCTTGCCTGTTAGTGTTGGTAGAGGTGATCTTAGAGATTCTTTGATTGGATTGTTTGCTGTTGGGTTCTTTGGCAGTTTCTTGAGTGGGTATTGTTTAGTTGATTATTGGTCTAATGTTAACCTTGGAGTTAATCTATGCTGATGTGGTTGCTGATTGCTGGTGGAATGGTGCTTAGGTTCCCCTTTGATCTGGTTGTTTGTCTCTTGTGCTTAGTTATAGTTGTAATTAATATCTATATGTCTATTGATGGCTGATTTTGTCAAAGTGCCGGGCTTCTAGAAATTCCCTAGCATTTTTGAACTTGGCTCAGTCTAGGATGGTCACATTTTCCCAATTAAAACTATGGATAAATCTGTCTATATGTAGTGAAATTAAAGAATTTTCATCATGTTTTCTGACTACCAGTTGGTGTTCATAGATGTGTTCTGCCAGTCTTCTGCCTGCTTGTCCTATATAGGGTTGTTGTAGTCCTTGCATTGTATGTTGTAGGTGACTCTTGTTTTTACTTCTGGGGTTATTGGGTCTTTTGGTCTGCTTAGGACACAGGGGTCAAACTCAATAGGGTCACAGGATGTATCGCAATGTATCACAATGTTTTTTGCCTTTGTGGAGTTGGGGTGGATGTGACCTGCATGTGACACATCTGGCCTGTGGGCCACCAGTTTCACACCCCTGGTTTAGGATGTTTTGAAGGGCTTTAGTTGGCTTGTATGCTATGCTGATTCCATGTGGTTGTAGTATTCTGTTGGTGGTTTCTAACATATTCTTGATGTATGGCAGTGCAATTCTTTTTAGAGTTTGTGTTGGTTGGATAAATCTTCAAAAGCTTGATAGAACTTTTAATTTCAGACAGAATGAAAGGTTGTGGTTCGAATACAGGAAGTCCTCAACTTACAACAGTTCATTTAATGACCGTTTGAAAAAAGTGACAATTTTTCACACTTACAACCATACGATGGTCATGTGATTGAAATTCAGATGCTTCGTGGTTGACTCATATTTTTATGATGGTTGCAGTGTCCCAGGGTCCTTTTTTGAGAGCTTTTGACAAGCAAAGTCAATGGGGAAGCCAGATTCACTTAATAGCTATGTTACTAACTTTACAACTGCAGTGATTCATTTAACAACTAGGGCAAGAAAGGTAAAAAATGGGGCAAAATTAACTTAACAAATGTTTCACTTTGCAACTGAAATGTGGACTCAATTGTGGTTGTAAGCTGAGGACTATCTGTAGTAGCCATCATGCTATCGCTGCTCTGTTGCTTCTCACTATTTTAATAGATTAAGTTTCATCTACTTGTTTTCTGAAAATGCTGATAAATACGTATAATTTCCTTTTTCCTTTATTTTTAGCTTAATGACACAATTCAACTGCAGCATAAAATGTTTCATTCACAGTTGAAGATTACAGCAGCATCTATTTATTTTCAGTTCACAAAGCCTCAGCCAAGTCATGTACCACCTTCTGGTTTCTTTCTAGGGGGAAGCATGTAGAGTCATCGAGCATGGAATCAAGGACTATCTTTTAACAATTGTAGGGATTTATATATTTCCACTTGTTTCCAGCAGAACTTGCAGTAATGTAGTAGAACACTCTCAAATGTGTCCTTAATGTTTTGTTTTGTCAAAGAGGCAATCCAGCCTCCTAAGCGAATGAAGTCTTAACCATAAGCAACATTCCTGAATCACAAAGATTTCTATCTTTGGGGAATCTTACCCACAACTTAACACTCCAATGGGAGACATGGGGATGGAGTGACCTGGACAATTAGTTCTTCTGAGCTTGCAGCTTGAGCACCCATCAGTTAAAAGGGCAAAGAGATATTTTATGAAGAGGTAATCTGCTTTTTTTCCCTTCCTTCAATCATGCATTTACTTACCAATCCATTTTTAAGGCCGATACTCAGAATATCAAAGGGACAAACAATAGGAATAACAATGAAAAGAAACTAGGAAGGAAGTAATAAGAAATAATAAGGATGACAAACATTAAACTGTGGATGCCAGTTTGTGTGTACATGAGAGAGATATCACCTGCTTGGTAATAGGACTGCCTTTGAAACAGAAAATTAGTTAGCAAAGAAAAGAAGATTACCCAACTGAAATATAATTAATAATGCATGGACAAAAAGGAACAGAAAAAAGAAGATTGGTTTAAGAAGCTTACAGCCACAAAAGCTAGCATTTCATTGAACTTCTCCAGAAAACACTGAGTGTATAAAAGTGATCCACCAGAAGATGAAACATTTGTAGCTTGAAAAGAAGTTGTTGAATGAAATCATTCCTGGACATATTGGGATTGATTAAAAATCAGTTGCAAACCATTCTGTATTAATTTGTCAGGTAAGAGCAGATGCCTCTCTTTTCAAAAGGATTGGAAAATATGGAAACTGGTTGGGCAAACTGGCTGACAAATTTAGTAGTTTTCTTTACAATGGAAGCAATGAAAATAACATAAATTAATGTCTGGTGGGGATCAGTAGACCTATTAAAAATAAAGTAATAATTTCCTGGTCAAATCAGGTATAAATTACATAGATACTGAGAAGATGGTAGTAATTTTAGTTAAAAAGTGTGTACATTAATATTTATTTTGTGTCTTCTTACAATTACTTATGGTATTAAAATTTGGCAATACCATAATTCTATTTGTCCAATAATAATTGAGGATTATTCATTGAATGGAGGATTCAGGTGTAACATAAAAACAAATAATTGCTGAAAGTGAGAAGAGCTGAATGTTAACATTAAAATAGTTTAGTAAAATAAAAGGATGTAAAGGATGTCAAAAGAATTGGCCATGGAAGTTATTTGGGAGACAGTTTGTTCTGTCAAATTTACCTATGTTTGAATCACTGTTAAACTTGACCATGTATTGCTTTTATATGGGTTTGTCATTTAAAATGATTAAAATATTCTGTAACTCTTTGATAAAAATTGGCTATATTCTCAAATTCAATTGAAGTTGTTGTCATTATGGTTATTGAAAACTTGTTTGTTTCAAGTTCTATTTGATTCTCATCTGAATTAGTTGAACTAATTGTTTTCCACTACTATAAAGATGCAATACATGTGCATGGTTTTAATTTCATTTTTCATAAGTTATTTTAATATCAGGTGGCATAGTGGTGCGGTAGCCTAGAAGTGGAGCTCAGGAAGCTGTAAATTTGATTCTAGGTAGAGGTAGATATTTCTCTCTCTGGGCACAATGAGAATATGTCTACTGAACAAAACTCTGCATTGGTGATGGGAAGGGCATCCGGCCATTAAACAGTCTGCTAGCTCCATTCAGTTACCCAGATTCCACCCTGCAAAGGATTATGAGGTCATTAAAAGATTGTTATTGTTGTTGTTGTTGTTGTTATTGTTGTTATCCCATAAAATCTTCACCGTCTCATTCTTGACAACCTTTTCACTTTATGTTCCCATGATCTTTTATATTTTTTACATAATGACAATGGATTAATTTAGCAACTCGATTATGTGTAGCTTTGTAGTCAGCTTGCACGATTCTGCTGCACTCACATATTAAGTATGAAACAATTTCAACTTTGTCATTGCAAAGTCGGCAGTTTAGATTGTCCGTGGATTTTTGTATCTTCACTTTCATGGCATTAGTTTGTAGTGCTTGTTCTTGAGCAGCAAGTATTAAACCTTCTGTTTCTTTCTTGATGGTTCCTGTCTTAAGCCATGCCCATGTCAATTGTTATCACATTTTCCTTCAATGTTTTTCAAGTGCTGTCCATGCAAAGCTTTGGTTTTCTATCCATTTAATCTGTCATCCAGCTGTTTTTCCTTATATTCTGCCTTTGTTTCTGTTGCTTTTATAATGTTCTCCATTTTCACAGCCTGCAGCAATTTTTCTGCACTTTGGTTCACATAATCATTTAACTTCATTTTTCTTCTTCTACAATTTGATAGATTTGCAATAGTCCTCTGCCCCCTATTCTTCTTGGAAGGTATAACCTGTTGATGTTACTTAAGGACATAAAGCATGGTACATATCCAACAGTTTACACATTGTCTGTATTCGAAAGTCCCATAAGATCTTCACCTTCTTATTTTTGACAACTTTTTCCACTCTATGTTCCCATGACTTTTCAGATTCAGGTGAGTTGCATTTTTTACATAATGATCAGTGGACTAATTTAGCAAATCGGTCATGTCTAGCTTTGTAATCATTGTGCTATTTTGCATTATTATTATCATTATCATTATTATTATCATTATCATTATCATTATTCTGCACAAAAATGACAGTGTACACAGCAAACAAGATAACCATGCTGGGTTTCGTATCACAAATCACTAGTCGAACACTTCCCAAGTGGACTGTGTGATATATTGGTGGATTATGCGAGCAGATCCCAGTAAGGTGGCCTTCTGCAGCTGACCAATGGTAATCTTGTCAGCGCCAATTGTTTTTAAGTGTTTGTCTAGGCACAGGACCCAGTGTGCCTCTTTAGGCACAGCACCCAGTGTGCCGATTATCACTGGAACCACCTGCACTGCTTTATGCCAGAGTCTTTGCAGTTCAATTCTCAAGTCCTGATATCTGGTGACTTTTTCAAGTTGTTTCTCATCGATTCTGCTGTCACCAGGTATGGCAATGTTGGCAATCCACACTTTTTTCTTCTCCACAATTGTGATATCCGGGGTATTGTGTTCCAGAACTTTGTCAGTCTGTATTTGGAAGTCCCACAGTAGTTTTGCATGCTCATTTTCTACCACTTTTTCAGGCTTATGATCTCACCAGTTCTTTGCTATAGGCAGATGGTAGTTGTGACACAAGTTCCAGTGGACCATCTGAGCGACTGTGTTGTGACGTTGTTTGTAATCAGTCTGAGCTATTGTCTTGCAACAGCTCAGTATGTGATCAATAGCTTCATCTGCTTCTTTGCAGAGTCTGCATTTGGGGTCATCAGCAGATTTTTCTATTCTGGCTTTGATTACATTCATTCTGATGGCTTGTTCATAGGCTTCAAGGATCAGGCCTTCTGTTTCTTTCTTCAGTGTTCCATTGGTCAGCCATAACCAGGTCTTTTCCTTAACTACTTTTATTGGATCTTTTCAAGGAACTGTCCATGCAGTGCTTTGTTACACCAGCTGTCAGCCTGAGTTTGCATCGCTGTTTTTCTATATTGATTCTTGATTCGCTGCAATTTGAGCAGCTTCCTCTTGTTGACCCCCATCATAGCTGATTCAACACTGTCTTTCACATAATCTGCCAGAGCATGCTTCTCTTCTTCAACTCTCTGCTTCACTTACAAAAGTCCTTTGCTGCCTGCCTTTCTGGGCAAATATAGCCTGTTGACATCACTACGCGGGTGCAGTGCATAGTGTATGGTCATCAGTTTTCTTGTTTTCCCATCCAAGCTGTCCAGTTCTGCCTGTGTTCAGTTTATGATCCCAGCAGTATATCTGATGACGGGTACGGCTCAGGTATTTATAGCCTTGATGGTGTTACCGCCATTCAGTTTGATTTTTAGAAGTTTTCTGACTTTGTATGTATTCTTTGCTGACCACATTTTTCACTGGCCTGTGCTTGATATTATCCATCTGCAATATGCCCATGTATTTGTAGGCTTCGGGTTGGTGGCACTTGATGGTTTGTCCATTAGGCATTTCAATTCCATCACTTTCTACAATCTTCCCTTTCTTCAGTGCCACTGTGGCTCATTTGTCCAGGCCAAACTTCATGCTGATGTCAGTGCTGAAAATTTGAACTGTATTGGTCAGTGACTGGATTTCAATTTCTGATTTTACGTATAACTTCAGATCATCCATGCACAGCAGGTGAGAAATTTTCTATGAATTTTTAGCAGTTTGATAACCCAGGTTAGTTTTCTGTAAAATTGTTGACAGGGAGGTCATGGCAATGATGAACAGCAGAGGTGATAAAGAATCACCCTGGAAAATCCCTCTTTTGATGTTGACCGGTTCATAGCTTTCACTTCCAAAAACAGTTCTGTTTTCCAGTGCTTCATCGCATTTGCAGTGAAAGTACCAATGCACTTGCATATTCAATGACATCCAGGCACTTGATGATCCAGCTGTGCGGTAGTGAATCAAATGCTTCCTTGTAGTCAATCCAAGTTGTATGCAGATTTGTTTTTTGCCTTTTGCAGTTTTTTAAAATAATTTTATCGATCAGGAGCTGATCTTTTGTGCCTCTGTTTCCTCGTTTGTTTCCTTTCTGGTCTACTGGCAAGATGTTATTTGCTTCTAGGTAGTCCTGAATCCTGTCAGCTATGATGCCGGTCAGCAGCTTGAACATGGTTGGCAGACATGTTATTGGCCTGTAATTTGCAGGTGTTGCCTCTTTTGCTGGATCTTTCTGTATCAAGTAAGTTTTCCCAGCTGCTAACCATTCACTAATGTTTCCTGTCTGCAGCATCTCATTGAATTGTTTGAGATTTTTCTGTGCAGGCTGGTCAGGTATTTGAACCAAAAGCCATGCAGTTGATCATTGCCAGGCGATGTCCAGTTCTTGACTTTTTTCACCCTATTGCTTATCATTTCAGTAGTTATTTCCAGTTGCTCCATTTTGTTCCTGGAGAATTTTGTCTCAAAGTCTCTGATCTACCAAGCATTTTTTGTTGTAACATTTCTCAGTCTCCCATAGGTCTTTCCAAAACTGAGTAGTTGCCGTTTTTTCAGGTTTTTCAATTTTTGTATCCCCCGTCTGATTCAGACTCTGATAGAACCATCTTTGGTCTGATTGGAACAATCGATTTTGTTTGTACTGGATGACTCTGGCTTGGTATCTTTCAATTTTTCTTGCTGTTGCTGTTATCTGCTGCTTCACAATTTCCAATGCTTCATCAAATTTTCTTGTGCTGAGCCCATATTTTTTTTATCAGATGTTTCTTGATCTTGCTGTTCTTCAGCTTTTTCTCCTGGAAATGCTTCAAGTTGATTGCATCTGCTCGCAGGCTCTTGATTTTCAACTCCAACCTGATTTTCCACTGCAGTTTTCCAGGTGATTTTCTAGGTGGCTGCGGCTGTTGAATCCTCAGTTCTTCTGTTACTATGACTGCTGTACTGTAGGCAAGCTGATTTGTTTGTTCAATTGATGTTATCTGGACTGCTGCAAGTGCATAGTTCGCATCTATCATCAATGGTGCCAAATATTTTCTATGCACAGTCTTCAATGTTGGAAGCCTTCTTCTTTCTGCATTTGTTGCAGTGTGTGCCAAGATTTTAGCTTTCAGTTCTTGCTGCCTGGCATTGAATACTCTTGGTGTTTCAGTGATAACTTCAGGCCTTTGCTGATCCTGTTTTTGCAAAATATCTGCATTTTCTTCAAATTCAGGCTGTTCAGTTGCTCCAAATATTATTGGAGTATTTTCTGCTGACACTTCGACAGTTTGCTGTTCAGCAGTCTGTGTTCCCGTTTCACAATTTTTCCGTATTTCTTCAAGTTCGACTTCACTGAGCACATCATCATCATCATCATCATCATCATCATCATCATCATCATCATCATATCAGGTGGCAAGCCTCAGCTGATACTGGCTGTATTTGAAAAAACTAAACAAAGTTGACTTTGTTATAACAGAATGTGAGCAAATACTTCTGCACCCAGCATTTCCTAAAATATAGGCCACATTGGAAAGTTGGGGGATGTGGGAGACATTTTGGAAATCACTTATTTTTCTGCCAAAAAAATTGCCTATCTTGACTTTTCCATATCATCAACAGGAGTTGTATTTTATTCAGTGAAATTTGTACTTTTATGCGGCTTTGAAAATGAAGATTAGAAACTTGCAGAGGGAGTAGGAGACAGAGGTCATAATTACTATTTTTTAAAAGTATTTATTCAAAAGTACAATTATCCTGCAGTTTATATTGGAAAGATTACATGAAAATGGGTGCTGCTAAAATACACAAAAGAAATTGCAAAAATACCCAGGGAATGAGGAATGTATTACTTTTCACAGTTCTCCCGAAACAACATTTCTCTATCTTCATGTCAGGCAATGGCTATTCTGAGTTACTTTTGAGAGGAACATTTGACATCTGAAAACAAGTCCTTTTTGCTTGCAGTCTGTGTCAAAATGATTATAGAAATGGTCTCAATAACTGTAAAATCCATTTACTGCTGTCCCATGTTTAGCAGTTTGAGTGCCAAAGAGTACCAAAGGAGGGGGATATATATATATACCATAACCTAGGAATAATTTCATAGGTTTGGGGGGTGGTGATCATATTATATTTTCATTGATCGTCTTAATGAAAAGGAAAAGAATCCATGATGGAATAAATAAGTGTAGAAGCTTTATAAATCAGCAGAGCAAAGATCTTTTGGCTGAAAAACATTTGAGTTAAAGCTCAATTCTAATTAAATCAGCAGGTGGAATAAGATCCAATATTGAAGACATGGAGTGGAATTATTTTGGCAAATAGGCTGGAAATGATCAATTTTAGAATATGAGCCAGTGCAGTTTTTAAAATATCCTTGGTGATTACTAAATCATATCCATGTTGGCAACATGGTCAATAAAGCAAGAACTCAAAGCTCAGAATATAAAGAGAATTCATTTAATGTTTTATTTCTTTATAATGTTCCAAATGAGTCACAAAGGATGTTCTTTTATTGTGATAGTATACAAATTTATTTATTTAAATAAATTAAATATCTGAATTCATTAAGAAGTTTATTTTAAAAGCTAATGCTAGTAAACGATGATGTAAAATGACAAGTTGACTACTAATATGGCCAGTAATGTTCATGTAATTCCTTTCTGCATAACATTTCAACAAGTGATTGGTCTCATTCGAGACAACGATGAATCCTCATACAGACAGGAGGTTATACAATTTGCCTCGTGATGTAACTGGAACAATCTGGAACTGAACACATGCAAAACTGTAAAAATGGTGGTAGACTTTAGAAGAAACCCTCCCATACTACCACCTCTTACAATATTAGACAACACAGTATCAACAGTAGAGACCTTCAAATTTCTAGGTTCTACTATATCACATGACCTAAAATAGACACCTAACATCAAAAACATCATCAAAAAAGCACAACAAAGAATGTTCTTTCTGCGCCAACTCAGAAAGCTCAAACTGCCTAAGGAACTGCTGATACAGTTCTACAGAGGAATTATTGAGTCTCTCATCTGCACCTCTATAACTGTCTGGTTTGGTTCTGCAACCCAACAGGACAGACACAGACTTCAGAGGATAATTAGGACTGCAGAAAAAACAATTACTACCCACCTGCCTTCAATTGAGGACCTGTATACTGCACGAGTCAAAAAGAGGGCTGTGAAAATATTTACAGACCCCTCACATCCCAGACATAAACTGTTTCAACTCCTTCCCTCAAAACGACGCTATAGAGCACTGCACATCAGAACAACTAGACACAAGAACAGTTTTTTCCTGAAAGCCATCACTCTGCTAAACAAATAATTCCCTCAACACTGTTCAACTATTACAAAGTCTGCACTATTACCGCATCACTCCTTCTCATCACTCCTTATCACCCATCCCCTCCCACTTGTGATTGTAGGACTGTAACTTTGTCCCTTGTGTCCTTATGATTTATACTGTTTCCTAGTATGATTTGACTGTTGATTGTACCCTATGACTATCATTAAGTGTTGTACGTTATGATTCTTGATTCTTAACAAATATATCTTTTCTTTATGTATACTGAGAGTATTTATACCAAGATAAATTCCTTGTGTGTTCAATCACACTTTGCCAATAAAATATTCTATTCTATTATATTTATGATACATTTTAAAATGTTCAGTTGACTCGGTTTCACGTTTAATGAATAAAAGAGATAACAACAACAACAACAATAATAGTAATAATAATAACAACATCCTCCACATCTGCCTATCCCAGGTCCTTAGAAAGGATTGGATAAGTGGATAAAAATTTGATATTCAATCTGTACATCTGACTGTCTGACAAACCAACCATAGAATAGGAGAATATCACAAAATATCAGAGCTGAAAATTAAATTGAAAGATTATGGCATAAACTAGCTGTGCATTCCAATGGGAATCAGCATATTGGGTGCCATACAAAAAATCTTGGACAGCACTTACAAAATCTGTATATTGACGAAAAAGCAATTCATGTCCTTTCTTTCCTTATTTAATGATGGGTTAGCCTATCTTGAATTGTACTGCTGGGCAAATATACTATTGCAGAATAAATTCACTGTGGCATTTTATAGTAGAAAACCTTTTTTTTTTTTTTTGCAAATTGCCTTAATAAAGTAATTAATCACCATTTGTACATTAGGTTCTGGACCTCATTGTTTATAATTCACCCCAACTGCACCACAATGTATTTATATAGACTTGCAATGTTTCACGAATCTAATGAAATACAATTTAGTTAGTGCAAGTTTTACTATTAATAAAGCATTAATCTTTAAAATGTTTTTAAAAAATTGTTTACCATAACTATGCTTTTCCAAGTTCTCTTCCCAAATTCCTCCCCTGCTTTCCAGAAGTGATATATGATTATTAATGAGGTGTTTTGAACTAAAACTTTCCAATTAAAGTAACTGAGCAGTTATATTACTTTGCCTTGTTTTGCCTTCAAGTTGCAATTGATTTTAAATTTAAGCTTCTTAAACAGCTAATGGATACATTCTAAAACTGTTAACTTTAATACATTCTTTAATTACTTGGCTATAGTGCAATTGATACCAATCATTGTTGATATTGTCAATATCATTGCTGTTAGGTTAATTGCAGTTCAGTTACAATTTGTCAAATGCTAGGAATTTTTACACTCTACAGAAGAGGATGAAATTCCTTGCTTTGTGAGTTTCTATGACAATTTTGCAGCTTACAATACATGCCATAAAACAAAGGATCTTACACTACTGCTGATATCCAACATCTTAATCCTATATCATGAACATTCTGGTAGCCAAGCAAGTTTGGTTTCAGAGAAGTATTATTTAAGGATCAGATCAAAAACTGGAGGAAACTACAGTATGTCAGAAACTTCACCAAGAACTGAAAGTGATTTTGCTTGATCCTTTTTATTTGATGATATTCAGAAAGAGGCTCCTTCCTTATCCAGGCACAGATGACCCAGATTTGGAGAAAAAAGGCGATCCTTAAGTCTTCAAAAAGAAAAGGAGGAAAAGGTAAACAGCAATGAAAGAGCTTAAGAATTCTAAAAGGATTTAGATGACTGCATGGATCAATAATTGTAAATAATTGGGAAAGGAGAATGGAGATTTTTACATAAAGGTGAAACAATAGCAGCTTCTTTTTTCTTGTTTCAGCAATAATTTTTTCTCAGTCTACTTTGTGTAGTTGTGTTCTCTTTTATTGCTCTTGGAAACTCTAGATGCATCTAATTCTTCAATCTGCTGAATTGAAAATGGATCTGGGACTTTAATTACTGTTTAAACTCACAATATCTGCAGCTTCAGGGAGAATACAATATGGAAAAAGTAAGTTAGGTGACTTCTGTGATAGAATGCTGTCAATTAACACTATAAACCATTTATAATAGATCAATTTCAGGGATCAGGATAAGATATTCACCTGAGCAATTCATCTTAAGTGTGAGGCTTCTGCCTGGCATTGCACATGATAATTCTTTGCTTCCTACAGCAATCAGTTCTAGATTGCAAAAATACAGGAAAAGTGGTATAGAGTTTGTATCTTTTGGGAAAGTTTTTCTTTACTTTCTAAACAGAATGTGTGTGTGTTAACGCCATCACATGCTTAACGTACTTATTTTACTTTTGATTTGTAAATAAGTGCCTCATGCAATCTGAGGACAACGAGTTCTCTATTTTAATATGGGAGGAGGGTGGTATTTTTATGGCTGTTTTTTATTTTTAAGCTGAGGCATATCTTGGGACATTTTTTAATAAATAAATTATGTGTTACTGTGTTAGGTTTATGCTTCATTTTTAGCAGATGCTGATGTGATGACCAGAAGAATAGAGACATCCATTCGTATTCAAAATAGAAGTGTGTTGTGGAGCGACGGAATTACTCAGGCAGAGACCAGGTCAAGGTTTCAGCTTAACACTTTATTAACAGGCAAAGAGGGTTACCGCTACTGCCGCGCTAACACGGCAGCCAGCTGGAGCGGCAACAGCTGATGCCGTTTGACAGCCGCCTTTTATAGCCGGCTGTCAAACGGCTCCAGCCAATGGGAGAGGTCCGTGCTTCCCGCTGGAAGCACGGACCTGAGTGAAGACTCAGTCCATACACAACACTCCTCTCTCCCAGTGAGGAGCATGCGTAGTCCTTCAGATACGCTGAACGCCTGCGAATTCATCCGGATCTTCTAGGCTCCGTCAAAAATGGCGCCGAGTTGCTGTCTGGTGCCCTCTGCATGTCTTTCGGACGACGGTGAGGCTGCTGGGCTGTCTGGAGCTGGGTCTGCACCTTGGTCAGCTTCCCCATCTGGTAGGTTATCGTTCCGGTGGGTTGGAAGCTGGTTTCGTCGAATGGTGTGGTTGCTTCTGCATGGGGCTCGTCTGGATGACCTCTGGGTGCCGTGCTCCAACGCTTCCTCAGGTGGTCCACGTGACGCCGCCAGGTCCGTCCATCAGGTAACTTGGGACCAGTTACTGCTATCACAAGCCCTGGTAACCATAGTGGTTGCCCAGCAAAATTTCTGACAAACACCTTGTCATTTATCCGGAACCCTCTGTCTTGGCTGTTTGACCCAAGGGGAAGCAAAGGGGCATAATTTGGGTGCAGCCTGTCCAAAGTGGTCCTCAGCCAGTGTCCCATTAATATTTCGGCTGGTGACCTATTAGAAGAGGCACAGGGTTTAGTATGTTGGCTCAATAGGTATTGGGCCAGCCTGGCATGCCAGTTAATAGGACCCAATCTTTGTAGCACTTCTTTGGCAGATCTAACTGCCCTCTCAGCCAGCCCATTGCTGGCAGGATGAAAAGGGGCTACTAATATGTGCCTGATGCCCAAACTTGCTAGAAACATCTCAAACTCACCGGAGGTGAATTGGGGGCCATTGTCGGATACTACAGAATCAGGAAGGCCATGTGTGGCAAACATCCTAGTCAGTGCTTTGCTGACTGCTTCCGTAGTGGTGGAGTGCATTAAAGTTAATTCCACCCATTTTGAATATGAATCTACTACCACCAGGAAAGTGCGCCCATGGAAGGGGCCTGCCAAGTCTATGTGTATTCTGGACCAGGGGCTGCCTGCTTCCTCTCAGGTCCTAGGGGTGGCTGCTGGTGGTAATGCCCTGGTGGCCTGGCACGCCTGGCAAGAATTTACCCAGTTAGAGATTTGGGCATCCATGCCTGGCCACCATACGTAGCTGCGGGCTAGGGCCTTCATTCTCACAATCCCTGGGTGACCCTCATGCAGCACCTTCAGTATCGAGGTTTGCAATTTGTGGGGAATGACTACTCTGGTTCCCCATAGTAAACAGCCTTGCAAGGAGGAAAGTTCCTGCTGGCGTAATTTGTAGGGTAGGAAGTCTGAAGGATAAGGGGCCGTAGGCCACTCCTTCCCTACCCAGTCCAGGACTTGGGATATTACCTGGTCCTTGGCCTGAATGGGCAGCGATGTCAGCAGCAGTGACTGGAAGCTTGAGTTCGTTGATAAGAAAGACTGTGGTTGCAGGTGCTGGGTCCACGACTGGCACTGGCAGGGGACAGCGGCTGAGTGCAACAGCATGGCAAAGGCTTTTCCTGGATCGATGGATTAGAGTGTAGGAATACGCAGCCAGGAAAACCGTCCATCTGGTCATCCTTGGGGACAAAATCTGGGGAGTCTGTTTAGTGCCGGATAAAATACCTAACAGTGGCTTGTGATCAGTTATGAGTTCGAAATGATGCCCGTAGAGGAATTCATGGAACTTCTTCACTGAAGCCACTGCAGCCAATGCCTCCTTGTCAATCTGGCTGTAGTTGCGTTCAGTGGAAGATAGTGTCCTGGAAAAGAAGGCTATAGGTGCCTCTGCACTGTTAGGCAGTTTGTGGCTCAGGACGGCCCCAATTCCGAAAGGAGAAGCATCGGCTGCTAGAATGAGTGGTAAGTCTTTATTGAATTGTATTAAGATGGCCTTTGATGTTAGCAATGACTTGACTTCTTGGAAAGCAATAGTCTCCCTTGGTCCCCAGTGCCATGGCGAATTCTTGTCTAAGAGTCTATGAAGGGGCTCGGCAACAGAAGCTTTATGGGGCAGGAACGAAGCATAGAAATTCAAGAGGCCCAGGAAAGCTTGAAGCTCAGTTTTGTTAGTAGGAGTAGGCGCATCGTGAATGGCCTTGACCTTTGACTCAGTTGGGTGAATACCCGTGGCATCAATCTTGTAACCTAAGAATTCCACTTGTGGAGTGGCTATGGTGCATTTCTCCCTTTTTAGCATTGAGACCAGATTGCCTGAAACGGTCAAGTACACTTCTGACCCTTTGTAGTAATTGCTGTTGATTGTTAGCAGATACCAGAATATCATCAAAGTAAGGCACAATGCCTGGTAACCCTTGCAGTATTCGTTCCATAAGGGATTGGAAAATTCCAGGGGCCACACTAACTCCGAATTGTAGGCGTGTGCATTTGAAAGCCCCTCTGTGGGTTACTATTGTTTGCAGTTCAGCAGTTTCATCATCAACAGGAAACTGTTGATATGCCTGGGACATGTCCAACTTTGCAAAAATGGAACCAGGCTCAAGGGAATGGAGTAAATGTTGTACCACAGGGACTGGGTACGCACTAACTTGTAAATATTTGTTTATGGACGACTTGTAGTCCGAGCAGATCCTTAAATTTCCATCCTTCTTTAACGGTGTTACTATCGGGGTTTCCCACTTTGAGAAGTCTGTAGGTTTCAGTATGCCCTGCTTGATTAATTTGTCAAGTTCCTTGTCTAGTTTAGGACGAATTGCAAAAGGAACTCTGCGGGGCTTCAAACGAATTGGTACTGCCTGGGAGTCTACCCTGAAGGATATTGGGGTTCCCACGTAGCAGCCTAGGCCCTCACTGAATACATCTGCATAGTCCCTGAACAGGGATTCAACTTCTGAATTGGTAATGGCGTGGATTCCCCCAGGGCTGGGAACCAATCTAGTCCCAATAGGCTTGGGAGGACGCCATCCACTATCACTAGAGGCAAGTGACCCTTAAACCCTTGAAAATGGACAAGGAACTTGCCTTTTCTGATGACAGGGATGGTTCTGCCTTGGTAGTCCCGAAGTGTTAGATTGCAGGCTTGAATTTTCTGTCTTGACATTCTGGGGAGTAGCTTCTTTAAGGTGTCCCACGAGATGATGGATAATGCAGAGCCGGTGTCAACCTCCATTCTGCAGGGTCTACCTTCTATAGAAACAGTGACACTAATTTTTTAGATTTATTTTTTTGTATTTTAGACTGATAGCATGTGAAACAGTCCTCAATTTGTCTAGGGTATTGAATGAGCTTCTGGGGCCTTTGTGGCTGGTTGAAGGTTTTCCCTGCCTGACAAATTTTGGCCAGATGGCCTTTCTTTTGACACCTTAAACATATGACATTCCTGAATCTGCACGATGCCCTGAGATGGTTGCCCCACAGCTTAAGCATGTAGTTTGTAAATGTGGGGTTTGGCTTATACCTTGCCTGAACTCTTTTTGATTTGCGTTGGGCTGTCTGAGGCGGTTTACCTCAGTAGCCTCTTCTGGGCCATTTTCTGTAGCAGGCTTCCTCAAAATATACTGTTGGATTTTCTAGTCTGCTGGGTTTTCCCTGAATTTCAGCTGCTGAGAGTGCTGACAGCTCAGCAGCCTGGGATTCCTCTATGGCTTGCTTTAAGGTTAGATCCCCTTTGGCTAATAACGTCTTTGTAATTTGGGGTCTCTAATGCCACAAACCAGCTGATCGAGCAGCATATCGTCCAGGTAATCTCTGAACCCGCAATGCAAGGCAGCTGTTCTCAGTGCTTCCATATAATCACTAATTGTTTCCCCCTCTGTTTGGATGCGCCTTCTGAAAGCATGGCGCCTAGCAATTCTGGAAGGCTTAGGGGAGTAGTGATTTGAGAGAATTTCTTGCAGTTCCTCCCAAGGAATAGTCTTAATAGATCTTGGGGCCAGTAATGCTGTTGCGGTGTCAAAAACCGTGGCTCCGCAAAAGCTTAGGAAGTAAGATTTTTTCCTATGCTCAGAAATTTCTGACAGGTCTAAAGCATCTAAAAAGCAGTCAAACCGGTTCTTGTATGACTCCCACGTCTCAGCGGTCGGTCTGAAGGGCGGGAATGCAGGATTCGAAGTCATCTTCTGTCAGCTGTGAAGTTTTTCCTCAGGCAAGTTAGAGACGGTGCTTCGCGGCTAGAGGCAGCAACTCTGTAGCGATTTCAGCTCTCAGCTAGTGATTCGCTCTTTTCTCTCTCTTCTTGCCTGGCTTGCCTTTATTAAGTATCCCGTCCTCGTCGCCAGTGTTATGGAGCGATGGAATTACTCAGGCAGAGACCAGGTCAAGGTTTCAGCTTAACTCTTTATTAACAGGCAAAGAGGGTTACCGCTACTGCCGTGCTAACACGGCAGCCAGCTGGAGCAGCAACAGCTGATGCCGTTTGACAGCCGCCTTTTATAGCCGGCTGTCAAACGGCTCCAGCCAATGGGAGAGGTCCGTGCTTCCAGCTGGAAGCACGGACCTGAGTGAAGACTCAGTCCATACACAACAAAGTGAGTATTTGGTTTGGCTATTTTTCTGGTTCTTCCAATCTTCAATGTCTTTTCCCAATTCTGCATCCATATGTACTTATGTTTTTAGTTTTTGATGTTTCTCATATGCATACTTATGTAACATACACATTTCTGTATTTTACCTCAAGATATCTCTTTTTGTTTCTCTTCAAAATCCACTTTTGGAACCACTTTCCTTAATATAATGCATTTTATTTCATACTTCTCACAAATTGATACAGGTAATTACAGTAATTTTCTGTTTTATACTTCATTTCTCTTTGCTTGTTTCTTTAATACATAAAGAACAAAACTGAAATCAAGAAAACACAAAAAAGAAAAATTAAACAAACGTAATTAGCTGCTTATTTTTAAATGCATAGTTTTAAAATAAGTAATCCTAAGGAATGATATATTTTAAATATGTATTCAATTTTTAATAAATGTATTTGTGTTGTAGAAGTCATTATGAGGAATTACTTTATTAGAACTCTTAGGTGTAAAAATAGAAAGCGTATTTCAATAACACAGACCTCAATTAAAAGGTATTGACTGTTCTATTAAGCTTTCAACCAATACTATTTCTCATGTATTACCTATTCCGAGAAAAATGCACTTTATTTTCTAGTGTTTTGCTGTAGTAAATTGAGCAATGGAAAACAAAATTTAACCATATTTTCCAGAAAGATTTTAAATGGTAGAATTTAAATGATTTGGATATGCACCATTCTCCAAATGCCCTTGATTGGGAATAGGTCCAACCAAAAGTCTAAATCCAGAATACTATTGTTGTATAGTATATGTGAGATGTGTGTGCATTAATATTTTTCCTATTATGTCTGTCTGGTCTTACTATTACAGGCAAACACAGCCAGAGGATATGTATAAGAATCCTGCCAGGAAAACAATTTGTGTTCTTGTATTTATATTCCTTCTTTGTACAACAAAGTAGAATAAATGCACTTGGACAAACATACCAGAAGCTACGGATGGGTAGATTTACTCCAACAGTTGGTTTCTTTAGTTTGTTGAATAGATTTCAGATTCATAAAAAATTCTCTGCTGAATGGTCATCACAGGTATTCTTTAAATTTATCTGTTTGATCTGAATCATTCATGAAACTCATTTCAGAGATTTGATTGAGCGAACTTGAAATCAATTTTCCAAAGGGAAGTTGAATATACCAGAAGCATATGCTTGCTCAGATTTGGTTAAGAGTGAAATGATACACTAAAATGTATTATGAAAGAGACAGAAAATAAATTTATGCTATTTATTCATATTGATCATATGAATTATGAAAATGAAATACATTAATTTTTTTACGTAATATTTACCTGTGGAGGTAAACTTACTACAGTAAGTTCTAGGTTACTGAATCAAATTATCTTAGTACAGAAGTCCAAATTTAAGTATTCCCCTCCTGCAGTACCCTTCTGGCAAAAATGGGGTGGGGTGGTCCGCATGCAGACCCCTGCACCTTGTTTTCACCCTCCATGGCCTCCTAAAGCATTTTATCAGCCGTTCCGGACCCTTTGGGGACCATTTTTCAGGCCTTTTTGGTTGACAGAGTGCTGCAGGAGGCCATGGAGGGTGAAAACAAGGCACGGGAGAGCAACATGCAGCTTGTTTCAGCTGCCAGAGGCACTGCGGGCTGGTCCTTTGATATTTCCAGGCCAGCCCCATGGGCCAGATTTAAACACCCTGCAGGCCAGATCCAGCCTGCGGGCCTTGAGTTTGACACCCCTGTGTTAGTCAAACATGAGGCCTGTGGACCAGATGTGATCTGTGATAAGCCCACACAGGGCCATCCCAGAGATGGCGAGGGACTGGCCCATGCTGCCCCACCCTGGTCCAACTCAGCCACACCTATCCAGTCAACTGCAATGACCAAACCACACCCCTCTGCCCCCCAAAGGGCAAATAAAATCCTGATATAGCCTGCAATGAGATGAAGTTTGACAGCCTTAGCCTTATGTGATCTAGCTTGTGGAACTTTCCTCCCTGTTAGAGCATCTGACCACATCCTGTTGCCTTTCTGAGTCTATCTGAAAATGTTTTGTTCTGGAAGCTTTGAAGCTGGTCATAATGATACAATAAAGTCATTCTGCTGGTAGTTTTTTGTTTGTGTATATGTAGGAGAATTCTTTTAATGACGAATAAGCATTTTCAATTGAAAAAAGGAGCTGAAAAATACTTTAAAATATTTTACAAATAGTTTTTATGGTTTTTAATGTTTTGCAAAACATACCAATTTAATAAAAACTATAATGCTAAGAATTTAATAAAACTACATATTTTCTGTTGGGGAATCAGGAGATGAAATTAAATTGTGATGGCAACAGAAGCCATGTGTTCTTTGCTCTTTAAAAAGTTATGGCAGTTTAGACTACTCCCTTAAAATGCTACTGCTATGCATAAGGCTGACATTCACTGAAGTCATTTTCATGACATCAGGAGATAAAACAATTGCTCTGTGGAAAATCTGTAGGAGTTCCGGTTGTCATTCTTATAAGAACATTGGTTTCCATTTTGCCATATGTCTGTAGGATGTAGAAAGTGATGTTGATGATGCAATCTGTCAAACAATGGTAGCTGAGAAATAATGGCTACTGGTACAGTGGACAATGTGCTATGAAATCCTCAGCCCATCAGCTGAAGTTCTGACCAAATTAAATAATTAAGCAACTGATTGAGATCAACATAGAGTCCAGACATTTGAAGACATGCTTTTTCAGGTAGTGAGTATCAGGTGCAACCTTTAGTATCTCTGGTTACAAGAACAGGCTTAAAAGAAAGTATCTGCTGAATCCGAAGAAATAATCTATAGTCGTTTTCCCTATGGCCAAGATCCAAGCTTAGAAATCCTTCCCTAGTTGTCTGTAAGATACTCAAGCACAATACTGCTACTTCTAAATGTAGGCAACATCAGATTTACAGAAGATGTTATGCCATGCTGTGTAAAGTTTCATAGGATTCATACTAAGCCAAAACCTTACTATGCTATACAGTTCCCCAATCGCTTCTGGAACTATACTTGTTTTTTAAAAAAGCTGTTATCAAGGAGCACAAAAGTGGAATGTTTTAAAAAGTTAAGGGCGAAAAAAGGAAAAGCATTGTTTAAAAAATTTAAATGAAAGTTAGGCAGGCAGACCATAATGTCACTCTTCCCTCTTCTCCCTCTCACTCCTGATTTAAATCCAGTCCTTTGTTTACTTTGATAATACCTATCAGGAACATTTCCCTAAATTGTGAATGGGAGTGCCTAAATTGTGAATGGTTCAAAACAGCTCACTAATATAAACTAATAACTACCAGCACACTTCATGGTAGCAAATAAAGGTAGTAAGGAAATGTAGGTAGTACCTAAAACAAGGGTGTCAAATTTGCGGCCTGCCAGCAGACGCATCACGTGCTGGCCATATCCATCCTCAGTTTAGTGAAGGGAGAGAAAGATGTGATACATCATGTGATGAGAATGTAGCACTGCGAGTTTGACATCCTTGCCCTACAATAAAGCAGTCATACTCTTCAAGCAGCCAGCCAAGTCCTTGAGAGAATGAGGCGTTTCAAGATTTCAAACAATAGGTCTTGATAATTGAACACAGTATTAAAGAAGATTTCATAATATGAAATGGGATGTGCTATGTGATGGATTTTCTCTTTCTTCCTTCAGCTTTCCATTAAATGTGTTCATTTCATGACACCACATTTCACTGTACAAGACAAATTCAAATATTCATATTTTCATATTCCAATCAGTCATGTGCAATTCTTCATCAAGTTGCACCTGTCTCCTTTGGTCTGAAAGATATTTTTATAACATCATTGTTCACAAAAGCATAATGCAGATTTGGTATAAGGAATAACTTTATATATTTATTAAATCTGACCTTTCTGACAAGTTTTAGCATGCGGTACAACTATTTTAAATTTCATTATATTATTTAATTATAGAAAATATTCATACTTGCCCTTATTAAAGAATAATTTTGGTTGTGTTCAGCAAGATTTACTGTTAGGAATCAGGATGGTATACAACTGAATGCAAATTCATTTCCAATTCAGTTTTTCTTTTTGGATGCTAGAATATAATAAGAGGTGAAATATCATAGCTAGCTGACCATAGTCTGCTGAGAGACATTTAAAAAAAAAAAAAAATGTGGGCATAGCCTTTACTACCCTCTGACCATTTTTTTAACTTGCAATTTAAATCAATCACCTGAATAATTTTATTTTCTATCCAGACTGAAAAACAACCTAACTGTATTATAACAATCTTGATTTGCATTTGCAGAACTTCATTTTTTGAATCACAAATGCAGAACCTTAAAGGGAGAGAGAGAGAGAAAGAGAGAGAGAGACCATCTAGTTTAATCCTTGTTAAGTGGAGTACTCATCTGTTTAATTACCTTTTTAAAAAGAAATCTTTATACAATGCAGATTATCGTTTGGCATGAGGAGAAAAATATTTGTGCAGAATCTGCTTGTAAACAAAATCTGAGTTTTAAGTACAATCCTTACAACACTGTATCATCCAATCATGAGAACTATGTATTTGTTTGAAACTATGTGTGAAAGGAATGACTACTAATGTTAATTTAAAATTACATATCAAAATTATAAAAGGGCTAAAATTGAACTATAATAATTAAACATCTCAAATACTGGGTCTATATATTCCATTGAGTCATTTCCATTTACTTTTATACTAATGCTTCCTTACAGTTAACCAGCAATCAGATTTTTTAAAATCCTAACTTTCAAGTTATGCTTTGCCTCACTACTTTCTTATTCAGCCAGCTTTCCTGATTGTGGAAATATCCATAATTTTAACATTTCTGGAGTAGCCTAGGTTATTCAAGAATAACCATTTGTTAGAGGTGCCCATTTGCAAATGTGAAGTCCATATTTCATAACAGAACAGCATCGCTTCTGATTCTGATTTACTTTTCAGTTCTATTTAAAAAGAAATGATGAGCAGAGTCATTTCCTTCTCTCTTGAAATCCCTAGCTTTAGGACCTTGGAAATGACAATTGGTCAACCTCTCTTCAAAATGACAGTTCTGCTTTTTTTTTTTATTCTTACAGCTATAATACCCTCTACTGGGGAAAAAAGTAATCAGATGGACAACTGCAATCTATATTTATATAAAATCTTTTTACAAATAATATTTTAGGTATTTGAGCAACATGAAGAAAAATCTAAAATTTGACTGTTCTACTAGCACAGAAATCTGCTTGTTTCTGATCAAGATTTTCATTAGAAAATTTTTGGAATATAACTGCCATCTTCTCTGACTAAAAAATATATTCTCTCAATTCTGTTAGGAACTAAAGTATAACTGTATTTTATTTAAAGCTCCTCATCTTTGTCTCAGACATTTCTATACATGGCTTTATAACCTTCTCATTAAAAAGTCATGTTTAAGTTTCTTTTGTTATGATGCATGAACAGGTAATGCTCCAGTAACACAAAAGACAAACAAACCAGCTTTAATTGTGTGTATGAAAACACACAAAGTTCAAATATATGTATTGCTACCTCAGGACCAACTCTACTATTCCTTGATTTTATTACAATGATATATATGATATATATGGGACTGAAGAAGCTTCTTGGATTAGAAGCAAAATGTTTTCAAAGAAAAAAACCAAGGAAGGTCAGTTGCCCTTTGGAAAAAGCACTTTTTGAACAGCCATGACCTGGGTGATTGAAAATATTCATAGACAACAATATAGTTATTACCTGATGTTATTATAGATCTACCAGAGTAAGAAATAGAAAAACCTAATCCTACCATGGCAGGTAGGATAGAAAAGGACCACAGAAGAAGCAAGGGAGCAGCAGGATTGCCATATTCCACAGAAAAGCTGGAGATGTGTCTTCCAAAGGCAACTTGCTATTGTGACATATATTAGGATGGAGAGAAACAAAATGAAGACATTGCCCACTATTACAAAAGCAACAATGGCAGTAAAGACTATGTGGATACAAGCACTAGCATTAGAGTCCTTTGTGTCATAAGTTGATAACATCACACAAGTATCTTGGTAGGTAGGTAGGTAGGATAGGATAGGATGGGATGGGATAGGATAGGATAGGATAGGAATAGGAATAGGAATAGGAATAGGAATAGAATAGAATAGAATAGAATAGAATAGAATAGAATAGAATAGAATAGAATAGAATAGAATAGAACAGAACAGAACAGAACAGAACAGAACAGAATAGAATAGAATAGAATAGAATTATTTATTGGTCAAGTGTGATTGGACACACAAGGAATTTGTCTTGGTGTGAAATGTTTTCAGTATACATAAAAGAAAAAATACATTCATCAAGATCAAGAATCAAGATGCTGGTGAGGCAGTGGACCTGGACATTTTCCAACTCCACTTCAGTGATGCTGTTAGGAAAAAATACGATAGCAATCAGTTCTTGTAAACCTGTTAGGTTGCACCCCTGCACCCCTGTTTGTTGCTTTTATCAATATAATAGATTTTCAAGACAAATCTGAAAAGAGTATGATGCAACGGAATTTATCACCAGCACTTTGTTAATGAAAACATAGCTCTTTGAAAAAGTAGAGGAAGTGAAAAATAGAATATTTCTACTGTTCCTAGATAGCAGGCTTTGAAACATAAATGATGTAACCAGGTTTTCAGTTTTTTGCATACTGATGAATCTATTTACATTCCTCCTGTCATGAATATAATTCCATGACACATTTTTCATCTCCAGTTACAAACAAGGACCAAAATAGAGAAGCTATTCATTTCTTAGGAAAATGTAGTTTTTCTCAGGTAAAGCAGCCATAAGATGACTTGTGGCAACAAAAATAAACACAGTACAGCAATAAAAAGACCTTGAGAGATACAAACTAGAAACATCCCTTTGGAGGATTGGTCAAAAGCCATCTTCATTCTTCTTCTTGGATGACCACATGACAATAGCTGGCTTGCAAAAAGAGTTTCAGAAGTGATTAATGTTCTTAAAATGTGTTCATATTGTATGACATGATTCCTGACATATATGCTCCTGGCAGGTCAAATAGCACAACCCTGTCACAAAATGGATGGTCTTGATGATGAGGCTGATTTTTATAGGTCTCATATCTCCAAACAACAGTGCCTATGTGGCCTCTTTAAATTGAAGAGTTTTAATGAAAACACTTTGAGGAAAACAATGGCTTTCATAATAAGGTCTTTAACTATGCACAAGATTATTTCTAAAATGAACATAAAAGTAAGGATTTGGTATAAGAAAATTATAGTCCACAACACAGCAGAGAGTAGGAAAATCTGTCTTCAAGTTAATAACAGCTTGAGTATCTGTTGTTGTATTTTATTATTTTTAGCTAAATCTAACTTCTCTTACTCATTGGTATTAGTCATCCAGCCAGAATGACTAATAAAGCAACAGAATAACGTTTTTAAAAGGAGGGGGGATAAAATAATGAAAACTGAGGTACTGTAGTTTGAAGTGTTCATGTTTTACATTATAAGTGTACCTAAGTGTATTTATCAACTGGAATGAAACTTTTTATTATTCAAATTTTAGGAATATATAGATATGGTATTTTCAGTGGTCATTTATTTGTCAGAAGGTCAGAATAAGAAAATACGTTTAGATTCTATGATGTTGTATTATGCCAGAAAATAATATAGCATCAATCAGATTTTATTCATTTTGCAATTCCTGAAAACAAACTCAAGCACATCAGTCATCCATTATCAGGTGGAGGCAACACAAATAGTTACAATAATTAGTGTGTATAACACATTATGCACTAAATTACAGACTTTAGCTATTGTAATTCTCCCACAGACATGTTTTTTTACACTATAAGCAAATGCTTTAGAGAATTAGAGAAAATCTGTTTTTCTTATTTAAAAATAAATGTTGATGCATACTTGCCAAAAGAGTTTGTGAACAGTCATAGGGAATAAAATTATCTGGCTTAATCAGTAATGATGCTTTTATTTAGCCAAGCCCTTAATTATCAATAATAATTATTTCTGTGCAATTACACTGCTGTAATAATTTGTATGAGTGTTTTGCTTGTCACTGAATTTTCAATTTGAAAAGAAGATAGAAATTTGGTAAATTAATTAACTGATCATTATATAAAGACTGTAAACCACATTGTTTTTTATTCTGTTTTCAGATATACAAATATTCATTCATTTTTTAAAAAGAAAATTATACTCCTGGTAATCAGTTGGAGCAATAAATCATGCTTTCCTTAGTTGCTTTCAGCAGCTTTCCAGATAAAATACTTAATCCCCAGAAGTGGTATTCAGCAGGTTCTGACCAGTTCTGGAGGACCCGTAGCAGAAATTTTGAGTAGTTTGGAGAACCAGCAAATGCCACCTTCTAACTGGAGATTTTACAGTATCCTCCCCCTGCCATGCCCACCAAGCCATGCCCACAGAACCAGTAGTTTAAAAAAATGAATCCCACCACTGTTAATCCCTGTGTCAACCCTGAAGCTGACCTGGCTGTGGCCATTTTGGGGCTTCAGTGCTGCCACAACTGGAGCTGTGGGAAAGGGAGGGGGAAGTAGAGAGAGCGAAAATAAAATACTTTCTCTTGCAAACCAAGGACATTCCCACCAGGGGTCCAGAAGGAGGGGACTGGAATCATTTAAATATATTCTTTGAGGAATCCAACTGCCTCAGAGGTTTTTTTTTTCTTTTTGAAAAGTTTTATTGGGTTTTATCAAACAAATAAAACATCTTATTTGAGTACAGCATGATTCCAGGTTATCACATTTTCATACAGACACAATTTCATATCTATATTCATCTTATAAATTCAACTTTACATCTTATCATTTTTTACCAATTTCTCACCATTTCTCCTTTAACTTCTCTTAATTTTCTTTTATAGTAATATCAATCCAAATTTCTATATCTTTTTATTCATTATTCTTATATTTCTCAATCATTGTTTACAATTTTATATATTCTCTTCCAACATTCTAAGAAAAACAAAAACAAAAAAACAAACAAAGGAAGGTTTCCCCTCTAGTTATCAATCAGAGTACAACACCTTTAAATCTTATATTTATAACCTCATTAAAGATTAAGTTTATTCATTCAAATCTAATATCTGTTTTATATAAATCTCATCCTTCAGACTCTGGTTGGTACTTCTCCCCACAAATGCGAAAAAGATCTACACCACTAACAAAAATACTGTATATATATATAAACATTAATAAAATAATTCAAAATCATTCTCATGTTGGTATGAACCCTATAAATCCTTCACATTAACAATCTTTGGAAACAGCCAAAATATTTCTCTCCTTTCTTTATTCTTATATTAATTATCAATGCATATATCATTAATTAATTATACAATTTTATCCAATAAAAAAGCAATTATTCAAATTCATTTTAACTAACTCTTAAATATTTTATCAATCTTTAAAAATAATTATTCAAATTCATTCCAAGTAGCTAATATAGATCTTTCCTCTTTCTTTTCTATTTCCCTAAATAAACATACCAAGCATAATAATATAATGTTTACCTCCTAAGTTGCTTATATATTACATTTCTAACACATCATAATATTCTACAATTATAACCCTAATACCTTTACAGAGTTTTCAATTTTAACTTGATTTAACCATTATCTCTGTGTTCCCAAGTTAAGCATATACCTTTGATTCTAGTACACTTCCTTTTTTCTTTATCTCTTGCTTTCGTTCCTCATAATTTCTTTCCCTTTCTATCTTCCCCCTTTTTTCTCATCCTTTTTTTTGTGTGTGTAACTTTCTCTCTCTCTTTTCCCTTTTTGTAATTTATTTTTCTGCTTCTCCTTTCTATTATATTTCTTTTTCAAAGTATTTTCCTTTTTGGCTGCTGCCTTTAATCTAAAACTTTTACCTCCTTTCCCCCTTTTCCCCCTTTTTACCACATTTTGCTTTATTTCAGTAAAGATGGCTTCTTCTTTGTTCCAGCCTTCTTCTTCCTCTTGGAGCTTTTTTTCATAGTCCAGGATCTCCATTTCCAAAAATTCAAACATGAAGCCAAAAGATCTTCCTTCTTTTTCTGCCTCTTCTTTCTCATTTTTGAGATACATTTTCACTTGCTCCAGGAGTGATGCCATTTCAAACAACCACCTGAGTGACTTTGATTAACAAAAGAAAAAAGAAACCAATCTCTTCTTCCCCAAACGGGTCTGTCTTGTTTTATCTTCCTTTCCAATCATTACTGTATCTTTCAACAAAGTTTCAGTTACAATGTATCCTTGGGAATCTTTTCAAAGTTCACAATTAGATCCTTTTTTTTTTTTCCAGGTGAAACTCCATTTTTTATTCCAAATTCCACTCTTTTATCTCCTCTTCTTCTTTTTGACCAAAAATATTAAAAGTAAAATAAAATACCAAGAAATCTTTTTTATCTTCCTTTGACATTCAAATTTCAGCTTAAGATAGCCTATTTAATGTCAAATTAATTTAGCATAAACTTCTTTCCAATCAATAATAATAAAATAAAATAAAAATAGGAGAAGGGATTTTTAACCTTCTTTTCTCTCTCCTTCGCTGCCTGTTAGAACTTTCTTTCAGAGGTATCCCTCTAAATATTTTTAGCTTCAGAGTACCTTGTTTAGATGTTTCTTTGTGTTTAGCCCAGTCTGTCCTGCTTTCCTCTTTTTCTTCCTCCTGCACATTCTTATCCCATCCGGTTCTCCTTTGTGGTGGCCATTTCTGACCGCTGCTTGTCACCTTCGGGAAAGGGAGTTAGGCTAGCCAAGGAGGAGAGATGCGGCTCCCCACAACTTGGCTGACAGTCTCCCCCATCTTCACCACCTCTATGGGGTGGCTTCAGCCCCAAATCACAAGGATCGGATTGCTCCAACGGCAAGCACGGGCTGAAATCGCGTACAATCACGGATTTCGGTCCGTCACCGGAGAAACTGGAACTGGAACTCCCCAACTGCCTCGGAGTTTTGATTGCTATGGGTGTGTTACTTGGAACCCTGACACCCTATTATATAGGACCTTGCTGTATAATTCCAGCTTCCTTTTTATTATTTTTTTCAAAGCAACAAAATGTTCAAAATAAATTACATAAAGGGGTTGGGAACCATGGATACCTGAAGAAATGATGGCGGACAAATACGTGGTAAAACACAATTTGATGTTATGATGCAAAAACATATGTCATATCACATACCATAAGTATAAAACACAATTTGATGTTATGATGCAAAAACATATGTCATATCACATACCATAAGTATAATATGCTCTGAAGTATAAGACACAACTACCTTTTGGGGAGGAAAATAAGAAAAAAAAATCTGCCTGTGGCTCCCAGAAATTTGCCTCCTTGCAGCAAACAGCCTGTTTCAGCTACAGCACAGCCTGATTAGCACAAGCAGTTGATTGTCGGTTGGATCAGCCTCCCAATGATCAGCTATTTTAGGCTGCAGGGATTGCCATAGCCTATTGCAACCTTTGTGCATCCTGTTTTTGGCCTCCATTCCACGCAGCAGGGATTGGAATAATTGGAAAATGGGGTGCACAGAGGCCAAAAAAGGGGTGCACAGAGGCAAAAAAATGGGATAGAGAGGGCAAAAATGGGGCATGTGGAAGCAGCAATAGGCAATGGCAATCCCTGCAGCCTGAAACAGCTGATTGTCGGGAGGCTGATCCAATTGACAATCAGCTCCTTGTGCTAATCAGGTTGTGCTGAAGCTGAAACAGACTGTTTGCTGTTTGCTGCAAGGAGGCAATTGCTGGGAGGCAGAGGCCAAAGGCTGGGGGCTGGTGGGTGGGCGGGACTTTGACCACATTTGCTATATAAGGTGTGCAGATATTTCCCCCACTTTGGGGGTAGAAAAAGTGCATCTTATACTCCGAAAAATATGGTACTTACTTGCATCAGATGTCAGGACATAATAGATAAGGAAGGATTTGCATCACAAATGTCATCATTGGCATGACATTTTGGTTTGATGAATCCTCCCATCTTTGCTTAGCTGCTAAAATATGATCCTTCCTATCTTTATTAAAAAATAAATTATTCCTGGTTCCATGAGTCTTACTTTTTAAAAGAAAGGAGATAAAGCATGTTATTTTCAATTCATGTGATTGTTTCATGTGATGTAATTTATGATTTCTCTCATCACCACTTTTAAAAAACAACAACCACATTTATTGTTACATTTAAGCAAATACACGAATAAGTATTTTGAATGCATTTCTTTCAAAATATGCTTTTTAAATATGTTCCATGTGAATCTGAACTTCAATGCAAGTCCTGGAAAAGGTGAGTTCTTTGGTCACATTCCAACACAGAAATGTGTTTGGACTCAGAAGTTAAATTACACGTATGCAACTTATTTTTCAACCATCTATCAAGTAATGTGTATAACTGCAGATTAAATCTCTTTGATTTAAATAATGATTATTTTATTCTCCTTTGAGTCATTCTGGTTTCGTTGATAAAGACACCTTCCTAGAAATCAAGATAACTGGAATTCCAGTCTTGCCTTAGGCATGAAGCCAGCTATGTGAATTTGGACCTGTCACATGTGTGTGCATATGTACATGCACATACAAAGTCTGCCTATCTTTCTGGGAGGAGGAGGTGGTGGTCATAGCAAACCAGGATAAATGTTGCCAAGCAAACCCACAAATAATTGTCCAAGTAATTGTCAGGAATCAAGATGACTCAAAAGCATCTCTCCCATTGATGGTAGAATGTGCAACACATTGCAGGATGAAATGTAAGCTATAGTTGCTATTTAGTCCAATGTCACATGTATAATCTAAATTATTGTAACTTCAGAAAAACAAAATCCAGATTAAACTAAATATGATTTTTCAAGAGAACAGAGTTATTACAGTTATAAGTTGACATGCTGATGGAGCGTTAAGAGGTATAAATGCAATTGTCAGTAAGTGTTGCTTCAGAGAATATTTAATTTCATCCTATTATGTACCTAAACAATTGAATGGGAGCATGAAGATGTGAATCACTGCCACTATATGTGGGAGTGCTAATGCCTTGCAGATGTTGTCAAATCCAAAATGAAGCCTCAGGCTGCAATCCACATTCCACAAAAACAGTATATCTGTGATGCCTTCAATCTCTTGGTTTAAATATAGTGTGTTGAGCTAGCCCAGAGGTCTCCAAACTTGGCAACTTTAAGACTTATGGACTTCAACTCCCAGAATTCTGGACCCCTGTGAACCTTCTGTCAACTAGAAGATTCTAGCCTGTGAACCTTCTGTCAACTTCAGATGTGATGCATACAGTCCATTGAACTTCATTCTCTTCCTAGCCTTCATCATGTTACTCAGAACAATGTTTCCTATCATTGTTAAAATAAATTAAAATGCTTTATTGAGATGCAGTCTCAGAAAATATATTAGTTATAGGTTATGTTTTACCAATTACCTTTTATGTTGAGTTTTGTGACTTTAGTTCCTGATCTTCAAATGAATTCTTTGTACATCCTACCCTCTTGTGGCTATTTGCAATATGACAATCATAAATCTCTTGTTTTTGTTTTTTAATATCTTCATTTCTGGAGTTTTGAAAAGGGCTGGGCAATTGGAAACCTCGTGTAAGCCTTTCAAAGTCATAATTGCTGTAAACTGGATACACATTCCTGCCATTTTAAGGTAGTAAATGCTTTAGAAGTATATTATAACTCCAAGTTAACATTATTCAGCTTTGGTAATCTCTAAACTTACTTGTTTTTTTTGCAGAGGATTCATTACCTTAACTAGGTAATATCATCAGTACTAGTAAGAAGTGCTATTTGCTGTCAGTTTATAAGCTCAGAAAGCACCAAGGATCCCTCATTTCAATCCCGAGCTACAAATATTCTTCTATATTTAGCTAAATACAGTCCTTAAAAAAGTACTAGTCCAAATACTCTGTGTGATGACCAGGGGCGTAGCACAAAGGCAACATAGACAAATAAGCAATAAGAGTCCTTTATTATCTCCAACTTTGTCTCCAATGTCCAGGTTATCTTCAGATGGAGAAAAGGTTTCCCAGGAACAGCATTTAACTGTAAAAAATTCAGTCCAAAACAAGGTACATACAAATTATAACTAAAAATCCAAACATACTAAGATGAAATAATTAACTTGACAGGGCAGGAGAAGGAATTTCAGACTTAAAAGCATGGCAAAACTCACACAGTTGGAAGACACCAAGAACACAGATAAGCTACGATGTTACAAGATAAATTCACGTTTGCTCCCAACAACTTGTTGTGCGCAGCTTCCTCTTTTAAACACTGTGTTCCCAGCTGTAGCTAATGAAGGAAACCAGGGCCCTTTCCTCCCCCATAAGCCACACAACTCACGTTGATCCCTTCTCTGTTCCTCCCTGAGTGCCCTAGGATGAAGAGGGAGAGGGCCTGGGTCTATTACTCTGAATTCTCTCTCCCTTGCTCTATCTCTCCCCTGCTCTGCCCAGCCAGACTTTGCCCTTCGCCAGTTTCTTCCACAGCCAAAGGAGCCACACTCCCACTCTGTGTTAACTGTTCAGCTTCCCCCTCTGAGTCAGATTCCGACAGGGGCATGACACTCTGCCTTACACACTGGTAAAAAAAAATCAGTACACCAAATACAAGCTAGGCAGATATGACCTTGTTGATGACCCTCACTCTGTCAAGGACCTTGGAGTACTCATATTAAATGACCTAAGTGCCAGAGCTCACTGTAATAGCATTGCCAAAAAGGTATTAAGTGTTATATCTAATCTTATGAAGCTTCTCCTCTGGTAATATTGAATTGATAACTAGGGCATACAAAACCTTTGCTAGACCAATACTCAAATACAGCTCATCTGTCTGGAATCCACACTGTATATTGGACATTAATACAATTAAGCGAGTTCAGAAGTATTTCACAAGAAGAGTACTATACTCCTCTGCTCACAACAGAATACCCTACACCACCAGGCTTGAAATTTTGGGCTTGGACAACCTAGAACTATGCCGCCTATGGTTGGACTTAAGCGTAGTATACAAAATTATCTGCTACAATGTCCTACCAGTCAATGACTACTTCAGCTTCAACCGCAACATTGCAAGAGCACACAACATATACAAACTTAATGTAAACTGCTCTAAACTTGATTGCAGAAAGTACAAATTCAGCAACAGTGTGGTCAATGCCTGGAATGCACTACCTGACTCTGTTGTTATATCCTCAAATCCGCACTTCCTTTAACCTTAGACTATTTACTATTGACTTCCCATCCCTAAGCGGTTTTTAAGGGGTGTGCATAAGTACACAATCATGCGTACCGTCCCTGTCCTATTGTTCCCATTTATTCATACCTATTTCCTGTAATCATACTTATGTTTATTCTTATATAATTATCTTGTAAGCAATTGACAAATAAAATAAATAAAATAATAAATAAAACTGTTCTCAAAAATCTATGGAAGAAAAAAAATCTATGGTTCTGCTTATATGCATGGTTCATTCTTTTTTCATCCTTTTCACACAAATTCTGACCATTACAACATCCCAAAATAATCATAGTCTATCTCTGGTTAGGTTCATTTAAACACTATCAATGTTCTATTCATGCATATTGAACTAAAATGGTACACTGACTCAGATGCTCTGTATAAAATTAAAGTAATAATACACTGGCTAACCTTTATAAGCCTATGGAAATAAAAGATAGGCTGATTACAAATTTGTTACTGATTTTATTGGATAGAATGAGCCTCCAGTTAAATGGATGATGAGAACGGATGTATAATTCAGTTGTATCCTGTGCTGTTAGCTGGGCATGCCTACCACAATTAAATTTCAACGTTTAAAATAAAAAAAAACTTCCTTTCAATTAAATCATTTTTTAAAATATTTCTTTTGCTTTCTTTTGTTCTGTAATCACATCTTGCACAATATTGTATTCTCTGAAGAAAAAGACAGAAAAGACATAAAATTACAGAAAAACATAAAATGAAAACACAGGCAGACAATAAAGGCAGAAAGCAAAGAAAGGGAAAAAAGGGAAAGAAAGAAAAGGAAAGATATAGCTACCATAAACCACAGTGCATGTGATGACCATCCACTATCAGCTAGGATTAAAGCCACATTGCAACAATACTGATTTAATTGTTTTTTGGGGTTTTGTTGTTTTAGATGTAAGCAGGACTTTCTTCTTTTAGGGGAAGGTGTCCCAAAAACTGGGGGCTACTAAACATGAATGAAGGCAAATATATGTGTCCCCAGGACAATGTTGTA
Source organism: Bungarus multicinctus (assembly GCA_023653725.1). NCBI lineage: Eukaryota > Metazoa > Chordata > Lepidosauria > Squamata > Elapidae > Bungarus > Bungarus multicinctus. The sequence goes on from CM042838.1 coordinate 81,489,034, forward strand.
GGATCCAATTTGAGATGGTCACCAGGACCAGAGGTTTTTTTCTTCTGAGCTTTTGGACTCATGCTGGAGCCCACCTTCAGGAACTTCTCTCTAACCACAGAGAAGACATCTGATCTGATCTTCAGTTCATTAGGTAGGGACTGAGATTGAGTTACTTTCTTTGAAGTATCCTGGTCCATATAAGACAAAGTTGGGTGAAACTCTCTAGCCTCAGCTTCCATCTGATACTTGAACAACAGCCTACAATCTAAGACAACACCCAAGTTAAGTTTATCTCCTTCAGGATGATCTAATAAAGAGTAACTACAGGGTTAGGGTTAGGATCAGGGTTTTTGGAATCTAAGTTATTTATGGATGAAAGCAATATCATCTTGGTAAGATTTAACATGAATCTTCACAATTGCTTGGCACTAGATTAGGACTAATATGGGACTCTGGCATGGCCAGTGATATGATGTATAACAAGCATGTCAAACTCAAGGCCTGTGGGCCACATCTGGCCTGCAGGATGCTTAGATATGGCCATTGGGTCCTCCCTGGAAACAGCAAATGATCGAGCTGTGGTGACTTTGACAGTGAAAACAGAGCATGGGAGGGCTGTGTGTGGCCCTCTCGACCTCCATTTTTGGCTACAACAGTTTTCTACAGCCCTCTCCAAGAAAAATGGAGCTCGGGAAGGCCATAGGCGGTCCCTCCCAAGCTCTGTTTTTGCTTGCAGAGCACTTGGACCACCACAGGCACCCCCAACATGAGTGACATCAAGCTGGCCATGCCATCCTGGCCACTCCCAACCCCAAGGTGAAACACAACCTTGATGCGGCCCTCAATGAAATCAGGTTTGACACCCCTGATGTCATCAACATTTTGATGGAACCTCATACTGAAACTGTAAAATATCATAGGAGAAACAATCTGTGGAAGTCTCGTATTTCCCTATTCTGACTAACTGGAACCACTCCAGCAGAGTGCACCTCCAATTCTTCCAAGTGACTCAGAAGGATATCACAGTGGATGGTACTGATTGAATTCCATCAAGTAGACTAATAGGATCAAGACTTTCTGTCTGGTCCTGATCAACATTTTTTTGTTTCTTCTGATCATACAGTGTCATATTTTGTCTTGTGACTAGGTCTGAAGTTTGACTGAAAAGATGCCAACCCTATGAGATAGACTAGAAAAGTGACTACACAGGAAGAGTAGAACTATATTTATTGAAATAGTAACAGAATCTTGCAAATCCCATTGCTTTCTGTCTCCTCTCTTCTATACCCCAGTGAATCAGGAAGAGGCAATCCTATGTCTCTTCTTCATGCTGTCTTGCTTCTCAGGGATTAAGGAATGCTTCTATCCTTTTGGTTTATGTAACAGTTTCTGAATATTTGCTTGAAGGCATTTCCTTGGTGCTCTACAAAAGGATACAGATAATCCATTTTCTCCATGATACAGTATAGCTGATTCTCTGAAGGAGAATCAGATTGAGCCTGTAGAAGTTATCAATTATAATTGGGTCTACTACTTAGAGCTTTTTCAGGATAAGAAAAACATATTGGTAATATTTTGGAGAAATCTGTTAGAAACCCTGGGGGATGGATTGTAAATGCTGTCAAACAAATAATAAATAGATAAACCTGAAACAAAGGAAATACATACCATTTTTGGAATAATGAGTTTCCCATCATTCTTTTAATGGGAAATAAGTACTTTAATAAGAAGAAGAAAAGAAAGAAGGTATTGTCTCTCCCTTCAGATAAAATGATTATAATTCATTGAAATACATTCTCAGCTTGGGACATTCTAGCAAGGAAAAGGGCAAATCATCTAGCTGAAATGACTAGTCACTTCAATGAACACTTCAACAAGAGAATAATCAGGGAAGCCATTGAAATAGAGAAACACCCCCATAACTTGAATAAATGGGCGATGCCTCCTGCCTACCAGACATCTGGAAACTAGCCCTTATCAACAAATGAGTCCCTGCCACGAAAACCAACACTGGACCGAAAACAACACATGACGTCACCACCAATCTTCCTCACCAGACTCAAACCCCATAGATGAAAGGCAACCACCATCCAGAAACCAGACCATGGCTGCATCACCAGCTGCCACGCACCCCGACCCCCAAACCAAGCAAACTGACACATGTCATGAACACAGAACCAGGCCTCAAACTCGGAGCCAAACCAAAATCCAGAACGTCACATCACAGCCACCCGCTCAGGATATTACATCACAGAACTCAGGAGGTTACACCACAAAACCACAAAACCTCAGGATGTTGCAACATAGCCAATGACCCATGAGATTACAACATAAGACCAGCAGGTCACAACAATAGAACTCAGAAGGTCATTACACAGCCCACCCCCAAGTCGTTACAACATAGACACACAGCCAATACTTCACATACAAATACCCACGAAGATCCACATACAAATACCCACGAAAACCTCAGAAAACAAATATATATATATGAATATTTATACACATACCTGTACCCGTGAAAATATATGAAAACATATATGTTTTCATATATTTTCACGGGTACAGGTATGCAGGTCTTGGCGTGTTTGGGTCTTATCCCATGTAAGATTGAGACTATCTTGGCATATACTGCAGACCACTTCTGCTGACTGATGGATGGATGGCTGTAATTTGGGAGATCAATTTGGGAGATCACCAGGCTCAAGATTGACTCAGCCTTCCATCCTTCCGAGATGGGTAAAATGAGGACTCAGAATGTTGGGGGCAATATGCTGACTCTGTAAACCACTTAGAGGGGGATGTAAAAGCACTATGAAGCAGTATATAAGTCTAAGTGCTATTGCTATTGCTATTTTTCTAACTTTTACAGAATTCTTACTTATGAAAGTTTAAATAAATCAGTCAATAAATTGAGAAAGAGAGCAAAATAAAGCAAAGGCAAATTTGGCTAAACCTGTCACCCAAATAGTTTGGCTGCATGTAATAAAAGTATTATTAATCGATAGGTATTAGATTTGCTTTCACTGATTCACATAAAAATGATTGTTTTTTATGTTTTTATTGACGCATAAGCAAGTTAACTTTCTCATCTGTTCATGAAATTCAATACAATTTAAATTATCCCATTTAATCTGATAAAAGGTTCACTGAGATATGGGATCTCTTTGAACTTTCAATGCATCATTTCAATAATACATTCAGTAATTTTGTGAGATGTACCATAATATTTTCTTCATTCTTAAAGTACATGGATGTGCATGTCTGATTATGGGTGAGATGCTGTTTCAATCAGGAGGTTTTCCATTCATTTTCACAATCAGAATTTAAATTTACGTTTCCTTCTTTCCCATGTAATTTTACATACTTTCTACTATAATTATGTCTTTAAGCTGGAAAAGGCCAATTCTAATATTGCCAAAATTCTAAACCAAAGTAACAATCTTTTAATTACATAGAGACTTCATGACCATCCACTACAGATCTAATATGCATCTGTTATTAAGTGCCATACTTTATTATTTCTACAAAGAGCTTTAAAACAATTTACATTTAACACTGAATAAAGCTATAATCCCTAACTAGTTATCTGGAATAATCACCACTGACCTCAGTAAGATTTACTTGCATGGGATTACATTGTAAGATACTTTGCTTCATTTAGAAACAAGCAAACAAACTTCAAAAGCTGTTGGGAGAAGAAAGAATAATTTCCTTTAGACCTGGATCCTATTTTTATAATATTTTTATCCCTGCTTGAATATTTGCATTTTCAAACAAGTTCAAAAGAACTTTTAGTCAGTTAAAAGCTTGGAAAAAATGAAACGATTTTACATTTCAAGTATTAGTCAAGAAGTCCTACAAATAAAGAACTGTACAGAGCTCTTCCAGAAATTGTTATTATTTAGAAAATATCTATTGCTTCAAATAAACTCCACACATTTTTGTAAACTTAATATCTAAGCAACAAAATCTCCTAAATTTATACTGTATTGTAATATAATTATTAAGCCACACTAATCGCATTGTTGAGGCTGATTCTCTCTGTGGCCATCTTGTTCTCAGTATTATTGCATTTACTAATTTGTAGTACAGGTAGTCCTTGACTTACAACCACAATTAGGATACACAAAGATATGCTATATTTAACTCATTGAATTGAAAGAATTTCACATACTGAGACATAGTTAGTCCATCTGGTATTTACAACTAGGCTTTCCTTGAAGGAGGGACCAAACAGTTCATAGCCACTCTGTGGACCTTTCATGACGCGAGCTCCATCACAGCCTTGCAATGATTGCTGCTTATTCTGATGGAGTCATCATATTTGGTTGGATGGCCTTGCTGTTGAAGTGATTGGGAGATATTAAAAGCAAATGGTGCCAAATATGAGTCTCAGATACACACACACACACACACACACACACAATAATATCACAGAAAAGCAATAAATTACTAAAAGAAATATGCTCATGGTACAACCATGAGCAGAAGTGATGTCAGAATAGAACATTGGCAGCATTCTGACCATAGGGCCCAGGGGAGGGCGGGGTTGCGGCAATTATTCGGGAGGATCTGGGACTTAGGGAATCCACTGTTCCTCAGACGACCGGATGTGAGTCCCTTTTTGTAAAGTGTGGTTCCGGGGTTCAGATGGGCCTATTGATCACATACCTGGCTCCCTGCTATGTGACATCGGCTCTGCCTGAGCTCCTCAAGGTCATAGCCGGTCTGGCAGTTGAGACCCCCAGGCTGATGGGTGGGGCCTCGGGGATTGCTCAGGAGTTCTTGGCTTCCATGACAGCCTTGGGCCTGACCCAATTAATTAGGGAACCCACGCACACTGGGGGTAACATCCTGGATCTGGTTTTTGTCTCTGGATAATGGCAGGATGATCTTGGTGTTGGGGACGTTTCTGTTGAGCCCTTGTCATGGTCAGATCACTCGCTCCTTAGGCTGGACTTCCAGGCCGCTCCTCCCCATCGCAGGGAGGCGGACCAAATACAATGGTACCGCCCCAGGCGCCTGATGGATCCAGACAGGTTCCTGATGGATCTTGGGCCATGTCCTGACATTCGAACACACGACTCGGTTGGGGACCTGGTCGCCACTTGGGAACGGGTGGCAGCTGGGGCCCTGGACCGGGTCGTGCCCTTGCGGCCTCTGACCTGGCACCGTTCTCACTCGGCCCCTTGGTTTTCCGGGGAGCTGAGGGAGGTGAAAGTGCCAGAAAAGATGCCTGGAGAGTATTTGGAGAACTACTCGCTCTGGACCCGACCGAACACTATTATGGTCTTATATTAAGACCTCTTTAGTGGCGATAAGGGTGGCAAAGTGTTCTTACTTTTCCATCCCTTTTGCGTCCACAGGAAACTGCCCAGCTGCCCTGTTTAGAGTGACCAGCTCCCTCCTGGAAGGGGGAGCGTGGGAGGACCCCTTGCAGGAACAGGCTGAGGACTTTTCGAATTTCCTGGTGGATAAAATTTCTCAGATCTGGGATGGGTTGGACTCTGAATGGGCAACTCTGGGTGGGGGGGTCGGGGGTGGAAATTGAGGCAGTCATTTGGGAGGAGTTCGATCCTGTGACCCCCGAAGACGTGGACAGGTTGCTGCGGGGACTGAATGCTACCACATGTTTATTGGACCCGTGTCCCTCCTGGCTGGTGTTGGCCAGGGTATTATTAACGCTTCCTTGAGTGAGGGATATCTGCCCGCCTCCTTGAAAGAGGCAGTGGTGAGACCCCTCCTCAAGAAACCGTCCCTGGACCCAACTTTGTTATCTAATTATCGTCCCGTCTCCAACCTCCGTTTTGTGGTGAAGGTTGTTGAGAGTGTGGTGGCACAACAGTTTATGTCAACATGTCAATTGGGCTTCAGGCCCGGGCGCAGCACGGAGACGGCATTGGTTGCATTGGTGGATGATCTGGAGGTTATTCCTCTGTCCTGGTCCTCTTAGATCTTTCGGCGGCTTTCGATACTGTCGACCACAGTATCTTATTGCGGCGACTGGAGGGGTTGGGGGTGGGAGGCACTGTTATGCGGTGGTTCTCCTCCTTCCTCTCTGACCGCTCGCAATTTGTGTTGGCAGGGGGGCAGAGGTCGGCCCTGAGGCCCCTGGTTTGCGGGGTGCCTCAGGGGTCAGTGCTCTCGCCCCTTCTGTTCAACATTTATATGAAGCCGCTGGGTGAGATCATCCGTGACTTTGGGGTGGAGTTCCATCAATACGCTGATGATACTCAGCTGTACATCTCTACCCCGGGCCACCCCGATGAAGCCGTCGAAGTGATGACCCGGTGCCTGGAGGCCGTGCGGTGTTGGATGGGGCAGAACAGGCTTCAGCTCAACCCATCTAAGACTGAATGGCTGTGCTTCCAGGCACCCCGGTACAGCCAGCTGGTTCCATCGCTGGCTGTGGGTGGGGGGAACTCTTGCCCCCACTGAGAGTGCTCGCAATCTGGATGTCCTCCTGGATGTGCGGCTGTCACTGGAAGACCACGTGGCAGCCATCACCAGGGGGGCTTTTGGCCAGGTCCGTAGGATCTATCAGTTGCGGCCCTTTCTGGATCGGGATGCGCTTCGCACGGTCACCTCCGCCCTGGTGACCTCCCGCCTAGACTATGCCAATGCTCTCTACATGGGGCTGCCTTTGAAGAGCATCCGGAGGCTCCAGCTGGTGCAGAATGCAGCCGCGAGGGTGGTACTGGGGGCTCCTCAGGGCTCCCACGTTACGCCACTTCTGCACGAGCTGCATTGGCTCCCGGTGGCCCTCCGGGTACGCTTCAAAGTCTTGGTTATTATCTTTAAAGTGCTCCATGGCTCGGGACCGGGATATCTGCGAGACCGCCTCCTGCCATTACCGGCCTCCCGCCAATCGATACGCTCCCATAGAGTTGGCCTCCTCGGGGTGCCACCAGCTGGATGGCTGGCAACCCCGAGGATGCGGGCCTTCTCATTGGGAGCACCCCCTCTCTGGAATGAATTACCCCCGGAGATGAGGGTCGTCCCTGATCTCATGACCTTTCGTCGTATGCTAAAAACTTATTTATTTCGGCAAGCCGGACTGGCCTAGGGGTTTTAAATTTTAATCTAGTTTTTAATTTTTCTTAATTCCTTTGTTTTAAATTTTCGTAGAGCCAAACATATCTAATTCTTTTAATTTTTAGTATTGTATATATGTTTTATATATGTATTTTTATTCTGGCTGTTCACCGCCCCAAGTCCCTTTGGGAGAGGGGGCAGTATATAAATTTAATAAATAAATAAATAAATAATAAATAAATAAATAAATAAATAAATAAATAAATAAATAAATAAATAAATAAATATGATTTCTACTAAGAGATAGATGATGGAAAGCAACTAAATTCTTTCGTGACACCCTGATTTCAATGCCTTGGGCATGTGGATAAAACTCATAGCTTCATACCCTTGGCCTACATATCTCAGGTTGTCCACAAGAGTGCAACAGCTATAAAGTCCTTTTACCTCTCTAAAGATGGTCATTATATTCTAGCTGCCCTAAAACTTTTTGAAGCAAAAGCTAAGGCACAGCTATTATATGAGACTCAAGTGGGGTCTTACACTAATCTAACTGTAACTGAGAGAGTACAAGTCCAAATGCTGAAGACTAGTCATGCAAGTCTCTAGATGCATACGTAATACGTTTTAAGACAAGAATTAGGAATGAAGCCAGGATCTGGATCATTATTTTTAATTACTAGCTAAAATGACTCTTAAATCCAACAGGCCTGACATGCCTCATTAACAGAGATAACTTTCAATCTATCTGGAAGATATCCATTAGAGAAACATTGTCAGCCTATAACTTCCCTAATGAGGGAATACAAAGGATAACATACAACCAAGCAAAAAGATCACTGAAGAAGACAATTCTTGATGCAAGATGACAACATAACATCAGTTTAGCATTAAGTCTGCAAAAATATTGGAGGCTGCCTTTTACTTCCAAGCCAGCTGATTATTGATAATCTCTAATCAACAATAGACATCACAGCATTTGCTCTGGGTAGATTCAATACACTCAACAATTACTGATGGTAAATAAATAAATAATAAAAAAAAATCCCTTACAAGATATGCTTCTGTGATTCCCATGCCATACAGTAAATGATGTTCAGCATGTCCTGTTATACTGTAATTTCTATTTGAATCTGCATAAATAATTTGTAAAGGAATTCCCAGGAAGAGATGTCCAGTAATACATTATTCTTTTAGCAGACTACAAAAGGGCTATCACCCATAATGTTGCCCAATTCAGCCTCACTGCTGTAACAGTAATGCAACAACAACAACAACAAAATCCTACATTTTCCCTAATAAAGATTTGTCTGTCTATCATACAAACACAATGAAGAGCTGAAACAGTTATCATGCAAATTAATAATGAAGCTAGTCCTCTGATTATTTTTTTGGGGAAAGGATATATACAAAGATTAAAAGTTTACTAGAGTATATACCAGAAGTGACTACTTTGTGTAGCAACCCACAAAAGCACATAGATTAAATTATGAATATAAATAGTATATATGTAACATGGGCAAGATATGATGGTGCAAATTGTATGTTATGTGCCTGTATTTATTTAAAAGAAGGTGATTTTAAATGCTGTTTCACTTTATTTTGGCATTTATACATTGAAGAGAAGTGGGTAAGTTGAAGAATCAGCTGCAGTACAGAAAGCTGTCGGGGGAAAATACAACAGATGAACAAAATCAAGTGAACAAAAATAAGTTATGTATAAAGTTGCATACTGACTAATGTACAGGGTACATCCCATGTAAAATGCCTATGGCAGGCAAGTGATATATAAATAAAAGAACAGGATACATAGAACTTATTGGAGGAGGAAATGTTAATTCGTTCCAATTTTCTTTCTGAAAAAGAAAATCAAATGAAAAACCAAATAAAATGTAAAAGAAAAATAAATAATGAAAATAAAAATAAAACAAATGAACATTGACAACTAGGAAAATGTCATTATACAGATCAGAAGATATCTAACTAATTACTGAGGAAAAGAAAGAGTACATTAATAGCATTGTTACCCATAATGTGGTTGGGTTAAATCTGAAAGGATGTCCAACTGATGATGTACCTTGAAACAAATGGAAAGTTTGATGATGTAAAGATAGATAGATAGATAGATAGATAGATAGATAGATGGATGGATGGATGGATGGATGGATGGATGGATGGATGGATGGATGGATGGATGGATGGATGGATGGACGGGCAGACAGACAGACAGACAGACAGACAGACAGACAGACAGGCTTACCAACAAGAAAATCACAGAGAAAATGAAGTAGGCATTATCATTTTTAAAGTGTACCAAAATCAGATACAATGTATAAAATAATCCCATTCTGAATCTAAGACAAGCCGATCAATCAAACAGTGACCCTAATCTAGATTCATCTACAAAGTTAAAGAAAGTGGAAACTAAACAGCACAAGAAAGTTGTACTAATTGCTAGATGCTGGAATACTAAAAATGAAAGTGAAATAGCATCTGGAATAATGGCTTTGTAAAGTGATATATGTCACATTGGAATAGATAAATAATTAAATGAAGAATGACAGATTAATCATGGGAAAGTGGAAATTGTGAGAAAGACACTCAAATGAAATCTGCCTTGATTCTATAAGAGAGGCCAGACAGAAATTCTGTCAGGCTTTCAAGATTCTATTATTATATTCTGTAACAATTAAAAAAAACAGTCCTGTAATCCTTGCAGTATCTGTTTCCTGACCTGTCTATTTCAAAGGCTAATAGACTCTGGTGTATGAATGAAGCAGGAAGCAGACTATTAGAGTTCTCTCTCTCTCTCTCTCACACACACACACACACACAGAGAAAATGCCTTTTTCCAGAAACTGAAAGCTACTGAAAACATGGCTGCTCATGGGACTGGACAGCTGTTAAAAGATCCATTTCCTCCTACCTCCCTCCATGTTTAATTATTAGATACATGTAAATTGGATGAGAAGAGTTTTGGTTTTCAAATGAGAAAACTGAATTTAAATTGGATTTATAGAATAATGATGAGCATGTCATTGCCAAGATGTACAGATTTCTATTGAAAATAAATATGCAAGATGAATGTGTTATGTGCTGTATGATTCAATGGGCATTTTTTTAATATTGTATAATGCTAGATCAGTGAGAGAATATGTAGAGTAAGTACCTGAAATTCATGTTGAATTGTAATTTGAAAAATAATTTCCACAAGATGAAGTTTTATTGCTATTAACACCTGATAAATTGTCAAACTTGCATGTGTCAAATGTATATTGGAAATATAAGCACTCTGAATGTATCTTTTATCACCTTTGATGAACATGTAAGAAGGCCAACTATGATTGGGATTAAATATGTACTTTTATTCAGAGAATTTTTAAAACAAATGTACAATTGAAACCAGAGGTGGGGTTTTTCTTTAGATTTGAAGGATAAGCATTTGGAGAAAAAATATGGAACTTTGGTTAACTGCAGGAGACTACAGAAATGCACAGAGTTAGTGAGACAGAAAGATGCACAGATTCCCACAATGAAATAATGGATATTGAAACTAGCTAAGATGGAAAAATTGGCTTGACTATCAGAAATCATAGCTGCTCCATCACTGGAGGCTTTTAAGAAGTGACTGGACAACTATTTATCTGAAATTGCATAGGGTTTCCTGTTTCAGCAGATTGTTGGAGTAGAAGACCTCCAAGGTTTGGCCAAGGTTCCTTCCAACTCTGTTCTGCTATTCTGTTAAATCAAAGAGAAAATTATCTATTTGTAAAACATTGGCTATACCTTATTTTTTTAATGCTTTTTTTTTTTGTAGTAAGAAGTAGAATTAAAAATACTGGATAGGATTTTTTTTCCTTGACAAATGCTGTCAAGAAAACAAATAGTATTGACTTCTTAGGAATAACAGCTCCGACTCATTTAGCTACACAAAAGTTGAAATAGTCCTAACATAATCCCCTTAGTACAGAACAATAATTGTTATGAAAGACCCAAATGAAAATTATGAGTCAACAAAGAAGGAAGAATGCTGTTTCAATTGATCTCATTTATTGTTAGAAATTGATTCTACTGTGTGCCATCTGAATTTAATGTTTTCTGTTTCTCAGAGGATTTATTACAAGTTTTCATATATAGTTGTTTCAATATATAAAATATTGAATATAAGCTTCATTAAGTAGTAGGTTGAAATATCCCCATTAATTTTTATGGTATCTGGAGGATTAAAAATCCTCATGAGAGCATTTCTCTAGTTATCTCAAAAGTGCTTTTTCAAAAGGCATCTGGACTTTTTTTTTTTTTGAAGATGTTTTGCTTTTCATTCAGCTCTGACTGGATGGTGAAGAATGGAAGGATTTATAGTCCTTGCAGACAGCTGGTCATTTGCATTATTTTAGAGAGTTGTTGAGGCCACCTGGAGATTTCTCTGTGTTGTATGTTTTGACTGGCAGATGTTGTGGCCCGTTGGAGTCAGACAAGGAGGGAGAGCCTGGGCCAGCTTTGGAGCCTTGGAAGACTCTGATGAGGAAGCAGAAGCAGAGGCAGAGGCAGAGGCAGAGCCGGGGACATCTGTCCACTCCCACGTGGAGAGGCAGCTGTCTTCGGGGCCTGAGCTGAGTGAGAGGGAGGAACAGATGGGCCCCATCCCAGATGCACATATGCATAGAGAGAAGAGGAGAGGGAAGGGGAGGGGAAGGGAGGGAAGAAAAGAGGAGAGGAATGGAAGACAATAATCTGGCTCCCAGGGAAAAGAAGTTATAGATGCTAGTCAGTCCTCCCTGGCTGGAAAATAAATAGTAGGGATTTGGGAGTGGCCTGTGTTCTCAGACATTTTCCAGTACATCAATAAAGTCAGATTCCTTTGCCAGAACAAGATTTGTTGGGACTAATTGCTCTGTATTTAAGGTGCCAATGGAATCTCCCTGCTGGGAAACAATAGATAGTGCGTTTGCCTCAGTCAGTGTGAACAGGAATTGTTTCTACTTGGCTTAATAATTGGAGGACTTTTTTTACCTTGAGTTCTCATGTGAACAGAACCTGTTCATGTCCTGTTTCATAAAGGGAAAAGACTTTCATTTTTTGGTTTGGTCTATCCAATGTGAATAAAGACTGTTCCTGCCCTGTTTAAGAAAGAAAGAAAAAAAGGGGGGGGTGTTTTACTGAGTAAGTGGTTTCTCATTGCTTGCGAAGTTGGGTCAGAATAGTAGTTTAGTTTAGTTTTGTTTAGTTTATTTAAACTTATATACCGCCCCCTCTCCCAGAGGACTTGGGGCGGTATACAGCCAAATAAAATATACATATACATACAGATAAAATGATTAAAATGATATTAAAAGAATTAATAGATTGGCCAAAAAATTAAAAATTATCAAAAGATTAAAAGATTAAGAGATTAGAACTAAAACCATTTAAAAATCAGATTTAAAACCCTACACATAACTGTAGGACAGACCGGCTTGATGGAATAGGTGGGTTGTTAGTGCACACTGGAAGGTCAATAGGTCAGGGACGGTCCTCATCTCCAGGGCAATTCATTCTAGAGGGATGGTGCTCCCAAAAAGAAGGCCCGCACCTTCGGGGTCGCCAGCCGTCCAGCCGGCGGCACCCCAAGGAGGCCCGCTCTATGGGAGCGCGCTGGTCGACGGGAGGCCGATGGTGGCAGAAGGTGGTCCCGTAAGTACCCAGGTCCCAAGCCATGGAGCGCTTTAAAGATGATCACCAACACCTTAAATTGCACCCGGAAGCCAATGCAGCTCACGCAAAAGTGGTGTAACATGGGAGCTCCGAGAAGCCCCCAAAACCACCCACGCAGCCACATTTTGCACCAACTGGAGCCTCTGGGTGCTCTTCAAGGGGAGCCCCATGTAGGGAGCATTGGCATAATCTAGATGGGAGATGACGAGGGTGGATGTGATCGCGCGAAGTGTGTCTAGTAGGATCCAGGAAAGCCTTTTTTGCTACAGCTCCCTCTGAAACATTTTGCCCCTCAAGATGAGATTTACCCACAACTTCTTGGTCTCCCCAAAAAGTCTGAAAATCTGGTTAGTAGACTAAAGAAGATCCCAGCTCTTCCTGTTTCTGTATTAGTTATGTTCTTATCTAGCTTTTTGATAAGTTTTAATGTTTTTTAATGCTGAATGTTTTTAATGTTCTTAACATCCTAATTATTTTATACTAGTATGTCATGACATTGTAAGGTACTCAAAGTCACTGGATAGTGAGATGGGTGGCAGATAGATAGATAGATAGATAGATAGATAGATAGATAGATAGATAGATAGATAGATAGATAGATAGATAGATAGACAGACAGACAGACAGACAGACAGACAGACAGACAGACAGACAGACAGACAGACAGATAGATAGATAGAGATAGAGGTATAGATATATATAAATAAATAAAACAAACATTCTCAAGAATATAATCCACAACTTCTTGGTCTCCCCAAAAAAGTCTGAAAATCTGGTTAGTAGACTAAAGAAGAAGATCCCAGCTCTTCTGTTTATGTATTAGTTATGTTCTTATCTAGCTTTTTGATAAGTTTTAATGTTTTTTTTAATGCTGAATGTTTTTAATATTCTTAACATCCTAATTATTTTATACTAGTATGTCATGACATTGTAAGGTACTCAAAGTCACTGGATAGTGAGATGGGTGGCAGATAGATAGATAGATAGATAGATAGATAGATAGATAGATAGATAGATAGATAGATAGATAGACAGACAGACAGACAGAAAGAGATAGAGGTATAGATATATATAAATAAATAAAACAAACATTCTCAAGAATATAACTTCCTAACTACCCTTTGAACCAAGGTTCAGTAGTACCTATGCATTAATGGTGGGCATGAAACCTAACCACAAATGCAAGACTTAGGATAACTTACAGTCTATACTAGTTACAGTATTCATTTGTCATATCTTAGCTACATGACAAGCCAAGTATCTAACAACACTAATTAAAAGTTTGAGGAATTTTACAGGAGATGCTTAACTGATGATGGTGAAAACAAAGTACCATGTATGCTGTTCTTATTCTTCCTATGTGTGGGTTTGTCTATTTATGTTTTTTGTAAAGCTTTGAATAAAAAACCACTACACAAAATTCTGTATAAAAGGAGCTCTCAGTCAAATTTATTGTAAATATCCCAAAAGATCTCTGCTTTGTCACAAATTATCACAAATTACAATGAAAATAGTGGCCATTTTACAAACAAGAAGAAAGGGCAATTGCTTTGTAAGTTCTAACTAGTAAAAGGGAAAAAAATGAATTATTACTTGCAGCTTTTAATTTATCCCCATCATTTACATTTATTTTGATGTCAATTTAGAGACCTGTGGTGTTTTTTTAAAAAAAAATCCAACTAGAAGAGATATGAGCCATTTATTTTTATATATAATATAATCTATAGTATAGATTACTATACTATACTATAGAAGAATTTAATGTAGATATTATATGCTTTAATAATGTTCACTTAAAGTGATTATCCTTATATGTATGATAAATATTACCATGACATATTATCAATAAATATCTCCGATTTTGCCATTTTCTTCTACAAAAGCTTTACCATCAGATTCTGAAACAAATCACAAAAATATTTTTTTTTACCACATGGTGGCAGTATTTGTTAACCATCATCAGAAGAATATGGGAAAATGAAGCACTGTCTTTAAAAAGTTTTTTTTTCCGTTGTTGTTAGAGAAGAATTTGCCAAAACAGACAAAAAGAAAACCTCCAATGAACATTTTTAGTAGATTAGTGGTCATCAGTGACAAGTATCATTTCTTTTATATAAAGACCAATTAAACTTTTACTAAATGCAGTTCTTACTCATGCGATGCCTTCTGAGTCAGCGTGGAACAAACTTTTTTATAATAAGTAGTTAGGAAACTTGTACCTCATTATAAAATAAATGATTTAAGTCACCAGAGGATCTAAATAGAAATTATTCTTCATGGTAGAAAAGAACAAAATAGTGCCCCAAAGACTGGATTTTAAAGAGTTTAAGTTAAACTGGTTTATTTGTATTGTGAGGATTGTGACTCTAATCCAAAATTTTACATATGAAGAAAGGTATGGAGGTTCACTTCCATCATTAATCAGTATGCCATTAAAAGAAACAATTTTAGTATAAATACATTTTCCATAGTAGTTTTCAGGTAGCATAGAGAGATGACATGCGAATTGTTCAATTAAAATTTAATGAGAATTTTTCCTTTTTTGTCTTTTCCAGAAAATTTATCTGAATATATAATTGTATGGAAAATCCTACGCATTTTACAAATTTTGTAAGGCTGCTCTCAATTAAAAATGTTTGCAAAATGCGTGCATAGGGGAAATTACACAAAAGAAAGGTACATGGAGTGGAATGATTACCCATAAAAACTCATCATAGGTAAGGGAAATTAAATAATGGCATAGCATGAAAAGCACATGCTCAAGTTCATATATTAGAATTGAGAATGAAATACGCATATGTTGTGTTGCAAAAAGTATGTTCACCATTGATGCAGGAATGGGGCAGAAGCTGAAAAAATAAGTGATTCATGACAAAAAATATGCCTCCTATGCCTAGTTTTATGACATACTATCTTAAAACTGAATTCTTAAATTAAGTTGAATAAAGCCATATATCAGTATATTGACTTTATTGGGATTTTTGTTAAACTTACAGCTATGTCAGTCAAATGACTCTTAGTGGTTTACAGAAAAAGCATTAAAGATTCATGTTTTGATTAAAAGCAAAAATGACACTACAAAAAATCTGAAGCCCTGGAAAACGGTTGCCAAGCAAACCAGTTCTCCAGACATATCTAATTATGTCATAAAATGTAAAAACCTATGTTTGGCAACTGGTCTTTTAAAATGGACCTTTCAGAATTCCTTTAAAACAACCAAATACTTTTATAGTAATAGTTTAGTTTATTGTCATTGCACCTCGTACAACGGAATTAAATATCATCTTCAGTGTACAATTTATGACTATGAAAATAAGCACAGATCCACATCCCTCATACTCCACACTTTGAATTGAAAACCCCTGATATTGTATTATATCAGTAGCACTTAAATTTATATACTGCTTCACAGTGCTTTACACCATTCTCTGAGTGGTTTACAATGTAAACATATTGCCCCCAACAACCTGGGTCCTCATTTTACTGACCTCGAAAGGATGGAAGGCTGAGTCAACTCAGGATCTGCCGGTCAGGATCAAACTTCTGGCAGTGGGAAGAATTAGCCTGCAACACTGCATTCTTCTACATTCCTGCGCCATATAGACTATGTTCTGAAATGACGATAAATAAATTAAAATTCTGGACTAGAAGATCTACGTTTGTGGAGTGTGTTTTCTGTTTAATACAGCAAGCCTGAAAGTAACAACAGTCAAATATATGAAGATAGAAGTACAGCATGAATTATATGTGACAAAAGCACATATATGTTTGATCTCCATGCGATGTGCTAATCAGAAGAAAGTTATTTTGTCTTTTGTACTTTTGCACTTTTTCCTTAGGTTGATCATTGCCACTTTTAAAAAAGTGCTTTGTTTCCAGGAAGATAGAAAAAGAGAGGAAAAGAGAAAAATAAAGAACAGAGAAAAAAATACATGTGAAGAATTCCTTAATTTGGAGAGAAATCTCATGAAAATCTTCACTTGATACATTTCTTTGTATCTCTCCACGTCTTTCCTAATTTTATTCAAAATATTGCTTTATGAAACACAAACAGAATGAATACAATTAAAAATACAAGATAAATAAACCAAAAAAAAATTAAGCTGAAATACAGCAATAGGTAAGAGCAACTGAAATTGACTATGAGGTCCCATTTTATCCATGAAAGCCAGTGAGTAACTTGGGCCAGTCACTTTCTCTTGCATGCCCCAACCTACCTTAAAGGATTGTTGTTGTGGAGAAAATAGAAGGAGGAAAGTATTTTGGATATAGCAATAGCACTAGCACTTAGATTTCATATTCCACTCCACAGTGCTTTACAGCTCTCTCTAAGAGGTTTACAGAGTCAGAATATTGCCCCAACAATTTGGGTCCTCATTTTACCCACCACAGAAGGATGGAAGGCTGAGTCAATCTTGAGCCTAGCCCTAGTGAGATTCAAACTGCCAAATTGCAGACAGACAGCAGTCAGCAGAAGCAGCCTGCAGTACTCCATTCACGGTGCCACAGTTTTCATATGTTTCCTGCCTCAAATTATTTGTAAAAATAATAAATGAAATAAATAAACAAACGAATGAATGAATAAATGTCATTTTTAAAAAATAAAAACTTGACTACAGGCATTCTACTGTCCAGTCTTTTTTTATACTAACAAGGATCCAGTTCAAAAGTTTTAACTTGACATATTTCATTAAGCCAAACTTTGGCATCTAGTATTCAAATGTTTTTCCAAGAACACATGTGGATATATTTAACAACAATCCAGAACACAGTTGATCTAAAATTTCTTTTGTGGAATATAGTTTAACAGTCTATTAGCATCTTAGATCTTAACTTCCTTCCAACATCTTGGATCACCATAGCAATTCAACCAATAGGACCTAACCAAGGGGCATAACCAAAGCATAGATATTATTGTAGCTTCAAATTTATGGCATCTCTAACATAAGAAGCAGACAACTAACCTTTTGGAAAATCTGTTGAGAGGTTCCATAACACCTTGCCCAAATATTTTTGACAAATTCACTTGAATTCACTCAAATTCACATTTTGAGATCACAAGAAATGTATTTTATATTTTTTGAAGCATGAGACCACTTTTCTATTCCAATTCTTTTCAATTGGCAATAAAACTGAATAGTTTAGCCTCTAAAAATACTTTAATACATTTAAAACTGTAGGAGTCTCTGAGACAGCCAATGCATCTGATCCAAACAGAGAACATTACAAACAGTGGATATATTGCCGTTCAGCTGATTTTGCAAATAATATTCTTTTTGTAATTTTTCAAAGATTTTGGAAGTCAGTTGATCAAAGATAATAATTCATTGTTTATTGTATACTTGACAGAAAAAAAAGTTTTTCAAAGGACCAGTTTCTTGTGGAAAGAAAAGTCAATTTTAAATTTCTTACTCAATACAATCCCAATATGCCTATCCACCGTCAGTGCTGGAAATACAATGGAGTGCCTATTCTACTGGGATTCAAAAACTTGCTAAGATCATAGAGGTGACAAATAATAGCTCTCCAGTTGGGCTCATAACAGTATGCATTTAATGTCATTGTCATTCTAATACAAAATTCAGGTTAGCAAATATATTCAATTATAAAACATCATGGAGGTTAAAGCTCCCATACTCATACTCATTTGAAAGAGATGGTTTTGAGTCTGATCTTTCCATAACAAAAATCATTGGGTTATTAATTAATTTAAAACATTTAAGTGAAATTAAAATAGACATCCCTCATCTAAGACATTTTTATTAAAAAAATAAATAAATCACTTAAAAAGTATATCAACAACAAACTATGAAGGCATATTTTAAAAGTCCCAAAATTAAAAATTCATTATATTTGGATCTTTAGGTATTGATTTCCCATATCTTATGATGATATTATATTACATTGTTTCAATAGGAATTCTAACAATTTTAATTTATTGTTTTCAGCTTGTCTTCTTGATATATTTCAAAAAAGTATTCTATATCTTAATCATACAAATGATCAAGTGGCAGTTTAAGAGTAAGGCATTGAATAATTCCAAAGTATAGCTTCTATAGAACAGAGGTGCCAAACTCAAGGCCCGGGGGAGGGGGGGGACAGATCCACCCTGTGGGTTGCTTAGATCTGACCCATGGGGCTACCCTGGAAACAACAAAGGACTGGCCCATGGCACCTCAGCCAGCAAAAATGGAGCTCGGGAGGGTTGCAGGAGGCCTTATCAGCCAAAAATGAACTTTGGGAGCCTGTTTTCACTGGCAGAGCACTTGGACCACCACAGGCATTGACAAAGTGGTGTCAAGCTGGCCACACCCACCCTAATCCCTCCGAGGTCAAACACAACCCTGGTGCAGCCCTCAATGAAATCAAGTTTGATACCCCTGCTACAGAATACTCAAAGCTTCTTTAACATTCTTGTCCATGCATTTTAGAGAGCCATTTTGGTGTAATGATTGATGGAAATTAGACTATAAATTGGAAAATCATGAGTTCTAGTTTTTCCTTAAGCACAAAACCAGATGGGTGACCTTGAGTTACTCACTGTGTCTCAGTTTTTAGGAAACACACAATGGCAAACTATTTCTGAAAATCCTTGTCGCAATGGTTCTCACATGGTTCACTAAACTAAAATAATAATGAAGTATAAAATCTTCTAGCTTAACATTTTTTATCCAAAATCCATTGACATTATAACTCATGGATCAGATATTGTAAAAGAACATATAGAATGAGTCTCAGTTAAATTAATTATAGACTAAGATACTAACAAATAATAGAAACATGGGCCATTGAGAAGTTGAAAAAAGTGCATTCTCTTTTGATACAAGATAATTCTTTCCACATATCAGCAAAGCCTTAATATAAACATGGATTTTTTTCTAACTTTGAATGCTTTGTATTGGAATGTTTATTTCTGCCCAATGACAGATCTCACAATGAATTAAAATTCCATCCAATGGCTCATAGCCACCTTCATAAGTTCCATCTGTAAACTAAAAACGTTTTAGCAAAATAGCCATGCAAAACATCTGGTTTATCTCTGGTTTGACCATAAAAATTTATAAAAAACACCAATCTGAGCTTTCCTTTGCAATTAACATTAAGACCAAGTAGTTTTTCTACTCCCCCTCTCATTTGATTGTCAAATAATGGTGTTATTTAGTTAGAATATTTTATTTATTGCCAGGTTTGTGGTTATCTGTCTTAACAATCATGTCAGTACCCTAAATGGCTTATTCATGTTTATTTTTTTTTTTTAATTTTAAGCTGCAGAGAAGAATAAGGAAGTGAGGGATGAGGAGAACAAATACTTGCAGCATAGCTGCAGTGGGCAGCAATGGAAGCTGGAGTAATATCATATATAACATAGATTAATGAGCAGTGGAACCAGAGGTGGTATTCAGCAGGTTCTGACCAGTTCTGGAGAACTGGTAGCAGAAATTTTGAATAGTTCAGAGAACCGGCAAATATCACATCTGACTGAGATTTTATAGTATCCTTCCCCTGCCACACCCACGAAGCCATGCCCACAGAACCGGTAGTAAAAAAATTTGAATCCCATCACTGAGTGGAACCAAAAGTAAATGTTATTTAGAGATTTATGTGAAACTATAGAGAGACATTTGTTGAACATAATTATAATTACCAACAAAGAACATCTACAGTTTTTCTCTTATGGTTATTAAATATTATATTAAATAAAAATTTAATATTTAACATTTTAAATATTTAATAATAATATAATGTTAATATATAATAATAATACTTAATAATTAATAATATTTAATAAATATTTAATATTAAATCTGAAGAGAAGACTACCATGATACCATCAAAACTGCCCATGGTTTTTTCAGTGGTAATGTATAGCCCTGGACCATCCTAAAGGCTGAACAAGCAAAATTCAATGTCTTTGATTTGTGGTGTTGTGGTAACCTTTGATTATCAAATTATTGATAACACTTTGGATAGCAAAAATAATAAATAATTGTATTCTATATGAAGGAAAAGCTAATAGGAGTGGACAATCTAAGATTAAGCATTTTAGATATATAAAGTTGAAGCAAAAATTAGGCAGACAATCTTGATCAACTGTTGATCACTATACCACAAAGAGTTGGAAGTAACTGGATATTTGAATAACAACAGCAACAAAAGAAATAGCAACAACTACACAAAGAGCTGTTTTAAGGCTAAAATCAGATTTGCATTGCTTTTTCTAGACTTTTCTGTCTATAGCTAAGAAACAGAAAAGAATTTAATGATACTTGAAGTTAACAAAAAGTTGTGAAGAGTTTTCAAGAGAACACAAGCAAAGGTCTCAATGTTCCCTCAGTATCATGAATTATGCTTCAGAATATCCCTAGATATATAATATTTACATACAAGTAATGAAGAATTTTGTATTCAGAATTCACTATTTAGTTAAGCCTTTTTTTTTAAATTTTCCCAAGATACGTTAAGGAAGCTCTACAACAAAAGAAATTAAAAGTTTGCTCTGAACATGTATTCCATCAGAATTGCTTGATTTTGTACTTACCATTTCTGCTTCTTCATTTTCCATGTTGATTCCATTGTTATCAATAGAACAGATTATTTCAATCCATATGCTGAAAGTCTTAGATTACAAAGCAGATGGTAAAATAATTCAACATTCTTTTAAAAAGTGATAGAAGCCAATTCTAGTGACATAGCAAAGAGATGTTATGTCTTTAGATGTCTTTAGAGTTCTGAGGAAATAAAAATGAGTTAAGGTTGAAAAATCTCCTAAATGATCCTTTACCAACTCAAATTCTACTTCAGGATACATAATGATGGAGTTGCATATGTCTGTATGCAGGTGCTCATAAGACAGAAAAAGAGAAAAAGGGAGAGAGAAATAAAAAGAAAAGGTGTGTTTGTGTATGTGGGGGCACTATGTACATACACTATAGGTCAGTGGTTGCCAACCAGTGGGCCAGGGACCACTGGTGATCCATGAGAAAATTTTGGTGGTCCGCAGAGAAATATCAGCCCAAAGCACCCCCCAAAGCAATTAATCCAGGCTGTGCGGGAACACAAGGCTGCACCGCTCACATGGCCCATGGGAATACCAGGCTTGCATCACTTGCATTGTGAACAACACAAGGTAGTGAAGGAAGGGGTGAAGGGGGGAGGGGGAACTTACCCCACTTGTCCCATGCACCACGCCTGGCCACCGGGCTGCTTCTTTCCACTTCTTTCTTCTTCTGCTTTTGGCTGTATGCAAGGAAAGCTGCAAAAGTCTTTCTTTCTCTCCCCCAAACTCTGCCAGAAATGAGTCTTTGGGACCCTGCAAGGCATCCTGCTCCAAGAGGCTGTGCCAGCATGACAAGTCTCACCAAGACTCATTTCTGGTGGAATTTGGGGAAGAGAAAGAAAGACATCTGCTGCTTCTGCAGCTTTCCTTGCATGAAGCCAAAAGCCTCTCTCTCTACCCCCCGCCCCCCCGAGAATGGAGCTGGCGACAGTATCCTGCGATCCCAAATAAAAAATGATTGATAGATAGAAAAAGTGGGTGAGGAATTTTTCTACAGACTGTTTTTGGGATTTTCCCAGGGTCTCTGGTCCAGTGGAATTTAAAATTATGAGTTCCAAAAGGCTGGCGACCCCTCGTATAGGTTGTGTTGTAGAACGGCAGAATGACTGAGGCAGACAACCAGAGCAAACTTCAGCTTTAACTTTATTTAAGAAATAAAGGGTTGCTGCGGCTGCCACGCTAACTCGGCAGTTAGCTGGAACGGCAACAGCTGATGCCGTTTGACATCTTCTTTTATAGCCAGCTGTCAAACGGCTTCAGCCAATAGGAGTGGTCCATGTTTCCCGCTTGAAACACGGACCTGAGTGGAAACTGCAGTCCAGTTCACAACACTCCTTCCTCCCAGACGGAGCTTGCTAGTCTCTTAAGTATGTAGGGCACCTGTGCAGACGGCCAGATCTTCTTGGCTCTGTTGGAAATGGCACTGGATGGATATCTCCTGCCTGTTGTGTGGTTTCCAATGAAGGAGGGGCTGGAGGCTCGCCTGGAGTCAGTTCTGGTTGCTGGACTGCTGTTTCTTCAGGTAGGCCTTTGTTGCAAACGGGTTCGAGATGGGATTCCTCAGGTGATGGTGGTCTTTATGCATCAGGAACGTCTAGATGACCTCTGGGTGCAGCATTCCGACGCCCTTTTAGTTGGTCTATATGACGGCGCCAGATGCGCCCATCTTATAGCTGGACTCTGTAAGACATAGGACCAGTTACTGCCACCACACGCCCAGACATCTACAATGGTTGCCCAGCATAGTTCCTGGCATATACCAGGTCATTTTCTACAAAACTCCTATTTTGGCTGTTTGACCCAAGGGGAAGCACTGGGGCGTAATTTGGGTGAAGCCTATCTAGGGTGGTCCTTAAACGGCGCCCCATTAGGAGTTCAGCCGGTGACCTGTTTGTGGAGGAACACGGGGTTGTGTGCTGGCTTAGAAGGTACTTGGCAAGTCTAGAGTGCCAATCTATGGGCTCAGGTCTTTGCAGGACCTCCTTAGCTGATCTGATTACCCATTCAGCCAGACCATTACTAGCAGGGTGAAAAGGAGCTATTAATATGTGTCTGATTCCTTGGTTGGCTAGGAAAATTTCAAACTCACAAGATGTAAACTGAGGGCTGTTATCAGACACAATGGTGTCAGGGAGGCCATGGGTGGTGAACATTCTGTTCAGGTCCTTAGTGACCGCCTCTGTGGTCATGGAATGCATTAAAATCAGCTCCACCCATTTAGAGAAGGAATCAACTAATATTAGGAATGTATGCCCATGGAAAGGGCCAGCCAGGTCAACATGTACCCTGGACCAGGGGCTTCCTGCATCCTCCCACAATCCTGGCACTGATGCTGGAAGGGAAGGCCTGGTGGCTTGGCATGGCTGACAAGCATTAACCCAGCTGGCAATGTGAGCGTCCATGCCCGGCAACCATACATAACTGCAAGCTAGGGCCTTCATCCTGACAATGCCAGGATGACCTTCATGCAGGACTTTTAAGACTGAGGTCTGCAATCGGGGGGGAATCACTACCCTGGTTCCCCAAAGCAAACAGCCTTGTAAGGAAGAAAGTTCTTGCTGGCGTAATTTGAAGGGTAAGAATTCAGATGAATAAGGGGTGGTAGGCCATCCCCTCCCCACCCAGTCAAGGACTTGGGAAATTACCTTATCCTTGGCAGATTGGGCAGCAATGTCAGAGGCGGTGATAGGCAGTTTGAGATCGTTGATTTGTAATACAGCATAGGTCAGAGCAGGATCCTCCACTGGAACTAGTAGGGGACAATGACTAAGGGCATCTGCATGACTGAGTGTTTTGCCAGAGCGATGAACCAGCATATAGGAATAGGCAGCCAAAAATAATGTCCACCTGGTCATCCTTGGAGACAAAATCTGAGGTGTATGCTTGTTGCCTGATAACAGTCCGAAAAGAGGTTTATGATCCATAACCAGTTCAAAATGATGTCTGTAGAGAAACTCATGGAATTTCTTTACTGAAGCAACTGCAGCCAAAGCCTCTTTATCAATTTGACTGTAGTTACGTTCAGTGGAGGATAGCGTCCTAGAAAAAAATGCAATGGATGCCTCTGATCCATTAGGCAGTCTGTGACTTAGAACAGCTCCTATACCGAAAGGTGAAGCATCTGCAGCTAGTACTAATGGTAAATTTTTGTTAAATTGTATTAAAACAACATCAGAAGTAAGTAGTGACTTGACTACTTTGAAAGCAAAAGCTTCCTTAGGACCCCAATGCCATGCTGCTTGTCGGTCTAGAAGCCTGTGTAGAGGCTCTGCAATGGAAGCCTTATGTGGCAAAAATGAAGCATAGAAATTTAGAAGTCCCAAAAAACACTGAAGTTCAGTTTTATTAGTAGGCGTGGGTGCCTCATGAATAGCCTTTACTTTGGATTCGGTTGGGTGGATGCCAGAGGTGTTAATTCTGTATCCTAAAAATTCGACTTATGGAATGGCAATGGTGCATTTTTCCTTTTTTAATTTGAGCCCTGACTTCCTGAAACATTCAAGGACATTTCTGACTCTCTGTAGCAAAAGAGGTTTGTCAGGGGTAGATATCAGAATGTCATTGAAATAGGGTATTATGTCAGGTAACCCTTGAAATAGTCTTTCTATAATTGAAAATTCCAGGGGGCACACTAACACCAAATTGGAGGCACGTACACTTAAAAACACCTCTATGTGTCACAATGGTTTGAAGTTCTGCAGTTGCATCATCAACAGGGAACTGTTGATAGGCTTGTGACATATCCAGTTTAGCTAAAATAGTACCAGGCTCCAAAGAATGCAGGAGATGCTGGACATTGGGGACTGGATAAGCGCTGATTTGTAAATATTTGTTTAATGTGCACTTGTAGTCAGAGCAAATTCTTAACCCGCCATCATTCTTTAGGGGTATTACTATTGGGGTCTCTCATGTAGCGAAGTTTGTAGGTTGTAGTATGCCTTGTTTAATCAATTTGTCTAGTTCCTTGTCAAGTTTAGGGTGGATTGCAAAGAGTACCCTTCAGGGCTTTAAATGAATTGGAACTGCTTGTGGGTCCATGTTGAAAGATATTGGGGTTCCCATGTAGCAGCCTAGGCCCTCACTGAATACATCAGCATATTCCCTGAACAGGGAGTCCACTTCTGAATTTGCAATAGAATGGATTCCACCTATATGAAGGCCTAGGGCAGGGAACCAGTCTAATCCCAACAGGCTTGGGAGGGCACCATCCACTACCACTAAAGGCAAGTGACCCTTAAAACCCTGAAATTGAATTAAAAACTTGCCTTTTCCGATGACAGGAATGGTTCTGCCTTGGTAGTCACGTAGAGTCAAATTGCAGCATGGAATCTTCTTCCTTGTCATTCTGGGAAGTAGTTGTTTCAGGGTGCCCCGCGAAATGATAGACAGTGCAGAGCCAGTGTCTACTTTCATCCTGCATGGTTTACCTTCTAATGAAACAATGACACTAATTTTGTTAGAACTTCTTTTTGTCATTTTGGCTTGGTAGCATGTGCAACAGTCTTCGATTTGTCTTTGGAAGTGCATGGTTGTCTGAGGCCTTTGTGGCTGGTTAAAAGTCTTTCCTGCTTGACATATCTTTGCTAAATGCCCCTTCTTTTGGCATTTTAAACAAATGACATTTCTGAATTTGCAGGATGCCCTGAAATGGTTTCCTCCATAGCTTAGGTAGGTAAGCTGAGGTTGTGGAGGTTGATTGGGAACTGACCTGTATTTCCTCTGATTGGTTTTGAGCTGCCTGAGGCGGTTTACATCAGTAGCCTCTTCAGAGCCCTCCTCTGTGGAGGCTTCATCGAAATGAACAGCTGAGCTACTTTGACTAACTGGATTTCCCTGTATTTCAGCTGCTGAGAGTGCTGACAGCTCAGCAGCTTGAGATTCTTTTATAGCTAGTTTTAGAGTCAAGTCTCCTTTGGCTAATAGATGTCTTTGTAGTCTTAAATCCCTGACTGCACAAACTAGCTGGTCTAAAAGAATGTCTTCTAAATAGTCTCTGAATCCATAATGTAAGGCAGCTGTTCATAATGCTGCCATATACTCACTAATAGTCTCTCTCTCAGCCTGGGTACATCTCCTAAAAGCATGGCACCTGGCAATTCTAGATGGCTTAGGGGAGTAATGATTGGAAAGAATTTCCTGCAATTCTTCCCACTGAACAATACCACGGTGTCAAATACCGTGGCTCCACAGAAGCTTAAAAAGTAAGACTTTTTCCTATGGTCTGAAATGTCAGTAAGGTCAATGGCATCTAAAGTCATCATCTTCTCAGCGGTGCCGCTTCTCTTGAGGCGATTTGAAAATCGCGCTTCGCGAACAATGACAGCAGCTCTTTAATGTCTTCAGCTCTTTTTTGTAGTGACTTCACTCTTATGTCTCTTTGCTTGGTTCGCCTCTTATATGTATCCCGCCCTCGTTGCCAGTGTTGTAGAGCGGCGGAATGACTGAGGCAGACAACCAGAGCAAACTTCAGCTTTAACTTTATTTAAGAAATAAAGGGTTGCCGCAGCTGCCACGCTAACTCGGCAGCCAGTTGGAACGGCAACAGCTGATGCCTTTTGACATCTCCTTTTATAGCCGGCTGTCAAATGGCTTCAGCCAATAGGAGTGGTCCAGGTTTCCCACCTGAAACACGGACCTGAGTGGAAACTGCAGTCCAGTTCACAACAGGTTGTGTATGAATAAATGGATGCACAGATGAGCTGCATGAAAACTTAAATAAGTATGCCATTGTTCTTGTGTACTACCAAACAGGCTTTAGCAATGTGCACAAATATCTGGAACCATTGAAAATGTACTTCCTATATGTCTCTAAAGATCTGGGCATCTAGAACCCAAGTGCTATCTTGACAATTTCACAGCATCTTTTCTCTTATTGCTATCACCTGTGGAAAAACTTTTTGTGCCAGAGCAGTGGTCTTCAAACTTGACAGCTTTAAGACTTGTGGACTTCAACTCCCAGAATTCCTCCTCCAGTCATGTTAGCTCAGGAATTCTGGGAGTTGAAGTCCACAAGTCTTAAACTTGCCAAGTTTGAAGACTCTTGTGCTAGAGATTGAGGCCATTCAATTTTAGAGAATAACAATTATATTATTGCCACTCATCAGGATCAATCAATCAACTCTCAATACATTTAAGGACTCTGTGTTAATTAATGAATGTTCAACAGACATTGGATGTATGTTTTTCCTCATGTTGCTTTCAAGATAACAATGAAGGTTTCACTTATCAATAATTTTAACTCTGATATCATCTACATCTTTTGTTGTAAATTGCTTGGCTAAAATTATTTCTATTCCAAATCATGGCTTTTAACATGCTAAGGGCACACTATTTTATGCATATGAAGGTTGCTGGGAGTTGATTTGCTTGAAGAATCCATATAAGTATTTGCAGGACCATAATATTTGAACTGATGCCTTTAAAAAGATGTGGAAAATTTAGGTGACTTCCTCCCCCTGTTGTTAATGTAATGCTATAAAACAATCAGACAGGAGTAGTAGGTGTTTACAAAGGCTAACATTGATTTTGGTATTTCACTATTGTTCCTGGTGGGTGAAAAAAATCAATTTCAAACACCCAATGTAGTTTAATAGAATTTTGTTAAATTGAAAAGGAAATCTTCCAATGAAAGGAAAGCTCTTAGTGTCTTGTTGCTAATCCCAAAAACATACACAATCTTTGAATGAGACATGCTGACAAATCTTCATCTCAAAGCTATGGAAGAACCATTTTTGTTAACTGCTTTTCTCTCCCAATACTGACTAAAGAAATGTTAAACATTACTTATTTTAGGAATTTGTAAAGTGATCTTAGAAAGGCAGTTGCCTTTCAGTTGCAGATTTCTAGCTACCCTAAGGGCTTCTGAGGGGCTTAGGCCACTTCACATAGAAGGTTTAAGGATAGCAAGCAGCTCCTTCTGACATTGATACACAACATAGTCTGATTCCTTTCCTCATAGTTGGGTGATTCTCATGTAATATTATGATTCCATGAAGAATTGCCACTTCTCCAGTCTATCTGGTTAACCTAAGAAAGACCCATATTATAAAATGAGTCTTCCTGTATGGGTAGTCCTTGACTTATGGCCTTGATTGGGACCAAAATTTTGGTTGTAAGTCATTGCAGTCATAAGTTGACATATCACACAATTGAATGTAATTTTACATCCATTTTTATGATGGTCATAAAGTGAGTCATGATGGCCGTTAAGCAAATAACTGTTGTTAAGTGAATTACATGGTCATTAAACAAATCCATTTTTTTGAGTGGGCATTTTATGCTCGAAACTGACAAAAATTGCCAGTTGCCAAGTCAGAGCAATCATGTCAGTGCAGAGAGAGGATAGACAATTTTAAGATAGTATGTAGCTTTTTAAAAATCCATCATAACATTGAATGGTTGGCATGGATGGCTGGGGAATTCTGGGAATTGAGTCTGCACAGCTTAATTACTGAGACTGAAAAACACAATTATATCTGAACAATGGCTTTTGATATACCTGAACAGTTCAAAGAGAGAACTGTATGAGATCCATGTGAGAAGTTTGATTAACTTGTGTGGGAGGACTATAAATTTATGGTTCTCTCCCTCTATATGAATAATTTTTCCCTGTGAAGTTCTTCATAAAGGGGAAAAACTAGAGAATAAACAAATTTGATGAAGGGCAGGGGAAGATATCAGCAGGTGTATTTGGACAATAAAAGTGCTTTCTGAGTCTGAGCTGGAAATTTTGAATATAAGAGTTGCCACCACTTAATTGCTTACTTTGTTTTCACCCTGTATTATAGTATTTACATTTTATGGTAGCTGTTTTTGTTTTTAATTGTATCAGTTGTAGAGCGACGGAAATACTCAGGCAGAGACCAGGGCAAGGCTTCAGCTCAAACTTTATTTCAAACGAATAAAGGGTTACCACTACTGCCGCGCTAACATGGCAGCCAGCTGGAGCGGCAACAGCTGATGCCGTTTGACAGCCGCCTTTTATAGCCGGCTGTCAAACGGCTCCAGCCAATGGGAGAGGTCCGTGCTTCCCGCTTAAAGCACGGACCTGAGTGAAGACTCAAGTCAATACCCAACACTCCTCTCTCCCAGTGAGGAGCATGCGTAGTCCTTCAAGTAAGTTGGGCGCCTGCGTACTCGTCCAGATCTTCTCGGCTCGGTCAAAAATGGCGCTGGGTTGCTGTCTTGTGCCTTCTGCGTGTCTTCTAACGATGGTGAGGCTGCTGGACTGTCTGGAGCCAGTCAGCACCTTGGTCAGCTTCTTCATCAGGTAGGCTATCGTTCCTGGTGGGCTGGAAACTGGTTTCGTCTGATGATGGGGTTGTTCCTGTATGGGGCCTGTCTAGATGACCTCTGGGTACCGTGCTCCAACGCTTCCTCAAGTGGTCTACGTGGCGCCGCCAGGTACGTCCATCAGGTAACTGGACTCTATAAGACTTAGGACCAGTTGCTGCTATCACACGCCCTGGCAACCATAGTGGTTGTCCAGCAAAATTTCTGACAAACACTTTGTCATTTACAAGGAACCCTCTGTCTTGGCTGTTTGA
Organism: Bungarus multicinctus; assembly: GCA_023653725.1. Taxonomy (NCBI): domain Eukaryota; kingdom Metazoa; phylum Chordata; class Lepidosauria; order Squamata; family Elapidae; genus Bungarus; species Bungarus multicinctus. The sequence continues at coordinate 81,518,851 of CM042838.1, forward strand.
CCCAAGGGGAAGCAATGGGGCATAATTTGGGTGCAGTCTGTCCAGAGTGGTCCTCAGCCGGCATCCCATTAATACTTCAGCTGGTGACCTATTTGTGGAGGCACAGGGTGTAGTATGTTGGCTCAACAGGTATTGGGCCAGCTTGGCATGCCAGTTTATGGGACCCAATCTCTGTAGCACCTCCTTGGCAGATCTGATGCCCTCTCAGCCAGCCCATTGCTGGCAGGATGAAAAGGGGCTACTAATATGTGTCTGATGCCCAAGCTTGCTAGAAACATCTCAAACTCACAGGAGGTAAATTGGGGGCCATTGTCAGATACAATGGAATCAGGAAGGCCATGTGTGGCGAACATCCTAGTCAGTGCCTTGCTGACTGCTTCCGTAGTGGTGGAGTGCATTAAGGTCAATTCCACCCATTTTGAAAATGAGTCCACTACCACCAGGAAAGTGCGCCCATAGAAGGGGCCTGCCAAGTCTATGTGTATTCTGGACCAGGGGCTGCCTGCTTCCTCCCAGGTCCTAGGGGTGGCTGCTGGTGGTAATGCCCTGATGGCCTGGCATGCCTGGCAAGAATTGACCCAGTTAGAGATTTGGGCATCCATGCCTGGCCACCATATGTAGCTGCGGGCAAGGGCCTTCATTCGCACAATTCCTGGGTGACCCTCATGCAGCACCTTCAGTATTGAGGTTTGTAATTTGTGAGGGATGACTACTCTGGTTCCCCACAGTAAACAGCCTTGCAAAGAGGAAAGTTCCTGTTGGCATAGTTTGTAGGGTAGGAAATCTGAAGGATAAGGGGCTGTCGGCCACCACCTCCCTACCAGTCAAGGACTTGGGATATTACCTGGTCCTTGGCCGAATGGGCAGCGATGTCAGCAGCACTGACCGGCAGCCTGAGTTCGTCGATGAGGAAAACGATAGTTGCTGGTGCTGGGTCCTCGACTGGAACTGGCAGGGGGCAACGGCTGAGTGCATCAGCATGGCAAAGGCTTTTTCCGGATCAATGGATTAGAGTGTAGGAATACGCAGCTAGAAAAACCGTCCATCTGGTCATCCTTGGGGACAAAATCTGGGGAGTTGTTTAGTGCCGGATAAAATACCTAACAGTGGCTTGTGGTCAGTTATGAGTTCGAAATGATGCCCGTAGAGAAATTCATGGAACTTCTTCACTGAAGCCACTGCAGCCAAGGCCTCCTTGTCAATCTGACTATAGTTGCGTTCAGAGGAGGATAGTGTCCTAGAAAAGAAAGCTATAGGTGCTTCTGCACCATTAGGAAGTCTGTGACTCAGAACGGCCCCAATTCTGAAAGGAGAAGCATCGGCTGCTAGAATTAGTGGTAAGTCTTTATTGAATTGGATTAAGACGGCTTTTGACGTTAACAATGACTTGACTCCTTGGAAAGCAATAGTCTCCCTTGGTCCCCATTGCCATGGTGAGTTCTTGTCTAATAGCCTATGAAGGGGCTCGGCAATAGAAGCTTTATGGGGCAGGAACGAAGCATAGAAATTCAAGAGGCCCAGGAAAGCTTGAAGCTCAGTTTTGTTAGTAGGAGTAGGCGCATCGTGAATGGCCTTGACCTTTGACTCAGTCGGGTGAATACCTTTGGCGTCAATCTTGTAACCTAAGAATTCCACTTGTGGAGTGGCTATGGTGCATTTTTCCCTCTTTAGTTTAAGACCAGATTGTCTAAAACGGTCAAGTATACTTCTGACCCTTTGTAGTAATTGCTGTTGATTGGTGGCAGATACCAGAATATCATCAAAGTATGGCACGACGTCCGGCAACCCTTGCAAAATTCTTTCCATAAGGGACTGGAAAATTCCAGGGGCCACACTAACTCCGAATTGTAGGCGTGTGCATTTGAAAGCCCCTCTGTGAGTTACTATTGTTTGCAGTTCAGCAGTTTCATCATCAACAGGGAACTGTTGATACGCCTGGGATATGTCCAACTTTGCAAAAATGGAGCCAGGCTCAAGGGAATGGAGTAGACGTTGTACCACAGGGACTGAGTATGCGCTGACTTGTAAATATTTGTTTATCGAAGATTTATAATCAGAGCAGATTCTCAAATTTCCGTCCTTTTTTAGAGGTGTCACTATAGGGGTTTTCCATTTTGAGAAGTCTGTAGGTTGCAGTATGCCCTGCTTAATCAATTTGTCAAGTTCCTTGTCAAGTTTAGGACGAATTGCAAAAGGAACTCTGCGGGGCTTCAAATGTATTGGAACTGCCTGGGAGTCTACCCTGAAGGATATTGGGGTTCCCACGTAGCAGCCTAGGCCTTCGCTGAATACGTCAGCATAGTCCCTGAACAGGGATTCAACTTCTGAACTTGCAATGGCGTGGATTCCCCCTATGTGGAGGCCTAGGGCCGGGAACCAGTCTAGTCCCAATAGGCTTGGGAGGACGCCATCCACTATCACTAGAGGCAAGTGATCCTTAAACCCTTGAAAATGAATTAGAAACTTGCCTTTTCCGATGACAGGGATGGCTCTGCCTTGGTAGTCCCAAAGCGTTAGATTGCAGGCTGGAATCTTCTGTCTTGATATCCTGGGGAGTAGTTTATTCAAGGTGTCCCACGAGATGATGGATAATGCAGAGCCGGTGTCTACTTCCATTCTGCAGGGTTTACCTTCTATAGAAACAGTGACACTAATTTTGTTAGATTTGTTTTTTTGTATCTTAGATTGGTAGCATGTTGAACAGTCCTCAATTTGCCTTGGATATTGAATGAGTTTCTGGGGCCTTTGTGGCTGATTAAAGGTTTTTCCTGCCTGACATATTTTGGCCAAATGGCCCTTCTTTTGACATCTTAAGCATATGGCATTCCTGAATCTGCAGGATGCCCTGAGATGGTTGCCCCCACAGCTTAAACAGGTAGTTTGTAAACATGGGGTTTGGCTTATACTTTGCCTGAACTCTTTTTGATTTGCGTTGGGCTGTCTGAGGCGGTTTACCTCAGTAGCCTCTTCTGAGCCATTCTCTGTGGAGGCTTCATCGAAATATACTGTTGGATTTTCTAGTCTGCTGGGGTTTCCCTGTATTTCAGCTGCTGAGAGTGCTGATAGCTCAGCAGCCTGGGATTCCTCTATGGCTTGCTTTAAGGTTAGATCCCCTTTAGCCAATAAACGTCTTTGTAATTTGGAATCTCTAACGCCACATACCAGCTGATCTAACAGCATATCATCGAGGTAATCTCTGAACCCGCAATGTAAGGCAGCTGTTCTCAGTGCTGCCATATAGTCACTAATTGTTTCTCCCTCTGACTGAATGCGCCTTCTGAAAGCATGGCGCCTAGCAATTCTGGAAGGCTTAGGGGAGTAATGATTTGAGAGAATTTCTTGCAGTTCCTCCCAGGGAATAGTCTTAATAGATCGTGGGGCCAGTAATGCTGTTGCGGTGTCAAATACCGTGGCTCCGCAAAAGCTTAGGAAGTAAGATTTTTTCCTATGCTCAGAAATTTCTGACAGGTCTATAGCGTCTAAAAAACAGTCAAACCGGTTCCTGTATGATTCCCATGTCTCTGCCGTCGGTCTGAAAGGCGGGAATGCAGGATTCGAAGTCATCTTTTCTGTCAGCTGTGCTGCTTCTCCTGCAGCACAGGAGCGCCGTCTCCTGAGTTAGAGACGGCGCTTCGCGAACAGTGACAGCAACTCTGTTGCGATTTCAGCTCTCGGCTAGTGATTTTGCTCTTTCTCTATTCCTTGCCTGGCTTGCCTTTATTTAGTATCCTGTCCTCATTGCCAGAGTTGTAGAGCGACGGAAATACTCAGGCAGAGACCAGGGCAAGGCTTCAGCTCAAACTTTATTTCAAACGAATAAAGGGTTACCGCTACTGCCGCGCTAACACGGCAGCCAGCTGGAGCGGCAACAGCTGATGCCGTTTGACAGCCGCCTTTTATAGCTGGCTGTCAAACGGCTCCAGCCAATGGGAGAGGTCCATGCTTCCCGCTTAAAGCACGGACCTGAGTGAAGACTCAAGTCAATACACAACAGTATCCCAGCTTGAATCATTTTGAAAAGGCAGCTACATACATCAACTAATTAATTGGCTAAAATATGGTAGGCAGTATCTTCCTGTTAGATACTGTATTGATATGTTTATAATAATTGGTCTAGGTAGGTGTTTGCATGCTCCCTTTGGCTTAATTTTTAGGCTAAGAAGTTACCAAAATTTCCCAATGCCTCATAAATTAATGAAAAGAATGAGCTGTTGTGCATGAATGTGAGAGTAACTAAAATCAATATAGTCATTCCTAGCTCCCACACTGTGAAAACAGGAGCAGAAGAGGTCTTGACATAAGGTAAATGTGGTGTATTATGTATGCCTTATCTTTGCTTGTCTGAAGTGAAACATATGCTGCTGTCCTATGGTTATTCTTTTACAAGGATTTTACATTTTACAACTTTAATAAAGTGTTTGTGATGTACACAGACATTGCTCTATTGTAAGCTGCTTTGAGAAGGCAATTTGTGTTGAAAAGTGGGGAATCAATACTTAAATAAATGTAAATAAATGGTGGAAACAAGGATCCGGGCTGCATAGATGGCTCCTGGCAACCGTTGCTAAGGAGATTAGAATGTCAGGTAAAGGGACAGATGAAGCACTGAGATGGAGAGTTGGGAAGGAAAAGCACAAATGTTAGTGGGGTCCTGGGAAGTAAATCTAATGAGGTGTGATGAGGCCCTAGAAATGTGATCATATTGTTACAGGTACATGTATTGATTTGTAGTTGTTTGATTCCTACATCTCTTGCCCTTTGTGCCATGTGTCCGAAGGAACAAATGGATATTTATGATAGATGGAATATGTGAGACCCATTCAGAACAGGCTATACCGGCTGTAGGGCGTATTCTGGTAGATTTCAGCTTATGCCCTGAGAGGAAAAACACCTGGCTGAAGACTCGAACAAACAAGAAAACTGGACAAAGCAGAGAAGAACAATTTAAAAGCTTACAGTATCAAGCTGCTACCACCTCAGCCTGGCTGAGAGCTATGAAAGGAGATGGGAACTGAGTGTTTAAACTTATCAGAAAGAACAAGAGCACCATGTATGGTGGCTTTCTTGTTTCAATTTTTCCTGTCCCTAGCCAGAAAAGCTAAACTTCAGGTAGATATCTCTGGAAATTTTCAATCACCAGATTATGATTGTCCCAAAGGTTCATTTTTTAAAAATAAATCCATCTATTCCCCATCATCCAGTCAGAGTTGAATAAGTTTCTTGGATGAGAAGCAAAATGTCTTCAAAGAAAAATCAGAAAGTCCAGTTGCTTCCTAGAAAAAAAAAGGCACCTTTGGGACAACTTCAGGTAGAGTGATATATCTGCAGTGATGTACTGGTAAATGTTTAACCACCAGCTCTTCTGGCTCCATGGCTACAGCCAAAGAGCTGATCAGTGCACTAGGCACCATGGCAGTTCTGCTCTCAAGGGGCTCATAAAATTCATACACCTCCAGACAAATAACCATCAATTTTCATGAACTGATATGAGCTGGTTTGAGCATACTACTGGATATGTGTACAGCTAATCCTCAATTTCTAACAGTTCATTTAGTGACTGGTTGAAGTTACAACTTCACTGGAAAAAAAGTGACTTATGACCATTTTTCACAGTTACAAGCATCCCCCATGGTCACATGATCAAAATCTGGACACTTGGCAACTGGTTCATATTTATGATGGTTGCAGTATTCTGGTGCCATGTGGTCACCTTTTGAAACCTTCTAATGAGCAAAGTTAATGAGGAAGCCAGATTCACATAACAACTGTTACTAAATTAACAGCTGCAGTGATCCACTTAACAATAGTTAAGTAATAATGAAAAAAAAATATGGAGTTCTTTGGTGCTCTTCATTTTCTTGCAAAGGTTTAATTATCCAACTAACTAACATTCACTTTCTTTTGAACTCAGAAGTAATTGGCATGGGCCTTGATACACCTGTTTATTCCTTAAAAGCAGATGAACACTTGAAACATTTTGTGCTTTGCCCCACCATTCTAATATGCTAGTCCAGTGTGATAAATTAATTGCTCACTTAATAGAATTCTGTCAGCATCTTCATTTGGGTGTGAAATGCTCCCACATATGAATCCCTACTGCACTATTTTTTTTCCTATAAGTAGCCATTCTGATAGCTAAACAAAAAAAATATTTTTGATTTCCATATTTCTTTCCCAGTAGGGGGCACAGCATGCACACAGCACGATCTCACACGTCTGATCTGTAGGTGGCAGCACCCTAGAGATAATTATTGGCACTGTAAAGAGATTTCAGCAATGAAAATATTTTGTCTTTTCCCTCACCCACTCATTGTTCAATTTAGATGTTTCAGCAAGTGTCTAGGTTTAATACAAAATGATCCCCGCAGAAAGATGTTTTTCAGCTATGCTTGTCACTTTTCTAAAAAATTGAGGAGGGGGGGGTTGGTGGAAGTTTTCCAGAAGTACATACAAGCATATTGGAGAAATGTGCTGTATTTCACTTTTTCCTATAGCAAAGTGTTACTTGTAAATATCATTTTTGGGGGTGGGTGGGCGGGAATGCGAATTGGTGATTTGAGGGTGCTTTTTTCCTCATATTTTTCTGGGGGGAGAGGGAGTAGAACAAGAATGATAATTTTAAAATACTATTTTTGTGCTTAATCCTAAACCATGATAAATTAGACATTTTATTGCAAAATGCCAAAGTAATAATATTCAGCTGCTTCCCCTGTAATAATGACTACGATGGATATAAAGAGCTTCAAAGCAGATGTCATAATCAGATTGGGAAACCTGCTGCAAGCAGGGAGAAACACTTGTTTATTATCAGCTTAAAAGGGAAAAGAGTTTGACTTGCTTTTCTGCCTTTATATGTATTGCAATCACACTGGGAGTGCATTTAATGTGTAATCCTTCCTTTGGGGCAACTATTTTTCTCAAATGAACAAAACCATTAGTTTGAGAGAAGAATCTAAGTATCCTGACATACTGGACATCCAAGAGGATTTATTGTTCCAAACAAATGCTTCAATAAATTTTATTTGTTCACTGATTCTCTTAAAACTTGTTGCAAAATACTCTGACAAGTGCTAATGCTTCTAATGCCTAATAATAAATATTAGTGTTCCTCTCTTACTTTCATATCTGAGAGCCCATTTGGGAGTGAACCTTAAAGTCCTCAAAAGTAGTTTCTCTTATTACAAACATAATTAAATAATAATAATAATTAATACATATCTACATCTACAGATCTACAATGTATATCTGCATCTTCTTGTCCCAGAAATGTTAGCGGAAGTACAGAATACTGAAATACTTCATTCAGTTTTCAACTTAAGTCAAGATATTGGATAAAAGAAAAACTTCATCACAATGGATTCTAAGCAGAAAGATTGTTCTTGCTATATGCTTACTATGGATTTTGTTGATAGCTTCATTGCAAAGTTCAGTCTATAGATTTGATATTCCTGTATTGTGGATTGTAAGTAATTATACAGAAAGAATGAAGGGCAATTTGGAGATAGAATGAGAATTTTTTTAACAAGTTAATGAAGCAAGTGAAACTGAGGGTGTGTGCTTTCTTCACGACACAAACCATCAGTATAAATGAAGCTGGTTTTACTTTGTTCATCTACCCACAGTGTTAGCAGGAAGGAAATAATTTGAAAATTGGCTACCCCCTTAATCTTCTGGGACAAATTAGTGCTTTGATCAGAGAATAAATTATTTCATTAGCATCACTGGGGAGTAGGGATGGTGGTATAAATGGAATATTTAAGTAGAAAAATTGAATTATAAGAAGGATCTGATAGTGAAATAGGGAATCCTGACATTTGAAAAGCCCTGTTAATTGCACAGCCAGTTTAATAAAAATGTAATTGGAGTAACTGGATTCCAGCTGCAGCTGCAGTATTGTGTGAAAGAATGAATACAATCAGCGTTAAAGAGAAAAAACTGGTTTTTTTTTTTTTTTTTTTTAAAGAAAATACCCTGATAACAAGTTGAGCATTGCATGAGATCATTCAGGTCATGTCAGCATAACTAGAGGCCATTTATTATTGCTTCCTCTGGTTGTATATTAATTGGCCACCATTCAAAGCTAGGGGCATGACAAGTCTCAAAGAGAAAGACGAGCTGGTTAAGTACAGGGATAGAGTTGTGCTGACTGAAAACTGGATCAGATCTCAGAGGCCAAAACAGAAACCACTAATTGTGCATTCAGAGTTATGAACACAGGTGGTATTCAGCGACCAGTTCTGGAGAACCAGTAGCAGAACTTTTGAGTAGTTCAGAGAACTGGCAAATGCCACCTCTGACTGGAGATTTTACAGTATATTCCCCTGCCATGCCCACCAAGTCACGCCCACAGAACAGGTAGTAAAAAAAATTGAATCCCACCACTGGTTATGAAGATTGTTGCTGAATATCAGTTCCAAATGAAGGAAATAAAAGGCTTTCGGGGACAATTTTCCCAAAGAGAATTTTCACCTAAAAACCGTCAATGAGCCCCACCATAGCTTGAGTGCATGATTTTTTATGTATTATTTTTATTTAATGGATGGCATCTATAGAGGTACATGATTGGAAATATCTCTCTGTTACAGTTGCTATGTCTCAGAGCTCTCACAATATTAATTTATTAACCTCCTTGTAAATGGGAAGAACATTTTTTTCAGAGATAATGTTTCTATTATTTCTGCATATATCTGAATCATCTCTAAATTAAGAAACAGGTGAATCCACATAGAGTCATATAAACCCAGGTGACTTTCTCTACTTGTTTCCTATTCATAATCTTTCTTTGATTAGTAATCTTATGCCAATTTATCTATTTTACTTTTTTTTAATGAACCAATTGGGCGAGGCAGCTCTATTATTTATGAAGGCCCACTGAAATGGAGAATATTATAATGATTTCTCTCATTTGTATTATGATGTCCTTAAATAAATCACATATAAGATTGTGGAAATTTAGATGATTGAAGACATGCCAATTTCATTCTATTGAGGATGGTAAATTGAAGTGTCACTGCAGTTCAGTGGTGGGGTTCAATTTTTTTTACTACTGGTTCTGTGGGCATGGCTTGGTGGATGTGGCATGGCTTGGTGGCCGTGGTTTGGTGGGCATGGCAGGGGAAGGATACTGTAAAATCTCCATTCCCACCCCACTCCAGGGAAAGGTTACTGCAAAATCCCATTCCCTCCCCACCCACTAACCTGCTTTCCAGCTCCATTTTCCTCTGAAGGGCAACAAAAGAAAAACAGCTGATCAGCTGGGACTCAGGAGGCAGAGAATAGATGAGGGTGGAGCCAGTCAGAGGTGGTATTCCAAACTACTCAAAATTTCTGCTACCGGTTCTCCAGAACTGGCCAGAACCTGCTGAATACCACATCTGCTGCAGTTTTTATTCTAAATTCTGAGTTGCCACAATAATTATAAATGCATTTATGCACACTGAAATTGATGGGCTGGATTGTTGTATCAGCAGAATATATTGGGAAGGTATCAAAAAAGGCAAGCTGTTGCTTGCAAAAATAAGTTATAGAACCATCTCTTTTGCACATACACCAACATCATACATAACTACAATGGAGCAGAACTTCTGTTGCCACTGCCATTTTGACTTTTTGGCCTTTCCTATGACTGTTGCTGTATGATGTTGTATTGTTCTTTCAAAAAAAAAAAAAAAAGACAAGGCAACATATATATGTACAATTTAGGATCTTTTTTTATTGTCCTAGCAAAAATCTTTAACATTAACAATAATGCATTGTTAACACTAGTGGTATCTTGCAAGAGAGCAATAATAAAAATATTGAAAAATAATATATACAAACTTGTGGCAATATTTCAAAGATTAAGAAATTAGATGTTTTCACTGTTCTAAAAAGATATGCGGAAATTAAAACAACATAAACTCACTGTTAAAATACATTGTCAATAAAAGTTAATTTTGTTGACATGGCATATGTACCTGAGCATTCCTAAGCAATCCTGCATTCTAACGGAACAATGATTAGTAAAGCAGGCTTTGTAATGGTAATGGGAAGGAGATTAATTTGTAAAAAATACATTAGAGGTGTAGAAAAATCTTAACATGAGGCTAGCTATATCTACCAAGAGATTAGCAATCTCATAAACAATACCAGAGAAAATAAACAAATAACAAAGAAGTACAGATTACAACCTTGACAGCAGTGGTGGGATTCAAAAGAATTTACTACCAGTTCTATGGGCATGGCTTGGTGGGCATGGCATGGCTTGGTGGAAGTGGTTTGGTGGGCATGGCAGGGAAAGGATACTGTACAATCTCCATTCCTTCCCCATTCCAGGGGGAAGGTTACTGCAAAATCCCATTCTCTCCCCATCCCACTAACCTGCTTTCCAGTTCCGTTCTCCTGTGCAGGGCAACAAAAGAAAACCAGCCAATCAGCTAGGATTCAGGAGGTAGAGAATAGATGGGGGTGGGGCCAGGCAGAGGTGGTTTTTGTCAGTTCTCTGAACTATTCAAAATTTCTTTTACCGGTTGTCTAGAACTGATCAGAACCTGGTGAATACCACCTCTCTTGATAGTGCATTTTAACAGTAATTTAGTGGTGTTTCGATTGTACTGTAAATTTTGTTATATATTTGATTCTAACGATGTTATTGAAATTATTCTGTGCTATTAGTTTAGTTTAGCAATTTCAGATAGTTGCTTGAATTGTTCATTTGTTTGGGTTTTGTATGCTATCTCAATTATGTTTATAGAAAAGCAACTTGTAAATATTTCAAATAAATCATAAATGCATCATACTAGTTGGCAGTAACTGAAACAAACTTCCAGTCAACAATGTTTAGAGTCAATAGGTCATTTCCAGCTTTCAATTTTACTAGAAAATATAATACTAAATTTGTTTAATGGAAGTTTCATTCGATAGGCAGGAAATTGTATCTAAATGAAAATTAGCCTAGGGAAAAGTTTACAGAGCTTTAGCATTTAAAATATGCACTGCAGATTCTCAAACATTGGTCATCATTAATTTTAATGTTGTTACTGACTTCACAATTCTGTAAGCATATATATTAGAATTCATGAATAGATAAGCATGCTAAGATGTGGGCTGTCTTATTCCATACAGTTTCATTAATATTAAACATTCACAAACACTCCTCAGAAATGATGAATCAATTATCTTGCAGTAAATGACTTTTTTTTAAATTCTATTTTAAAAGTTGAATTAAAATCCACGAATCTACCTATCTGTTCAACTTTATTTCAAATCTCAAAAGAAAATTTCTTCAGGAAGAATTCCTTTTTAGTGGTATACTTTTAGAATCTACTATAAAAGCAAACAAAGGAATATAATTTTTCCAATACTGTTTTTTTCATTAAGCATGGTGGAATGATGGCCTATTTAGTAATAGCTGGAGAAAGAGAAGGGAAACAAGATTGTAAAACACAGGTGTCAAATCACGGTGTCAAGTTGCCATCAAGTGATGTATCACAATGTTTTTTTTCCCCTCCATGGAGCTGGAGTGGGCATGGCCTATGTGTGATGCATCTGGCCCGTGGACCACTGGTTTGACACAGAAGTGGTCCGATTCTCTCTATGTAATGGGAGGAAATAAATAGTCCAGTTATAATGCTTGAACTAGGTATTAATTCAATCTCATAACATTAACTGCATTAAGGATATTTAATCATTAATTGTGAAATAATGGTTATTAAAATAAAAAATGTTGATATCTTCATTTCTATGCCATTTCTTCAAATAAAAATAGTTGAAAAAATATATAAGGATCATGTTAATTTCTATCATTACCTGATATTTTTTGTATTTTTTGTATTTTTCACATTTCTGAATCATTTTTCACTATTCTAGATTTCTTTAATAATTTTTTTTCCAACAGTGCATTAGTTGTGGGTCTAAATTGGATCCAACTTGTCAACCCATTAGAGATTGTTTTATATCTATATATCTATACCTCTATCTATCTATCTATCTATCTATCTATCTATCTATCTATCTATCTATCTATCTATCTATCAATATATTTACCTACCTACCTACCTACATACATATGTACATATATACATACATACACTCACATATCTTCCAAATCTATATTTTACATGTTGGATTACATAACTCTAAAGAGTTAAAAGTGTTTGTTTCACAGGAAATTGGAAGAGATTTATGTGCGCAAGTGAAACTGAAAGGTCGAATGTGTGACTCATATCTATTGGCAGATGGAATGAGCATAACATAAGCAGACAGTGACTAGAAAACAAGCAGGTTGTGTGAAAGTATTTTTAGAGACTAATTTCTACACAGCTGTGTCATCTATGAATGGAAGAAGTTTGTGAAAGTTACCTAGAAGCTGTCTAATATTTTTTATCAAAAAAGGAATGATCTCAGGTTTTGTAAAGCAATTGAGGTTTTGACATTAAATCTGAAGGACAATGTTAGGAGATCATAAAAACATTTGTATTGGGCCATATGTTGTTTGTGCACTCATATAAAAGAGGTAAGTAAGAGAAAACATGGCAGGAAGGTGGGATTCCCAGTTTTCAGAAATAAACCTTTAATGAGAAAAACCCTGAAGCAATTCAGTAAGGAATGAATTCTCTGTGGGCATGATAATTAGACTAACTATTGAGAGAGGGAGAAAAAAGAACTTATACATGGAGGATTGGCTCAAACTCAGAAGAGCATTAGTCAACTTTGCAAACTTGAGTTGCTAGTTCACTGTGTAAGGTAACAAATAAGCATGGTTTAGATAGAAGATACTTTCTTTTAGTACTGACTTCCTATCCCAGAGAAATTTTTTGCTGTTTAAATTATGAAATTTGAAAACAATTGCTGCTCATATATTTTCTGAAACAGCCATCTTAGAAGGGTTTGAAATAAAGAAACAGCTAAGGTCATCAAAACATCTGATTTAATGCAGTTATTCAATATCTGAAGATAAAGTAAGTCTTGAAGGAAGAGCTTTATCAATCTGCCATAACTAATGTTTTAAGTATATGTACTGTAATAGCAAAAAAGAAGCAAACACATCTCCTGTTAATGGACAATCAGATGTTAGAAGGGCAGCTATATATATTTAATAAATAATTTAGCTCAGGCTGCATTCTTTCTGGAGCTCTTGTTTGAACACTCCATGATACTTCTTCTGGACAATAGACAGACAGGGAATAGTTCTGGCTGATGAATTGGTCTAGAATGTGTTCACTAATGAAAGCAAATATACATGTCCAAGGATGGTGTGGCAGGATTCAATCTAGGTTGGTCACCAGGACCAGAGGTTTATCATTCCAGCTTTCAGACTTGTTCTGAGCCCATCCTCGGGGAATTATTCTGTAGCAGAATGTATGCTTTGGGGCTATTCAATGTGTAGTATTATGTAGTACCTGGTTGTGTGACTTTGAATTAAAGTTGAATTAAAATTAGAGCCAAAGGTTTGGCAGCCCAAGGAAAAAACAGCCAATGACTTAGCAGCTGGCCATCAACACCAACAACAATCAACCAACTAAAAAACCACACACAACCAGGCACTACATAAATATTAAACATAGAATAGTTCAAAGCATACTGTTGTAGCCTGCCAGCAGAGTCGGACAATAAGGAGGTTGGGGAGGAACATGGGCCAGCCTTGGAGGCTGCGGAAAGCTCAGATGAGGGCTCTGTGTCAGAAGCTTAGATTTATTTATTTATTTATTTATTTAGATATTTATATACCGCCCTTCTCCCGAAGGACTCAGGGCGGTGTACAGCCAAATCTACCCCAATCCATATACAAGAGTTAAAATGTGATTAAATAATGGGCTGTTAAAGTTAAAAACCAACCCTCCCCCTGGATATATTAAAACCCCAAATTAAAATCCAAATTAAGAGGAGACAATTAAAAACTCGTGTCAGTCCAGGCCAGCCTGCTCAAAGAGCCAGGTTTTTAACAGACGCCTGAAGGTCCTCAGGTCCGTGCTGGTACGTATCTCAGGTGGCAGACTATTCCAGAGGGCAGGGGCCCCCACAGAGAAGGCCCTATTCCTGGGGGGCCGCCAGATGACACATAGAGGCTGACGGCACCCGGAGAAGGCCCTCCCTGTGGGAACGCACCGGTCTGTTGGAGATCACCGGCAGAATGCGGTCCTGCAGGTAACCTGGCCCAATGCCGTGGATCGCTTTAAAGGTCAAAACTAAAACCTTAAAGCGAACCTGGAAAGCCACCGGCAACCAATGCAGCTCGCGCAGGAGAGGCGTCACATGGGAGCTACACGACGCCCCCATAATCACCCACGCGGCCGCATTTTGCACCAGTTGGAGTCTCCTGGTGCTCCCCACAGGGAGCCCCATGTAGAGAGCGTTACAGTAATCCAGGCGAGAGGTGACAAGGACATGAGTGACCGTGCGCAGGGCGTCCCGATCCAGGAAGGGCCGCAACTGGTAAATCAGGCGAGCCTGATAAAACGCCCCCCTGGAGACGGCCGCAATATGATGTTCTAACGACAGCCGTGCATCCAGGAGGACACCCAGATTGCAAGCCCTCCCTGTAGGGGGCAGAATCTCTCCCCCAATAGCCAGCGAAGGTGTCAGCTGGCTATATCGAGGCACCGGGAACCACAGCCACTCGGTCTTGGATGGGTTGAGTCGGAGCCTGTTCCCGCCCATCCAATTCCGCACGGCCTCCAGGCACCGGGACATAGCCTCCACAGCATCGTTGGGGTGGTCTGGGGTGGAGATGTATAACTGGGTGTCATTTGCGTACAGATGACACCGCACCCCAAGACCACGGATGATCTCGCCGAAAGGCTTCACATAAATGTTGAACAAGAGAGGGGAGAGGACCGACCCCTGAGGCACCCCAGATAAGGGGCCTAGAGGTGGACCTCTCCCCCCCCGCCAACACAAATTGCGAGCAGTTGGAGAGGAAGGAGGAGAACCATCGCAAGACAGTTCCTCCAATCCCCAACCCCTCCAACCACCGCAATAGGATACTATGGTCGATAGTATCAAAAGCCGCCGAGAGGTCTAATAGGACCAGGACAGAGGAGAACCCCCTGTCACGGGCCCTCCAGAGATCATCAACCAACGCGACCAATGCTGTTTCGGTACTATGCCCGGGCCTGAAGCCCGATTGGAACGGATCGAGGTAAGTCGCTTCCTCCAGGTACTGAGGGAGCTGACGTGCCACCACACTCTCAACAACCTTCGCTATAAAAGGAAGGTTGGAGACTGGACGATAGTTATTTAAAACAGCTGGGTCCAGGGAAGGCTTCTTGAGGAGGGCCCACACCACCGCCACTTTCAAGGCAGTAGGGAACGACCCCTCTCTCAAGGAAGCGTTGGTAATCCCCTGGAGCCAGCCTTGTGTCATCTCTCTGGCGGCCAAAACCAACCAGGAGGGACACGGGTCCAACAAACATGTGGTGGCATTCAGCGCCCCCAGCAGTCTGTCCACACCCTCAGCGGTCACAGGGTCAAACTCCCCCCAGATAACATTCTCAAGACCTGCCCTGGACACCTCCCCCGGGACCACCCAATTGGAGTCCAGCCCGCCCCGAATCTGAGCGATTTTGTCATGTAGGAATCAGGAAAACTCCTCTACCCTACCCTGCAAGAGGTCATCCCGCGCTCTCGGTTCAAGCAGAGAGCGGGTCACTCTAAACAGGGCAGCAGGCCGATTTTCTGCCAACGCAATAAGGGCGGAGAAATGCGAACGCTTCGCCGCCTCTATTGCCACAAGGTAGGTCTTAATATAAAACCTCACCTGTGTCCGGTCAGACTCAGTGCGGCTAGCCCTCCAAATACTCTCTAGACGTCTTTTCCGGCACTTCATCTCCCATAGCTCCTCTGTAAACCACGGAGCCAAGTGGGATCTGTGCCGGGTCAGAGGTCGCAGAGGCACAACTTGGTCCAAGCCCCGGCAGCCAACCTATCCCAGGTGGCTACCAGGTCTCCTGGGGAGTTGTGAGCCAGAGACTCAGGAAATGGCCCAAGCTCCCTCTGGAACCGCTCAGGGTCCATCAGGCGCCTGGGGCGGAACCATCTACATGGCTCCGCCTCCCTGCGGTGGGGGGTGGCAGGACAGAAGTCCAGCTTAAGAAGGGAATGATCTGTCCATGACAAGGGTTTGATGACTAAATCCCTGAAATTACAGTCATTCAACCACTGACCGGAGACAAAAATCAGGTCTAGCATGTGTCCTCCTATATGAGTGGGGGCAGAAACTAATTGGGTCAGGTCCATGGCCGTCATGGAAGCCATGAACTCCCGGGCAACCCCAGAGGTTTCACCGAGCGATGGCAGGTTGAAATCCCCCATGACCAAAAGCCTAGGGGTCTCAACCGCCAGCCCGGCTATCACCTTGAGGAGTCTGGGCAGGGCCGATGACACGTGGCAGGGAGCCAGGTACGCCATCAAAAGGCCCATCTGAACCCCTTGTCCCCACTTCACAAAGAGAGACTCACAACCAGCCATCTGAGGGACAGTGGCCTCCCTAGGACAAAGGACCTCTTTAATAAGCACCGCCACCCCTCCACCCCTACCCTGAGACCTAGGCTGATGAAATGCAAGGAAACCTGGTGGGCACATCTCTCTCAGAGGGGCACCGCCTTCTGGGCCCAACCAGGTTTCGGTAACATCTACCAGGCCCGCGCCCTCCTCCTGCACCAAATCACAGATCAGGGGGGCCTTGTTGACAACGGACCTGGCATTGCATAGCAACAGCCGGGTACTCAGGGCCTGAGGCTCTGGACAACCAGGACTGCAGGATGGGTGAAGAGGGTCGGAGCGCGCTACCGCTTGAAGATATCGGCAGCACGATCCCCTAACCGGATATGGCCCTCTACCCCCGCCATATCTGCCCCTCCCAACAACCGTGCTAATGAAATTGGCCCCCGGCATCCCACCCTCCGTCTGCCACCCCAACACAGAACCCCCCGAGCCCCTCCAGACGTGTGTGCTGGCCTGGCTGCCCCCAGATCCTCGCGGGCTGTCTCCCAGACCCGTCTCAGATTTCCCCAACCCCTTTAAAAAAACCATTAAAAAACTAAAAACCCCGGCTTCCCGCGCTTCCTCCGGTTCCTCCGGCCCCACCATCTCTCGGGATCCCAGGATCCGTCATCGAGATATGTCCTGGAGAGCTTTGAAGGCCACTTAAGGGAGAGGGGGACATCCCTCAAGGCCCAAAGCTCTCCCCTTGAGTACCTCCGAGGCCCCGACGGCAATGTCCCGGCAGTCCCATGATGTTTTCCGTGCCCCTTGATGTTCCCCGGCAGTGCTCGATGAAATCCGGCCGCCTCGTGGTCCGCAGTCCCCCCCGGTCCATCCACCTCTGCCACCGGTGGAGGCCCCAGGGGGAGGAAAGTCACAGACAGAGCCGCCGATCTCCCCCCCTCCCGGCCCCACCACCTCTGCCACCGGTGGGGGCCCCAGGGGAAAGGGGGGAATGTCCACAGCTCCGCCGGCCATCCAGGAGCGCCGTCGGCCGATGCCACACACCACCATCAAGCCTCTGAGGGCGTCGAGGCCGCCGCTCAGCCTCCATCACGCTCCGAGGACACCAAGGCTGCCACGCCACTGCCGAGGCCACCAAGGCCGCTCTGAGGCCGCTCTGACACCGCATCAACACCGAAGCCGCTCTGGAGCCGCCAGGGCCACTCCGCGCCCACGCCGCCATCTCCGCCATCTCCGAGGCTGGCAAGGCCGCTCCAGGGCCGCTCCAGGGCCCCCGTGGCCCCAACAAAGCCGCTGAGACCGCCGCACAGCTGTTCCACACTGAGGGCACCGAGGCCACTCCGGGGCCCATAGGGCCATTCCATGCCGGCGCCTCCACCCCCGAGACTCCGAGGCCGCTGCGGAGGCTGTTCCGAGGCCTCCGCAACCATACCGAGGCCACCGAGGCCACTCCAAGGCTCCCAGGGCCGCTCCACATCAGCGTCGCCACTCCCGAAACTCCGAGGTCGCCGCGCCCACCGTGAAGCCACCGGGGCCGCTCCGCACCGGCGCCGGCGCCCCAGAGGCCACCGAGATCGTTTCCCCAACACTCCGAGGTCGCTGCATGCAAGTCGAGGCCTCCGAGGCCGCTCCGAGGCCGCCGGGGCCGCTGCGCTAACGCCGTCATTCCCACCGGCTCCATGGCTCCGGCAGGCCCCTGACCAGCTCCCGATGTTAATAGCCGGTCTCCCCTGGTTCTCCCCCACCTCTGCCACCGGCGAGGGGGCCCAGGGGACATGGGGGCCCTCATTGGAGACCACCCAGGCCGGAGGAAACATCGGCGAAAACACCCGTCCCACTGGGGCCAGGGCAGTCTGGCAGTTATCAGCTACCTCTGGAATTGGACAGCAGTGAGGTGGGGGAGCAGTTGGAACCAGTTCCCAGCCTGCGCATGTGCAGAGCTGCCAAAAAAAGAGAACAATTATGAATTAAGGGTCGAAGTGGGAGTAAAGTCACATGGCCTCTTCCATAGGGATTGAAAGAGGAGCAAAAGGGAGGGGGCTTTTGCAAGAAACAATTTGTTCGGTGCAGCAGTGTGAAGATCTGTTTATACATCTCAGAGACTCTGTGCCGAATCTTTCCTTGTCAGCACTATATTTGAAAATATTTACTTGGCAGCTATTCAAGCTAGATAAGGTCTGTGCTCCTAATTACACCTTTGAAAGACTGTTTGCCAGGCTTTTGGTTGAATGTGAATGCAAGAAATTCACCTTCATTTAATAAAAGGGGTTTTGTCAGGAGAAAGAATCTGCTTAGTTCTTTTTGGGGAAACCTAGGAGAGAACAGATACATCTGCTAGAGAAAAAATTCCCTGAGGATGGACTCAATAATGAGGCCAAAAATTCGGACTACTAAAGCTCAGATCCTTGTGACTGAGCCAGATTGGATCCTGCAGGATGTATTCTTCAATTGTTTTAGGGCAATTTTTCAGTGGAACTACATAGGCCATTTATCAGGGAAGGGCAAAGGACATTCCCAATAAATATTCTATCAAAAACATCATCAAAAAAACACAACAAAGAATGTTCTTTCTGCGCCAACTCAGGAAGCTCAAACTGCCCAAGGAACTGCTGATCCAGTTCTATAGAGGAATTATTGAGTCTGTCATCTGCACCTCTATAACTGTCTGGTTTGGTTCTGCAACCCAACAGAACAGACACAAACTTCAGAGTATAATTAGGACTGCAGAAAAAACAATTGCTACCAACCTGCCTTCAATTGAGGACCTGTATATTGCACGAGTCAAAAAGAGGGCTGTGAAAATATTTACAGACCCCTCATATCCTGGACATAAACTGTTTCAATTCCTTCCCTCAAAACGATGCTATAGAGCACTGCACACCAGAACAACTAGACACAAGAACAGTTTTTTCTTGAAATCCATCACTCTGCTAAACAAATAATTCCCTCAACACTGTTCAACTATTTACAAAGTGTATACTACTATTACTGTTAATCTTCTCATCACTCCTTATTACCCATCCCCTACCACTTGTGATTGTAACTTTGTTGCTTGTAATCCTTATGATTTATATTGACTGTTTCCTAGTATGATTTGATTGTTGATTGTACCCTATGACTATCATTATGATTCTTGATCCTTAATGAATGTACCTTTTCTGTATGTATATTGAGAGTATTTACACCAAGACAAATTCCTTGTGTGTCCATTCTAACTTTGCCAATAAAGAATTCTATTCTATTCCTTCCAATTTATCTTCCTTTGTCAGGACATACTTCCTGAGAAGCAGGAGGAGCAGATTTTTAGTAGCATTGGTATCGTGGCCAATTAATTGACCAGAAAGAGTTGACCTTCTCTGCTCTATTCCAAGAATAAGTATTAGTAGATGAATGCTCTAAAAGCAAAGTCCCTGCAGTCAGTCCTTCTAATGGTCAAATGGTCTTTCATTTGCTGTAAAGAGTAGTGACTCTTTATCCTCTGACCAATAAATTAGACCGTGTATGGCTTTTCGTTTTTTCTAATCAAAGGATTATGTTTTGCAATCTAACCATATCACTCCTACCTGATAAGCAATCTATGCATTGTATTGTGAGACTAGGCTGAGCTGCCATAATCTGAAAATGAAGTAGGCACTAAACAGAGAGCACAAAAGCCAGGAATCTTGTCTAAAAGATCTCTTGGGGGAGGTAAATAAAAAGGAAACAAACCATTAAAAATAAAATGACAAATGTCATCAGAAGCAGATTAAGGAGGTTGGATGCTTAGAAACCACCCCCTATCCCATCAATAACTAGCAGACTTGTGAATTAACTAGGTAAGACTTCTGGAGATAAAAAGAATCCTGAAGCTTGCCCACTCTTTTAGTCATTCTGGATCTAGACTTGGAACCTTCCATCTCTCTTAACTAGTGTTTGGCAGCCTACTTAAGAACAAGAAGGTTAAATGGGGAGGAGTGTTTGTGGGTGGGTGTGAAAGAGGAAAAGAGCAAAGTTTTGTAACCAGCAAAGTTTTGCTGCCACTTTAAATGCATTGGGCCTCTGTGTATTCCAAAAGAACCTTTCTCTGTGTATTCCAAAAGAACCTTTCATGTCTTAGAGTTTGATTGAAAGTGATTTGCATGTGCTCTTAATTATTTCCTAGTTGCTGATCAGGGCTGTGTGTGTGTTGCATTTGTAGCTTCCCCTATATGGAAAAACCCAGGTAGAAAGCAAGGGGGTCTTACAAGATACACTTGATTCAACAAGCTAGGTGTGCATCAGTTGAGTGACTATAAACTGAACTTGGGAGCATGTATGCAATCAAACATACTTTGATTGCCAGTGAGCATGTTGGACAACATAACTGCTACATTCCTTTAACATGTTCTAAATCCTTTCTTGTAAGTATATGCTGACAGAAACATGTGTTAATGGTTATAATGAAGGAACTGAGAATACATGCAATACTATATGCATTTGCTCAGCAAATGCAGTGATGCAATTCCTTTTTTATAGGACATTCATTTTATTTATTTATAATTCTTTGCTGCCTGTTTTGCATAAGGTGACTGTGTTTCATATAAGTAAATAGCTGGTATTCAGATAATATTTGGTGGATGACAATAGGTTAAATTGGAAATTAACAGAATATGCAAGAACGAGATATTGTTGCTGCTGAAAAGTGGAATGACAAAATTGAAAATGGTGAGAAGAAAAATGTAGTTGAACTATATGGTCAAGGAAATAAAAATGAAATAAAAGAAGGACTTACTGGTTTCTGCCAAGGCAATATTTTAGTTAACACAGTCTTTAAACA
Source organism: Bungarus multicinctus (assembly GCA_023653725.1). Taxonomy (NCBI): domain Eukaryota; kingdom Metazoa; phylum Chordata; class Lepidosauria; order Squamata; family Elapidae; genus Bungarus; species Bungarus multicinctus. The sequence goes on from CM042838.1 coordinate 81,540,071, forward strand.
ATCCAAATACCATACATATACCAGTAAATGGAGTACACAAAAATGAAACAAACTATGTTTTTGGAGGTAGAAAGAGATAGAAGTATTTTATTATAAGAGGTAAGAAGCCCAGAGACTGATTGTGAAAGAGATCACAAATTGTTCACATGCAAGTTCCAGATTAAGTTAAAGAAGAATAAAGCCAACCAGTTTCTACAATATAACAATGAACATTTCCAAGGAAAACGTCAGAAATTATTAACAGGAAACTAGAACAACTGTGGAATAAAATCAAAGAAATTGTTAAGAATTAATATGAAAAAAGATTGGAAGAAGAAAGAGAAGGAGGGGGAGGGGGAGGAGGAGCAGAAGGAGGAGGAGAAAGAGGAAGAGGAAGAAAAAGTGACCAAACTGGATGAGGGGTTGGGGATTGGTGGAACCGTCCTCCGATGGTTCTCCTCCTTCCTCTCTGACCGTTCGCAATTCGTGTTGGCGGGGGGGAGAGGTCCACCTCTAGGCCCCTGGTTTGTGGGGTGCCTCAGGGGTCGGTCCTTTCTCCCCTCCTGTTCAACATTTATATGAAGCCACTGGGCGAGATCATCCGTGGTCTTGGAGTGAGGTGTCATCTGTATGCAGATGACACCCAGCTGTACATCTCCACTCCGGACCACCCCAACGATGCTGTGGGGACTATGTCTAGGTGCCTGGAGGCCGTGCGGGACTGGATGGGCGGGAACAGGCTTCGGCTCAACCCATCCAAGACCGAGTGGCTGTGGTTTCCGGCGCCCCGATATAGCCAGCTGACACCTTCGCTGGCTATTGGGGGGGAGGTTCTGCCCCCCACAGAGAGGGCTCGCAACCTGGGAGTCCTCCTGGATGTACGGCTGTCGCTTGAACATCACATCGCGGCCGTCTCCAGGGGGGCGTTTCATCAGATCCGTCGGATCTACCGGTTGCGGCCCTTCCTGGATCGGGACGCCTTGCGCACGGTCACTCAGGCCCTTGTCACCTCTCACCTGGACTATTGTAATGCCCTCTACATGGGGCTCCCTGCGGGGAGCATCCGGAGACTCCAGTTGGTGCAAAATGCAGCCGCGAGGGTGATTATGGGGGCGTCGCGTAGCGCCCATGTGACGCCTCTCCTGCGCGAGCTGCATTGGTTGCCGATGGCTCTCCGGGTTCGCTTTAAGGTTCTAGTTTTGACCTTTAGGGCGACCCATGGCATGGGACCAGGTTACCTTCAGGACCGCATTCTGCCAACGTTCTCCAACAGGCCGGTGCGTTCCCACAGGGAGGGTCTGCTCCGGGTGCCGTCGGCCGCTATGTGTCGTCTGGCGGCGCCAAGGGGTAGGGCCTTCTCTGTGGGTGCCCCCGCCCTCTGGAATACTCTGCCACCGGAACTTCGTACCGGCACGGACCTGAGGGCCTTCAGGCGCGCGTTAAAGACTTGGCTCTTTGAGCAGGCCGGCCTGGGCTGAGATAATGATTTTAAATTTGATCTCCATTTTTAACTTTAAATTGGGTTTTAAGGGTAGGGGGGGGGTTTCCTAATTTAGTCTGCAGCTGATTCAAATATTTAATTACTTTTTAACTTTTGTATTTGTGGGGTTTTTAGACGAGCTGTTCACCGCCCTGAGTCCCTAGGGAGAAGGGCGGTATATAAATGTAAATAATAATAATAATAATAATAATAATAATAATGTCTATACAGAAGGCAAGTCAAAATCAAGAAGGACAAAGATTTGAAGTGGAAACGTACATATGACTCTTAAAATATGACAAAACAGAAGATAAAACCATGTACAATATGGATAAACAAGATAGGAATCTAGCTCTTCAGCATAAAAACATGAACAAAACACATCCAACAAGAAACATAATATGCGTGTTTGAGAGTTCCCATCTGCCCACTGCAGTACATCAACCAAGATTATGAAGCTTCCCTGTTGCTTGTATTCATTATTTCAGATAATGAAATACTTCTTTATTTAGTAAAACCCTTTTGCTGAATACACACTATGGTATTAGCACTAGGACAGAATAATGCATTGAGTTGGCCTCTGGGAAAAAATATTCAAGTTATTTCTGCTAATGACATTTCAAGAGGATAGGTTGAGGTTCTTGTAGGAGATCTAGAAGCTTGCAAAATTAACTGTTGACTCAAAAACTGCTGGGATCTATTAACCTTGGAAAAAGCTTATTCCTAGGAAAGGGGATTTCCTCATCCACACTACAAGTTGCCAGGCCTGCATATGTGTTTCTGTAATTTTCTTGTTCATGAATAGGTGGTGGCAGCATAAATACATATTGGGTAACACTCTTTCTCAGGTAGTAGAGGAAATGGGTTGAGTCTTAGCAAAGGGGCAAGTTAGTATAGGTGACAACTTCTCCCCAACTTCCTTCTTGTCACTGTTCTATGAAAAGATCTATATTGGAGAAAAGTAGTCTAATCATGTATAGATTTTTTTTCTTTGTCTTAATTATTTCCAACTTCTATTATAGAATTGAGCATCTGAGATGAACTGAAGATTTCTAATTTATTTTTGTGGATAATGAGCCTGCTGGAATTCCTATGGATGAAAAACTGATGTACTACACTGAAAAAATTGGAGCTAATAGCTAATGAACAGCTAGTATGGACATAATGAATCTTCAAAATCCTGACCTTGCATACTATTCAATTCAATTCAAACCTTTATTGTCAATGCACAACATGTGTACAATGAGATTGGCTGAGCCTCCGTTAATGCATCCCCACAACACAATTATATCTCAATAACTCACAGTGAAAGAAAGAAAATCCCTAAAAAGTAAATCATATTAACAAACACACAATCTTCTATACATATGTGTGCATAACATAACATTATATTATATTGCACCAATGTGAACATGTTGCACATTGCGCCGGTCCTGCAAGCCTACCATACAACATAGTTGTGATGTTATCTTGCATTCAGGAGTCTGACAACCCACGGATAAAAGCTGTTCTTCAGCCTGTTCGTACAGGCTATGCTTCTATATCTCCTGCCCGATGGGAGGAGAGTAAAGAAGTGCTGACCAGAGTGTGAGTCATCCCTGAGGATTTTCCTCACTTTTCTAAGGCAGCGAGTCCTAGCAATTTCATCTAGTGATGTCAGGGGACAGCCCATGATATTTTGTGCTGTGCTCATTACCCTCTGTAATGTCTTTCTATCTGTGGCTGTCAAGCCAGAATACTATATCGTAATGCAATAAATGAAGATTCTTTCTATTGTGGACTGGTAAAAGGAGGTCATCAGTTGTTGTTTCATCTAGTTTTTCAGCAAGACCCTGAGGAAGTGGAGTCTCTGGTGGGCCTTCCTGGTCACCTGGATCGTGTTGTTTTTCCAGCTCCACACAGCCCCCCTCGATGTAAAGTGGGGCACGTTCCCCTCTCTTCTTCCAGAAATGTAGCACTATTTCCTTTGTCTTGCAAGTTTTTTTCTGAGCACCCTTCTTACTATCTATAGCTGTGCATTTTTTCTTTAAGTCAACATTTTAAATCTCATAAATTATCATTAGTTATTTTATTGTCACAGTGTACATAGACCAATGTGAACTATAAAGGGTCATTTTTCTTACCTGGCTAACCTGTACCCCACAGGAGCTTACCAGCTGTTAGCGTAGGAGGAAAAACTCCACATTCTGCTAAGAATAATATTTCCTTTTTTACCTCTCCTAATGCTGTCGTCACTGAGGACAAATTAGATCTTTTTGCTTAGGTGTACAGATGGCAGTTTTCTGGGAGAAAAACAGTATATGAGGTTTGCCAATTATCTTCAGTTTGAGTGGAAAGATATGCAATACTTTTAGGGAGACCAATTATTTAGGTATATCCTTAGGCTAGCAGCTCATGTTCATAGATAGCTGAAGTCTATCATATGGACATCACTTTTGAGAAACATTAACTTTACATGCCTGCCTATCATATCTCAACTAGTAATCTGCTGTTCCTGTCAGAGCAGTGGCTATGTGAACTGAAATCAAGGTATCTTCCTTGTCATGGTCAGATCATGCCCTGATTTCCATGTGATTCTGCAGTTCCACGATCCACTGCAGGGAAGCAGACCCATTAGATTGTTTTGGCCCTGGCAGCTGATGGATTCAGATGTGTTTCAGTTGTGTTCTGCTGCATGGTCCATTGGAAGGCTTTGTTAGTGCTTGGCCCAAGGGGGTGGTTGAACCATTGGATTGGATTATGCCTAGGCAACCTCTCGCCTCTTGGGAATCCTGTCATTCCCCATAGTTTACAGTAGAAATGGGGTGGGGGTGGCGAAATGAGAGAAAAGAGATATCACCAGCTTCACTGGTGCTCAACTAAGGATGAATTTGATTTAACATGGGTTAGAGCTACTATTAAAGTCTACTTTGTGGTAATAAAGGTGACAAAGTGGCAATACTCAGCAGGTAAAGGGAGCCCAGAGATCCTTTTGTAGGTGCATATGGAGGAATTTGCTCAGCATCTCTTAAACAAAATTTTTTGAATTTGCTCCCAGGCCTTATCCAGAAAAGATGCCTGGGCAAGGACTTGCCCATTATCTGAGAACAGTTTGAACCTGTTGGAAGTGAATAGGGTCCTTAGGACTGTAAGCTTAACCATCTGTTCTTTACATCCATGTCCCTCCTGGCTTGGGAAGCACCCAGGTGGTGTTATGTGAGTGAGTTCCAGCAGTAGTGAATTCTTTTTGAGTGAGGGAGTTGTTCCTTTACCTTTTCAATAGGCCTTGGTTCACTCCTTCTCAAGAATACTTAAAGGACTAATAAAAAGCACAGAATCTAATAGGAATGTCATCCTTACAGTGGCACAGTGAGAAGCAAAAATGGAAAGAGCCAAATTAAAGGAAAGTAACAAGGAAAGCGGTTTGCAGGAGTAGCATTATAATTATTATATTAATATTTAATGTTGCAGTCTGGAAAGGACAATGAAATAATTGTACTACTACTGCTTCCAGCTGCAACAATATAGGTTGATAATAAAGGAAGTGCCAGAGAATTCATGGCCAATCATCACCAATGTCATGGGAATTAAAAATCCATATAACACCTCTTCTGAAGCTTACATTTAATTTACTTGCCATCAGCAATAGAAATTTGGCCCTGGCAAAGTGGATTTTCCTTGGGGAGAAATTAATTACTCCAACTGTCATCCAAACTGCCAAATCTCCTTTGTGTACAACATTGCTGTGAATGACAAGCCTCAATTTGTACAGAATGGAAGAGACTTTCAGTTATGATCTCTGAATCACAGTTTTGGAATAAAAATTAAAAGAATCCACACATCCAGACCATTTGTAGTTAATCGCTCTCATGACACTGCTAGATGAGAATTCGGATATTGGCAACAGGTTCATATTTATTTTATGATGATTGTATTGTCAGGGTCATGTGATCACTTTTTACAACCTGACAACCAAAGTCAATAACTTAACAACCATGTTACTAGCTTAACAACTGCAGTGATTCACTTAATAAGTGTGGCAAGAAAGGTCATAATATGGGGCAAAGAAGGAAGTTACAATATAACTAAAAAGAGAAAAGATAAAATATAAATGAATTTATAACTGCTGTAAAGAACAGAAGCCTTTCCCTTATATCTCTTTTTTCTTCTTCTTTCTTTCTTTCCTGTCCCTTCTCTTTTATTTCCTACTTATTTACTTGCTACTTTTCTTCACTTTCCTTTAAATTATAGCTTTTATTCTATAAAAGATCTCTTCAATTTAAAAAAAAAACATTTTTTTAAAACAAGGAGAAAAGGATAACATCCATGAACACACATTTATCACCCTAGTCATCTCTTTCCTGATCAGTAGTGTAAGAATGTGTGAATGTGCTAATGCTTAATCAGTTTTAAACATCTTACCTTTAGCCGGTCAGGATCGAACTTCTGTCAGTGGGCAGAGTTAGCCTTCTAACCACTGTGCTACCACAGGCCACAGTATTCAAGTCTGTCAGATCCCTTTTTTATCTTGAGCCTATCTTCTGGAATGTTGGCTGTTCCTGCCATCTTGTATGTATTTCATGTATTTTGATTCTTTAAGGGTGACTGTCCATGTGTGCTCTATGTCCATACATAAAAGAATTAGGAAGACATCGTTTTAGGGTTAATTCAGCATTCTTTAAAAAACTTCATCTCTTTATCAGCTGCATAAACTTTTGAACCCAATGCCAGGTCAGCATTTTTAAGTCAGACATAACTCTCAGTAAGTTAGCATTAAGACAGTTTTCTGTGTGAAAGCTTAGCCTAAGGCTATATTTGTTAATGAATAACAATGGGTATGTGGTATTAAATGCTTTTGTTCTTCATGATACCTTGTCATTGCTCTATGCCTCATTACTGAGTAATTGCCAGTAAATTAACTTATGTTCACTTGCAATAAATTTGAATAAACAATGTTTTGACAATCAGAACTCTTCTTTTTCAACATTATACACACAGGACAAGGTGTATTAAATAATAAGATATGTTCAAGACTTAAAGGACAGATTCCTTTTTCTTTTTTAGAAAATCTGTGTATGCTCAATCACAGACTGTAGTGTAGCACATACTGTAAATTCTTTATGTAGAGACCTTAAAGGGTGACATGTAGTTCCTGTTTGTACCTATTTAACTTTTTACTCTTTGTGGAAACACTGGTCAAAACAGTAATGACAATTCAACTGACGGAATAAAGAGGAAGGGAAAGATGTGGCCTTTCTAATACATTATGGTCATTTTTGCACCTTTAGGGCTTAAAATAGCTAACACAAGCTCATTTGTACTAAAAGCATCAGCAGAATAATTAAACCTAGTGAGGATGAGTAGTTTCAGTTAAGGGAAATGGTCTTGTCACAAGGTTATACTGACATGAGATTTCCTGCTTTAGAAATATTAACTTTGATACATATTTAAATCATAGGTCTAAATAAAAGGCCTTGGATCTGGAATTGTATGATCTGGATAAATAACATGGGAAACACTGTGATGTACTGTAAAATGAATTATTGGTCTGGCCTAGCACTGCTCTTTTTATATTCTTGGCATCAAAATATATCTGGCATCTTCAAAACTATCCCTGAGATTCTTGAGAGAATCATGGTAGTATTTTTTTAAAAAATAATAACTTTTAATATGTAGCCACAGGGTAAACACTTATAGGTGAAACATAATGGTACAAGTTACCGATATAATAATTATTGCATTAGTTTCAAAAACTTACATATTAATTTTTGACTTGATTTATTCTTCCCTTTAGACAAATATCTGGAGAATCTTGGAATCCTTAGACTGACATAAATTGATCATCACTTATTGCCTAAAATATTAATCTTGAATATACTTTGGCCACTGGAATATTGGTCAATTATCTCTGGTGGTACTTCCTTCAGAAAATGAGCATTAATAAGATTGAATTATAAGTGGGTTCCATAGACAGATCAATTCTAATTATCTGATTTCAGAACAGGCCTATCAAAGCAAAACTGAATATTTATTTATTTGTTAAATTTATTTCCTGTCTATCTTGCCATGGGGCTACTTTAGACAGCTAACAACAATAAAAAGGAAGGAATGAAAAGGGTAAAAAGGATCCAAATTGAATCAGTCACTGGGACCAGAGGTTTGTTCATCCAAGCTTTCAGACTCGTGCTGGAGCCTATTCTCAGGGAACTTCAATATCCAGGACACATCCTATAGAATTAAAAAGAGCAACCCTTTTTGGTTTGGAAGAACAAACCTCTGCTCCTGGTGACCAATTCAGACTGAATACTGCAACATTATTCTGGGACATGTATATTTGCCTTCATTTGTAAATAGAATAGAAATAAAATAATGACAATAAAACAAATAATGAAAAAGAGCATGAGAATACATCAATATGATAACCGAAAAGATGTACAAGTGGAAGCAGGGGAGAGATGGAGTCTGCCATGAATCCAGCAACCATTTTCAATATGGAACTCCTTCATTTGTTCTGCAGGTCAATGAGCAAAGGTCTTGAGGAAGAATAGGAGTGTGGGGGTTGTTCTCAAGGGCTTGCACTTCTGCTCTTCTTCTGGATCCTGATAGTCAGAGTTCTTTGACCAATGAAATCTGAAGTAGTCACTCTCTGGAGGCATGATAGGATGTGTGGTTCATCCTAGTGGGATGAAATAGTTAGTGGAACAAAGCAGTTCATCAGGTAGCCTGGATTTATGCCTTTAAGAGCTTTAAAGGTTATAACCAAAACCTTGGACCTCAGAGGCAGACCAGTAGCCAGTGAATATATCAATGTGATCCACTTTCATTAATTTCATTAAGAAACTATTGGCCAATGTGTAAGTGAAACATCAATCTGGATGATAGACAAGACTATTAAGATGAGTATTACTACTACTATATTTAAGATTTAATCTTCAATTCAGTTCACAGTCTGGTACTGGTAAAAAAGTCCTAACCAAGGATCTAACAACTGTTAAGATAGCATCTGAGTATATTGACTGTTATGAGTAGGCTGGTTTTTGCAAAGTCAGGATATTCGGGTCTAATAAGTTCGAAATTTCCATATATCCAGGTAGTCCTTTGGGTTTTGCTCCAAGGGCTCCTATTACTATTGAAACAACCATTGCTTTCTTCCTCCATATTCGCTCAACTTCAATTTGCAAATCATGATATTTTGGGTTTTTTCCTAGCTGTTTCTCTTTAATTAATGCATCACCTGGTATTGCAATATCGATGAACCAGACATTTTTCCTTTTCCACGATAGTGATGTAAGATGTGTTATGGGCCTGAAGTCTGTCTGTTTGCATCTGAAAGTCCCACAGGAGCTTGATCTGCTCATTTTCATGAACTTTGTCAATTTGATGTTCCCAGTAATTTTTGCTGCATTCAAATCCAAACTTCTGGCAAATCTTCCAATGTATAATTTTGGCAACTCGATCATGAAGTTGTAGATAATCAGTCTGTGAGATTTTGATGCAGCCACTGATAAGATGGTTCACTGTTTCTTCGTTCTTGTTGCATAAGCGACATTTGCTGTTATTGCTGACATGCTGTTATTATTATTGTTGTTAGTAATAACAATAATAGTAGTAATACTACTTTAGACAGAAAGTGACTTTTAATCTGGAGATACAGTCTTTTTAAAATAACAGAAAGTAAATCAGAATAGGTCAGATTTCCACGTGTGATGCTCTCCAGAAGTATTGGAATACAGTGCCTATTATAATCAGCCAGTATGGTTTGTACTAGAGATGGTCAGAGCTATTATTCAGCATAGTTGGAAACCACCTGATTGTTAATAGCTGGAATAAGATATTAGCTGGCACAATAATCCTGTATTGGATTGGATTAATTGGCATTGCATTAATTCAGTGCTAAAGTGGCTCATCCCTAAATAGTGCTTACTCACTGTTTGCTTATTTTTTCATGTTCTGAAAAAAATTGAGAGAACTCTAACTGGAATTTTCCAGTTCATTAATTGCCTGGCAAAACATATGAATGTAATCAGAACGAAATTCATCTAAAGTATGTAGAGACTGACTTTAAGATGAAAAGAAACATTATTAAGAAAGTTATGTGCTCTCTCTCACGCAAACAGTAGCACCTCTATAGCAAGAAAGGGAAAGAAGGAAGTATTTGATTCTACCAGTAGGAAGAAAATGGAAGAAGAGAACAAAAGTCTATCAGTGTGACAATTATTAAAAGCAGAAACAAGACAAAGAGAAGAACAACAGTGAATTCCTTGCTAGCTGTCCATGTTTGCCTATGAAGAAAAGAGATAATAGCTAGTAAATGACGTTATTGTGCAAATGATGTAGATTGCATAATTTATACCACCTATGTGATGACATCATGACACAGATTACGAAGAGAAAAGGTTTGCGTTCATCTATTGAATTAGGAATCTTTTATGCAGCACCAGCTCAGTGAACACCACCCAACACAAGACAAGAGATTACCAATAGATTTTATAAGCTTTATTTTATACGTACCAGTTTCATTACCTTAGTCGTTCAATTCTTACAAAGCCTTTCTTATGCTGACCAGGTAGTAAAGAAGCATTGGGAGTCCTTTTCAGTGTTCTTTGATTGACTGGGATATGACTTCATAATACTTTTCTCTGCTTTTCTTATAAACAATGATGGATTATCTCAGCTTGATTGCTGAGTTACTTCAGCATCATCGATCATGTCATGATCATTCATCAAATTTAGTAGCTAGTCATCTGACTAAGATATTGTTTTCTGTGACTGTTTCATGAACATAGCGAATACAAAGATGTTATCAGTGTAATGTTTTCAAGAATTTTTATCCCCACATACCTTGGCTTAGAACATGTTGTACCTCAATGTAGTTTTGCACATGTATGTTCTTCAAGTTTCTTCTCCAGCACAACTTTTTAACTATTTATTATCTGGCTGATAATTTAGCCTATAATACAAGACATTATTCTGGGTTGTTCTGGATGATCAGTTGATATTTTTATCAATATTCTATCAATATCAATATTGTAACTCATATTCTACTTTTGACATATCTAATCTATCATAGAATCTTATCATAAAATTCTGGAGTTGAAAAAGACCAAAATACAATCTACCCAATCCTTGGTGACATACAGGAAAACAATTAAACTCTCTTGAGAGGGGATTGTCCAGCTTTGACTTAAAAACCTCTAGAGATGGAAAATCTACAATGTCCATAAGTACTGATTTTATCAATAACTTAAGACAGTGGTGGGATTCAAAAATATTTACTACCAGTCCTTTGGACGTGCCTTGGTGAGCATGACAGGGGAAGGATACTGTAAGATCTCCAGTCAGAGGTGGGATTTGCCAGATCTTTGAACTACTCAAAATTTCTGCTACTGGTTCTCCAGAACTGGTCAGAACCTGCTGAATACCACCTCTGACTTAAGATTATTTTTATATTTAAATGAAATCTACAATATGGGACTGAAACTTATGCCCATTATTTTATGATCTAGTTTTTGTAGCAATGGAAAATCATTGTCAACCCTGAAGTTGACCTGACTGAAGCCATTTTTGACCGCTTCAGTGTTGCCATACTGGAGCTGAGGAATAGGGCAGGGTGATTTGAGGTAGTTGGGATTCTGTAGCCAAAACAAAATACTTTCTCTTGGGAACCAAGGAATTCTCACACCTGGTCGGAGGGAGGCAGAGTGATGTCATCCGGCAACCAGGCTGTGCTGTGATTGGATCATGTGACTGATTGTTTTGAGACAATGACAAACTTTTACTTTTAATTAGGTGAAAACTGCTGAAGTCTTCAGAGACAGTTTTCACCAGATCTCTGCTAATATGATATATTCAATAAATCTATTCTTTGAGGAATCTACCTGTGATGACCTGGGGTGTAGCACAAAGGCAACACAAACAAATAAACAAGATATGTCCCTTTAGTACCTCCAATTTTGCTCCCAATGCCCAGGTTACCTTTGGCTGGAGAAAAAACTCTCCCAAGAACAGTTTTTAAGTGGAGGAAATTTCAGTCTGAAAACAAAGTACATACAAACTGTAAATAACAATCCACACAAACCACACTTCAATAATTAACTTGACAGGGCAGAAGGAATTGCAGACTTGAAAGCCCAGCAAAACACAAACAGTTGGGAAGATTCCAGAAACTCAAATAAGCTTCGACGATACCAGATAATTCACGATTTGCTCCCAACAATTTTGCTATGCGCAGCTTCCCTTTTTAAACACTGTGTTCCCAGCTGCAGCTAATGAATGGAATCAGGGCCCTTTCCTCCCCCATAAACCACGCAACTCACATTGCTCCCTTCTCCGTTCCTCCCTGTGTGCCCTAGGATGAAGAGAGGGTGGGCCTGGGTCTTCCTCCAAATTTCCTCTCCGTTGCTCTACCTTTCTCCTACTCTGCCCAGCTGGCCTTTGCCCTTCCGCAGTTTCTTCCACAGCCAATGGAGCCACACTCCCACTCCCTGTCAGCTGCTTGGCCTCCCCCTTCGAATCAGATTCCGACAGGGGCATGACACTACCTGCCTTCAAGTCTTGCTTTCTATGGGTCTATTACTTGGAACCCTGTCATTAGTTTCTGATTATCTTCCTTTTAGTATCTGAACATGTTTATGCCTCTTATGTATGTATCTTTTATGTATCTGAACACTGATAGTTTTTTTTCTCCAGGCCATACATTTCAAATTCATTCAGCCTGATCTTCAAAGATGGCCTCTTCATAAACGGACAATAGAAATTTCTAGCACAGGCAAATTCAAATCCAGAGACAGAACCAGGGCTTAGATATGTAAGGTGTACCTAAAGCCAGTCCTCTTAGGCCAAACACAGTAAGTTATGAGAGAATATTATTGTACTTAAGAAGGTTCAAAGATTGTGTCACATGAATAAAGAAGAAGAAAATGGCTACCAATCTGAACTTTTAACTTATATAATACATTGTCTATGGTGGCTGACTTCTGGTAAATCATAAGTACAGGTAGCCCTCAATTTATAATGGTTTATTTAGTGACCATTCAAAGTTACAACGGCACTGAAAAAATGATCACTGATGATCGTTTTTCACATTTATCACCATTGCAGCATCCTCATGGTCATGGTGATAAAACTTAAGATGCTTGGGAACTGACTCACATTTATGATCGTTGCAGTGTCCTGGGATCATGTGATCACCTTTTGCAACCTTCTGACAAGCAATGGGAAAGCCAGATTCACCTAGCAACCATGTTACTAATTTAACAACTGTAGTGATTCCCTTAACAACTGTGGCAAGAAGGGAAATAAAATGGGGCAAAATTTACTTAACAAATGTTTCACTTAGCCACAAAAAAATTGTGCATAATTGTGGTCATACTGTAAATCGAGGAATACCTATAGGTGTATTTCATATCAATGTGAGGCTAAGCGATTGAACAAAATAAAGAGGAATGGGATGGATAAAATGCACCATGATAATTAACAATCAGAGACTGAGAATGTCACATTTATATTTTGTAAGAGACATTATAGATGTACAAAGTAGGATGATTAACTTTTGGATTACATTTTAACCACATTTGGAAAAGAACTATTGGGATTAAAACATGTTTTTCTCCCATTAAAAACTGTTTGAGTCAGATCTAGATAGAGACAGAAAGGACTGTGTTGGGACTTGAAGAATGTGAAGCATCATAGGATGCTAGGTCTTATTCTGGAGTGACTGTATTAAAGAATGCCTCAGTGAGTGATTTCCTATGCTTCACTAATTGTATATAAATTCATGTATTACCAAAGCACCAGTTCTCCAGAGATACTGCTTTCCAAGTGAACCAATCATTTGAAATTGCTCATTGCTTAGAGAAAAAGAAGCAAATAATACAACTGGAGGAGGATAATAGTGGCATATCCTATTTCTTTTGTGAATATGAAATGGAAACACAGGGATGACTGGTATATGTATATAGATTAGCTCAAACCATCAGAAGAAAAGGAAGACTCCGTATGTATATTCTAATCATAAATGATATTAATTTTTCACACATATACATTAGCGCTCAGAATGAGAGAAGATGCACCTGCTGAAATGCTTTCTTTACAGGTAGTCATCGACTTGCAGCAGTTCATTTTAGTGACCATTCAAAGTTACAACGTCAATGAAAAAAAGTGAATTAAGACTGTTTTTCACGCTTACGAACATTGCAGCATCCCCATAATCACATGATCAGAATTCAGATGGTTGGCAACTGGTTTATATTTATGACAGTTGCAGTGTCGAGAGGTCACGTGATCCCCTTTTGCAACTTTCTGACAAGCAAAGTCAATGGGGAAACTAGTTTCACTTAATAACAATTTACCAACTGCAGTGATTCACTTAATAACTGTGACAAGAAAAGTCATAAAGTGGGGCAAAACTCAGTTTACAAATGTTTCACTTAGCAACAGAAATGTTGGGACTTAATTGTGGTCATAGGTTGAAGACTACCTGTACTTTACTAAAATGTAGTTGTTTTGATGCCCTTCTTTATATCTTGATGTCTGTCCCAGATCTCCTTTGTCATATCTATTAGGTTTCTTTAAGAATCCAAAACTATTGGTTTACAATATATGGTTGTAAGTCATGATGACTCATCATTTTACTGAAGCCAGGATACTGATTGGCTACAAGTAGCAGACTTACTATAAAGCAGGAAGCCAGAGAGCACATCTCTATATCTCCATATCTCTCTACATCTCTCTGCATTGATGTGTTTGAGCTACGGTATTGCTGTTTTGCCTGCTGACTATGATGGTTAGTTTTCTACTGTATTGACTGATGAACTGTGTATGAATATTGGACTAAATCTTGGACTATGCCTATATCCTGTATATAAAACCTTTATTTTAATACCCTTCAACTTCTGTGGTTGTGTGACTGTATGCTCATTGCTACAACTTTGCACATTGCTTTCGTTTGCTGCATACTCCTTGTAACCAAGGAAACTCTGCTAATACTTATCATTGGTTATGGGCCCAGATATCCCAGACCCAGGCCCAGTGTCAAAGGTGGTTAGCATGGACTGAGTGAGTCAGTATACAGAAGGTTCATTGTGGTATATGGTTGATGTGAGGATGGCACAAGAACATATGTCCAGCTTAGCTATGATTACTCAGTTGGATGGCACCAACTACGTTACCTGGTCTACCAAGTGCAGTTTGCTCTTGAAGAGAGAAGGATTATGGAATGCTGTTGATCCACTGGATGTAGAAGCTTTGGATACCTCGAACAATGCTGACCAAAAGAAGCTAGATGATTTTGCCAGAGACAACGAGAGAGCTTTGTGTGTTATCGGACTTACTCTTGGTGATTCACAGCTTGTGCATATTCATGGTGTGGAATCTGTAGCCGAATGCTGGAAGACCCTCAAGAAGCTCTATGTTAGAGACAGTGTTGGTTCTCATATTAATCTAACACGAAAGCTGTTTAGAGTGTATATGCGTAAAGGCAGTGATATGCTTGTTCATTTGGAGTACATGAAGAGAGCTCTGCAACAACTTCATGAACAGGAGCTGATTTTCTCTGAACTTCATCAAGTCTATATTATCCTTTCCTCTTTAGATGACTCTTATGATGACTATGTATCTTCACTTGAAGTGTTAGACAAGGAAGAAATGACTTTGACTAATGCAACAGGGAGGCTAATAGAAGAATCAAGACAGCAAAAGGACAGACAACAATTGAGACAAGATGACCAATCTAAAGATGAAGAACAAGCTACAGTTTCTGTTGTTAAAAAATGTTATATATGTGGGGTTAAGGTCATTTGGCTAGAAATTGCAAGAAGAAAAATACACAGGGTAGAAAGTTGAAAAAGAAAAGCAATAATTTAGTTATATGTAATACTGGTTTAGCAGGAAATCATGATAAATGGCTTGTAGATAGTGGAGCATCACATTGTATTACTAATAGAACACAACAGTGTGTTCACATGGAGTACAGTGCTCAAAGTATTTCACTGGCTCATGGCTGGAAGCTCAAGGTTTCAGGACAAGGTAATGCATTCTGTTCTTGTCTAAATGAGGAGTTACCCATGTTATATGTGCCTAATGCGACATATCAATTGTTATCAGTGAGTGTAGTGATAAAAGTGGGGTATATGGTAACATTCAAAGGATTAGAATGTGTGCTAGAGAAACAAGGGAAGCGTATTACAGTTAAACTTGATAATGGCTTGTTTATGTTACAAGATAACCCAGTTCTAAACACTAAGGTGGGGTTTGAGAACAGAAAGCCACATGACGAATGTATTCATCTATTACACAGACGTATGGGGTATGTTAATTTTAGAGCATTAAGAAGAACTGTGGAATTATCAAAAGGTATCAGGATAAAGCCCTGTAATCACTATGTAGATTGCAATGTTTGCAACAAGGAGAAAAGTAAAATAACTCCTGCTAATAGAACATATGGTTTTAAAGCCAGTGAGCCTCTACAAGTGGTAGTAGCAGACTTAATTGGTCCAAAGGAATCCAGCTTTGGGGGAGCGAAGTATATATTAAGTATTGTAGATCTATATTCTTGATATGGGTTTTGTTATTTAATGAAAAGCAAGGCTGAAACGTATCAGAATTTTACAAATTGGTTGAGGTTTGTGGAAAGAAAGACAAAACATAAAGTCATGACATTAGTGACTGATAATGGGTCAGAGTTCACTAAGAGTAAGTTCGTAGCTATGTTGAAGAAGGCAGGTATAGACCATAAGTGGTCTGCACCTTATAGACCTCAACATAATGCTTATTGTGAACGGAGAGGTCAGACATTACAAACCATTGTTAGAGCTATGCTCAGTGATTCTGGTTTGGATAAGAAACTGTGGGGAGAAGCTACAAAATGTGCTAATCATATCCTAAATAATGTAGTCCACACAGCAACAAATGAATTGCCGTTTGTTACTGGCATGGTAGATAACCAGATCTCCGTTATCTCCATGTATTTGGGACCCCTGCATGTGTATATATCCCAGCTCAGCTGAGAAGCAAGGAGCAACCTAGGACTAAAAAACTGATTTTTGTGGGATATGAATCTAATCACAGCTCATTTAGATTTTGGGAACCAGGCACAACTAAGGTTTATTATAGTGCTAATGCGAAGTTCCTAGAGCACATAGGATGGGAGAAAATAGACCAGGATTATGTCATTGTAGAATCAAAGGTACCAATTAAGAATAATGATAATAATGAATCTGTAGAAGAGACACTAAATAATGATTCAGATATAGAGGAGTCCTCTATCTCTGTGAAAGAGGAAGAAGTAGATGAAAGCTCAATAGGGGAGGTAAAAGAGAAGTTTAATCAGGTGACTAGTCCAGTATTGCCCAGAAGGACTACAAGAGTGTCATGACCTCCTGATAGATACCAGACTAATGTTGCTCAGCAAATAGGTCTTGAACCTTTTAGCTATGAAGACATTAAGTCTTATTCTGAAAAAGAGCGAATAGCTTGGAATGAAGCTATGAAAAAAGAACTAAAGTCATTGACTGAATTGAAGGTATTTGAAGAAGTTAAAATTCCAAAAGTAAAAAGGCAATTGGCTGCAGATGGGTTTATAAACTTAAAAAGGATATAGAAGGAAATGTGATCCATAAAGCATGCCTAGTCGTTCAGGGTTTTACTCAAACAAAATTAGACTACGACAAAGTTTTTGCTCCAAGCCTAAAGGCTAGCACTTTAAGAGCAGCGCTAGTATGGGCAGCAAAAAATAGATACGTAGGTTCACTATATATGTTGAAACAGCATACCTGCATGCACCATTACAACATACTATATACATGAAAAAACCTCTTGGGATAGATGATAATAGGAAGGAAATGGTTTGGTTATTAAAGAAGAGCCTATATGCACTTAAACAATCAGACCATGAGTGGAACAAATGCATAGTAAAGGAACTAAACAAAATAGGTTTTGAGAGTGGTTTGGCAGACCCATGTTTGTTAAAAAGAAAAAAGAATGGGGTGTTGGAATTTTTATTACTGTTTACTGATGATATTGCCATAATCACTAAGACTATGCAGGAAACTAAGGATATAATAGACAGTTTGCAAGCAAAGTTCAAGATAAGAACACTACGGGAAATTAAACACTATCTTGGACTTGATATATGTAAGACACAAAACGGGTTCAAGATATCACAAGTGGATAAAATAATCGCTTTATTAAAAAGGTATAACATGGACCAATGCAAAATTTCCAAAACTCCTATGGGGAACGAGTTTAACAATGACAACACTGATAGTTCTATATTTGATAAGGATATCTATAAGTCCTTAATAGGTAATTTGTCATATTTGGGAAATTGGTCAAAGCCGGATATAGCTTATTGTGTAAATCAGTTGGCAAGATATACTATAGAGCCAAATGTTAAACATTGGGAGCCTGCAAAGCGAATACTTAGATATTTGAAGAACACTTTGAATTATGCATTGTATTTAGAACCCGATAAGGAATTAAGTCTCACTGCATATGCTGATGCAAGTTTTGCAAATGATGTCAAAACAAGGAAATCAACATCTGGTTTGGTAATAATGCTAGGGAATGCATTGAAAGAATGGCAGTCAATTAGACAGCAACATATCAGTCTTACAATGGAAGCTGAATTTTCTTGCTTATCTTTGTTATGTACAAAGTTGATTTATTTTAAACAACTCCGTTTGGATATTGAGTTGGATGTAAGTAAACCATTTACTGTGTACGAAGATAACCAGGCTGCTATAAAATTAGCAATCAGTATCACTGTTAAAACAAGATCAAAGCATACTGATTTAAGTATCTGAATGTACGGCAATGTGTGGAAAACAAACTAATTGTGCTAAAGTATTGTGAGAGTGAACAGAATATAGCATATAGAAAGACATACGCTGGACCTGATTTTTGTCTCTGGTCAGTGGTTGAATGACTGTAGCTTCGGGGACTTAGTTATCAAACCCTTGTCATGGAGAGATCATTCTCTTCTTAGACTGGACTTCTGTACCACCACCCTCCACCACAGGGAGGCGGAGCCATGTAGATGGTTCCGCCCCAGGCACCTGATGGACCTTGAG
Source organism: Bungarus multicinctus (assembly GCA_023653725.1). Taxonomy (NCBI): domain Eukaryota; kingdom Metazoa; phylum Chordata; class Lepidosauria; order Squamata; family Elapidae; genus Bungarus; species Bungarus multicinctus. Next base: position 81,558,578 of record CM042838.1, read on the forward strand.
CAGTTCCAGAGGGAGCTTGGGCCATTTCCCGAGACTCTGGCTTGTAACTCGCCTGGAGACTTGGTGGCCACCTGGGATAGGTTGGCTGCCGAGGCTCTGGACCAAGTTGTGCCTTTGCGACCTCTGACCCAGCACAGATCCCATCCAGCTCCGTGGTTTACGGAGGAGCTGAGGGAGATGAAGTGCTGGAAAAGACATCTGGAGAGTGTTTGGAGGGCTAGTCGCGCCGAGTCCGACCGGACACAGGTGAGGTCCTATATTAGGACCTACCTTGTGGCGATAGAGGCGGCAAAGCATTCGCATTTCGCATGCCCTTATTGTGTCGGCAGAAAATCGACCTGCCGCTCTGTTTAGAGTGACCCGCTCCCTGCTTGAGCCGAGAGCGTGGGAGGACCTCTTGCAGGGCAGGGCAGAGGAGTTTTCCCGATTTCTGCATGACAAAATCGCTCAGATTCGGGGCGGGCTGGACTCCAATTGGGTGGTCCCAAGGGAGGTGTCCGGGGCAAGTCTTGAGACTATTATCTGGGAGGAGTTTGACCCTGTGACCGCTGAGGGTGTGGACAGGTTGCTGGTGGGCTGAATACCACCGCATGTTTGTTGGACCTGTGTCCCTCCTGGTTGGTTTCGACCTCCAGGGAGGTGACACAAGGCTAGCTCCAGAGGATCATCAACGCTTCGTTGAGAGAGGGGTCGCTCCTTACTGCCCTAAAAATGGCGGTGGTGCGGCCCCTCCTCAAGAAGCCTGCCCTGGACCCGGCTGTTTTAAATAACTATCGTCCAGTCTCCAACCTTCCTTTTCTAGCGAAGGTTGTTGAGAGTATGGTGGCACGTCAGCTTCCTCAGCACCTGGAGGAAGCGACTTACCTCGATCCTTTCCAATTGGGCTTCAGGCCCGGGCATAGTACCAAAACAGCATTGGTCGCATTGGTTGATGATCTCTGGAGGGCCTGTGACAGGGGGTATTCCTCTGTCCTGGTCCTGTTAGATCTCTCAGAGGCTTTTGATACTATCGACCATAGTATCTTATTGCGGCGGTTGGAGGGGTTGGAGGAACTGTCCTGCGATGGTTCTCCTCCTTCCTCTCCAACTGCTCGCAATTTGTGTTGACGGGGCGGAGAGGTCCACCTCTAGGCCCCTCATTTGTGGGGTGCCTCAGGGGTCGGTCCTCTCCCCTCTTTTGTTCAACATTTATGTGAAGCCACTGGGGGAGATCATCTGTAGTTTTGGGGTGCAGTGTCATCTGTATGCGGATGATACTCAGCTTTACATCTCCACCCCAAGCCATCCCAATGAGGCTGTGTCCCAGTGCCTGGAGGCCGTGCAGATTTGGATGGGTGGGAACAGGCTTCGGCTCAACCTTTCCAAGACTGGCTGTGGTTTCCGGTGCCCCGATATAGTCAGCTGACTCCACTGCTGGCTATTGGGGGAGAGATCTTACCCCCCACAGGGAGGGCTCGCAATTTGGGTGTCCTCCTGGATGCACGGCTGTATTTAGAAGAACATATTACAGCCGTCTTCAGGGGTCTTTTTATCAGGTTTGCCTGATTCACCAGTTGTGGCCCTTTCTGGATCGGGACACCTTCCGTACATTCACTCATGCCCTTGTCACCTCTCGCCTGGACTACTGTAATGCTCTCTACATGGGGCTCCCTGCGGGGAGCACCCAGAGATTCCAACTGGTACAAAATGTGGCCGCGCGGCTCCTAGAAGTAGGGCCTTCTCTGTGGGGGCCCCTGCCCTCTGGAATGTTCTGCCTCTGGAAATACGCAATAACATGTACCTGAGAGCTTTCAGACATGCATTAAAAACCTGGCTCTTCGAGCAGGCCGGGCTAGGCTGAAATGGGATTTTTAATTTAGTATTTGTGTTTTAAATTGGGATTTTAAAATTTGGGTTTTAATAATTTATTGGGGGAGGGTATAATTTTATACAGCCTAAAATATTTAATTCTTTTTAACTTTTATAATTGTAATAAAGTTTTACGGTTGGCTGTGCACTGCCCTGAGTCCTTCGGGAGAAGGGCGGTATATAAATATAATAAATAAATAAATAATAAATAAATAAATAAATAAATAAATAAATAAATAGCTGATAACTTCACGAAGGCACAAGGTTTTCAAAAACACAATGATTGTTGAAGAAATATGGCTTAACTCTGTAACACTGTAAATATGCATTATAACTTTGTGGATGTGTATATGTTGGATATATATATTGTAAACCAAAGGGGAGAATGTTAGGTTTCTTTAAGAATCCAAAACTATTGGTTTACAATATATGGTTGTAAGTCATGATGACTCATCATTTTACTGAAGCCAGGATACTAATTGGCTACAAGTAGCAGACTTACTATAAAGCAGGAAGCCAGAGAGCACATCTCTATATCTCCATATCTCTCTACATCTCTCTGCATTGATGTGTTTGAGCTACAGTATTGCTGTTTTGCCTGCTGACTATGATGGTTAGCTTTCTACTGTATTGACTGATGAACTGTGTATGAATATTGGACTAAATCTTGGACTATGCCTATATCCTGTATATAAAACCTTTACTTTAATACCCTTCAATTTCTGTGGTTGTGTGATTGTATGCTCATTGCTACAACTTTGCACACTGCTTTCGTTTGCTACATACTCCTTGTAACCAAGGAAACTGCTAATACTTATCAGTATCAGAAATTTCTGTCCCTGTAGCCTGTGCCCCATCATATTGATGGTCCTATTATTTTTGTCTTAGAACACATTATTCTAGTTCCTTCCCTTGATCATGATCCCATGAGCCACGGTGGCACAGTGGTTAGAGCACAGTACTGCAGGCTATCTCTGCTGCCTGTCGGCTGCCTGCAATTTGGCAGTTCAAATCTCATCAGGCTCAAGGTTGACTCAGCCTTCCATCCTTCCAAGGTGGAATGGACCAAAATTATTTGGGGGCAATATGCTGACCCTGTAAATTGCTTAGAGAGGCTGTAAAGAGTTGTTAAGCAGTATATAAGTCTAAGTGCTATTGCTATCTTGCTAACTCATCTAGCAAAATAAAATAGGCAGCACACTTCCAAGTAGATTTGCTCAGAGGTAAATCATACTTTGTTCAATAGGGCTGACTTCTAAATGTGTATGCATCCAAAGCCACAGTTTGTAAAGATTCTCAGTTAGCCATGACCAGGATGACTGAGAATCTCTACAGACTTTTAACTATACAATTTGGGATGAATGCTCTTTGAATGGTGAAGGAATAGGAATGGATTTCCAGAGGAAAAAATGCAGACTACAGGAACTAGGAGCACTACTCAGGTGACCCTGAAGACACAGATAAACTTCCAAATACTTCAATGACCCTTTAAAAGGATGCAGATTACCAGCTGTCTGCAGGGAATATAATTCCTTCCATTCCCCACCATCCTGTCAGAGCTGAAGAAGCTTCTGGGGTGAGAAATGAAACATCTTCAAAAGAAAAAACAAGAAAATCCTGTTGCCTCCTGAAAAAGCATCTTTGAGAGATTCATAGCCACAGCTTTGAAAATTCTTGTTAGCCAAGAGGAGGGAATTCAATCATGTGAAAACCACTGCTGAGTAGCACATGAATAGTTAATTCAGCCTGATTTTAACATGCCTTTCCTTCTTTCTATTTTACTTCTTTTTTAATGGAATTCATTTATGCTATATATGTAATATGATTTTTTTTTAAAAAAGTAACCAATATGGATAGCCTTGGAGAAAGCTCCTTTACAGTCAAATAGTATATTCCTACATAAGAGAACAGATTTATTTGCAAGCTGTCCCTTATTGCATTTCTTTAACAGCAGAGATACTACGGTCTTACCCACTTTGCTGGAGAAAGGAACATAATCCTTTGTGAAAAAATAACATCCAAGATATATTTCTGCTATATATTTTTGTCCTTAGGTGAAGAGTGTTAATTTAATCAAAACCTTGGAGAACAAATAATTAAACCTTTAGGCAGCGGCATAATTTTTTATATTGGTAATTAGTCATGGTGAGGTGCCATTTTCATAGGATGCACAGTCCCTAAATTTAGCTGTGAAATTGTACGTTGATCACACAGACATACATAGACACACACACTCACACACACACATAGACACACACATTTACAAACACCTCATCGATTCTCTGGAGATAGTTGGACGTCAGTATGTGCGTTTTGGCTTAAACCACCTTTTGCCTAATAAGGGGGTGGTGCTTTTTTTTTTAAGGACTTGCTGCTTCACATAGCAACACAATTCTATTGTCTCATCATTAACCCTTTCATCATTGCAGCAGAATTATGCCCAGCTTCCCCCACCTCCAATGATCTTTGCTCACATCAGTTGCCTTGGTGCAGAACTGCATAATAATAAAATCTCTGGAAGACAATTGATGCATCTTTTCAACGTCAACTTCTGTCTAGCAAACTGATTTTGAGTTTAAATAGTCACTAATGTCATTCATATAGCCTTATTAACATTAAAATCTAATCTAATATTTGGGAGAGGGGGTTTCACTGAGAAAGAAAGGTGAAATGGTAGAATAGGCAAGAAGCAGAAGGGGCATTCTTAATATGGAACTATAATAATAGTGCTAAAATAGTGTGTATGTATCTGTTGGTTTGTGTATGTGTGTGCATGCATACTCAATAGCCCATTCTATATATAGAATAGGCCATCAGAATCTTCTACAGATATGTCAGGTACCTTGTTTTGAACAGCCTACACTGAACTCTCATTCTCTGCATCTCTCTCTGTATTTCTCTCTGTGTCTCTCTCTACAAACACACACACACCTGCCTTTATAGGCATATGTAATCAATAATGCTTAGACTTTTGCAGGATCCAATCTGAGTTAGTCACTGGGACCAGAAGTTTAGTCTTCTGAGCTTTTAGACTCATACTGGAGCCCATCTTCAGGGAACTTGTCTCTACCAGAATTGTCTCCTACACAAAAGAGAAGTTCCCTGAGGATGAGCTCCAACGTGAGTCTGAAAACTCAAAAAAGTAATCTCTGATCCCAGTGACTGACCCAGATTGGATCATGCAACATTATCCTGGAACATGTATATTTGCCTTCATTCACTTAGACTTTTTTCCAGAGCAAGATTTTTGTTTATTTTCTCTGTGCCTTGATTCCTCCTTTTTAATCTGACATCTCCACCTCAAGTACCTCTGTTCACAAAGACAGAAGTCCCAATGTCCATTTAGGTCATTGAATTCTGCTTATCCAGAAATCAGATTTAATTGTTCTCCAACTTGTATGAAGCCCATCATATGAAATCCTAATTAGAATGAAAAGGCTGCAACTTTCCTTCCTCCAACCATACCTCTTCATGTTATGAGATATGGATGAGTATGTATGGTATTTGTGTAGGACAATGTTTTTCAAGCTTGGCAACTTTAAAATATGTGAATTTCAACTCCTAAAATTCTCCAGACAGAATTGTGGGAACTCTGAGAGTTGAACTCTTCACATCTTTAAATTTCTAAGCTTGAAAAACACTGGTGTTGGAGATCAGTCTCTGGTTAAAACATCTTAAAATCCATTAGCATCAATATCTGTGGTGTTCAGTATATGTGGAGAAGGTTAGGAAAGAAAACCAGATATTATGTTAAAAACTAGAGACCTTCACTTCCTCCAATCTTGTTTAAAATTCTTCATATCAAAATATCTCACAAATGGGCATATCAATGAGAAATGACAAAGCATTCTTTCTCAAAACTTTCCCCACTCATAGTGTATTCTTGTATGGAGTGCTGTTCCATAACAGGTTTGATTCATTGGTAGATGACACATCAAGCAAGAGAGATTTGAAAAACTGCTGGTAAATTTCACTGACAAAGACATCAGCTGGCATACACACACACACACAGAGACACACACATACATACACAAAACAGAGGCACAGAGTTTCCAGAACAGGAAGGAAGGGAAATTGCTTTTGTGATCCTTGACTTGTACATTTGAATAAGGTAGCAATAGCACACAATGAAATATAACACAATTCAAGGACTTGGCACTATTCCAGCATGCTAGGGGCTTAATCCTATTGCCCGGAAATTAAAGTGCTAAGCCGAAAGATAGATGTGAAGCTTTCATTCTCGAAAAGCTGCTACAAATAATGGAATTAGAAAGATCACAGGTTGATTCCCTGGCACTGCCCACTAGAATAAAAGAAAAGTTAAGAAATTGGACAGAACGTTTTGTGGGGTGTCAAGAATTGAGTTCAGGTAAGATGAATTAATATTTTTAGGTAATACTTTTTACTTGAAATATTAAAAGAGAAAACAGAGAGTGTCAGCAGCATGACTACCATTCTGAAAGAGTTAATAGAAACTGATTTATGTAAATGCAGTCAATTTTTATTTATTGTATTTATTTATTTGTCAATTGCTTACAAAATGATAGGTATAAGTAAAAACATACTTATGAATACATGGATACATATAAGAAAAATAAAAATATATATAAAAGAAACAATAGGACAGGGACGGTAGGCACGTTGGTGCACTTTAAATTAAAATACTATGTGGAAAATGTGGGGAAACATTACTCTTTTGTTGCGATCACACACGCACACTTTCTTTTCTTTTTTTTAGTAAGCAACCCCCCCCCCAAAAAAAGACCCATGTAATATGCAATGAGGATTGAAAATAGTCATTTTAGCTCTATATACAGCTTTACTGCATGACCATTTATGCAGAGCAGTTGATATATTTTGTTTTCTCCCTGTCAGGATAAATGACCACCAATTGCTGTCCTTAAAATAAGGTGATATGGGTTTAGGTTTGAAGCACATGGAGATTTTACATACTTCTCAATTTGCCTTAGTGTAATCTACCCTTTTAACCACAGCTGTTCAGGTGTCAGATAAATGGTAAGCCTAACTTCCAGTTTACCAATTTTGGGAAGACTGGTAAACCTCTTTCTGTAAGTAGCCCAGCTGAAGTGGGATTGAAGAAGGATGTAGGGTGAATTTCTGGCCATCTTTCAATATGCAATATTTCCTCCTGTCACTTAGGCTAGCAGGAAAAATTGGCAGAACTCTTTGTCAAGTTTACCTGATTCTCAAATATACAAAGTAGGTAAATGTTCCAAGGGAATAGTAACACTAACACAAGACTACTGGCAGAGGGAATAACCTTGAGGAATAGGAGAAGAGCCACAACCAAGACATTGGTCAATAACAGAAAACTGAGTCATGGGAAGAATTGTAATTTGAGGAAATATCTCAGATATGACCCTCCCTAGTTCTCATGAACATAAAAAAAAGGTCTGCAGAAGCACATTTGAACTTGCGAGATTCTATTACTATTAATATTCTACAATATTTCACAGATATATTAACCAGTCTTTGAAAGATTATTATATATATGCTTACTATAAGATCCAGTGATCTTCCAGAAGATAGTTATGTTGTTATGTTGTTAGGTTGTTATGTTCCATCAAGTTGTAACCAGTTCTTGATGAATCCATGGACAAAAGGTCTTCAAGATGTTCTGTTTATCTCATATTGTGCAGATCTCACAGGTGTATTCTGTAACTTCCAATATGGTAACTAATCATCTCATATGCTGTCCATTTTCTTCATTATCATATTTTTCCATAGAAGCATCAGCAATCATAGTACGTCCAAAGCATGATAGTTTCTGTTTCTTGATTCTTGCCTCCAATGAATATTGTGGTTTCAATTTGCTAGGACTGAATGGTTGGCTCTCTTGGTTGCCCAAAGAATGTGAAGCAACTTTCTACAATGTCATAGTTCAAAAGAGGTGATACTTTTCTCTATCTTTTGCAGATTCCATCCTTTGCATCTGTACATTATCACATTGAGTTAGCCATGCTAACTTTTGTTTTGAATGAACTACTTCAGACTTTCAAGAAACATTATCTAGATCTCCCAGTTCCTTTTTATTCATTGTTATTCTTTGAATTTCTTTTTGCACACCCACCCTCTATCAATTCTGAAATCTAGAAGATTGTAACTCTCAACTACTTTTATTGCCTCATTATTTATCTTATATTCTTCTAGTTTTCCAAATGACACCATCTTGTTTTCTTAGAGTACTTTTTAATTCTCCTGTTTGACTTTCAGAATAGTCTTTTTCTTCTATGTCTTCTTCATTTTCTTCAATCAAGGTTGTGTTATCCGCACATCACAGGTTATTGATATTCTTTCCACCAAATTCTACATCAATTCTTCAGCTTATGGCATAAATGAGATATATCCTGTATATATTAAGTAGGTATGGTAAGAGAAATCATTTCAATTTGTAAACAATTTGGTATTATTGTAGAGAGTTCTTACCAGAAGAATTGGGTGTTGACGTATATTTATTTATTTGAGACACTTTAAAAATCTTGAAAAGATCAACATTATAAAAAACTTTAAAGTGGTCTATATCCCAGAAGTGGAGTTCTTTTTGACATTTTCTTGCTATTTCTATCAACCATCTAATATTAGCTTTTGTATTCCTATTTTTTTATCTTGCTCAATTGCCACTGCTTCTCTATATAGAACTTTAATTTCTTGTGCAGAACTGTGAACAGTACTTGCTAACATGTGGTATTGAATTATGGACCTGAAATTAGAACAATCTTTTAAGTTTATCATTTTAGGGATTTGGATATAAATAGACTTTTTCCAGTCATTGGACCATGTTGCTTTCTGCATATTTGAGACAGAAGCTTGTAATGATCTTTATTGTTTTCACATAAGCCTCCTTTAAGAGCTCTGTGAGAATTTCACTTGCCTTTGGGGTTTTCCTATTTGTTCATTGGTTTATGATCCATTTGATTTCCTCAAGTACAATTGTACTTGCTCCATGGTGTCTTGACTATTATATCATCTAGTTGATTTTATACAAGTTTTCTTCACCTTTTTTACATTATGCTCCAATATTAACTTTTTTCCACAATGGTTTCATATGACATTGGCATGAGGATAGAATCTTCCTGTCTTTCTGTAATGTTCTTAGTGGGTCTTTTGCTCTTTTTATTCTAGTCATTGTGTATTTATTTATTTATTTATTTGTTTGTTTGTTTGTTTGTTTATTTATTTATTTATTTATTTATTTATTAAACTTATCTACCGCCCTATTTCCCTAACAGGACTCAGGGCGGTGTACAGCCACATTAAAATACGAAAAACAGTACAAAATTTAAAACTACTAAAAGACCAAATATAAAAGGCTGAAAACTAAAAAAGAGGGCTAAAAACTAAAAACCAAACAAACCCTAATTAAAATCCCCTAAAAACCCTAGGCCAGACCGGCTTGATGAAATAAATAAGATTTTAACGTGCGCCGGAAGGTCAGGAATCAGGGATGGTCCTTATCTCGGGGGCAATTCGTTTCAGAGGGAGGGTGCCCCCAACGAGAAGGCCCGCACCCTCAGGGTCGCCAGCTGTCCAGCCTGTGGCACCCCGAGGAGGCCCACTCTATGGGAGCGTATTGGTCGACGGGAGGCCGATAATGGCAGGAGGCGGTCCCGCAAATATCCTGGTCCCAAGCCATGGAGCGCTTTAAGGATGGTAACTAAAACCTTGATGCGCACCCAGAGGGCCACTGGGAGCCAATGCAGCTCATGCAGGAGTGGCGTAACATGGGAGCCCTATGGAGCTCCCTACACCACCCATGCGGCCACATTCTGCACCAGCTGGAGCCTCCAGGTGTTCTTCAAGGGAAGCCCCATGTAGAGAGTGTTGGCATAGTCTAGGCGGGAGATCATGAGGGCGGAGGTGACCGTGCGAAGCGCACCCCGATCCAGAAAGGGTCACAACTGGTAGATTCTACGGACCTAACCAAAAGCCCCCCTGGCGGTGGCCGCCACATGGTCCTCCAATGACAGCCGCACATCCAGGAGGACACCCAGATTATGAGCCCTCTCTGTGGGGGCAAGAATTATCCCCCCCACAGCCAGCGATGGAACTAGGGAAGCACAGCCACTCAGTCTTAGATGGGTTGAGCTGAAGCCTGTTCTGCCCCATCCAACACCGCATGGCCTCCAGGCACCAGGCCATCACCTCGACGGCTTCATCGGGGTGGCCCGGGGTAGAAATGTACAGCTGAGTATCATCAGCGTACTGATGGAATTCTACCCCAAAGCCACGGATGATCTCACCCAGCGGCTTCATATAAATGTTGAACAGAAGGGACGAGAGCACCGACCCCTGAGGAACCCCGCAAACCAGGGGCCTCAGGGCCGATTTCTGCCCCCCTGCCAACACAAATTGCGAACGGCCGGAGAGGAAGGAGGAGAACCACTGCAAAACAGTGCTCCCCACCCCCAACCCTCCAGCCATCACAATAGGATACTGTGGTCGACAGTATCTAAAGCCGCCAAGAGATTTAGTAGGACCAGGACAGAGGAATGACCTCTATCACGGGCTCTCCAGAGATCATCCACCAATGCGACCAAAGATGTCCCCGTGCTGTGCCCGGGCCTGAAGCCCGATTGGCGTGGATCTAAATACACAGCTTCATCCAGGTGCTGGGGGAGCTGTCATGCCACCACACTCTCAACAACCTTCGCTACAAAGCAAAGGTTGGAGACCGGACGATAATTAGATAACAGAGTTGGGTCCAGGGACGGTTTCTTGAGGAGGGGTCTCACCATCGCCTCTTTCAAGATGGCGGGCAGATATCCCTCACTCAAGGAAGCGTTAATAATACCCTGGAACCAACCTTATGTCACCTCCCGATGGCCAACACCAGCCAGGAGGGTCACGGGTCCAATAAACATGTGGTAGCATTCAGCCCCCACAGCCTCCTGTCCACATCCTCGGGGGTCACAGGATCAAACTCTTCCCAAATGACTTCTCCAAAGTCCGCCCCTGACCCCCCGCCCAGAGTTGCCCATTCAGAGTCCAACCCATCCCGGATCCGAACAATTTTATCCAACAGGAAATTTGAAAAGTCCTCAGCCCATCCCTGCAAGGGGTCCTCCCGCACTCCCCCTTCCAGGAGGGAGTGGGTCACTCTAAACAGGGCGGCTGGGCGATTTCCCGCGAACGCAATAAGTGCAGAAAAATATGAACGCTTTGCCACCCTTATCGCCACTAAATAGGTCTTAATATAAGACCGTAATAGTGTTCAGTCGGATTCAGAGCGGGTGGTCCTCCAAATACTCTCCAGGCGTCTTTTCTAGTGCTTCATCTCCCTCAGCCCCTTGGAAAACCAAGGGGCCGAGTGAGAGCGGTGCCGGGTCAGAGGCCACAAGGGCACAACCCGGTCAAGGGCCCTGGCCACCACCCTGTCCCAGGTGGCAACCAAGTCCTCAACCGAGTCGTGTGCTCAAACGTCAGGACAAGGCCCAAGCTCCATCAGGAACCTATCTGGATCCATCAGGCGCCTGGGGCGATACCATCGTAATTGATCTGCCTCCCTGCGATGGGAAGGAGCGGCCTGGAAGTCTAGCCTAAGGAGCGAATGATCAGACCATGACAGGGGTTCAATAACAATATCCCCTACACCTAGATCATCCTGCCACTGTCCAGAGACAAAAACCAGATCCAAGATGTGACCTTCAGTATGAGTGGGGTCCCTAATTAATTGGGTCAGGCCCAAGGCTGTCATGGAAGCCAAGAACTCCTAATGTATGTCAACATTCGGCTTCCAAATCTCTTTTCAATATTAGGGGGATATGTACATTAAGTTATCTAACTTTCTCTAATTTTTTTTTTATTTTTGCCAATTTCTGCTTTGTTTAGCTATTTCTACACTTTTGTTTGACAGTTAAGGTCTTCTCTATTTCTTTTTGTATTTTGTTATATGCTTTTTAAGGGACACAGTGGCTAAGATCAGAAAGGTCAGCAGTTCAACAGTTCAAATCCCTAGCACCACATAATGGAATGAGCTCCCATTACTTGTCCCAGCTTCTGCTAACAGCTTGAAAGCATATAAAAATGCAAATACAAAAATAGGACCACTTTGGTGGGAAACTTACAATGTTCCGTGCGCCTTTGGCATTTAATCATTCCAGCCATATGACCATGGAGACCTCTTCTGACAGCTCTTGCTCTTTGGTTTTGTAATGGAGATGAGCACTGGTTGACTTCTCTCTATGACATCATTCAGCTGAGTCTGTACTAAGATATAAAAGCCAACCCCCGGAAGAGACCCCAGCTTTGGCGAAGATACTTGACAGACTGAAAGGTATCTCTGAAAGCACAAAATGAATACAGAATATGTCTTACCCTCTCCGGACGAATCAAGGGAGGGGCTGGGATCTCTCGCAGCATAGATAGAAAGGGTGTTCACAGTAACTTCTACCAATGCCCATTCTCCACCATGCTGCATCGAGAGCCCAGGATGGGATATACCAAAGCTTGCATGTCCGCAGATGGGTCTTCATCCGGCTCATCACACCGCCTGTGGAACCACTTGTTGAAGCACCTGTCTGCCAAAGGCTGCAGTTGCCAAGACAAAGGTATCCAGATGGTAGTGTCTGATGAAAGGAGACAGGGATGTCCATGTGGCAGCACGACAAATCTCCTCCAAGGATGTTTGGGTCGCCCTGGCAGCAGAAGTGGCTGCACTTCTGGTAGAGTGCCCCATCAGACTTCGGGGAACCGGAAGGGCCGCAGCTTTGTAGGCCTACTCAATGCAAGTCCTGACCCACCTGCTAATAGTAGGAGAAGAGGCCTTGTGCCCCAAGTGAGAAGGGACAAAGGAAACAAACATGGCTTCCAACTTTCTGAAGGAGGAAGTGCACTTAATGTATATTCTAAGAGCCCTTCTTACGTCTAGCGTGTGCCACTGCAGCTCTAAGTCATGGCGCGGGAGGGGACAGAAGTCAGGCAACACAATGTCCTGGGACCTGTGCAACCAGGCGTTAACCTTTGGAATAAATGAGGAGTCCAAACGAAGAACAACCCTATCATTGTGAAAGGAACTCTAGAGTAGGAAACCTACTCTCTAATAAACAATTTAGTTTCAGAAAAAAACTATCCTGTAATCTGCAACTCTTACACTGCAAAAATATATGGACTACACAACTCAATCAGGGCAAAAAAATAGATACAAACTACATAGACTTCTGTAAAGCCTGTGAATGGAACATGACAAACTACTCCTAAAACTAAAATCTTATGGTATCTCTGGACAACTGCATAATTGGATAGAAGCATGCCTGTCAAACAGACAACAAATGGTCAAAATTGGGAGTGTCCTATCAAATTCTTTACCTGTCAATAGCGGTGTCCCCCAAGGCAGTGTTCTAGGACCAACTCTCTTCATACTCTACATAAATGACCTTTGTAATCATATTAAGAGCAACTATGTTCTCTTCACTGATGATGTAAAGCTGTGCAATACCACAGACAATACTGCTACCTTTCAAAAAGATCTTGACTATGTATCAGAATGGTCAAACAAATGGAAACTTCAAATCTCAACAAATAAATGCTCTGTCTTACATATCGGCAAAAAAAGTCAGAAAATAAAATACAAGCCGAATAGTCAAGACCTTGTTGATGATCCAAGCTCTGTAAAGGACTTTGGAATACTCATCTCTAATGATCTAAGTGCTAGAGCCCACTGTTAACTACATAGCCAAAAAAGCATTAAGAGTTGTTAACCTAATCCTACGTAGCTTTTTCTCTGGTAATAGCACACTACCAACTAGAACATACAAAACAATTGCTAGACCAATACTCGAATACAGCTCATCAGTCTGGAACCCACATTACATATCTGATTTTAGCACAGTTGAGAAAGTTCAGAAATATTTCACAAGAAGAGTTCTCCACTCCTCTACTCATTGTAGAATACCTTATGCCACCAGACTCGAAATTCTAGACCTAGAAAACCTTGAATTACGCCGTCTTCGGTCTGATCTAAGTATGGTATGTAAAATCATACATTACAAAGACTTACCTGTCAATGAATACTTCAGCTTCAACCATAACAACACAAGAGCACACAATAGATACAAACTCAAGGTTAACCACACCAAACTTGATTGCAGGAAATATGACTTCAGCAACAGTGTGGTCAATGTCTGGAATACTCTACCTGATTCTGTGGTTTCTTCCACAAACCACAAAAACTTAAACCTTAGACTGTCTACTATTGACCTCACTCCTTTCCTAAGAGGTCTGTAGGGGGTGTGCATAAGCGTACCAACATGCCTACTGTCCCTGTGCTATTGTTTCTTTTATTTTACTTATATGTACCCATTTCATGTACTCATAACTATGTATATACTTATACCTATTATCTTGTAAGCGATTGACAAATCAAATAAATAAATAAATAAATGACTAGCACGTATGTGCAAGGAGAACCTTTATATGCTCTCTGACTTCCTCTTTAACAATGATTTTAATTTTAATTTCCTCCGGTTTTGGGTCCACAAGGTCCAGGTCTTTGAATCTATTTCTAACCTAAATCTTACATTCTGTGGAAGAGATTTAGATAGTCCAGATGATAGATAGATAGATAGATAGATAGATAGATAGATAGATAGATAGATAGATAGATAGATAGATAGATAGACAGATGATAGATAGATTTAGGATTGTATCTTTCCTAACCTTTTTCAGTCTAGTGCACATTTTTTGTAGTAACTGATTAATGTCTTATGGTTTTGTCCAGCATTTTCCAATTCAGTATATAATCTGTTTTTATATGATATGTAATCTATTTGATTATGATATTATTGATTTGGGCATACATAGGTGTAGAGTCATTTTTTCTGTTACCAAAATAATGTTTTTAGTGACAGATATCTCACTTTCTATCCAGAAGTATATGAGCTATTGTCCTGCATTACTATACCTTCCTAGTCCAAATTTTCCATTAATTTTCAGTAGAGATTATTCTCCAGTTTTGGCAATAAAATCACCAATAATATTAGAAAACTCTTCTTTGGAGTTTGATCTATTATTTGCTATAATCTTTGATAAACTTCACCAAGCATCAATAGAACCAAGGGAACGTGTACTCTATACATGGTTAGTGGGATGTCTTCATGCCTGGATTAGTGGCGTATTCAGATAATCACAAAAATATTCTAGATATGAAACCTATTTACTATAAATTACTTTGCACTATGTGGCTAGAAGCACAGTATAAACTTAGAAGAGTAGAGGACCAAGGTTTACTACAAAAGGAGCTTTGGTTATTTTCTTGTCCATTCCTCCAACAAAGTACCATACAAAATCTGATTGATTTGGATACACTACTTACAACATTCCTAGTGATGTCTTTCAATTGCTATCATCATTATTCCTTCTGTCCTGCCCACACCACTTTTTATACAGTTATCTCTTACAATAATTATGTAAATTATATGTTTTTTTTTTCCAGTTTAGCACAGAATGACAATATTGGTTTGAAACAAACAAGAAATAAATAAATCCTCAGAAATGTCCTGATTTCTCATTTGGGCGTCCAAAGTGAGTATTGTTTTCATTTTGCATTGCTTGGCCTGCAGATATCTTGTTAAAGTAACTTAATTTCAAAGATCTGATTCCTACTTTGTATTCATTTTTAGTTTGTTTAAAACTGAACTTAACCTCTGCCTTTCCACTCATTGGGGCATTTCTAACCTCAAGTATTTATACATTTTTTCTCTTCTTTTAACAATGCTTACCATATAACATAGGTTTAAGATACATTTAATATTTTTATCCTATATAGATAAAATACTGTATTTTATGACTTTATTGCTGATTCAGAATATTATTATTCCTTGTTACATATACTAATATTTAAATAAAGCTATCAAAATCGTATTAGAAATAGTTGTTTTGGCTTGGATTCCAGCTACCTTTATGGATGTTGTATATCTTTCTTTTTCCATGACTGGAAAATGTAAATAATAAATTTGTGTAAACTAATCGTTGTTGGAAGTATCATCTACAATACGTATCAGTGAAAGGTGTAATATCCCTTTTTGCAATCACTTTGCCAACCCCACTCTTACACATATCTAAAACCTGTGAGAGACCTGAATATTTAAAAAAGAGAAAGAGAGAGGAGTGCCTAGAACAATCATTTTACAGAAATGTTCCAGACTTCTGTCTCTGTGTAAAGGCCAGAAGTAAGCACTAGCACTGTCATTCAAATTGACAAGGTTATTGTAAATAAGTGAGACCTCTACTGTGCTAAAGTTTTGCATGAACACTGAATTGTAATCTATTGAGCAACTATTCTCCACCTCAAAACAACAGCAACAACAGCTAGCATAATATGTGAGTGGAACAAATAATGTCATGGATCTCTTATAAAGAGGACAGATAATAAGACACACTTTCTTATATTTGCTTATGCATCTCTTTTACATTATTAGATGAAGTATTATATCACCGTTTCTGTATTATATGTAAGATTATCTCATCTTATTTTTAACTTACTATTCTCTATTCATTTTCTGAAAAATTTCCTTTTTAACCAGAACATGAAAATTAGGGTGGGGAGAGGAAACAGGGCTGCATAAAAGGAAGACCAAAAATGTATAACAATGTTAAATAGAGTCTATAATATTGAGATTTAAAAATATAGTCTAGAAATAAAACATACTTTGAGGTATGGCACAAAGAAAGCTCACTCCATTTTCAGCAAACCTACTCATATCAACATTGATATGACTTTGCATTTTTAAGTAAAGATCAGTATCAATATCAATAAGATGAAAGAGCATCCACATGATCTGTACATATGTCTTCTGAAGATCAATGAATCAATCAATATCATCATAGAAACTTTTTACTCAAACTTTTTTCCCTCCTAACTTAACCAATAAACATATGAGCCCTTAGATAGGAACAGTCATAATTCTGGAGAAAGAGAAGTCAACATTCTGGAGAGAGAGAAGTTCCCTGAGAACAGTATGAGTCTGAAATAGAGGTGGCATTCAGCAGGTTCTGACCAGTTCTGGAGAACTGGTAGTGGAAATTTTGAGTAGTTCGGAGAACCGGCCCTGCCCCATCTATTCTCTGCCTCCCGAATCCCAGCTGACTGGCTGGGTCTTCTTTTGTTGCCCTGCATAGGAGAACGGAGCTGGAAAGCAGGTTAGTGGGGTGGGATGGGAATGGAGATTTTGCATATCCTTCCCCTGGAATGGGGTGGGAATGGAGATTTTACAGTATCCTTCTCCTGCCATGCCTACCAAGCACTCCCACCAAGCCATGCCATGTCCACCAAGTCACACTCACAGAACCGGTAGTAAAAGAAATTGAATCCCACCACTGGTCCGAAAGCTTAAAGCTTGGGAGAACAAATCTCAGGTTTTGGTTCAGCAGTCTTCTGGTTTGAAAGAGGGGCCAAAGAGGTCCTCTATGTCAAAAATCAACAGCCCTCTCTCAACAGAGGAGGAGGGATATGACATCATCTATCTCCAATCTACAACACAGTCTTTTCAGCAGTTCCAAGAAGGCTCCACACCCATTTGCACTATTCATGTGATCCTGAAGACACAGATAAATTGTCAAAGGGCCTCAATGACTCTCTAAAAGAATGCAAATGATCAGCTATTTACAAGGAATATAAGTCCTTCCAACCAGTCAGAGCTGAAGAAGCTTCTTGTATGAGAAGCAAAACGTTTTCAAAGAAAAACAAGAAAGTCTAGTTTCAAGAAAATCTTGAAAAAGCACCTTTGGTACAGAGGTGAATGTTTGCAAAATATTTCAAATCCAACATTCCTTACATCCACCCCAGCTTAGATGCCATAGTTAGCACAGTTCCAGTAATGGAGATATTCAACAAAACTCCGATTACTTGTGCTAGATGAATTATAATCATTAAAACTTGTGAGTTGTAAATTTGGTGACTGGTCATTTTAGGCTGACCAGTGATCTTACTGGCTCATGACCTCTATTATGGACTAGATGTTGCTTTTAGTTCACCAGATTATAAATATTATTTTGGCAACTTCACCTAGCTTTGGTTACCTCATTCTTAAAGAAACTGAATGTGGACTCTGGTGATGAAACTAGTTATAGGCAATTTCCTAATACATTATCTCTTCTCTGAGTAAAATACTTACACTCAAACTAATAGACATTGACACACATCAAATAAACTTGGAGACAATTAATTTTCTTGGCTTACCCTATCCAAACACTTTGATTCACCTTGTGGAAAAACTTCTAACTTAGTATTTCTTGACTTCAACATGTTGAGTGGGGGATTCTGGGAGTTGAAGTCCACACGTCTTAAAGTTGCCAAATTTGAGTAACACTGTATTAGTAATGTTATCTCCTCTAGGAAGTAAAAAAGGTGATACCATTTGCTTTGACCATGTGCTTTGTTTTGTATCAAAGCACAGTCTCACTGGGCACTTGTAATAGCCCATCTACAATTTATGAACAGAAGCCTATTGGAATTGTTGAAGAAAGCTTCAAAAGAAAGCAAAGTATCCTTTTCAAAACCTGCACAGCTCTACCTTCTTATACATCCAGTTTGGTCTTTCAGGATGGTGGGGTGACTTCTTCTAAGAAATGAGGAGAAGAGTACTGGTTTATTGATTGAACTGGATCTCTTTGCAATGTTAGATGTTATCTTTCTGAATTGGTAGACTGGCTTGAGATGGCCAAGTCCAGTGTGTGTCGCTGCAGGGTTATTGTTCTGTTGGGTAGCATTTGCTATATACTTAAGAGATCATTGGGACTTTTGTTTTCTTCTTCTTTTCTCTTTGCTTTGTATCATTTACGTGAAACCACTGGGGAATATTTTTCAGGGAATTGGGCTGAACTGTCACCCAGTCTTACTGTGTCATTTAATTTAACACAGATGAAGCAGTTTGCATTCTAGTGCTTAAAGAAAGAAAGAAATAGGTGACAGCTATTTAATTGAGACTAAGTACAGACAAAGTCTGGTTGTCAGAATTAAGTGGTATTTCCAAATGCTTTGGACCCATCACTATAACTAGAGGCACAGGTGGCTTTAGGTGCCTAGTGTGCCTTTTATCAACTTAAGTTATTATATTACTGTATGTGTGAAGTGGGGGCACTTTGCACCTTCGTTGCAGATTTTGTGCAACAGAGGTGACCCAATCCTCTTCATGATGGGTTTAGTCACTCTCCTTAAAATGCATTCTTATTCTGGATGTGCATAAGAAGCCACTTTTATTAATGGAAAATAGTTAGAGAGTCACTCCACAACGTTGCTTTGGTGTGTGTGTGTGTGTGTGTGTGTGTGTGTGTGTGTGCATGTAGGGGTGGTGAGTGAGTGCTTTGCCCTGATCTACCTGGACAGAAATAGCCTTGAGACTTTTTGTGATAACTTCCTATTGTAATGTATTCTTTCTTTGAAAATGGCTCTGAAGCTAGTTCAGAGTATGACTAACGGGGACTGGCCATGGTATTATTAGTTTGCCATCTCCATTGTTATGAGTAATGGCTGTAATAGCAGGGCATCAGGCTACCTGAGGAAATATCTTACATTTCCATTTAATGAGGTGAAATAGATATGTACAAAATGAGTGTTTTTCAGTGATAGGCCCTGCCCTATATGTGAAATATTCTCCTTAGAGAAGCTCATACGTCAAGATCTTTTGTCCTTCATTTATTAACATGACTTCTATACTGCCTCCGTTTTATGATTCATCAATTAAAGAACTTTCTATCTCCCCTAGGCATGTAAGTAAGAGTTCAGTGTTAGATTCTGCTGCCAACTTTATTGTTTTTATTCTCCATGTTGGCTTTACTATGCACTCCTTTATTTTTAACTGGTTTACAAGATGAATTTTATTCTTGTTTGATAACACCCATAGAACTTCAATGATTGTACAAACCTGGTAGATGGGGAGTCTTCACTTGGGACAATCCCCCCCACCCCCCAGTGTACAAGCTAGTGTACAAGCCAGTGTAAACTCTGGTGACTGCTTGGACAAGTCCCTACAATTTTCATGGCAATGATTTTGGAAGTGGTTTGCCATTATTTCCTTCCTAGGACTGAGAGAAAAGAACTGGCCCTCAAATCATTCAGGTGGCTTCATGCCTCAGGCAGGATTAGAACTCATGGTCTCCTATTTCTAGCCTGAGCCTTTAACCACTCAGCAAACCACTCAATGTCTCAATTCTTGGGAGAACTTCATTTATCTTATTTGTCCTTGCAATTAGAAATGGGGGATATTGTTTGTGTAGATTAAACTGGAAAATCCATAAATATCTCAGAGGAAATCAGTGTCAAAGGAAGACAGCAAGAGTATCTTTACTTTTTAGAAGGACAAAGAATTGCATAGGACAATATAAGTAGGCCCTTAGTCTATAGAAGTGAACAATAAACAATTACACTCTTTAATTTAAAAAAATGGCTGGCTTCTCTGTATCAAAACAAACAGAGTGAATACATCTCACTTGTTTGCTGATGAAAGTTTAATAGCCTTTTGTGGGATAACATAGACTAAAGGTGGACAATTAATTTTCCCAAGGGGAGACATGAGGAACTGGGACTGTTTGGGAGAGCCACACCAATACTGAACTGACATACATTTATATACATTTTATTTCTAATTTCCAATTGACCCCTCAGGGGTAGCTAAGGGGCTGTAAAATGCCCAAGTCTGACATAGCCTGAACCGGAGGGAGGGAGGGAGGAATCAGTAAGCTGGAAACTACCCACTTCATTATATATTCATGCCCAGTTGTCACAAAACAAACCACAGAATATATAATTTTCTCAAGAAGTATATCAAGTAAAGGTAATAATTTCAGCTGCCATAACTGTGAATTGAATCCATGTCTGTGTAAGTGCTTAAGTTAAGGTCAATAAGAAAAGTAAGAGACATAGTGTTCTCTAAGGATTGTTTATGTTTTATATTCCAGTAATATAATTATTTGTGGCACCTGTCTTATCAACTGCATGACATAAACCCACTTCTTTTTTGGATTATTTCATG
Organism: Bungarus multicinctus; assembly: GCA_023653725.1. Lineage (NCBI taxonomy): Eukaryota > Metazoa > Chordata > Lepidosauria > Squamata > Elapidae > Bungarus > Bungarus multicinctus. The sequence goes on from CM042838.1 coordinate 81,579,412, forward strand.
CTTCTTGAACGTGGGATGGTGTGTATCTGTCTGTGGGTCCATGTGTCTCTGTGTGTCTCTATACTGATAAACATAATTGGAATTCAATAATTAATTTGCTTGCATCTGTAGATCAATATTCTTTTTGACAATCAGTACATTTTAGTATGCCTCCACACTCTCATTCTTGTGCTGCAATAAAATTAAGAAGTTGAGAACATTAGAGAGGGAAATTTCCAGCATGAATGTTTGAAAGGTGTTATTAAACAGCTGAACACCTGCTCCAGTAACGTGTAAAAGTTCTGTGATAAAGGTGAAATTCGACTCATAGGAATTTCCCCTACTTATTTTCTTCTTCTCAAAAGTAAATAAGCCGTCCACTCTTCATTGGATTTTCATGTTCGGCACCATGCAATCCTGCAAATTAAGGTTTAAGGGTAAGTGTGTAAAGACATCAGTTCTGACACTGATATGGACTTAATTGCATATGAATATTTAGCAATTTAAAATCTTATAATTGGCTTGGATGAAAGATAATATATTAGAAAAACAATGTAATGCACGTGCTGCAAGTTTGGGAAAATGCAATGGGGAAGATCTTTAGAAACCATCATTCATATCTCTTTGGTTGAATGGCTGTTTTTAATACTTCCAATGCTACCTTTATTCTTTTAACCCAGATGTTCTGATTCACACCTCAAAGTTCATTCATTTGGATTTCTCTGGGGATGTTAAAGAGAGGAGGAATGGAGGGAGTCCTTTTTTTGCTAAGATCATAAGAACTTTATAAAAGGTGGCCTATTATTACTCAAATCACCTTAAATCATCCTTATTTTAAGGGAAAATGGTGCATGATTCCAGTGCTTCCAGTGCTTCCAATCTAATAACAAAGTAACACACACGTGCACACACACAAAAAACAAGAATAATTTTTCATTTCTAATGTAAAGCAAGACATACTTACATCAACGATGAAGCCTGACAAACAAATTAGAGATTATAGTCAAGCCATAATAATAAGTAATTGAACACTGATCAATGGGTAATTTTCATTTGCCAAATGTGGATCACTATATAAATATGGCCCTTCAATATCAATTAAAAATACTTGCTCTTTTAGTGAGTCTCTTAACAAAACTGAAACTTAAACTTTTTGGAAATTTCTTCCATGATTTTGACACATGTTTTTTTACAAGAAAACAAAAATGTAAATAAAATAAAATAAAAATAATAAATGTATAAATCAATGAAGCATATACTGACTTACTGAATGATTGAATGATTGAATATATTGTATGTATAGATAACTATTCACTTCAAATATTCTAAATTATGATAGCATTCATTACTATTTTATTATGAATTTACTGATATTTCTAAGCAAATGATTTTGGTGCCAACTAAAAATAGTCCAGGCTATTTTATGATATATAATTTTAAACATTTATTATGACATCATGCATTTTTAGACACTATATAAATCAAAACATACAAAATACATATTGATGTTTTTTTTTATTTGACAAGGATTCTTAAGAATGGCATTTAATTTCAAAACTGACTGTTGAAGTCGACTGTTAAAAATCTGTGTCACTTTGTACCTTTATAAAAATTCCAGTTCTTCAGCTTACAAATATCATGTTCATCTCAATTGCAAGGAAGAAAGGGAGGAAAAATTTGGGTTTGAAATAACAAGGTTTGGAAAACTCTCTTTTATTAGTAGGATATTATCTATTCTTATTTTTCATTATTTTGCCTCCACCATAGGTAAGGAAAGTAAGTTGCCTTGTCATCATTTTTACCTTAAATACAAAATCATTTTAGGGAAATTGGAGATGCGAGGGGAGGGGATAAGTGGTCAAAATCATGGAAAATGACAAATAAGATTACTGTCACAATGACATTTATTTGGGAGAAGTCCAAAGCTTCATTTATAAAATTACAAAAGCATTGTTATGAAAGGAAAAAACCATTTTTTGATATCTATAGTTTTCTTCAAATTTTTATTTTAAGACTTTAATAGTTTTTACTTTATCCAGTATGAATAGAAGATTTCAAAGTATCTTTTTCTGATCCAAAATGCCTTTCTTTTACGTTGCAAAAGTGCTCCAAGGCTTCATTTACCCCCACCCCCTCTGTCAGCCCGCACTCCTTCTCACTCCAGGCACTTTATTCACACAGGAAAAGCGATACTTGCAGCGTCCATGCCTTTTTTCCTTTCCCCTGGGGAGATAAAGGACATGGGGAATGGAAAGCTAGGAGAGCGATTGCAAGTGAGCGACTGGGCGACTGCGTTAGGAGTGTGGCCAGCCAGGGGTCACCACCAGTTTGGCGACCCATGCCAAATAACCGCTACCAGTTCCCCCAAGTAGGTGAGAACCGGTTGAATACCACCTCTGCTTCAGAGAATAAGAATAAAAGACTGATTTCATTTTTTAAAAAAGATGTAGTAATTTATAGTTGTTGTGGTTCACTGACAGCAGGTGTGGACAGCTGATGTCTCAGAGAGCAAGGACTCAGATGAGGGGCCTGCGTGCGATGCCAGGACCATTAGGGAGTGGAATGCTGCCTTCGGAGATTGTGGAAGCTGGAAGCAGTGATGAAGAAGCCCCCGAGGAGCCTGTGCCCAGTGCATGTGCGCGCAGGGCTGCTCGAAGGAAAGAGCAGCTACAGCAGCATGGGCGACTTGGGAGTAATGCTGCAAGATAATGGCCCTTCCCTTAAGAGATAAAAGCCAGCTGAGAAACTGCAGTTCTTTGCAGCAAGCAAAAAAGTTTTTGCTCAAGCCTGGTGGACATTCGGAGTATCTTGGTAGGTGTTTGGAGACTATTTGTGTTTGAAATATTTCTTACTAACTTTATCTAGTGTTCTTGGCAGCTGTGCACAACCTTGGCAAGGCTCATTCTTATCAGAGACGATTAGTTTGAATCAACCTTTTAACTGTGAAAGAATGGAATTCATAAAGAATCATTAAAAGGTTTTGCTGTTACCTTTGTTTCGTGTTTGTTTCCTTGGAATAAGGTTTGGGTCAGAACAGTAGTTTCATAAATTAAGAGAAGGATATAGGAAGTTTTGGGACACAATGGCTCAGTGGCTAAGACGCTGAGCTTGTTGATCAGAAAGGTCTGCAGTTTGACGGTTCAAATCCCTACTGCTGCGTAACAGAGTGAGCTCCCATTATTTGTCCCAGCTTCTGCCAACCTAGAAGTTTGAAGGCATGTAAAAATGCAAGTAGAAAAATAGGGACCACTTTGGTGGGAAGGTAACAGTGTTCTGTATGCCTTCAGCATTTAGTCATGCTGGCCACATGACCATGGAGACATCTTTGGACAATGCTGGCTCTTCGGCTTTATAACAGAGATGACCACTGCCTCCTAGAGTCAGAAACAACTAGCACATATGTGTGAGGGGAACATTTACCTTTATAGGAAGTTTACTTTGTTAACATGCTGGGAACATAAATATTTTTACACCCTTTTATTCCAATTTTATTTTCAATTCCATAAAAAATTGCAGGACTACAGTAGTGGATATGGATCATACAGTAATACAGTACCCTTAATTTCAGTAGCTCATGCCTCAGTAATTACTAAATTGATTGTTTTAAGCATGGCCATCCTATATAAAGTTGTAAAAGAATCTGATTCTATTTTAATCAAGTAAACACAATTTTTATTGTTTTACATAATTTTCTTCACATATTTAATTATCCCACTAATCTTTTTTAAACAAAAAGATGTAAAATGATTTCTGTATCATCATCATCACATCAACCATCTCCCCTGATGAAATACTTGACATTCCCTGCACTGGGGTTTCCTGCATCGGCCCAGAGGTCAAAAACAGAGGTGACTCTGTGGCCCCATGCTTCTGCAGGGTCATTTGCAAAAATGAAACAAGCAAATGTAAATTAATTTATACTATAAATTCACTTGCCAAAAGCAACACCAACCATAAGAACCTCCATTCTCGCTCTGACCTAACCATATAGCAATATATAGCTATATAGCCCGCTCCCGTATACTCCGCACAGAACTCAAAAAATATCTAGACAATGGAGAGAAGGACCTGTACATTGATTACCGTGCTGACTGCATCAAAAGTAAGTCACACAACCCGCAACTCAGCTTTAACCTTCAACCACAACCCTACTTCAACCAATCCACCACCACCCAAGACTAGGCACGCATGCCCCTTCCTACCTCAATTCCAACTACAACTGGCCTTAAATGCAAGTTACTCAATGCAAGAAGCCTTCTGAATAAAATACCTGAATTTCTCCTCTTACTAAATATGGCTAAATTCGACATCATATTTGTCTGTAAAACATGACTCAATGCATCTCTTCCTGACTCCATTACCACAGTAAGAGACTATCATGTTTACCAATCAGATCGTGAAATTTGTAGAGGAGGTGGTGTTGCTATCTTCTATAAAAAGTACTTATATCTAAAAAACATCCAAGTTACCCAGGAGCTTGCTCTTCCTGAGACCATCATCTGTGAACTATCCTTAAATATCACATTCTTACTATGTTACAGAGCACCTGATTATGACATCGAACATGTAAACAAACTAAATTCACTACTAACATGGGCAACATCCTGCCCACAAGCTTTTATCTTTCTTGGTGACTTCAATCTACCTCATATTAACTGGACCCTAAATGAATGTACAACTGCACCCATACATGCAATCTTCTACAATGCTGTTACAAATCTGGAACTGGAACAACTAGTAACCAACAATACTAGACTTAACAACTGCCTTGATCTCATCTTCTGCAATAGTTTGAATTTAATTTATGGAATACAAACTAAAGAATCCTTTTTACAATTCTGTAAACAACAAACTAAAAGATTCAAGTTCCATCCCACCCCTGATAGGACCTAATGGTAAAGACTGCAACAACGACACCATTAAAGCCAACATCTTTAACACATTCTTTGGCTCAGTATCTGTAAACAGCAACGGATCATGCCCAATATTTCCTAGCCGAACCAGAGAAAACTACAATGATCTAATAATATTGATTTTACAGAAGACAATGTTGAAAAAGCACTAAGAAATCTAAAACCATCTCTATCTATTGGACCGGATGGAATATGTGCCTACTTCTTAAAAAAGCTATACACTGCCATAGCAGAACCTCTAAGCATAATCTTTGATAAATCTTTCAGGACCAGCTCCTTGCCTAACCTATGGTCACAAGCCACAGTCATCCCCATCTTCAAAAAGGGAGACCCCAGCCTAGTTGAAAATTACAAATCAATCTCCTTATGCTGTATCACCTGTAAAGTCATGAAATCAATTATAATCCATTATCTTCCCTTTAGAGACAAACAATCTACTCTCTAATAAACAATTTGGTTTCAGAAAAAAAGTATCCTGTAATCTGCAACTCTTACACTGCAAAAACATAGGGACTACACAACTCGATCAGGGCAAAAAAATAGATGCAAACTACATAGACTTCTGTAAAGCCAGTGAATGGTACATGACAAACTACTCCTAAAACTAAAATCTTATGGTATCTCTGGACAACTGCATAACTGGATAGAAGCATGCCTGTCAAAGAGACAACAAATGGTCAAAATTGGGAGTATCCTATCAAATTCTGTATCTGTCAATAGTGGTGTCCCACAAGGCAGTGTTCTAGGACCAACTCTCTTTGTACTCTCCATAAATGATCTTTGTGATCATATTAAGAGCAACTATGTTTTCTTCGCTGATGATGTAAAGCTGTTCAATACCACAGACAATACTGCTGCCCTTCAAAAAGATCTTGACTATGTATCAGAATGTTCAAACAAATGGAAACTTCAAATCTCAACAAATAAATGCTCTCTCCTACATATTGGCAAAAAAATCAGAAAATAAAATACAAGCTGAATAGTCAAGACCTTGTTGATGATTCAAGCTCTGTAAAGGACTTTGGAATACTCATCTCTAATGATCTAAGTGCTAGAGCCCACTGTAACTACATAGCCAAAAAGGCATTAAGAGTTGTTAACCTAATCCTACGTAGCTTTTTCTCTAGTAATATCACACTGCAAACTAGAGCATACAAAACATTTCCTAGACCAATACTCGAATACAGCTCATCAGTCTGGAATCCATATTATGTATCTGATATTAGCACAGTTGAGAAAGTCCAGAAATATTTCACAAGAAAAGTTCTCCAGTCCTCTACTCGTTGTAGGATACCTTATGCCACCAGACTTGAAATTCTAGATTTAGAAAACCTTGAATTATGCCATCTTCGGTCTGATCTAAGTATGGTATATAAAATTATACCTTGCAATGACTTACCAGTCAATGAATACTTCAGCTTCAACTATGACAACACAAGAGCACACAATAGATACAACTCAAGGTTAACCACACCAAACTTGATTGCAGGAAATACAACTTCAGCAACAGAGTGGTCAATGTCTGGAATACTCTACCTGACTGTGGTTTTTTCCCCAAATCCCAAAAACCTTAACCTTAGACTGTCTACTATTGACCTCACCCCTTTCCTAAGAGGTCTGTAGGGGCATGCATAAGCGCACCAATGTGCCTACTGTCCCTGTCCTATTGTTTCTTTTATTTATCTTATATGTACCCATTTCACATATTCATAACTATGTATATACTTATACCTATTAACTTGTAAGCGATTGACAAATCAAAATAAATTAAAAATAAATAAATAAAACATTCACATTCTCCTCCTCTATCACCAGCTCCTCCATCACCATCCCTTGTATTTTCTTATGCATAATCATTTTTGCTCCATTTGGTTTCAGCAGAAAATGGATAGCTTAGTGTACTTTTGAATGCTATCAACCTCTTTCACTTACATTCTGTTGATATATGTCAAATTATTTTAACAGGATTTTTTAAATCTTTGCATATAAATACTTTTTAAATGTCAGAGTTTTCCATTACTAATTGCTTTGTTAATGCCATGCCTCGATTTGCATACTCTTCTGCTGAAATGTTCATGAGAAAGGCTTCAGGGTTAGATCAGCCTTCATACAAAGGTTGGATTTTATCTCTTGTTTGGGAAAAGGTGAAAGAGAGAGAAAGAAAATAAAACTGGCATCAGAAAAGAAAGAGAAAAGTTTTGATGCTTGGAAAAGGAGTGGTCTTCTGTGCATATAATACATTGACTTTAGAATGTATTAAATTCTATAAACAGAATATTCTGGTGTGAAATTTTGTAAAGTACTAGTGGTAATATAATTTTTTTCTGTCACAAATCATTAAGCAGAATACGGTTACTTTGTCTATAATCTTAGTAGCTTAAATATAAACAATGTAGTATTACAGTTCTTCACTATACCATTTTAGGAGTTTCTATGGTAACTTCAACAACTGAATTTTTCCAGCAAAAATAGAAATCAGACAATATTTCCTATTACTGGTATTGTGTAGCAATTGTCTTAGTAGGAAGAGAAGGAAGAAAGAGTTTTTAAAGGAGAAAATCACTTCTTTTTTTAAAAAAAAAAGCCTTACTTTTCAGAGAATAAGAACTGTAATCCTCTTTCAGTCCTATTTATCCATAATTTGTGCAGTCTCTGTAACTTAATTCAGTCCATGAAATGAAATTCAAAAGCAGTTGAGAATCTGAATTCTACACTCCTTCATTTTATTATCTTATACAGATGAAACTCGAACAATTAGAATATCATGCAAAAATTCATTTATTTCAGTAATACAACTTAAAAGGTGAAACTAATATATGAGCTGGACTCATTACATGCAAAGCAAGATAGTTCAAGCTGCGATTTGTCATAATTGTGATTATTATGGCTTACAGCTCATGAAAACCCCAAATCTACAATCTCAGAAAATTAGAATATTGTGAAAAGGTTCAATATTCTAGGCTCACAGTGTCCCACTCTAATCAGCTACTTAAGCCATAACACCTGGAAAGGATTCCTGAGCCTTTAAATGGTCTCTCAGTCTGGTTCAGTAGGAATCACAATCATGAGAAAGACTGTTGACCTGACAGTTGTGCTGAAAACCATCATTGACCCTCCATAAGGAGGGAAAGCCTTAAAACGTAATTGCAAAAGAAGTTGGATGTTCCCAAAGTGCTGTATCAAAGCACATTAATGGAAAATTATGTGGAAGGGAAAAGTGTGGAAGAAAAAGGTGCACAAGCAGCAGGTATGCCCGCAGCCTGGAGAGGATTGTCAGGAAAAGGCCATTCAAAAATGTTGGGGACTTTCACAAGGAGTGGACTGAGGCTGGAGTCAGTGCATCAAGAGCCACCACACACAGACGGATCCTGGACATGGGCTTCAAATGTTGTATTCCTCTTGTCAAGCTGCTCCTGAACAACCAACAATGTCAGAAGCATCTTACCCGGGCTAAAGAAAACAAGAACTAGTCTGTTGCTCAGACCAAAGTCCTCTTTTCTGATGAGAGCAACTTTTGCATCTCATTTGGAAACCAAGGACCCAGAGTCTGGAGGAAGAATGGAGAGGCACACACTGCAAGATGCTTGAAATCCAGTGTGAAGTTTCCACAGTCTGTGTTGATTTGGGGAGTCATGTCATCTGTTGGTATTGGTCCACTGTGCTTCATTAAGTCCAGAGTCAATGCAGCTATCTACCAGGAGATTTTGAAGCACTTCATGCTTCCTTCCACAGACAAGCTTTATGGGGATGCTGACTTCATTTTCCAGCAGGACTTGGCACTTGCCCACACTGCCAAAAGCACCAAAACCTGGTTCAATGACCGTTGAAATTACTGTGCTCGATTGGCCAGCAAACTCGACTGACCTTAAACCCATAGAGAATCTATGGGGCATTGCCAAGAGAAAGATGAGAGACATGAGACCGAACAATGCAGAAGAGCTGATGGCCACTGCTGAAGCATCCTGGTCTTCCATAATACCTCAGAGTGCCACAGGCTGATAGCTTTCATGCCATGCCTCATTGAGGCAGTAATTGCTGCAAAAGGGGCCCAAACCAAGTACTGAGTACATATGCATGCTTATACTTTTCAGAGGTCCGATATTGTTCTATGTACAATCCTTGTTTTATTGATTGTATGTAATATTGTAATTTTCTGAGATTGTGGATTTGGGGTTTTCATGAGTTGTAAGCCGTAATCATCACAATTATGACAAATCATGGCTTGAACTATCTTGCTTTGCATGTAATGAGTCTATCTCATATATTAGTTTCACCTTGTAAGTTGCATTACTGAAATAAATGAACTTTTGCACGATATTCTAATTTTTCGAGTTTCACCTGTACATGCTTTCATTTTCTTTATTGGGTACTCATAATGAATAGAGTTTTTTTTCAACCAGAAAAGTAATGAAGTTAGCAATGCCCCTTACAGATCTCTTAGAAATGGAGTTGATAGTTTAAGGTTAAAGGAGTGAGGGTTTGAGGATGTAACAATACAGTCAGGTAGTGCATTCCAGGCATTGACCACTCTGTTGCTGAAGTTGTACTTTCTGCAATCAAGTTTGGAGCGGTTTATATTGAGTTTGTATCTGTTGTGTGCTCTTGTATTATTGCAGTTAAAGCTGAAGTAGTCATTGACTGGTAGGACATTGTAGCAGATGATTTTGTATTCTACGCTTAAGTCCAACCATAGGCGGTATAATTCTAGGTTGTCCAAGCCCAAAATTTCAAGCCTGGTGGTGTAGGGTATTCTGTTGTGAGCAGAGGAGTGTAGTACTCTTCTCGTGAAATATTTCTGGACTCTCTCAATTGTATTAATGTCCAATGTATAGTGTGGATTCCAGACAGATGAGCAGTATTCAAGTATTGGTCTAGCAAAGGTTTTGTATGCCCTAGTTTGCACTTCAAATATTACTGGAGGAGAAGCTTCATAAGATTAGTTTTACAACTCTTTTTTTAAGTTTTTATTTTTTAAAACAAACATATACAAACAATACATAAAAACATAAAACCATCTTCCATTTTATATACATACAATGTTTCAGTTGGTTACAAATTTTTTGTGCTATCCTTTCATAGTCATTGTTCACGGTTTATATAAATTCTCACATTGTCAAACTAACATATGTTTATATATTTATCAGTTATTAATCATCCATGACTAAACTATTTATCCCATCATTTTATACGAGATATTTTATTATGAAATTTATATTGTACTTTCATCCAATGGTTATATATGTCTGTATTATATTTTATATTGATCTATTAAACTTCTATTACAAAATTACTTAGTCTATTACATTACCATGTCTTTTTGTCCAACCATTGATAGAACAAATCCCATATCATATAAAATTGTTTATCTTCTTGTTCTCTAATTTCAATTGTCAATTTATTCATTTCAGCACAGCCCATAATTTTCTTAATAACTTCCTTCTGCATAGGTATTTTTTCATTTTTCCAATTCTTAGCAAATACAATTCTAGCCATTGTTAAAACATTTACAATCAAATATTTCAGTTCTTTATTGCATATTTTCAGTATAATTCCCAATAAAAATATCTCTGGTTTAAAGTCTATGGTGTTGTTTTATCATTTTTTCCAACCATGTGTGGATTTTAGTCCAATATCTTTTTGCATCCAAGCATGGCCACCACATATGGTAATATGAACCAGGTATCTACTGACATTTCCAACGTTTATCCGATTTGTTCTTAAACATTCTCACGATTCTTGTTGGGGGTAGATGCCACCTGTAAAACATCTTAAACAAATTTCTTTATATGCAGTTGACATTGTCATTTTATAATTTTGAGATCACAATTTTTGCCATTTCTCTAAATCAATCAAAAATTTTCCCCCACACAATCATCATTTCTTTAACTTCTTCTTCCTCCAATTTAAATTCTAATAAATGTCCATAAAGTTTTTTAATTACTTTTTCATCAGTACCTATCAAAATTTTATCTAAATCAGTCAACTTATCATAGATGCCTTCTGTTTAAAAATCTTTATCAAATCTAGACTGTATTTGCAAATATGAAAACCAATTCATTTTTACACCATGTTCTTACAATGCTTGCACAGATTTAAGTTCACCCTTTTCATTCAATATCTCACCATATCTAACTGTTTGTTCCTTTTTATATATTACTGGATAAGTAAAAGCTTCAACAGTAGATATCCATAATGGAATTTTTAAGTAATATTGTCTTTTTATCTTCTCCCAATTTAAAAACAATGTCTCTCAAATGAAATGTCTTCTAAAATATCTCTGTGTTTCAGTTCCCTTATAGCAGAGGAAAGCATGCCATGCCAACAGTAAGTCGTGCCCTTCTAAAGTCAATAATCTACTGTTCCTTAATGTTATCCTTTCCTTTACCCACATCAGATTTGTCACCTGGTAGTATAATTCCCAGTTGGGCAAGGCAAACGCTCTTGTTCTTGAATCTTGTAACAGTTTTATTCTCGCTTTCTTACCCTGCCAAATGTATTTCAGCACAATTTTATTTAAGTCTTCGAAAAACTCTTTCCCTAATCGAATTGGAATTGTCTGGAAAAGATATAAAATTCTAGGCAATACATTCATCTTAATTGTAGATATTCTCCCAATCAATGATAATTGTAAGTTTTCCCATTTTGTCAAATCTATCACAATATGCTGTTTGAGTTTAAAATAGCTATTATCCTTCAATATGCTACATCTTGATGTAATATATATCCCTAAATACTTAACCTTATTTGTGACCTATATTTTTAAGACTTCTTCCAACTCTTTCTTCTGTCTTGCTATCATATTCTTTATTAATGTCTTTGTTTTATCTTTATTTATTTTCAAACCTGCTACGTTTCCATATTCTTTTATTAATTTAGGTGCTGTTTCCAATGGATCCTCTAATATAAATACCAGGTCATATGCAAAGGCTTGCAATTTATACTCTTCCTTTTTGATTTTCATTCCTTTTATTTCTTTTTCTTCTCTAATATTCCTATTCAACACTTCCAATGTTAACACAAATAGCAGAGGTGACAGTGGACAACCTTATCTAGTCCCTTTTCTTATATCTATGGATTCTGTTAATTCTCCATTTATCATAAGCTTTGCAGTTTGTTTATGATATATTGTTTCAATGGTCCTAGTTTGCACTTCAATATTACTGGAGGAGAAGCTTCATAAGATTAGATTTACATCTCTTAATGCCTTTTTGACAATGCTGTTACAGTGAGCTCTGGCACTTAGGTTGTTTGGTATGAGTACTCTAAGGTCTATGACAGAGGTTCATCAACGAGTTCATGTCTGCCTAGCTTGTGTTTGGTATACTGATTTTTTTTACCAATCTGTAGAACAGAGCATTTGTTGATTGAGATTTGGAGTTGCTGATTGTTTGACCATTCAGACACATAATCAAGATCGCTTTGAAAGACAGTAGCATTGTCGGTGGTGTTGAATATTTTTATGTCATCAGCAAAGAGGATGCAGTTGCTTATAATATGATTGCAAAGGTTGTTTTTGTAGAGTATAAAGAGTGTGAGTCCTATAATACTGCCTTGGGGGACACTGCTGTTAACTGGGTGCAGGGTTGGATAGAGCGCTCCCTATTTTTACTATTTGTTGTCTATTTGACAGGAACGCAGTAATCCACTTTGAGGGGATTTGGAAATGCTGTAAGAGTTTAGTTTTAACAATTTGTCATGTACTATTGAATCAAAGGCTTTGAAGAAATCTATGTAAATTGTGTCTATTGCTTTACCCTGGTTGAGTAGAGTAGTCTGTATGTTTTTACAGTGCAGGAGTTGCAGATTGCAGGATATTTTTTTTTGAAGCCAAATTGTTTTTTGGAGAGTAGGTTGTTTGACTCTAAGTAGAGGGTAATGGATTGGTTAATGATTGATTCCAGACATTGCATGTGACGCAACACAGTGAGATTGGTCTGTAGTTTTCAACCAGACTGGGGACACCTTTTCTGAAGATAGAGATGACCATTGATAAGGACCATAGGTTTGGTAAGGAGCTGGTTCTGAATGATATCTCTATATATTATGCTTAGGGGCTCTGCTATAGCAATGAAGAGTATGCACGTAATCCATCAGGTCCAATAGATAGGGATGGTTTTAGGTTACATAATACCTTTTCTATGATATTTTCTGTAAAGTCAATATGTAGTAGATCATTGTAGTTAGTTGTGGTATGACTAGGAAATGTGGGGCATGAACCATTGCTGTTTACAAAGACTGAGCTGAAGACCGTGTTGAAGAGGTTGGCCTTAATAGCTTCCTTGCTAATGTCTTTCCTATCTGATTCTTTTAGGGATGGGATAGTTCTTGAGTCTGTAAGTTTGGTGTTTACAAAATTGTAGAAGGTGTGTGTGGATTTTGTGTGTAGAAGGTTTTCCTCTTGCTTGCAGTAGTAATTTGGGTATTCTGCCTTTATCTGTCGACATAAGGTGTTGTATCAGTTTTTTAAGTTTGCTACATAGCTACTTTTATTTTTTCGCCATAGTGATTTTTTAAATTCAAGTTTCCTTATTGTTATGGGTAACTTTTTTTGTGAATTACTAATGGTACATATAATTTAATGACTCTTTCGAGTTTAAGTAAGAATACATTATAATGGTCTTCAGTAGTATTATAGCCAGAGAACAGAATGTGCCAATCAAGAGATGATAGATCAGCAGTTATGAGATCATAGTTGACTTTTTTGAAGTTGAATTTTGGGAATCCATCATTATGATCCTCCTTGTGAAGGCGTAAATTGAGACAAAATTCAATTTTTAAAAACTTTCTATTTTAATTTGGTATTTCTCAACCTCAGGGTATGTCATCTATTAGGCAATTATGGAAATCATCAAGAGGCAGAATACTGACAGAACCATAGAGAAAAAAATATCTAAGTATTCTGAATGAACTTAAGTCTCCAAAGCAATTAAAACTCAGCAAGAATTGCAAATTAGCTATATATATGTATGTGGAAAAGTAAGATGATGTGGGTATGTATATATGTGATATTTGTACCTATATATATTACATTTCCAATACAATACTGAAAGCTGCATTTTTGTAATAAAAAACCGCCTCATATTTATTGCCAACATGAACAAAAATTCTTTTATTGAAATGGTCTTATTTTTAAGATAACCAGAAATATTATTCTTTAAGGCCACAATTTTTGATGTAAATATCCCAATTCTTTATTCCAGAATTCTTGCAAATAAGTAATACACATATTTAGCAATACTAATTTAAAATTATATTCCAGTACTGATAGTACTGAAAATTTTGGAACTTTAAATACTTCTAGTGTAAATGCCATGGTGGCCTAGAGGTGAAGGCATTCTCTCCCACTTGGAAGGTTGAAATTTCAATCCTAGGCATCAGCAGATGTTTCTCTATCAAGACACAAAGAGAAAATATCTATTACAAACTCTGAACGTCCGGATGCGAATCCGGACACTAAATGCTCAGCTCCATTCAGTCGCCGAATTCCATCCTGAATAATGGGATTAAAAGATTGTAAAAAAAAGAAGATACTGCCAATGCATCTGATCCAAATTGTGAAATCAAGACAGGTTTATTATCACTACATGTCCTCTCTCTCTCTCTCTCTCCCTCTCCCTCTCCCTTTTCCTCTCCCTCCCACTCCCTCTCTCTCTCTCCCTCCCCATCCCTCTCTCTCTTTTCAGACTGGAATATCCAGAGTGAAAAAAAATATTACTGAATAAAAGACAAAATTAAACTTTCAAAATTATATCTTCCAAAAATGCCTTGCAACCTTTTAAAAAGTGAAATACAGCTATAGCTAAAAATGGAGTTTAATTCCTGCCATGATGTGAAAGGAGTCATATATTAACCTTCTAACTGTGTCCATAATATATACCTGTTTATTCTGTCATTTACATTGCATAGAAAATTATATATCAAAATATATGTACAGGAATAATGCTGAACTGTCAGAAAAATTGAAAAAACCCATCATTGTATAATAGCCACAGTTTGAATAAAGAAAATCTTTAATTAAATAATTAAATAACTAATCTTACCATGCTTAGAAATACCTATAAGAAAGTATATTTTTCTTTACAGAATATATATTTATATATTTATTCATGTATATCTCACCTTTGTTATTTTTACAAATAATTTGTAAATTTGTGACAAACCTATCCAACACATCTTCCTTTTCCTATTTTCTCCATAATAATCCTGTGAGGTGAGTTGGGCTGAGGGAGAGTCACCCAACTGGCTTTCATGGCTAAGGCGAGACTTGAACTAGTGGTCTGATACCTTAATCAGTAGACCAAAATAGCTGTCTGTTCTTAAAAACAGATTGGGATTTTTTAATTTTCTATTTAGCTCCATTTTCATCTGGGATTTAAAAGCACATGTATTTTTATTTCACAAATTTAAAAAAATAGTTTCCTTAGAAAAGCTATTCAAAGATATTTAAATAAATTCAAATGAATGACAATCCTGTGTGACAAATTTCATAGAAACATTAGAGGCTATAGGAAATGTTGAAGACTTCTTCCAATAAAGACAAAAAGTTAATAAATTACTGAAGTGAAACATTGGATCAATAAACTTGGCTGAAAAAAATACACAATCAACAATTATGCACAATACATTTTAGCCTATAATAACATTTTTATTAAATATCTTGCCACTCTTAAGCCAAAATGTCTCTCATTCCTCTAACAAAACAGACAAATGGTTCTGCTGCCAAATTAAAATTTTTAAAAAGGACCTCCTGGTTGATTCCATGAGGCATCTTTTTTTTAATTTATTAAAGTTTACTATAACACAACAAAACAAAAATCAGAAAAGTTAAAGAAGATGCAAATATAGTGACTTTTAATTTGTTTCAATGTGGTAGAACACAAAAAAGTTACAACCTCAACTTGTTGCTTTAAATTTCTAACTATTTCATACCATTTCTATAACAACAACATAATTGTAGTTTCAAACCCCAAATCAAGAAGTGGTTTCCAAGTAGAAACAAAACTATATAGATTCTTCTCTTTAATTAAAATAGTCAATTTTGCCATCTTCATCTCCATCTATCTCTATCATCTCTAATCCAGAGATGGTATTCAGCAGGTTCTGACCAGTTCTGGAGAACTGGTAGCAGAAATTCTGAGTAGTTCGGAGAACCAGCAAATACCACCTCTGACTGGAGATTTTACAGTATTTTTCCCCTGCCACACCTACCAAGCCACGCCCACAGAACCGGTATTAAAAACATTTGAATGCCACCACTGCTCTAATCTATCTATCTCTATCATCTCTAATCCATCTCTATCATTCTCTCTCTTTCTCTCTCTCTCTATCCATCTATCTATCTATCTATCTATCTATCATCTATCTATCATTTATCTAACAAAGAGAAACTTTTATGCAAAATTGGTCACAATATAATTTAAAATTATATTTTGAATATAAAAGGATCCATTCATAGAATGAATACAAGTTAGGATCATGTATGTAAATAGAATCTTCCTACATTCTGAATTTCATAGTCTTATTCTATATTTATTTGGGACTATTCACTTTTCCTCTCTTTGTTTGAAGATATCATATCTCTCATCTTAGAAGCAATATTTAGCTACTATATACAAGATGTGATCCTGAAGTCGACCACATTTTACCTATCTCAAATTTAGTAGCAAAATGGGAATTATGTGTATTATTAGCACATAGTAATAACTGAGCCACCAGGAATATTTTTATAAATCACAGGAGAAAGAATTATGTTCCATTGAGAAATTACTTTTTGATACAACATAAATAATTCAGTTGCTCTATATCTAATTTGACACAACAAGAATTTTGAGATATTGTTGAAAGGTTCTTTACAGAAAGTATAGCAATTGCCTGGAATAATTTTGTTCATTTCTATAAAATATCATAAATATCAATCAAAACAACAGACATTCATATTTATATTCTAGTATTCCAAAAGTTAGCTTGGAAATAAGAAACATTTACCAATGCATATAAAATTTACAGTACATTTTAATGTAATGTAATGAAATAAATGAATAAAGACAATCAAAAAGAATAGAGATAAAGATGAAATCTGCAGTACATACAAAGGATAATTTGGTATAAAATATCCAATTAGAATTTTATGATAAGGCATCTTCAAATACAAAATGATGTCTAATCTTTATTTATTGTGATAAGAAGTTGCCATCCCACTTATACTGTATAATCGATTATAAAGGCATGGTGGGATGAATGTCAACATATCAAGAGAAGTTGCAGAAAATTTGTTCCCATACCCACGTTGTAACTGACAAGAGGCCTCTTTCACTGGTGGAAGCTACACATAGTCTTTTAAAACCTTTATTTGTTTGCTTATTTACACAGCAGCAGTGGTGCCTAGTGGTAAAGACACTCGGCTCCCTCTTGGAAGGTTGACAGTTCAATCCTAGGTAGCAACAAATATTTCTCTCCTAGGGCTCAAAGAAAAAATATCTGCTGCTAACTTTGCATGGCATCTGGAAGGGCATCTGGCCAGTAAAAGCTCAGTTCCATCCAGTCCCCCCAAACTCTATTCTGAATAATTAAAGGATTACAGGATCATAAAAGGGAGAAATTTGTTTGTTTATTTACATTTAGAAGCTACACGATTCCAGAAGATTCTAGGTAAATGGCAACATAAACACATGTCCAGAAATACAATAACTATAATAATTAAAACAAACGAATGTGGGTTCAACACTCACCTTTAGGGAAAGATAGGTGATAAAGGCAGAGAGTTATTATTTGTTTATGTTCCATCTTCACAGAAATACTTTAACTTTGTATTTTAACTGAGAATTGAAAATCTGGCAGGTAACTCAGGAAAAGAACATGATGTAATATGACAAAGGATAGAATATCCTAACATTGCATGTTGATTGTCAACAGACCATAATTTTCTTCTGCTGCTGCCTGGATGCTGAGATCAGAAATGCCTACAATGTGTCCTGTGTGACTTGTATGTGCTGATGTCCAAGTGGAACGGTTTTCATAGCCATTCAGTTTAATTTTTTTTTTAAAAAAAGGGCAAAAGTACACAATTATTAGAGATTAGCCAGTTGCAGCTATTACCTTATGCAAAAATAAATGCTGTATCTTGATTTTTTTATAATAAAAACATTAAGACAGAATTATTTAACATAAACATCATAAACAGTACATAAGAAACTGGGATTTTTGAATAATATATTGGGTGATTAGCAATAAGCAGAAAGAAGTATAATATGATTACAATGGACGATAGATCTAGTGATTATGAAATAGGTTTGATCTTCAAACTTGTACTTTTTCATGATCAATGAAGTGTTTTTGCATTTTGAATACAAATCTGTTCTGCTTTTGCAATTCCCCTGGCAACAGAATTCCCCTGGCTTTTCTGTTTCTTTTCAACTAAATCTAATATTTCCAGGCACAGAAACATACTTAGAAGCATCTCAGACAGGATGTTGTCATAGTTAAGTTACTAAGACCAGAATGCTCGCCTCTTGTCTGCTATGGAAGCTAAGATGCAGTGGTAGATTTATTGCAGATTATGTTCATTTATTTGTTTGTTTAATTAATTAATTAATTAATTGTTTGTTCATTTGTTTCAGGGGTGGGATTCAACCGGTGTTACTATCAGTTCGGTACTTACGTTTTGCTGCATGTGTGTGTAATGCAACGAAAGCTGTGCTTCCCGGACAGCTGATAAGTGCTGTGCGTGGGTGTGCAGTGTTTGAAAAAAGCCTTTTTTACTGATTTTTCAGCCTCATCTGTGCTACGCAAAGCAGCTGAGGTTGAAAAAACAGGAAATAAAGGTCAGATAAGAGCCCATGCGGATGGGTGGACCAAATAGCAGCAGACACAGAACCAGTTCTGTGTCTGCTGCTCTTCAGAGATACCAGTTCTACAGAGCCGGGCAGAACCGGTAGCATCCCACCCCTGATTTGTTTGTTTATATTGGCTACTCATCTACAATTAACTCTGGGTGGCACACAAAAAGTATATTAAATCAACAGACAGGTTGGACTAGCATGCTCTTGTAACAAAATGCACACATCAAAACAAGAATCACTAAACATCAGCTCTAGGCCTGGGACTAAAGCCAGGTTTTCAGAGCTTTCTGGAACTTCAGAGATAGAAGTTGCTGTTCATATCTCTGAAGGAATGCTTCCTAGGTTCCACAGGATGGCAACATCTTAGGTTAGGATGCAAATTATGTTTGTAGTTGTTGGTGTTGTTTGACCCATAGGCAAGAAATGTCTAAGTTGGAACAGAAATATTATATTAATATATTAATATAAAGGCTCTCAGATTAAACAAGTCATTTCTAATTTCTAACAGATATATGTTTTTTTACAAGCTGAGCAGAAATTAAATAATTTCTGAGCATTGGGAAATTGAGAATCAAGACAATGCCTGGCTCTGCAGAGCTTGCTGATTTATGGCCCCCAGTATCTTTGACTATTGGCCACATTGGCTGTAACTGCTGAGCATTAATGTTCCGCATCCAATTCTTCATCTCTGAACTAGCAGGATACTTGTTGAAATCTTATTATAAATAATTCTTTATTGAATGAAGTCCTGTTACAAACCAAATGCCATTATAATAAAGGTTAGTTCCTGTGACTAGAGGAAAAGCTTTTTTAAATCTTCTTACTGTTTCACAGCCCTTGAAGGTGCTGTAGGGATAGCAATGAGAATGACTCACACTGCCGTATACTGGAAATGTAATAATAAAGAAAATAAATAACAGGAATGAAAAGGCATTAAGTGAGGAAATGAGGCATGAATTCATGAGGCAGAGGTGAGACTGGTTTTATGTAAATGGATATTGTCCAATTACTTGGGAAGTAAAACTTGGTGAGGAAACTTATGAATGAAGGCATGCATAGATTTCTTCAAAATTTCACAATGCATCTATTTCCAACCACCCAAATGCTATTTTTCTTTTCAAGCTATATGGGAGAAAATGTAATAAACAGTATTATTACAAATAACAATGCTAATCACAAAAACATGTAAGTGTATCTGAATGAGCAATTCAGCTGGTTAAATGTAAAGATAGGTAATCTTCAGTGACTGGTCTAAGTTATGATGGCGCTCAACAAATGCTGGTTATAACTTGTCCTTGAACTTCTGGCTGTCCCAGCATCCCTTACAGTCATGTGGTTGTAATCAGGGTGCTTGGCAACCAGCTTGCTCACGTGATTGCAAAGTACATGGAGAAACCAGCAGGGAAGGTCACAAGTTGTTCTGGCAAATCTTCCACTAGCAACCAGCCCTGCACTGTCTCCTCATGCACACTTGTCCATCATCCCACATCCTGCAAGTTACACTAGATCCACTATGCATGTATCATACAAGTCCCTTGTCAATCCTTGAACAAAGTGGTGGGATTCAAATAATCTAACAGCCAGTTTGCCCAGAGTCAGGTTGGTTGTTGTGGGAGGCATGGCCCATCCCCATCCTCCAGCTCTGCTGCACATGTGGGACGAGCCTCCCGCGATGGTCAACCTGACCCTGGGTGAACCCAGGGTCAAATTACTCTCCCCCCACTATCAAAGTGGATCCTGGGTGCTACAACTGAGAAATGGGCAATGGAACAGCCAGTAAGGGAAGGAGAAGACCACTTTCCCTCTTTCTTCTTCCTGCTTCTCCTCTTCCTCCCCTCATGCTGGCCACTTCATTGTCCATTTCTCCATTGCAGCACAGTGCCCAGCATCCACTTTGATAGAAGGGGGTAGGTAATTTAACAACCAGTTCATTTGAACTGGTGAAAACCAGGTGAATCCCACCACTGCTTGCACACCTTCCTGGATTCTTGCTCAATCTCCTGTATTCTTTACATGCCACTCCAAGCCCTGCCACACTTGCCCCATTTTACACTGGCTCATATTCATATAACTTCCTGTATTCTGTAGTAGCCACTCTCACCTCCACTACCTTTGCACCATGCCATGCTAGACCCTCACATACCTGCACACAATCTTCCATGCTCTAAAGCAGCCACGCCCAGCCTTATCCTGCTTGCAACATGCTGCATCCCACCACCCAACAATAATGACTTAGCTGCCTGCTGCCCTACTTGCAAGCTGCCTGAGACTTGCAACTTTCTGCTGGCTTCCTTACTGACTTTGATTGTCAGCTGGAAATTGCAAGGAGATTTTCACATAATGACTTGTGAACCATACTTAACAATAGCAAGAACTTTTAAGCAATGAAATCATTTGGCATAGCTCTTTACAATTGTTATTGCTTAGCAAAGAAAATTCCAGTGCCAGTTACGGTTTTAACCAAAAACTAGCTGTAAGTTCTGAAGTCTGAAAATCTAAGAACCTGCCAGCTGCCAAAAGGTCTGTCTCCATATCTTTTGATTTGGCCTTAAATATCTTCCCTTTTGAGTAGCCATCTGATGGCTTTCTTGATAAATACACCTCTCTAAATTCCTGCTGGTAAACTTTGCCCCATTCTTAATGAATGCCATTTGTAAAGATTCAATTATAATATCAGTATGACAAGTTACATAAACCACAAATTAAATCAGACAGTATAAATGAACATAAAATGCCAGTAATTGAATTAAACCATTGTAAAGACATTCAGGCTCATCTCTAGAGATGAGTATCTAGTCAAGCTTCCTAATGCTTTCTTGATTGGCCAACTAATGGGAATTAAAATGTTTATTTAGTTATTAATTATTTACTTTCACCACTCTTTCCAGTAAGAGTCCTAAGGGTATCTGTTATAACGTGATAAAGTGGTCATGAACAGTTATGAATTCTGAGAATTACTGTATTACAATTTAAGAAGGACTCTAAAGGCAGCATATATATTTTTAAAAATAATAAACTAATGAAGCTCCCTGATATTACAATAGCAGCTACAGAAATTAACATAATCCAATAGCACTCAAAGGAAAAAATAAATCTGATTTTTATCAAATGTTGAAATCCATGAAAAATAAAAATGTTACACTAGTTATATTTACTGTATCACTACTGAATGTTCAATTTGTTGAACATAATATATAAGATTGAACACCTATGCCAAATGAGTTCCAACAAGAATGAAATCAGTCAAATAGTGCCTTCTAGTGGTCAGCAGTCAACATAACCATTATATTACAAAGTTACTACTGTATAGTACATGGGAAGATATCTTGAGATTTCTAGTAAGTGGCTGAAATAAATTAACATTTATAGATCTCTAGACTGATAGTTCTAAATCATTAAGAAAGAAAGGTATGTAGTATGTACCATAACATTCATAAAAGTTTGCCTGGTGGATCAAATAATATAAAATCAATGGAAATTATTCTTCCAAGAATGGCCAAAATTCTTCTATTTCATGAAGAATGAGAATAATGGTTCTTCTTATCCAGATGATAAAAATAAAGAAGAATGTTTAAGAGTTTGATAGTTCAATGGCCAAAGAAAAACATGATAAAATTGTTGTTGTTGTTGCTGCTGCTGCTGCTACTGCTGCTGCTGCTGCTGATGATGGTTGGTCACACAGTGAGCCAGATTACCAGACTAGTTTCAGTATTTTGTCCACCTATCAAGTCCTTCCCAAGGACCTGAGATAGGCAGATATGGATGTTTGATGGTGTTAAAGTTATTGTTGCAGAATGTAAGCCATTCTGAGCAAAGTTGCCCTTTGCAATTTATTGGTGGTGATTTTGTCAATGTCAATGGTGTTCAAGTGAGGCTCCAGTTGTTTTGGAATTGCACCCAAAGTATCTATGGTACTTCCTGTGCTTGCTTTTGTAACAGTTGTTCTATTTCTAGTTGCAAGTCTTTTTATTTGTTATTTTGTCCAGTTCTTTCTCTTCTGTTCTACTATGTCCAGGTACTACCATGTCCTCTATCTTATACACAATTGTTAAGTTTCAGGTGTTTTGTGGCAAGTGCCTGTCTGTTTGAATTCTAAAGTTCCAGGGCATTTTAAGCTTCTTCATTTTCTATTACTTCATTTTCCACCAGCTTTTGCTTGCAGGCAAATGGCATTTCTTGCAGATATTCCAATGTACCATTGTTGATATATTGTCATGCTGTTGTTTGTAATAGTCTATGCTATCTTCTTAAAGCAGCTAACTAGATGGTCCACTGTTTTTTTCAACTTCTTTGCATTTTCTTTCTGTTGCTGTCTTCTCAATTCTGGCTTTGTATGCATTTGTTCTTAACATCTGTCTTGAGCACTCAGAATCAGTCCCTCTGTTGCTTTCTTCAGCTTTCCTGCTCTTTCCAACTACATGAAAATAGGATATGAATTTATTAAGGCTGTGCATCTTTTGAAAATAATGAAGGAGAATTGCTTCAGACTTCACACAAACAGAAGCAAAGCTCCTTTCTGCTGTTTGTTATAACTTCCATGTCTCTTTTCAAACTTCCACATGTGTGAAACTATGTGCAACTTTTTAAGAATCACTTAGAAGACATTAATTATTCTTCAATGGGTTAAAATGCCCCTCCACACTTCCTTTCAAGGAGCCAATTGTTTTAGCACTCCTATGAATGAATCCCCAAATACTCACTTTTTATTAGTGCTATAATTCAATCAGCATTAATTTAGAAATAGTATGAAATAGCAAGCAAAATCCACATCCATCTGTGTTTGTTTTACAAACTGCAATTAAAGTAATCTAAAATAGAACTGCTGTGATTAGATTAAATTACAGTTTCATTCAGAAGTAGTTGGATGGCTCTTTTATTTCTTTTACGTAATGAGGCCACTTCTGTTTGTGGGTGTAAAATAATGTGCCAGTGTATTTCACTAATGAGGATTACAACTCCTCCTCTTCCTATAGTATGCATCAAGCAGATAGACAGCTCATTCTTTCTTGGCCAGCTAGCATTATAAAAACAAAATCTGGGCAATTTTCATACTAATTATAGCCATAATTGTGAACTTGTACATATTTTATATCATTCAAATTCAGCTTCCAGTACAATGCTGCTCCCCAGAGTGGATGCTTTAGTGCTATAATAACTTTCCGCATGATAACAGCTATTATTCTATATTTTATATCTTACACATAATACCAGCAAGTTTGAAATAGGTACACATTTGTTTCCTTTTCATTTTATAGTTCATTCAAAACTTAAATAATTAAAAAAAAACATAAAACCAAAGATTTAACCACCCAAGGGAAATTTCATGGATCATGGTTTGATATAAATGTAGTCTTAATCTAGAAAAATCTGGACATTTTAAATGATTGGGGGAGGGGGGAATTGATACTAAGAAAGCAGACAATATGAGAAAAGTGCTACCTTAGAAATCACCTTCCTGATATCTAGCTTTTGTTAATTAGTGGAGCAGGCAGGACGTGGTAGAAATCAAACACATATACTTCTTCTAAAATAGCAATAGCACTTAGACTTATATTCTGCTTCACAGTGCTTTGCAGTCATCTCTAAGTGGTTTACAGAGTCATTTTATTAAACAGAGTCATTTTCCTAACCTCAGAAGGATGGAAGGCTGAGTCAACCTTAAGCCGGTGAGAAACAAACTTCTGGCAGTCAGCAGAATTAGCCTGCAATACTGGGTTCTAACTAATGCGCCATGAATAATTTGCTATAGTTCAGGTAGCAGATTTTAACTCTGA
Organism: Bungarus multicinctus; assembly: GCA_023653725.1. NCBI lineage: Eukaryota > Metazoa > Chordata > Lepidosauria > Squamata > Elapidae > Bungarus > Bungarus multicinctus. The sequence goes on from CM042838.1 coordinate 81,603,916, forward strand.
AACTCAGTCATGGAAAAGGAAAATGATGTTTCTAAAACACTGTATTGTATAAAACATAGATTAAGCTTCCTCTATATTTTATGTCTCTATATTTTATGGTGCCTTATTTTAATATCAGTTAAAAGGCAGTATCTACCACTGCCCTGAAACCTAATTAACCAAAAGTTGAGTTAGAGTAACGTTTCCTACTTGTTCTTGATTCTTAATTTTAGTGATAGAGCCAATGCTGGGAATGAACATGTTTAATATGAATAGAAAAATCATGAGTTGTAATTTATACCATCACCTACTACATTGTATCCTATTTTCAAATATTTGTATTCCAAATAGGTAAACATTTTTAATGTTAAACAAATTTAATTGTACAGTCACAATTTTAGGCCATTATTGAATCTTACTTACAGAGGAAACAAAATAAAGACAACTTACATTGACTTAGACAGGGATGCTGAATCCCCCAAGGCAAAATTCAGAAATTAGGCAGGCAAAAAAATAAACACAGAAATATAAGATTAGTTCATATGCTACACTCTTTTAAAAGGTAGCAGCAAAAAAAATCAGGAAACATTTCAAATGTCATTGCCTAAAATTTAGGCTCTGAGTATTGTTTTGAATATTATAAGGAAACATTGATAATTTAGCAGTTCTTTTTACTCTGCTCAACTTGGACTTTAAAAAAAAAAAACATTCCCCCCCTCCCCCCCACACACAGAAACATTTATTTTAGGCAAACCTTTCACAGATCTGCTGATCTACATGATGGCTTTCTGAGCATCCTCTCAGTGAAATTAGTTGTGAATCATTTTTCTTCTCACAAGGCCAAAAGACTCCTGCAGGGTGCAACTGGTTTGCCTTGTGGTCTTGGCAGGAGCAATAAGCAGATTCAATAATGTTTTCTATGGTATTAAAGTTGCCTCAGTTTGTTCATAATTCAGCGCAAAATGGCTCTGTCAGTTCTGAGGTGAAGCAGATATCATAATGATGTAGTTTGTGCCCACAGCACACACTTCTTCCTAATGAATTAAAAACCCTGTTAACAACCAGCCGAAATAGGGTAACAATAAGCCAATATAACTAAAGATTCGTGATGGGTGAAACTCTTGCTCATGAACCATCTACAAATGTCAGCAGCAGGAGTTTAGTCTATCTCAAGATGTTATATGATTCAGCTTCAAGATGATTATTTCAAAAGAAAAAATCTTCAATGACTTACTTGTAAAATATAAGGCTTCAATCAGCTCTGTCATGTTTGTTTTCAAAACAACAGTGTTTTTTTGTGTGAGAAAGTGTGTGTTTATACACACATGCGTGCATGCACATCCATACTCTCTTGCGCACACACACACACACACACACACACATATATTAATCGAAAGCTTAGAGTATTAAAAAGGTCCTTTCTATTTTTCATGTAATGGCTATGCTCATATTATGCCCTCCTCTGCTTTATATTTGTATGTTTCTATGAATGAACTATACCTGATCTAATTTATTGGGTGTGCAAAGCTTTGAAAAACTGCTTTAGAAGAGCAAAGCTTTGAGCAAATCACCCCATTAAGACCAATTTGTGAATCTAAGAAAGACTAACTTTGAAGTAGCAAATCAAATCAAGTGACTCTTTGTAAAGTTTAACTTTTGCTAACTCCAATCCTCCTGTCTTTCATAAAATCTAATGAAGAAAAGCAGTAGGGCTATACCATCTCACATGGTTAAATCAATTTATCCAAATGCATGGGTAAATCATTCTCTCGAATTGCTCAGGAAAGCTTTTTCAATGTGCCATGACCAGCCTGGCATCCTATTGAATTTAGTGAGTTAGAAGAAGAAATGGGGTGTATGTGCTTAACTAGCTATACCAAAGTTCTGGTCCTTTTGAAACAAAAAGCACAACACCTTTCAATGGTAACTCAAGTAAGTTTATATAGAAAATGGCTGACTAAATGGTCATGTTGTGAGAAATAGCCATGAAAGTGGTATTTCATTTGGTTGCACGGTAGTTTCTGGTTTTTCCCTTTGGAGAGAATGTTATGACATCTATTAACTTTAATGCAAGATTTAATATGCTTAGGGGTTCATATTCTTTTGAAATATATTCCTATTGAATGGAAATTGACTGCTGTCAAGAAAATCACCTATATAGCTCTAGCTAAAATACTTATTCTTCAACAATGAATAGATAAATATATGATTGCAACCATGTGATTGCCTGCAAAAGTGACCTACTTACAAATGAATCACTTATTGATACAGATTTGCCATGTTTAGTATAATAAAATATGGCTAACACACTTCTGTAGAACTATTATAAGTATCCATGAATATATTACCCATATGTTTTTCATACCTTTGAATTTTTTAGACTTATTTTCTCCCCTCTTTTTCTTTCTTTAAAATGCTGCATATTTGATATTTTCCTTTGGTTTAGAATAGAATAACAGAGTTGGAAAGTCTTCTAGTCCCACCCCTAGAGGGTCAGGCAGGAGACCCTCTACCATTTCAGACAAATGGCTGCCCAATCTCTTCTTAAAAACTTCCAGTGTTGGACTATTCACAACTACTGGAGGCAAGTAGTTCCACTGATTAATTGTTCTAACTGTCAGGAAATTTCTTCTTAGTTCTAGGTTGCTTCTCTTCTTGATTAGCTTCCACCCATTGCTTCTTGACCTGCCCTCGGGTGCTTTGGAAAACAGCTTGACTCCCTCTTCTTTATGGAAACTGCTATCATGTCACCCCCTAGTCCTTTATTTGTTTTTTATTCAATTAATAGGAACAAATCAACAAAAAATAGAGGCATCTCAGTGGTCATTCTGTGGTGTCATAACAACAGAATACCTCAGGAAAAAATGCTTAATTTTTAAGCAGGTTTTGAAAATGTTCATTTTTATACTGGACCCTCTTGGCTTCAACACAACTTAGATTTTTACTTGAGAGTGCTCTGCATTTTTTTCTTTATTTTTGTTATTTCAGCTTTTAAAAGGAACATGTACATAATACATTAAAATGTATATGATGATCCAATCTTTGACAGTATGCTGTTGAAACTGGGCAGGATTCATGTCTTCTAAAAAATTACTATCACTGCTCTTTTAATTCCACTCTGTCAAAAAAGTAAGAGTCAATAGCAGGGGTGTCAAACTCAAGGTCCACAGGCCAGACCCGGCCCATGGGATGCTTAAATCTGGCCTGCACCTCATATTTGGCCTGGATGGCCTCCTGCAGAACTCTGCCAGGCAAAATGGAGCACAGGGCACTGTGCATGGCCCTCTACAGCCCGTTTTCAGCCTGGACAGTCTCCTACAGAACTCTGCCAGCCAAAATGGGGTGCAGGGGGCTGTGCATGGCCCTCCACAGCCTGTTTTTGGCCTGGACGGCCTCCTGCAGCACTTTGCCAGTCAAAATGGGGTGCGGGGACCCTAACTCCATGCCTCATTTGGCAGATAGGGTCCCATCTCTCCTCCCAGCTAGCCTGTGGAAGAGAAGTACAATGCTCATCCAACCCTCAAAGAAATCCAGTTTGACACCCCTGGTTTACAGGGAATCTTTTTGACACAAATCTCAAAGTGCTTTGTATAAAATTAATTTCTTCTTGAATCTTGATCTGCAAACTCAAATAGATTTAGCTAATTTTAGATCGTAAGTCTCCAGTCTGAGTATGTTTACTTAGACATCATATTTTAAGGTTGTTGTACAACTATTATCATTTTGCATCTGTGACAGCTTGGAGAGATTGTTAAAAAATAACATAAATCACAGGGGTACAACTACAGTAATAAGAAATCTGCAAATTTTCAGAAATAAGGTAGAATTTCAGCTTTTGGGGTAAAGAAGAAAACAATTATCTTTCTCATTATTTAGATATGTACTACTTTTCAAAGTGTAGCTTCTGTGCAAATCATACAGATCACAAACATATTTACAAGAAAAAAAAACTTATGGTATTTCATGTCATATGGTGAATGAAAGAGTCTCAAAATCTTTTTTGCTCAATTGGCACTGGTGTCAGAAGATTGAGAAGAGCAAATGGCAGACATAAAACATAATGTGGAACATCTAGCAACAGAGATAGCATTATTTTTGGTATCTATAATAACAGCATTTTCTAAATAAACATCCAGAGTTATAGTTGCTGAGATATCACAAACCTTAATAAAACTCTGTTCCTGAGATAAGTAGTGATGAGTCTTAAGTAATGGAATAGTCCCTCCAATATATTAATTTTGCTTTTCCAAAACACAGAGATGAAAGTTTTTATAAAACAAAGAACATAGCAATAGCAATAGCACTTACACTTATACACTACCCCATAGTGCTTTACAGCACTCTCTGGATGGTTTACAGTGTCAGCCTATTGCCCCCACCAATCTGAGTCCTTATTTTACCGACTTCAGAAGGATGCTAGTCAACTTGAGCACATCAGGACCCAACTATGGCAGAATTTGCCTGCAATACTGCATTCTAACCACTGCACCACAATGCTATTAATCCTGTAGAAATCAGCTTCAGTATATGAATTTACTGATGTGAAAAATGACATAATTCAATGACATTCAGGATTTGATGACATCTGAGTCTATTTTGAGCAGATTGAAGTTTCAGATCAAAATAAGTTTTGTCCAAAGGCTTTAATGTGGAAACTTCAAGGTGCTGCTTCATTCTTCTGGCAGAAAGAGATGAAAAAGAACAGGGTTGGTAAGTACTTTAAAGGATATTAATACTGCTAGGTTTTAGCCATATACTTTCAAGATGATTAATAATAAATAAACTGTGGAAGTACTCCCCTATGTATCTGTTATAGACCATGATAGAAAAGATGAGGAAACCACAATACAGATCACAATACAGCCTCCAAATTGTCTAACATCTGGAAAAAAATAATTACAGAAAAGTTGGCTGAATAATATCTATTCCAGCTTAGTTTTCAACTCTTCTAAAATATAAGCTCATTTCTGAGATACCATAATCTTATGCTTTACTTCCTTTCATCTCTGAGTTTTCTGAGGTACCATAAAGTTGGATCTATTCAAGAAGGACCCCAATTAAATTAGGCATTCATGAGGTACAGATTAACATTCATCAGCTTGGTGTTTTTTCTGTGTGTAACTGGGGGGGGGGGGGAGAGAAAAGAAAGAGAGGAAAGAAAGAAATGTATTTTGTCCTTTTCAGGTGATATAGTTTTGTTAAGTTCTCTAGAACAAGGATGTCAAACTTGCATCACCATGGCAGCATCACATGTTGTATTGGGAGTTTTCCCCCCTTCGCTAAATCAGGCAGGGGCAGCATATGATGCATCCAGCCCGCGGGCAGTGAATTTCACACTCCTGCTCTAGAATGTCAGGAGCCTTGCATAATTGCTTGGTAAGGTTGGCTTTCCCTAGAAGATCTCTTCATTACTGATGGAATTGATTATGTCAAGGTTGAGGCTTGTTGGTGATTCTTGGTGTTAGTTAAATGAGGCAGTAGATGCAGGGTGGAAGAATGAGATAGAATTACATAAAGCCGAACAAGTCACAGTGAAAGTGATATTTATATCCTGAGCCAGTTGTAAAAGTTTGGGCCAGTCCCTGAAGGTATTAATATGAGGCCATCCATTGTCACCAAGAGACAATTTGCCAAATTATGCAGAATTTAAAAGTAAGACCAGGCTTATGACTTATTATTGAGTAATAGCTTATGGCTGGCCATATTAAAGAATTTGAGAGCTAAGAAGGTAAATCAAGCTAAGAGTAATGCTAGTTTTTCCATCCCTAAATAGCTCCAAAGGGCAGAGAACTTAATGGAATGATAAATCTCATTGGCTGGCAACTGAATCACATTCAGATTTGCAAAATAGGAAGGTTTTGAGATATTTTGACTTCATGTGATTAGATTTTTTCTTAAAGCAAGTCCCAATTCTAATTTACCATTCTGATTTACTGGAATGATCTGATCAAAGCTTTGTCAAATCAAATTACCTATCTGAAGCTTGACACAGACCTGTATGCTACCATTTCACTAGGAGCCCTGGTGGTGCAGTGGTTGGAATGCAGAATTACAGGCTAACTCTGCCCACAGTCTGGAGTTCGATCCTGATGGCTCAAGGTTGACTCAACCCTCCATCCTTCTGAGGTTGGTAAAATTAGGACTCATTAGTCCCAAAACTATGGGGAAGTATATAAATTTAAGTGCTACTGCTATTTCGTCTCACATATTCCACCCTTGAGTTTATGTCCATACAGAAAGAAGAAATTGAATACATATTTATTTACTTATTAATAAAAGACAGCTGTTTTGTGTAACGGTTAAGACATTAGACTAGAAACTAGGATTTAAGGAATTTTAGTTTCTCTTTATATATAAAGCCAGATGGGTGACCTTACCACCTTCCTAGGAATGAGGCAATTGTAAAGCACTTCTGAAATCTTACCAAGAAATCTACAGGAAAATGTCCTGGCACTGACTTGAACACACAAAAGTAAATGCAATTTATCTTTAAACCAGTAGTTAAGCTTTGGCTTCCATTTACTATATTTAGTATCTCACCCCAACCCCCCATTTTTCCAAATAAGTCAGTTTGGCTTCTGGATTTTGCTTTTCTTTCAAATAGAGCGTTAATTTCTATTTGAAAATACACAAGTATTTAAGCTAATGGAAGGTAGACATATTTCTTTTTCCCTTGACAACCATCTAAGATTCTGTTTTACTATATGATGCTCTTCAGTAATAGTGAAAATGTTTCACTTCACAGATTAGGATGTATCTATCTGTATGGATATTTGATTTATATAAGACTGCAGATCAGAATAATAATTCAAATTTAACTATAGTTTAATTACATTGTTTTCATTAAATACCAAATCTTGAGCTACATACTATTGTAATTTTATAGCAGCAAAATTGGGTCAGAACTTCAAATAAACCCATTGCAACTTAGTTTAACCTACACCTTTTCCACAAGTAGAAATATAGAATAGAATAGTTTCTTGGCCAAGTGTGATTGGACACACAAGGAATTTGTCTTGGTGTAAATACTCTCAGTATACATAAAGAAAAGGAACATTCATTAAGAATCAAGAATCATAACATACAACACTTAATGATAGTCATAGGGTACAATCAACATCAAATCATAGTAGGAAACAGTTTGTTTAGCAGAGTGATGGCTTTCGGGAAAAAAACTCTTCTTGTGTCTAGTTGTTCTGGTGTGCAGTGCTCTATAGCGTCGTTTTGAGGGAAGGAGTTGAAACAGTTTATGTCCAGGATGTGAAGGGTCTGTAAATATTTTCACAGCCCTCTTTTTGACTTGTGCAGTATACAGGTCCTCGATTGAAGGCAGGTGGGTAGTAATTGTTTTTTCTGCAGTCCTAATTATCCTCTGAAATCTGGGTCTGTCCTGTTGGGTTGCAGAACCAAACCAGACAGTTATAGAGGTGCAGATGGTAAACTCAATAATTCCTCTGTAGAACTGGATCAGCAGTTCCTTGGGTACTTTAAGCTTTCTGAGTTGGTGCAGAAAGAACATTCTTTGTTGTGCTTTTTTGATGACGTTTTTGATGTTAGGTGTCCATTTTAGGTCATGTGATATAGTAGAACCTAGAAATTTGAAGGTCTCTACTGTTGATACTGTGTTGTCTAGTATTGTAAGAGGTGGTAGTATGGGAGGGTTTCTTCTAAAGTCTACCACCATTTCTATGGTTTTGAGTGTGTTCAGTTCCAGATTGTTCCGGTTACACCACGAGGCAAGTTGTATAACCTCCTGTCTGTATGCAGATTCATCGTTGTCTCAAATGAGACCAATCACTGTTGTGTCATCAGCAAACTTGAGTATTTTAACGGATGGATCATTTGAGATTCAGTCATTGGTATATAGGGAGAAGAGAAGTGGAGATAGCACACAGCCTTGGGGGCCCCCGTGCTGATTGTACAGATAACGGATGTGAGTTCGCCTAGCTTCACCTGCTGCTTCCTGTCTGTTAGGAAGCTTATGATCCACATAGAAGTGTGTTCAGGTACCGCTAGTTGGTTTAGTTTACTTAGAAGAGTGTCTGGAATGATGGTATTGAATGCTGAACTGAAGTCTACAAAGAGGACCCTTGCATAGGTATTTGGAGATTCAAGGTGTTGTAGGATCTAGTGCAGAGTCATGTTAACAGCATCATCTCTCGATCTATTTGCTCAGTGTGCAAACTGCATGGGATCTAACAGTGGATCCATGATGGTTTTCAGGTGGGACAGCACAAGCCTTTCAAAGATTTTCATAACTACAAATATTAGAGCAACTGGTCTGTAGTCATTCAGTTCCTTGATGGAGGGCTTCTTTGGCACTGGGATGATGGTAGAACATTTGAAGCAGGAAGGAACATAGCACATCTCTAGTGATCTATTGAAGATTCGGGTGAAGATGGGGGCCAATTGCTCAGCACAGACTTTTAAGCAAGAAGGAGTTATCTTGTCTGGCCCTGGTGCTTTTCCTGGCTTTTGTCTGCATAATAGATCTTGCACTTCTTTTTCTGTGATCACCAAAGCTTGTAAGCCCAATGGATTGGGGCCAGTTGTAGGAGGCTTGGCTATTGTTGATGTGTTGTGGAGATAGGTGGCTGTAGTTTCTTTTCAAACCTGTAGCAGAACACATTCAGGTCATCTGCTAGTTGTTGATTTCCTTCTGCCTGGGAAGGAGGTTTGCTGAAACCAGTGATGTTTTTAAGAGTTTTCCACATGTTTGCTGGTTCATTTGTTGAGAATTGATTCTTTAACTTTTCAGAGTAGCTTCTTTTTGCTGCTCTAATCTCTCTTGTTAATATGTTTGTAGCCTGGTTGTATAGCATTCTGTTACCTTTTCTGTAAGCTTCGTCTTTGGAACGATGTAGCTGCTTAAGTTTAGCTGTGAACCAAGGTTTATTGTTGCTATATATTTTCAGGTTCCTTGTTGGTACACATAAGTCTTCGCAGAAGCTAACATATGATGTCATAGTATCTGTGAGCTCATCTAGGTCTGCAGAGGCATCTTCAAAAACATTCCAATCAGTGAAATCAAGGCAGGCCTGGAGTTTCAGCTTTGCCTCATCCGACCAAGTCCTCACTGATTTAATTGTTGGTTTAATGGTTTTAAGTCTTTGTCTGTAGGCAAGAACAAAGTAAATCATACAGTGGTCAGAGTGTCCCACAGCTGCTCGTAGTAAAGACTTATAAGCATCTTTTACTGTTGTGTAACATTGGTCTAAAGTATTTTTGCCTCTGATGGGACAATTTACATGCTGGAAATGTTTTGGGAGCTCTTTCCTTAAATTTGTTTGATTGAAATCTCCTAAAATGATGGGAAAGGAACCTGGGTGTTTGGCTTCAGCCTCCATAATTTGATCAGCAAGAGTTCGTAATGCCTTGTTTGCACAGGCTTGTGGAGGAACATACACAGCTATAAGGAGAAATGAGTAGAACTCATGTGGAGAATAAAATGGCTTGCAGTTGATGTGTAAAGACTCTATCACAAAACTTATATATTATAGTTATATCCTGAGACCAACTGTTGTTGATATATAAACATAATCGTCCACCCTTTGTTTTACCTGATGTCTCTTTAATTCTGTCTGATCTAAATGTCTGAAATCCTGGGATGTATATGATGTTGTCCCCATGAATTTGTGGATTAAATCAGGTTTCAGTAAAACAAAGAACAGCTGAATTATAAAAATCAGAATTCCATCTATTTAAGAGATGAATTTCATCCATCTTGTTAGCCAGTGAGCGTAAATTAGTCAGAAAGATTGAAGGGAGAGGAGTTTTTTCCCCCCATTCCTTAGTCTGTTTAAAATTCCCACTCATTTACCTCGTCTCTTCTTCCGGTGTGATGGCTTCTTTGCTTGCTTTGTTGTAATCCATAGCACCGGGGAATTGGTTAGAATCTCCTCTGAGTTTGCAAAGACAGGTGGGGGTGGGGAATCACAAAGCTGCTCCTTAAGGAAACTTTGCCTAATTCTTAGCAGATGGTCTCATGAGTATGAAATCCATAGTGAATTGCAGATAATAAGGAATAAAAAAACCATTAGAGAACATTTCACTGAGGTAGCCGTCCTCAGCACCATCTTGTATATACAAGGCGCCATATGTATATACAAGTCTTTATTTGTATTGAAAAAAATCAAGTTTTGTGTTTTATTTTCACCAGCAATTATTCAAAATGCCTTCTAGCATTATCTAGCCGTTGTTAAGGTTATATAAAAATCAGTTTCCAACCTATGCAACTCTCCCAATTTCTCTCTCAAGCTTCTGCTATCCTACAGTGATTGATACTTGTGCCATGGAGTGTATTTCTAACAGTAATAATGTTTCTTTGACTATAGATTCTTACCTGCTTATTTTATCCAGATAGGCAGATAAACTCTCTTAAGTACCATGTACATCTAGAGTTCTTTATTCCACTTCAGTACTATTAGGCAATCTGTTAAAAATGTCAGACAAGGAGGAACCTTTCATTTGACATTTATCTCAACAGCCATAATGTAGTTACAGATAAATGTCAGATGAAAATATAGAACTGTATAGTTAAAGTCCTCCTCAATAATAAAGAAAAAAGCAAATACAAGGTTTTTCCTTTGATATTTAGGCAGTTTGAAAGGATGATGTCCAAGTGAGGTGCTTCTCTAACAAAGGTTAATAGCTAAAGAACAAAAGCATAACAACTGAAGATGACGTTGTGTGTGGGCTTGTAAGCTTTTCATAATGCAGAAGTATTGGCTATATTTTCTTCCTTCCTAGAAGTGCTATCATTCTAATAACTCTTAAAAACAGTGCTTCCCCCCCCCAACCAGGTGGTTGTACATGACAGCTGCTTAAAAATATTTTTATTTCAATGACCTTATTGTTCCTTTAAGGAAATCTGTCAAAAAAATCCTTTTCATTTCACTTTCCTACTCTCATTTTGACCTGATTTTTTTTAAAAAAATAAGGGGTTATATAAAAGTATCCTACCCCGTACTCTTGGTATATGACATCAGAAACCTTTCTACAAAGTATAAAGGTACTCCAAACTATGTTGGAAATGTGAAACAAAGAATTGTCATTTTAACAAAATGGGATTTATTGGTAGGCAAAAGAAAGGTTTAAGCTTAGGCAAGAATAACTAATTGCTCTTGTAAAATAGATGGCACATGGCTCAATAGCAGTAACTATGAGAAGGGTCTAAGAGTTCTAGTGAGCAATCACTTAAATATGAGCTTACAATGTACTATAGCTGCCAAAAAGGCCAATGCAGTCCTAGGCTGCATAAACAAAGGATAGTATCAATAATCACATGAAGTACTACTACCACTTTATACTGCATTTGATCATACTTGCATGGTGACAGTTTTGTTCACCATGATCCAAAAATATGTTGAGACTATAGAAAGATTGCAGAGAAGAGCAATAAAAATTATTAGGGGACTGGAAATTAAAACACATGATGAATGGTTGCAGAAACTGAACATGTTTATTAGTCTAAAGAAGAGAAGGACTAGGGATTACTTGATAGCCGTTTCCAATATTTGAGAGGTTGCCACAGAGCACCAAAGGGCAGGACAAAAAAAATAACAGTTCTAAACTTATAAAAGAGAGATCCATTCTAGAACTAAGGAGAAATTTCCTGACAATTAGAGCAATCAATCCGTGGAATGGCTTGCCTTTAGAAGTTGTGCATGCTCCATCACTGAAAGTTTTTAAGAAAAGATTGGACAGACATTTGTGTTAAATGATCTGCTGCTTGAGCAGGAGGTTGAACTAAAAGAACTCCAATGTGCCTTCCAACCCTGTTATTCTAATCTATTATACTTGATGGACTAGTAAACAAGCTAGAAAATTTTGAGTTCAAATTTACACAGTGGTACAAAGAATTTTAAAGATTCATATTCAAGTTAAACCAGAACTTTTCTTGTTGAGATTAATGGATAGATGAACTGGAAAAGACTTATGACCAACTATTTTTATACATGGTAACTGCAGAAAGATTATTATATGCACAAAGATGGAAAGATTCTAAAATACCCACAATGGAAGTGTCAACTCATAAAATATTTCTATGGTCATTTTAGAGTTGCCAACAGAAAGGGGGGAAGGGGTCTGAAAGAGCAGTGCAGCAGCTTGGAAATCAAAAGTGCATTCCATACATAGTTAGTAACTAGGAGATAGTAACTAGGTGACTGAGGTTTCTGCCGTGCAAAAATCTAACTGGAGAACATGATTGATGACTCTTGGCTATGGATGTCTCTCATTGGAGAATATCAATTACAATACACCCAGGGTGTGGGGGAAAACCAGGGTCAAGGGTGACAATGAATTATGTGTCTCAGAGTTGGCTACACCCAGGAAGTGCTGGACATGTTAAGTCCCAATAAATCCTTTGAAGTTTTGGAAGTTTAGCTCGAAAAGTTTTGGAAGTTTGGCTTGAGACTCATGATTTAATTGGGGTAACTGCCACAACCCTGACAGGAACAATTACTGATGAAGAATTTGCTCAGATGGCAAAATTGACTTGGATGGTTAGAAAAAAGACAATAATTACATTTATTGGTGAGTTTATGGACTCTTTTTAAAAAAAAAACTGAAAAAATGAATTTGTAACTTATGAGTTTGATGATCAGAAAGGAGAGCATATAGAGATAAAAGATCCATTAAAACCTTAGGGAATAAAATATAAATACATCAATATTTGCTGTAAAGAGGTTCAATTATACCTTGTCTTTCTATTTCTTTTGTTTTTGTTTTTTGTCCTTTCATTTTTTTTCTACTTATTTGTTACTTTGCTTTTGCATGTTGCAATATTTTTTTAAAATTATTCTATATTTTACAAATATCCTCAAGTTGATGCTCACAAGCTAACCAATATTTTGAAAGTAACTACATGGTTAAGTACCAAATACTATTGCCCCCATAGGTCTGAACAAAGGTTAACCTAAAATGGACAAGCAATGTTATGTTTTTCTACTCCAGGAAAAAAAAATCTGGATGGCTTTATTTTTAAGGGCCAATAATTCTCATAATATTATTCTTTGTAATTCTACAAAGAAAATGAGATATCAAATTCACCTTGTATTGCATATAATACAAAATGTAAAACTTCAATTTTTGTTGAATTGTTGGTGCTGAAAATGTAGATTGAATAAACCATAGTCAAGTGCACATGATTACATGCCTGCTTCCCATTTGCTAGATTGAATGAAACAATTAAACCACAATTTCAGTTTCCTAATCATTGTCAGATAGAGATTAGTGAAAATAATATAACAATTTCAATTTATATTATTACTTGAATTGCTTTGTTCTACTATGTTAGAAGTTGACTTCAGATCTCTAATTACCATATTATATGGTTAATCTAAGGTTTTCCTGAACAATTTTCTATTCAAACAATAAGGCAATAATGTTCTTATTTGTGCAAGTTTGCAAATTTATCAAGATGAAAGTATATACTTTCTACAAGCATGTTGAGATGTGTGAAATGAACAAACCAAGTGTTTATAACTGTGAGGGAAATAGGGTATTGATGTTGAACTTGTAAATGTAGATGAAGAAACATATGATGTGTGAAGCATATGGTGATACATATGTATGAAGTTTAGCTGAGCATACGCATCACAAAACAGTGATGTGCTATGAAAAGTGGATGATGAGAGAGAAGGAGGTGCAAACTATGAAATAAATAAACCAAGGCAAACAAAATCTGGGAATCTCCCTTCATATACCTGCTACTGTTTCCCATTAAGCAAATATTTTATCTAATTAGTACTCTTCATGAACTTGAGTTTATTTGATTTGATTTTCACAGAGTATCTACTACCATCCTTATGGAAGGTGGGTATGGGTTTTATACTTAAATATTACAGAAGAAAACTCATCATTTAACAATAGATTATCATTTCTTGATAACACGGAGAACACAGGGAAAAATATTTCTTTTTTTAATTTTTCAATTTTTATTTTTTTTAGAAAAATACTTTATTAAACATATTTACACAATTAAAATAAAAAATACATTCCGCTTATTGCAACATGAGCGCGGCAGTGTTCACTCAATTTGTCATCTCTCAAGTTATATAGAATGCATATCATTCATACTTGTTACATTGATATATAACACAGATTTTCATCCAATTGATATATTACAAATGTACACCTAATTGCAAAGAATATTATTAACTTCCATAATACCTTCTTATTTATCTTTCTTCTGTTCATTTCATGTCTACTTTCCAACCAATTGTACCATAAAATTCCAAATCTCATAGTACTCTGTCTCCTCTTTGGTTTTCAGTTCCATTGACAATCTATCCATGTGCATTCCAAAGTCTTCTTTACAATCAGAAAGTCAGGGGAAATATTTTCACATTTCCAATTTTGGGCAAAGGCAATTCTTGCTGCTGATGTTATATGGAGTATAATGTATAACAATTTTTGCCAATTTTATGTTTTAAAATCCCTAATAAGAATATCTCTGATTTCAATTCAGTTTTTACTTTTGTAATTTCTTCTAACCAATTTCTAATTTTTCGCTAGTATTTTTTCACTTTTGGGCAGGTCCACCACATGTGATAATAGGTTCCTTGCTTGTGGCCACATTTCCAACAACTTTCCAAATTATTGGGGAACATTTTTGCAAGCCTCACTGGCGGTAAATTCCAGCAATAAAACATTTTATATAAATTCTCCTTGTACATTGCTGATAAGAGTTAATTTATAATTTGTTTCCCATAAGTTTGGAAAAATATTTCATGAGCATTATTATTGTTCATACTATTTGTTCCTCTTCTGTGCTTATAACATTAATAAGGCTGCAAAGACTCTAAAAATTGTTTTTAAAAAATCTGTCACCAAGAATGTTCTATACTTACGTTACAAATCTTGGAAATAATTGGGGTTTTCTGATATATTCCAATAAACATGCATATTATAAGATAAAAGGGCATACAATTCAGACCTTTTACAGAAGTAGGATCAGGAATATTTTATTCTCTTACACTTTTCCCTGAAGCAAGCCTTTTTAGTTTTTGTTGTTTAGTTTTTTGTTTAGTGTTGTTTTTGGTAACAGTTGCAATAAACCTTAGATGCTTACTACAGTAGTCTTGAGAGACAATGCAAGCTAATAATGGAACAGTATTGTTCTCTTAGAAAGACATGAGCAAACTATGAATTTTATTTATCAAACACAGCAACTATCAGAGTCTTCTCAATGGAGGGTGTTTAATGATATTGCATTATCAAAACAAAAGTACGTGTATTCATCATATGGCAAATGGATAGCTACTGTAACTAGCTCTCCTTTTCAAAAAGCAATAGTTACCAAAAGAATGAAGAAAGTTTCATTCTGGCGTAATCAGATCTAAATTGGATCCTAAAAATGAATGCATTAAATTGTTGAGATTTATATAACCTAAACATTTCCCTCTTTTTAATAAATCCATTTTGAATAACTTTTAGGCAGATCTTGGTTTGGGGGGCTCTTTGAGTTGCAAAGAGCTTAACACCAGTAGTCAAGAGAATAGCCATGGGTTCCTTGCCTCACTTTTATGAAGAAGGATCCCAGATACCTACAGTTGGAACAAATATATATTCCCTTCAGATAATTCAAGCTATAAAGAAAGGAATAACATTTCAAAGTGACACTGGTTATTATTAGCAAGTAGTTCAGGTTACACTTTAACCTTCCTTCCGTCCTCCCTACTTCCCTACTTCACTGCCTTCCTGCCTTATGCAGTATGCTTTGATATTAAATGTAACTAAAGAGATACAGATAAATTATTCTAATTCTAATTTTTCTTCACTGGTTTGGTGAAAGCAAGTGCTGATTAAGTTATATTAGCTTTACCTATTACATATACATTTGGAGTTCTGAAAAAGCTCTGAATTGCCTCTTAATTCCAGAGGCCCCCTATCTAAAGCAATTTATCACTTTTTGGTTACAAAGTGTAAGGCTGCTTCTACTCACCTGGATCCAATTATACTTCTTTTGTGCTGCACAATGTATAGCAGTTTCAAATAGCTATCTGCCACTATTACTGTGAGTCTCTCTTCCCAACTGCATTTGTTATAGAAACACATTTACTTGGACATAATTAATTGGTTGGGTTTTTAAAACAGCACTGATGCTCCTGATAAAGATGAAATACAGCAGTGTAGATAAATGATATCATCTTTACTACTCTGGAGTATATAATTAAGAAAACAACTTGTTTGGCAATTATTTGTGCAACCTACTAGTAAAATAGATAAGGTGATGTGGGTCAAGAACCCATTCATTCACCAAGATTATGTGGTGAAGTTGAACCATTCACCATCTTTTACTCCTTGTTTGAGGTTGCTTTGTTGCTTTATTTCTTTTCTTTATTTCTTTTTTGTTAAGACGATAAAATGAAAGGAGATGTGCTATATACACTGCTTTGAATTACCTCAGGAAAAGCAGGATAAAATATAATGTAATAGAAATAATAAAATGAAACCTTTTAAAAGTTGTTTTTAATTTTCATACTGCCATTAAGTCACTGATCATCTGTTCAGTTACTTGTAATGTTTTATATCAATAAAAACCTACATTTGAATTCCAAAAATATTCATATAGTTTATCCAAAGCTATAAATGTTGCCAATTTTATCTGCCTTTCTGATTTAGAAGGTTCTGTTTTACAAGGTACACAATTCTTAGGTGTTTTGGGATTGATTGAAAGATAGTTACAAGTAAGAAAACATTGATGATTCATATTTCAGTTGAGAATGTCACTTAAATATCAGCTCCTGTGTATATTGAAAGTTATTTAATAATATGAAAATGTATACAGTATATACAAATGACATTATAGTTCAATTTCAACTTCAACAAAGAGACATGCTCTTTCGGGGTTAAAACAATGTCCTATTTTTTTCTAACAATTTTTAGAGTGATGTCTTAATAAATTGTCCCAAAATTTTCTTTGAAGTTTTAACAACCTTAATTAAAAACACAGAAACTAATTAGATTTAGTAATTTTTGCTCACTCACGTGCTTGATTTCCCATTTGCCTATTGCAATATACTGAAAATAATTTCAAAAATGGCATGCCTGCCATACAAACCATTCCTTCCACTATTGTGCAAGTTACAAATACAATAATAGACAAAATGTCAAGTACTGTAGCTAGTAACTTCAACAAAATGATGTGTGAACCAAAAGTTCAGCAATGAGGTGAATAGAATCATACTTAGGGGGGGTTGGGTTTTGTGTGTGTGTTTGTGTGTGTGTGTGTGTGTGTGTGTGTGTGTGTGTGTTTGCAACCCTTTTATTTAGAACTACCATTTCTGAGTTACAAAAAGCCAGGCTAGCAAAAGAAATACTGAACACTCTATGGTCATCTAGAGTTGTCAGGGTTTTAACATCCCAGAAATGTTTAGTTTAGTTTAGTTTAGTTTAGTTTAGTTTAGTTTAGTTTAGTTTAGTTTAGTTTAGTTTAGTTTAGTTTAGTTTAGTTTAGTTTAGTTTAGTTTATTTCTATGAAAATTAACACAAACACACTTCCTTCACATTCTATACATTGAATTGAAAATCCCTGATATTGCATTAATATTGCACTATACAGTAGAATTCAATAGAGTTACTGTCCTGGGATAGAAGCTGCTTTTCAGCCTATTTGTCCTTGTTTTATTATCCTGTTCCATCTGCCAAATGGTAATAGTTTTTAAAAAAGGGTGCCCAGGATGAGATGGATCTTTGAGAATGTTTTGAACTTTCTTAAGGCAGCAGGAGCTATAAAGCTCTTCCAAAGAAAGGAGAGGGCAACCAATGATCTTCTGGGCCATGACGTTAACCCGCAGGAGTGCTGTCCTATCTGCCACTGTGCAATTTAATTTTTTTCTATCTCTTTTTCTACTCAGCTTCTTTGATTCTAATGAAACTTTCTTCAGAAGTCTAGTTATGAATTAAGGGTGAAATTCAAGGTACTGGGTACCGTGTTATTTCTTTAAATGTTTGCCTCTTTAATTAATTAAATTAATTAATTAATTAATGCTCAATTAATGCCATATTATGGAATACTCTCACCCATCTTATTAGACATTTAGACCTTTAAAAGGCTTTTCAAAGCTGGCTTTTCCCCCAAGCATTGGGGTAGAATGGGTTGGAGTCCAGTGATTGTTTTGTGTACTAGAAAGTATTTTTTAGGACTCTGGGAATTGTTGGGGTTTTTTTGTGGGAGGTTGGTCTTTCTTTATTGTTTCTGTAATGATTTTATTGCTGTTGGTATGAATTGCCCAGTTATGGCACATAAGATGCGTGGTTATTTAAGTCTGATAAATAAATCTATTTTCATTCTCTTTTCAATCTCTAAATGCTAATAATCACATAAGTCCAACTTATGAACAGAGGATTTTTGAACCCTATGAAAATTGTCCAGTAAATAAGGCTCTCCAAAGATTCAGAGGGTCTTTTGATCCAGTGACCTCTGATGGAATAATTTCCATGAAGCTTTAGGAATTAAATGTGATCCACATCAATCAAATAGAAATCAAATGGCCTCTAAGCACTTTGAAGGGGTTTTTTAACTACTGAACATATATAATGAGTTTTTTCTTGTTTCTGCCATTGTTATAGATATTATAAAATGCTTAAGTTTCACTACATTTTTGAAAAGACTGGGGAGGTTAAATGGTGTGAACACTGAATTTAAAGTTATCATCTCATTAAACACTGAGAAAAAGCATGTTTATGGCAACAATTGTTGGGTGCCTGCTGTACAAGAAAGAGGGAAAAATGCAAAAAGAAAGATTTTTTTTTGTAGACGTTAAGGGCTGCAAGGTTTGGAAATCCTAGAGATCAGATTTGCTAACCAATTTGAAGAAGCTAGGCAGACCCTTGTCCAGGTACCTTGGATTATTGCTAGAGAGATGATCAAATGTTGAGATGATTGTTGAAATGTTGAGGTTGATTGAAGACAGAAGATTGGGCCTTCTTCCCTGATTACTATGTTGTAATTCTTATTAGGGCTTCTTTTGGGATGTAATTGTGAGTGAGTGAATAAGGTTTCTAATCTTTGCCTTAAATAGGATTCATGGGGCTTTGTCTGGGATAGAGAGAATCAATTGGGATCTGATAAAATTAGTCAAAGAAAGACATTGAGTTTGATTCATGTCACGTCTACAAGATGGGAGTGGAGAAACTGCAGCATCCATTTTATTTGTTACATTTGGTTTTTTTTCCTACCACAGGATTAGGATTAGAATTCAAAACTGGGGGGGATACTGAATTATGAAACATTCTAATAGCTCACGGTAATCAGTGGACAACTTTAAAAATAGTGATGTCATAATGCTCCAACTAATAACACTGTAGGCTTTTAGCATATAATGTACATCTATCAATAAATGGTAAAGAAAAGTGGATAATTTTTCAGATAGGAAAATAATTATTTCTATACAATTTTATTTCTATACAATTATCCTCTTGTGGAAAAGAACCAAATCCTCCTGCCATTCACTCTATCTCTTCCCATTTCCATAAAATCTTCCCCGCTGTTCATCAGGGCAAAAGGTTAAAAATTATAATCAGGACAAAGAGTGAGATATTATAATGGGCTTAACACAAAGATTAAAATGTGGCAGAAGGCACCAGCCTATTCAGATAAACATTCCTTCCAGAATGCTAGAGATCTTCTTAATTAAATAACAAAAAAACCTTTTCCCCAAAGAGATTGCCACTTCAATCTGCAAAGCTAAGGGGAAACAGCAACACAGCAAGGTATCTGATACCAGGAAACCCAGCTAAGTGCCCTTTCTTTCAATGCCTAAAAGGTGGGCACATTTTTGCATGATTTCAAGAAACAAAGGGAAACATTTCCCTATTTAAAGGGCTTGTGGAAGAGTGCTCGCCATGGCTGCCTCTGACAGCATGTTGTGCTCTTCGAAAAAGACTTCACCTCTAATCCAAGCAACTGCCTATGTTCTTTATTCTTGGCTTGGAAATGAACTTGTAAGATTTCATACTAACACTCTAAATACATTAAAATATACTTTAACTTAACAAGTAAGATAATTCAATTTGGTTATTCAATATTTTATAGCCCAAGGAGCTGCTGATACAGTTCTACAGATGAATTATTGAGTCTGTCATCTGTATCTTTATAACTGTCTGGTTTGATTCTGCAACCAATGTGCCTACTGTCCCTGTCCTATAGATTCTTTTTTATTTTTCTTATATGTATCCATTTCATGTACCCATTTATATGTACCCAGTTCATTTTTCTTATATGTATCCATTATTTCTATACAATTTTAATAAACATATAACTATGTTTATACTTATACCTGTTATCTTATAATTGCTTGGCTAAATAAATAAATAAACAAACAAACAAACCCAACAACAAATGGTTTCCATCCATTATTCCTTGTCTGGCCTACAGGTGCTTTAGA
This sequence comes from Bungarus multicinctus, assembly GCA_023653725.1. Lineage (NCBI taxonomy): Eukaryota > Metazoa > Chordata > Lepidosauria > Squamata > Elapidae > Bungarus > Bungarus multicinctus. The sequence continues at coordinate 81,624,291 of CM042838.1, forward strand.
AAATAGCTTGAACCCCTCCTCTCTGAGGCAGTCCCTCAAATATTGGAACACTGTTATCATGTCTCCCCTGGTTCTTCTCTTCATTAGACTAGTTCCTGTAACCGTTCTTCGTATGTTTTAGTCTCCCTAATTATCCTGGTTGCTCTTCTCTGTAATTTTTCTAGAGTCTCAACATTTTTTTTTATAGTGTGGTGAACCAAATTAGATGAAGTACTCTAGGTGTGGTCTTACTAAGGCTTTATAGAGTGGTATTAGTATCTCACTTGATCTTGATTGTATCTATCTGTTAATGTAACTTAGGATTGCATTAGCTTTTTGACTGCTGCTGCACACTGCTGGCTCATATTTTGCTGCTTGTCCACTAAGACTCCAAGATCCCTCTCACAGTTTCTGCTATTGAGCCTCGTTTCACCCAGTCTGTATGTGTATTTTTGGTTTTTCTTGTCTAAGTGTAGGACTTTACTTTTCTTTACATTGAATTTCATTTTGTTAGATACAGCCCAGTGTTCTGGTCTGTCAAGATCCATCTGGATCTTGAGCCTATCTTCTTGGGTGTTAGCTATTCCTGCCAGCTTAGTATCTGCAAATTTGATAAATTCCCCTTCTGCTCCCTCATGTAAGTCATTAATGAAGATATTGAAGAGTACTGGGCCTAAGACGGAACCTTGAACCATGCCACTGCTTACTTCCCTCCATGTAATCTTAGACCCATTAAGGACTACTCGTTGAGTATGGTTTGTCAGCCAGTTGCGAGTCCATCTAGTGGTGGTGCTATCTATTCCACTTTTTTCTAGCTTACTAAGAAGTAGGCTGTGGTCTACTTTGTCGAATGCCTTGCTGAAATCTAAATATATTATGTCCACAGTATTTCGCTGGTCTACTAATTTAGTCACTATGTTGAACAATGAAGTAAGATTGGTTTTGCATGATTTGTTTTTAACAAACCTGTGCTGATGGCTAGTTATTACTTTACTTGTTTCTAGATGTTGGCAGATCTGTTTTTTTATTATTTTTTCCAGTATCTTCCTGGGTATTGATATTAAGCTGATTGGTCTATAGTTTCCTGGGTCTGTTTTTTTTTCCTTTTTTGAAGATGGCTGGCTGTGAATCTCTATTTGTGAAGTGGGGGCAAGGGGTTCAGATGGGTCTTTTGATGGCGTACCTGGCTCCCTGCCACGTCTCATCGGCCCTGCCCGGACTCCTCGAGGTGATAGCCGGGCTGGCGGTTGAGACCCCCAGGCTTTTGGTCATGGGGGATTTCAACCTGCCATCGTCCGGTGAAACCTCAGGGTTGGTTCGGGAGTTCTTGGCTTCCATGACGGCCATGGACCTGACCCAGTTAGTTTCTGCCCCCACTCACATTGGAGGACACATGCTGGACCTGATTTTTGTCTCTGGGCAGTGGTTGAATGACTGTAATTTTGGGGAGTTAGTTATTACGCCCTTGTCATGGACAGATCATTCCCTCCTTAGGTTGGACTTCTGTTCCGCCACCCCCCACCTCAGGGAGGCGGAACCACTTAGATTGTTCCGCCCCAGGCGCCTGATGGACCCGGAGCGGTTCCAGAGGGAGCTTGGGCCATTTCCTGAGTCTCTGGCTCACAGCTCGCCTGGAGACCTAGTGGCCACCTGGGATGGGTTGGCCGCTGGGGCTCTAGATCGAGTTGTGCCCCTGCGACCTCTGACCTGGCACAGATCCCATTTGGCTCCGTGGTATACGGAGGAGCTACGGGAGATGAAGTGCCGGAAAAGACGTCTAGAGGGCATTTGGAGGACGAGCCATTCTGAGTCTGACCGAACACGGGTGAGATCTCATATTAAGACTTACCTTGTGGTGATAGGGGCGGCGAAATCTTCGTATTTCTCCGCCCTTATTGCGTGAGCAGAAAATCAGGCTGCCGCCCTGTTTAGAGTGACCCGCTCTCTACTTGAACCAAGAGCGCGGGATGACCTCTTGCAGGGTAGGGCGGAGGAGTTTTCCCGATTTCTGCATGATAAAATCGCTCAGATTCGGGAGGGGCTCGACTCCAATTGGATGGTCCCGGGGGAGGTGTCCGGGACAGGTCTTGTGAGTGTTATCTGGGGGGAGTCCGACCCTGTGACCGCCGAGGGTGTGGACAGGTTGCTGGGGGGTCTGAATGCCACCACCTGTTTATTGGACCCGTGCCCTTCCTGGCTGGTTTTGGCCGCCAGGGAGACGACATGAGGCTGGCTCCAGGGGATTGTCAACGCTTCTTTGAGAGAGGGGGTGCTCCCTACCGCCCTGAAGGCGGCGGTGGTGCACCCCCTCCTCAAGAAGCCTTCCCTGGACCCAGCTATTTTAAACAACTATCGTCCAGTCTCCAACCTTCCCTTTTGGCGAAGGTTGTTGAGAGTGTGGTGGCACTGTCAGCTTCCCCAGTACCTGGAGGAAGCTACTTACCTCGATCCTGTTCCAATCGGGCTTCAGGCCTGGACATGGCACTGAGATGGCATTGGTCGCGTTGGTTGATGATCTCTGGAGGGCTCGTGACAAAGGGTTCTCCTCTGTCCTGGTCCTATTAGACCTCTCGGCGGCCTTCGATACTATTGACCATAGTATCTTGTTGCGACGGTTGGAGGGGTTGGGGATTGGTGGAACCATCCTTCGATGGTTCTCCTCCTTCCTCTCCGACCGTTCGCAATTCGTGTTGGCGGGGGGGGGAGAGGTCCACCTCTAGGCCCCTGGTTTGTGGGGTGCCTCAGGGGTCGGTCCTCTCTCCCCTCTTGTTCAACATTTCCATGAAGCCGCTGGGTGAGATCATCCGTGGTCTTGGAGTGAGGTGTCATCTGTATGCAGATGACACCCAGTTGTACATCTCCACTCCGGACCACCCCAATGATGCTGTGGGGGCTATGTCTAGGTGCCTGGAAGCTGTGCAGGATTGGATGGGCGGGAACAGGCTTCGGCTCAACCCATCCAAGACCGAGTGGCTGTGGTTTCCGGTGCCCCGATATAGCCAGCTGACACCTTTGCTGGCTATTGGGGGGGAAGTTCTGCCCCCCATAGAGAGGGCTCGCAACCTGGGAGTCCTCCTGGATGTACGGCTGTCGCTTGAACATCACATCGCGGCAGTCTCCAGGGGGGCATTTCATCAGATCCGTCGGATCTACCGGTTGCGGCCCTTCCTGGATCGGGGCGCCTTGCGCACGGTCACTCAGGCCCTTGTCACCGCTCGCCTGGACTATTGTAATGCCCTCTACATGGGGCTCCCCGCGGGGAGCATCCGGAGACTCCAGCTGGTGCAAAATGCAGCCGCGCGGGTGATCATGGGGGCGTCACGTAGCGCCCATGTGACGCCTCTCCTGCGCGAGCTGCATTGGTTGCCGGTGGCTCTCCGGGTTCGCTTTAAGGTTCTAGTTTTGACCTTTAGGGCGACCCATGGCATGGGACCAGGTTACCTCCAGGACCACATTCTGCCAGTGATCTCCAACAGGCCGGTGCGTTCCCATAGAGAGGGTCTGCTCCGGGTGCCGTCGGCCGCTATGTGTCGTCTGGCGGCGCCGAGGACTAGGGCCTTCTCTGTGGGTGCCCCTGCCCTCTGGAATACTCTGCCACCGGAGCTCCGTACCGGCACAGACCTGAGAGCCTTCAGGCGCGCATTGAAGACCTGGCTCTTTGAGCAGGCCGGCCTGGGCTGAGATGGTTTTAAATTTGGTCTCCATCTTATTTAATTTTAAATTGGGGTTTTAAGGGCGGGGGTGGGGTCTTTAGTTTATTAACCAGCCGATATTAATTTAATACTTTTTTAACTTTTGTATTTTCTGTGGGGTTTTAGATGGGCTGTACACCGCCCTGAGTCCCTTGGGAGAAGGGCGGTATATAAATTGAATTAATAATAATAATATTAATATTAATATTAATAATAATAATAATAATAATAATAATAATAATAATAATAATAATAATAATCTGTCTGCCTATTTTGGAGTAGTCTAATCCCTTGGATTTTATTCATTTATTTCCCTCAACTTCTTTATTGTGGCCAGCCATAAATCCTTGCTCTTTCTTGGGTTAACACTACCTTTGTCAAAACGAAAACATTCAGTTTTATAAATTAGGGGAAATGGATCGTGTTTTTCTGTTGCCAGCATGCTTTATTTACAAAATAACTAAGAAACAAAGAAACAGCAGTACCATTTTACTAAGCAAGCAAAATAAAACAATAAAGAAAGATGAAGTGGAAGTAAAACTTCCCTGAACACATGCGCAGTAAAACAGAACTTCACAAGACACTCATATCTTGTTACTATGGAGACTTGATAACCAGTCCAACTTATTTTGTAAACTTCTGTGGAAAGCTCCTCAGACAAACAAAAACAAACGCAGTGACACCCCCTTCTTTGTCTGATGAGCTGACATCAGGTAAGGCACATCTTCTCAGTCAAGTATTCATGCTGAACAGCTGCAAGTGGTCTGTTGATGTAACCTAAAAACTGCAATATAAAATATTTCTGCAAAGTGTTAGCAAAACTCTCATTCATTTTCTTATTTGAACCAATTTAAACAATATCACCAACATAAACAAGAATTATCTCATATGCATTCCCAGATCTTTTTGTGAACACGCATTCATCAGTTTCGGATTTAATAAAACCCATTAAATTTAGTTTGTCAGTAAGACATAAATACCACATTAAACCAGACTGTTTCAGACCATAAAGACTTTTGTTTAAGAGCCAGGTATCCCCTTCTTTCTTCCGGAACCCTTTCTTCCGGACCTTTTCTTCATCCAGTAGGACTTTCAAGTGTACACACTTTGAATTGCTTTAGATTGTCCATTTCAGCCTGCATTTCCTTATGCCAAGGTAAGATTGCTTTTGTCAATTGCCATGAAAACGGCTGTGGAGGGATCCCCTTCTTGACCCTCTCGGAATGTCTCGGAACAACAGTCCAATCTTCTTTCATTTCGTCCTTGCCTTCTTCCTCGTCGCTAGCCTCAGCATCGATGGCATGCGAAGACGGAACCTCTGGTTGAGAAGAATTAGTTGATGGAACATCTGCCTGATAATCTCGATCATCAGACTGTGTAACATCATCTCTAGAAAACTAAACTCCGGGATCATTGGAGTGAATTCTGGGCCAGTCAGCATCTTCTTCAAAATTAAATGATTGAAAAACCACAATTACATTTCTGGAGTCAACGAACTTGCTGCATCTGGAATTGTCATCAGTACCCATGAATCTCAGTCTTTTTGCTGCTGGACCTCCTTCCTTTCTTTGAGCTAATGGAATATTCACCATAGCATAGGAACCAAAAATATGGATATTTCTCAAATCAGGTTTATATCTATATAACATGAAGAAAGGTATCTGGTTAATTACACTGCTCCAGATATGGTTAATGATGTAGCTTGCATATTTAATTGCTTCACCCCAATATGGGAAACTCAGATTAGCGTCTTCCAGAAGACAACGCATCATGGTTTGCAGTACTCAATTTCTGCATTCCGCCACTCCATTTTCCGCAGGAAGGTAAGAAGCTGAGGTCTGGTGCAGAATTCATTCTTACGCATCCAGTCCTGAAAACACTGGGACATGAATTCAGTACCTGTGATCACTTTAAATTCTAGCGATGTGAACACCATGTTGAATGTTGACATAAGTTGCAAAGTCTTTAAAGATCTGAAAGGTCTCAGATTTTTCCTTCATAGGAAACACAAATCCATACCTAGAATAATTGTCAACAATTGTTAAGAAATATTTTCTACCACCAAGTGTTGGTGCAAATGGACCTACTATGTCAGTATGTACCAAATCAAAAATGCGTGTTGACAGGCATGTAGCATGTTTTGGAACGGCTACTGCCTTTGATTTGGTCTTCTTGCAACAGCACAATCCAAAAACACCTTATACCCCTTCAGATCCAAACCTTTTACGAATTCTGGCACCTTGCTAAGAACACGAAAACTGGCGTGCCCAATCTTCTATGCCACTTATGGATACACCTGGAATGCAAAAGTTTACCTGTTAGTGAATTTTCAAAATTCTTATTAGGAACCTTAGGCTTGCTTTGAGCGACATATTTCTGACTTTTGTTGGTTCTAGGAACCTTTGGGACAGCAACAGGATCTCTCTCTGGAACATCTCTCTCTGGGCCTGTGCTCCCTCTTATTGGAACAGGTATACTTGCCTGTGCTTGCGAAGTAGACTTCGGCTTTAGGAAATAAACACCACCAATTAATATGGTTTCAGCAACAATATTACCTTCTTTCATCACATAACTTGCTTTTTCAAAATGGTGAACCTGGTACTTGGAAACTCTCGACAAATGACTCTGACTAAGCAAACTGCTGGTTGCTGTTGGAATATAATAAACATCAGTAATAAAAGCATCTAGCTCTTCAACATAAACAGTTCCTTTTCCCTTGACCTGAACAGTATTATTAGAAAAAGTGTACAGTTCACACATATCAGGTTCAGGCTCGTGCATCTCTGTGAAAATATCTCTTCTGTAGGTAACATGCACTGCTGCTCCACTGTCCAAAGTCCAGAGATGTCTTCTATCATAATCCGGACTTCCTTCATTGGTCAACGCCAATGTGATGTGTGGAGCTTGTAGATCATGCCTGGAACCATGATGACCTTGTCTTTCACTTCTGCCCTTGCTTCTGGGATCTGTTCCTCTGGGCTGATACATGACAGGTGCTGGAGATCATTGGGGACAATCACGGATGATATACCCCAGATGACCACAGACATAGCATCTTGGCATCCTTGGAACGAAGGCATTTCCTTGGAAATTGCGCCTCGTATCTAGAGCTCGCGATGCAGTTGGTCTTCTCAAATGTGGCATGGCATGCATGAAAGCTTGCACTGGCTGGCTTGATGGAGACATCTGTACAGCAGACTAACTCCTTGACAACTTTGTAAATGCACTTTGCAAATTTTGTAAATGTTCCTGTATTTCATGCAAATCACCAGCAGATGGTGCTGCAATATTAGAAATGGCAGAAGCTCTTTCAACTGAGTCAGCATCACGAGACATATCATGAGGTATCTGTGATGTAGGCATAGCTCTCTGCTCTGATTGGTCTGACACCACTCCCATGTGACCAATTTGTGGGTGGACCCTTGGCTTCAATGAAGAAGGCAAGATGGAGGACTCAGGAATTCTAATCACCCCCTTATCTCACTGAATAGACAGTGCACACACCTTAGCTTGTTGTAAGCTTTATTCAAAAACTGCAATCTGTTGCATATAATCCTGCATAGCTCTCTGACTCATTTTTGGCTCAGGATTTAATGGAGAATAATAAATTTCACCTTTCTCTGTTGGTGAAAAACTATCAGCTGCCTGTATGACTTCAGAATTAGCTCCAAGCTTCTCAAATTCTTGGGCTTCTGGCTTCTCTGGCTGAGTATGATAGCATGCATCATAAATAAAACTTGGTATAGACCTGCTATCTTGTCCTCCAGATGAGTAGTGGTAGCCAGAGGACTTCTTATCTCCTTAGGAATTCCAGAAAATGACAATAAATCTTCCACTGACCGAGCTCATCGCTTTACTTTTGCTTTCTTTCGTGGCATTGTAGAGTTTATCTAAGTTACTCACAAATTCCTCAGAATTTTTTTTTTTTGAGCTAACAAATCAAAACAAATTAGCCAGCAATCCAAACAAAGATAAACCATCCTCTGCTACCATGTCAAAATGAAAACATTCAGTTTTATAAATTAGAGGAAATGGATCGTGTTTTTCTGTTGCCAGCATACTTTATTTACAAAATAACTAAGAAACAAAGAAACAGCAGTACCATTCTACTAAGCAAGCAAAAGAAAACAATAAAGAAAGATGAAGTGGAAGTAAAACTCCTCCCCTGCACACATGTACAGTAAAACAGAACTTCACAAGACACTCATATCTTGTTACTATGGAGACTTGATAACCAGTCCAGCTTATTTTGTAAACTTCTGTGGAAAGCTCCTCAGACAAACAAAAACAAACGCAGTGACAATGCTGGCCCTGTCAACAAAAGTGTGAGTTCAATTCAACTCTTTGCTCTCTGAATATATATTCAAAATGTACTCTGCGTATATACTCAAGAACTAGCACACAAACCTGATCACTAGAAATAGAAATCTTGATCTTAGATTATTAAATTTCTCCTCATGAATTATTAGATGCCATGCCAACACTTTCAGACCCTATGCCTAGGTTTCTTCCATTTAAGAACTGGGAAGTAGAAAAGTTACAAATAATGAGACTTGTGTGTCAGCCTCTTTCTCTGCAGCTTGCTTACCTCTGTGTGATTATATAACACTGCGGAACCCTATCTCTGCTGCCTATGTTAACTAATACAGAGGGTTATAAGCAGGCTACAATCCTGATACAGCTGACTTCTACCTAAAGGGCTCCAATGGTAGTGATGATGCTCTGCTCAATGAGGGAAAGGCCATTCCATGAAGGATCAATTTTCCAATAACTATGTCACCTTCCATTTGTCTGTGCCTGCCTTGAAGTCCGTGTGAACTCCTGGTGATTGCCTGGCCTAATCCCTCAAGTTGCCTTGGCAAGATTTCAAAAGTGGTTTGCCATTGTCTCCTTCCTTGAGCTGAAAGATTATGATGATTGGTCCCCGTCACCCAGCTGGCTTAGTACCTTAAGTGGGACTAGAACTCAGGGTCTCCCATTTTCTAGCCTGATGCTTTACCCACCACACTAAAGTAGCTCTTACTACCTTCTTTATTTTATTTTTATTTTATTTTATTTGCATTTATATGCCGCCCTTCTCTGGAGACTCAGGGCAGCTTACAGTCTATGGAGCACCATGCTAAGTGCTCAGCAATAGCCTTCATTCCATTGTATATGCCTGCTTATTACTAGGGCTTTTTTTGGCCCCCCCAAGCGGCATTTTTACAAAGTCAGTTTATTGCCCCCAACAATCTTGGGTCCTCAATTTACCTACCCCGAGAGGATGGAAGGCTGAGTCAACCTTGAGCCTGGTGGGATTCGAGCCTGCACTAATTGCAGGCAGCTTGCACTAAGTGCTAGATGATTAACAGCCTGCACCACCAAGGCCCTTGGTTCTTGGCTCTTCACAAATCTCAGTGATCAGATGCAAAGCTACTGTGCATTGCTGATAATTCTGGAAATTAAAGTCAACAAAGCTGGCAGCAGGGGAAGTGATAAATGTTAAAATACACATGACAGTGTGATCACACAAATGGCACAAATGACATTGTTCTATCAGAGGTTGGTATGCAAATATATAATTATGACATTTGCTGGAGGGTGTTACCATGTGCATTATATTATTGTGATCTGCTTTACAAGCGGCTGGCTGGAGGGGTCACATAAGAAAAAACTGCTTTAATTTTGTTTAAATAATTTTTTTTGTTTTGTTTGAGAATTGGAACATATTTGGACAGTTTACTAGTGAAGAGAAATAAAGTGTTGTTCAGTAGGCAATGAATCCTATCAAAATACAAATTAATTTCTAATTATGTGCCTATAAATTTTATTTTTAAAGCAAATTAGATTATATTGCTCTAAATCTGGCCCATGTCAAAGGAATAGAGACAAAGGTTCACTCCACAATAATTAGCATGCTTATAATGAAATGAATAAGTATGCTTAGGGGAAATATAAAATGGCAGAAAACTGAAGCATGAACAAAATAACAATATCAGTACAATCCCAAAATGAATAAAAACCCTCACAAATTGTACTTTATAAATATGTTGGGTAATGCATCTTGAGCAAATCCAAGCTAGAAGTTAGTTCATTTGGAACAGCATTAAACTAACTTTTTTTTATTTACTAAAGAGATAGAGCTTGGAAGTTCAGAATCACTCAGGAGGATGCAAAAGCATTTCTATGTATCTTTTTACAATCCTACTGATGAACATGTTATCGACAACAAAATTTTGGGTGTGAGTGTGCTTGACAGCAAAAACAAAATATTTTATTCTGAGTTCCTCAGACCCAATAGCCTTTTGACATTTTTTATTATTTATTTATTTATTTATTTATTTATTTATTTATTTATTTATTTATTTATTTATTATATTTATATACCGCCCTTCTCCCGAAGGACTCAGGGCGGTGCACAGCCAACCATAAAACTTTATTACAATTATAAAAATTAAAAAGAATTAAATATTTTAGGCTGTCTAAAATTATACCCTCCCCCAATAAATTATTAAAACTCAAATTTTAAAATCCCAATTTAAAACACAAATACTAAATTAAAAATCTAATTTCAGCCTAGGCCGGCCTGCTCGAAGAGCCAGGTTTTTAATGCACATCTGAAAGCTCTCAGGTCCATGTTATTGCGTATTTCCGGAGGCAGACTGTTCCAGAGGGTGGGGGCCCCCACAGAGAAGGCCCTACTTCTAGGAGCCACCAGGCGGCACATAGAAGCCGACGGCAGCCAGAGAAGGCCCTCCCTGTGGGAACGCACAGGTCGGTGGGAAACTACCGGCAGAACGCGGTCTTGCAGATAACCTGGTCCAATGCCATGGATCGCTTTAAAGGTCAAAACCAGAACCTTAAAGCGAACCCGGAAAACCACTGGCAACCAATGCAGCTCGCGCAGGAGAGGCATCACATGGGAGCTTCGTGACGTCCCCATAACCATCTGCGCGGCCGCATTTTGTACCAGTTGGAGTCTCCGGGTGCTCCCCGCAGGGAGCCCCATGTAGAGAGCATTACATTAGTCCAGGCGAGAGGTGACAACGGCATGAGTGACCGTATGTAAGACGTCCCGATCCAGAAAGGGCTGCAACTGGTGAATCAGGTGAACCTGATAAAAAGCCCCCATGGAGACGGCCGTAATATGTTCTTCTAAAGACAGCCGTGCATCCAGGAGGACACCCAAATTGCGAGCCCTCTCTGTGGGGGGTAAGATCTCTCCCCAAAAGCCAGCGACGGAGTCAGCTGACTATATTGGGGCACTGGAAACCACAGCCACTCAGTCTTGGAAGGGTTGAGCCGGAGCCTGTTCCCACCCGTCCAAATCCACACGGCCTCCAGGCACCGGGACATAGCCTCCACAGCATCGTTGGGGTGGCTTGGGGTGGAGATGTAAAGCTGAGTGTCATCTGCATACAGATGACACTGCACCCCAAAACCATGGATGATCTCCCCCTGTGGCTTCACATAAATGTTGAACAAAAGAGGGGAGAGGACCGACCTCTGAGGCACCCACAAATGAGGGACCTAGAGGTGGACCTCTCCCCCCCCCGTCAACACAAATTGTGAGCGGTTGGAGAGGAAGGAGGAGAACCATCGCAGGACAGTTCCTCCAACCCCCAACCCCTCCAACCGCCGCAATAAGATACTATAGTCGATAGTATCAAAAGCCGCTGAGAGATCTAACAGGACCAGGACAGAGGAATACCCCCTGTCGCGGGCCCTCCAGAGATCATCAACCAATGCGACCAAGTTGCTTCCTCCAGGTACTGAGGAAGCTGACGTGCCACCACACTCTCAACAACCTTCGCTAAAAAAGGAAGGTTGGAACTGGACGATAGTTATTTAAAACAGCCGGGTCCAGGGCAGGCTTCTTGAGGAGGGGCCGCACCACCGCCATTTTCAGGGCAGTAGGGAGCGACCCCTCTCTCAATGAAGCGTTGATAATCCCCTGGAGCCAGCCTTGTGTCACCTCCCTCGTGGTCGAAACCAACCAGGAGGGACATGGGTCCAACAAACATGTGGTGGTATTCAGCCCTCCCAGCAACCTGCCCACACCCTCAGTGGTCACAGGGTCAAACTCCTCCCAGATAATAGTCTCAAGACTTGCCCCGGACACCTCCCCCGGGACCACCCAATTGGAGTCCAGCCCGCCCCAAATCTGAGCGATTTTGTCGTGCAGAAATCGGGAAAACTCCTCTGCCCTGCCCTGCAAGAGGTCCTCCCTCGCTGTCGGCTCAAGCAGGGAGCAGGTCACTCTAAAAGAGCGGCAGGCCGATTTTCTGCCGACGCAATAAGGGCGGAGAAATGCTAACGCTTCACCGCCTCTATCGCCACAAGGTAGGTCCTAATATAGGACCTCACCTGTGTCCGGTTGGACTCGGCACAGCTAGCCCTACAAACACTCTCCAGACGTCTTTTCCGGCACTTCATCTCCCTCAGCTCCTCCATAAATCACGGAGCTGGATGGGATCTGTGCCAGGTCAGAGGTCGCAATGGCACAACTCGGTCCAGAGCCTCGGCAGCCAACCTATCCCAGGTGGCCACCAAATCTCCAGGCGAGTTATGAGCCAGAGTCTCGGGAAATGGCCCAAGCTCCCTCTGGAACCTCTCAGGGTCCATCAGGCGCCTGGGGTGGAACCATCTACATGGCTCAGCCTCCCTGCAGTGGGGGGGTGGTGGCAGTAGAGAAGTCAAGTCTAAGAGTCCATGACAAGGGTTTGATAACTAGGTCCCCGAAGCTACAGTCATTCAACCACTGACCAGAGGCAAAAATTAGGTCCAGTGTCCTCCTATATGAGTGGGGCCAGAAACTAATTGAGTCAGGTCCATGGCCGTCATGGAAGCCATGAACTTCTGAGCTACCCCAGAGGTCTCCCCGAGCGAAGGCAGGTTGAAATCCCCCATGACTAAAAGCCTAGGGGTCCCAAACGCCAGCTCGGCAATCACTTTGAGGAGTCCGGGCAGGGCCAGTGACATGTGGCAGGGAGCCAGGTATGCTATCAAAAGGCCCATCTGAACCCCCTGCAAAAAAAGAAGTTTTTTGCTGAAACTTCGTTAGGCCCTAAACTTCCTCTTCTATTTTTCCATTGTGATTGTTGCAGCCTGCGTAAACCATGACTCCATGTATCCTTAGGACTCCTACAGACTGTTTATCTGGTGGGGTAGTTTCTTTCTATGGAAGTACTGCTGAGGTACAAATAAAACCTTCTTGAATCATTTAGCAGCCAGGAAGTAGTATTGGTTTATTTTTAACACCACCATTCTGTTTTTAGTGAGAACACTTCATACATTTAGTGTTGAATTTATTTAAGGTAAGTATAGCTATTAATAATATTATTCATTCTCTCAGGGCACAATTATCTAACCAAGCACACATACTTAGCGCTCATGCTGAGACAGTGCTGACATTGTACAGGATTATCTGAAAGAGATGCCGAGTGTATTTTTTTTTTGGTTGTGTTTTGTTTCAATATTGCTAACTGCTGTAGTAAAAAATATATTACAACTAGCACAGATGAGTTTCCCCACCAGTTATCTCCTATCTTTCATTTTCCTTTCTTTTTCCCTAATCTTGTCACATTTTCTTCTAACACATGATGTTTACTATTGAGACAGTCAATGACACATTTCTACTCTATTCAAAACAATTAGTATTAAATGGTTACATAGGTGACTAGAGGTAAGATAAGTGTTGCAGCTTCCTTTTTGTCTCCTCTTTAACACAGTTCGTTGTAATGAGACATTAGGAAGAACAATAGTGAATCACTGGGCATCAGATTTAGTGCAGTGGGATATTATATCCTCCTTCCCCAAATTACTTAGCCTAATTTCTTTTATATACTGAGAAAAACATTTATTTCCTGGGAGAAACATTCCTTGTTTCCTCAAATCTAGTAGGTCTAATAGCAGATTTCACAACTGTGTCTTACTAAACTTCTGAGTAATATACATCATTAATAAGAGAATAAGCCCAACTATATTAAATGTGGATATAGAGATTATATAGGATTAATAGGCAGAGAATTATATTGTCAATGTCATTCTGTATAATCCTTGCTAATGGCCTATGATTTTAATTCACAAATCCATTTATTACACTTGTACATAATGTATAAATATACACATTTGTTAAAAAATCAATTTCCAAAGTAATCTCAAGCTTCCCCCCTTTTTTAAAAAAACAAAGTTTCCAAATAGTTATTAAGTGTGATTTTCCCCAAAAGATTTTATGTGTGTATATTGTGTGTGTGCATATGTGTGTCTTAGTTTCTATAAACTGTGTTGCAACATTCAGAGAATTGCAAAATCTGATGAACAGTTACATTTCTCTATATATCAACATAAGATGTATTTCAGATTTCAAATTTGATACTGCATGTATTTCATAAAGAGAGAAAATTATTCAAGAATTCTTACATACTTGTAATTGTGCTTGTAGAACTGAAAGCAACTTTTGGCCCTTTCTGTAGAAACTTATTTTGAGATGAAATTCCATGTCCAAATCCTTACAATCTGTGCTCACAACTCATTATCTCTTACTATACTTTGCCAATTTGTCAATTATAATTGCTCTTTCAAGATGGAAATTGTAGAACACATTGACACAGATACAATTATTCAAATGCCTAGAATATTACCACTGATTTTAGGCATGAGAAAAACATAATTGTGTGAAGATAATTGGTTTGAGAACTTTGTCTTAAGCAGCTGTGAGAAGTTGTGGGGATAACATAGATGATGTCTATAAGTGTAAAATTAACTGCATAAAAAGTTCTGTACAGTGGATCCTGATGAATTGAGACTTGTGAAGATTTTAATTTTAATTTTTTTCTTTAAAATTACAATGCAAATTATCTAAGCAAATATAATGGTTAACAAATATTAGGCCAAATAGTTCAAACCAAAAGTCATTCTTCATCCAACAAGTAATAAATAAATCCACTACTCCCCTTTATGCATCAAGATCAAGTGTTCATTTAGTTCCTTCAAATTTAGAGATTTCTATTTTCTGTAGGAGAGAAGAAAATAATAACATCTGGAAACTTGACATTTAAAGACTGAATTCAAGCACTTGGAGAACTTCAAAGCAACTTATGGAGAAAAATTTGCTCAATACCATTGCCTTATAAAGTGAATTACATTGTCTCTTAGAGAATTTTATATAGGTCTAAGCACCATTACATGAAATAGAATATATTTCTAAGGCATAAAAGGGCCATAGTTCCTTACCCCTGGGTTGATCATATCTTTCTGAAGAATTCCTTATAAATAGCATTAAAATAAACTAGGGTCAGAATTGTACATCGTCAGACCTATTATGTTAAAATTCTCACAACCGGCTCTTTAGCTTACCCTTTCTTTAGCATCATTTACCAGTTAGTGGCAAGTAGCTTTGGTAGAAAAGAAAAAAAGTACAGATTTTTATTATTTATTGTTGTTAAGCATTTCTTCATTACATAATTTTAATATATTTCTTTTACACTTGTTTTCACCTGACTTTAGTGATGGAAACAACTGAATGCTACCTAACTTTCTATTCTCACAGTGTAGAATTTTAAGAACTATTTTGGGTTGCTGCAAAATAGCCTAAATACATTATAAGACAAGCCATAATTATGTGGAAAAATGATATGTTGAAATTTATGTACATGGTTTGGGTTTGATATCCTAAAATATTAGTATGCTCATAAAGTTGAAAAAGTGGTTCAGGATGACTGTTTAAATTCTGAGTTCATGGACTTCTAAATTCAGGTAAGCCTTGCATCTAGAATATCATAAGCCACATACTAGTTGAAGAAAAACAAATTTTACTTATAAATCTGGCAATATTAAATAACAGTAGAGTAGCTTAAAAAACATTGGAAAATTTGTAAAATATTAGGACACAAAAAACACCAGAGATAATAGAATAAATCAGCAAATGTTTTTCCCAAATTGTTATAGCTGTAAACTACACTGTTGTCAGCAGCTGAAAAAAATAGAATTCTTTGATTTTCCAGCATTTAGTTTACAAATGGTTTTGAACTAATATTGACTATAAAGAATGATGAATATTCATCAGGGAAAAAAAATGATGATGATGATGATGATGATGATGATAAAGATGACAATGCTGATGAGGATAATATTTGTATCTCATTTTTATTTTATACAGCATACATAATACTCTCACCTCTTATTTTTCCCATGGTGTGAATGAGATTGAGCTAAGATTGGCCAGCTTACATCCCAACAGGAAGACTAGAACTCTCCCAGTTTTTAAGTCAGCATTTTAATGATCATACACAATTTAACTGCCATAAATACAATAGAGTTAAAACCTAAAGATGCCTGGTCCTTGGTAGATTACCATATAATATAAGCTTTTCAAGTGGCTGGCCATTTCTGCTAGAAAGAGAAAAAATAGTACAGGTGCAAGCACACACTTTTGCAACTGCTTTCCCACCATTTTGAGGCACACTAGAAAAAAAAATAATATGTCAATCTTAGAAAATTTAAAATTGGCGTGTGTGTGTATGTGTATGTGTGTGTGTGAAGAAATATCTAAAAATATTTTCTCTCAAACCCAATAAAAACAGTCCCAACTAGTCCTATGTAATACATTTCCCACTTTGTACCATAACTATCAATTTCTGTTCCAAAACAGCAAAGATGAACAATTGCTGATAAACTGTCAAAAACAAAAATTAGGATGTATGTAGTTAAAAAAAAAACTAGAGTTAATAGTTGCTTTATTAATGGCAAAAAATAGAACAACTTAGATATTTTAACTATTTGGAAATCTCATTCCAGCATCTGGGGATAGAGATGCACATCTGGTTTATGTATCCCAGATCACCCAGAACAGTACTTTGACTATTTTGCCTTTTTATTTCTCTAAAGATAGTCATTATAAGAGACAAAAAATAATGGCACAGCTATTGTATGGTACACAATTAGGACTTTAGTATAACTTGGCTTCAGCGGAGAGGGTAAAGAGTTTTTAAGTGTAATTATGTAAGTCCCTCAATGTATGTCCAACATAACTAAGATTAGAACTGGGAATTAGAAGGAGGGAGGCCTGGGGGGGCGGAGCCAGCTGTCAGGGAGAAGGGATATGTGAGCAGAGAGATCTGTGAAACGCGGACCCTTATCCTCATTCTGCAGAACTCTACGGAGTCTAAAGGAAGCTTGGAGGGCTTCCAAAGGAGAGAGGTCTCTAAACACAAGCTATGGATGGCAGTCCATGATGGAAATCAGGGTAAACCAGGGACAGTGAATGGTGGAGCAGATGACCAACAATGGCCGTCCATGAGCACTGACAGCCAATCACACAAGCGGTGATTTAGCGGAATGAAGGTACAGTTAAACTAACAAAAGCAACAACCTGAAAGCGAATCAGAAATTAATTTAAGAGGAGGCAAATACAATAATAGTGAAAAATAGCTTGGCAATCAGCGTCAGCTATAGTTGAGGAGGTGACAGAGCAGCGAGATACCTGGTGAGTGGAACGATTGGAAGATTACTGTAAAGCCAAATGAGAGACGGGGTAAAAAAAATACTGGTTGCTTAAACTTTAACTTTAACTTTGGTTCTGGAATCGGAACACATGATTAGGAGAAAATATTTTTTGGGATATAATATTGATAGCGGAGTCTTTTTTCCTTATTTTGGATGGACGTTATGAAAGAAGATCGATTTGGGCACTTAAACTAGAAAGGTGACTGGTGGAAGCTGTGATCGTTAACGGTGGACTGGAAGTTTATCTTTGCTTACTTTTCCTGGTTGGACCCTCGATTGAGAGTTTGGAGGGACTTAAAAAGAAAAGAGAAAAAAATTTCCCTAAGAAAATGGACGCAGGCTGAAGAGTGACACAGCGAATCTAAAGAAGACAGAGAGGCACTGTATCAGGAAAGAAACATCTACTGGTAACAGGAGGGGAAAAGAAAAAATATGGGACTGGATGGAATATACATAACAACTCTTTGCAACAAAGTTAAAGAGGAGAGGATGGTGGCTGTTAGAGTACTGGATCTTTTTTTTCTTTTTCTCTCTCTCTTTTTATTACAGTGTGAAGATATCTTAGGAAAGGACTCAGAGGGAAAAACTTTATTGGTGCCTTCCTTAATAATCATATAACTGAAATTGAAGTTTTTAGTTATCCTCCTTTTCTCTCTGTGTCCCCTTTCCCTTCCCTTCTTCTCCTCCCAGTTTTTGTCTTTTTTTCTTTCTTTTTTCTTTGATGACAGTATACTGATATACCTTTAAAAAAAGGTTAAGCGATTTAAGAGATTTGAAAAACTGATATACTTAAATACTTGTTAATAGACTTTCTAATAGGGGTTTAATATTAATACAAAGTATTATTGTTATAAAGTATATATTATATAGAATTTTTGAAAGTAATTATTTAATAGATTTATAATATTGATTAATTAAGATATTATAGTATTACTGTTAATATAAACATATTATAGATTTAAAAGAAACTTAGTAGAGAGATCTGATATTTTAAGGTTGTTACAGAGTATTATAAAAATTGATTACTGGAGGATGATAACAGGAGAATTATACTGATACTGTACTATTAAGGGGAAAGAAATAAGAGGGAGAGAGGGGGAGGAGGAAGTGTGGGGGAGATGGAGGGATTGGGGAAGAGGGAGAAAAAGTAGGAGTGGTGGATTAAAAATAACATAGTGACAAGATTGTTTAATATGTCAAGCACCTCAAACGTATCTAGGATTGGTACAGTTAGGAAAATACCCACACAAATGATGACTACAACAGTTACGGCAAGCCCTTCTACACAGAGAGCTATTGATAAAATACTTCCAAAAGAAAGATCAAACTCTATGAAAGACTTACAAAGTTTAATGATGAATATGCAAGAGATGATGCTTAAAAATCATGAGGATATGAAGAATGAGATGGGGGTGATGAGATCAGAATTAAAGGAAAAGATACAAAAGATAGATGAAAAATTTGAAGCTTTTCAACAAGAGGTCAGGAAAAATCAAGAAAAAATTGTAGAAATGGAGACAAAGATGGGTAAAGAAGAAAAAAAGTATAGATGACTTAACGGATAAACTAGAAAAAGCTAATAAGAAATTAGAGACAGCAGTAATCTTTTTAGAAGTAGAAAAGGCAGCCCATTACCTAAGATTTCAAAATGTGAAGGAGGAAAAAGGAGAAAATTTATTAGAGGTCATGGCTGACATATTGGCAAATATATTAGGGATAGATAAGGAAGAGATATTTACAGAGATAGATGAACTCTATAGAGTTCAAACAAATTATGCAAGGAGGTTTAACCTCCCAAGAGAAGTCCATATTAGATTAGTAAAAAATCCATGCAAGATGAAATTTTACACAAGACAAGAGATGAACCACCTGAATATGCAGGTAAACAACTAACTGTCTTAAGCAAATTCCAAAGAGGGTAAGAGATCTAAGGAGGCCTTACCATTTTCTAACATCAAAATTGATAAAATATAATGTAAATTTTAGGTGATTCGTGCTGGAGGGTATCATGGTAACATGGGAGGAAAAGAGATTTAGGCTGGATACGCTTGAAAAAACAGAAGACTTATTTGATCAACTAGGAAAGATGAAGTAGAAGAAACAACACAGGAGAGAGATGGACGAGAATGAGAGAAAGGGGAAGTAACAAATACAGAAGGAGATACAGTAACTAATAAAGAGAGAAGGAATGGAAGAAGTGATTCTACAGAGGAAAATAAAGAACCTAAGGAGATTAGAATTACACAGAGTACTAGACAACGGAACCAATAAAAATTGGGATAGGTGTGAACTGATATCATTGAATATTAACGGCATAAATTCCCCAGTAAAAAGGAAAAAAAATGCTTAAAAATCTACAGACATTAAAGGTTGATATAATAGCACTACAGGAACTACATATCTTAAAAAATAAAAATACTTGCTAGAAGATAAAAAATTAGGGAAAACATTTTCTGCTCGATGTACAAAAGAAAAGAGGGGTAGCATTTTATATAAAGGAATGGATTCCTGCTAAGGAAATTTATAAAGATAATGAGAGTAGGATTCTGATGGTTGAAATTGAATTGGGAAATAGAAAGATTTTAATGATAGTAATATATGCACTAAATGGCCTGCAGAAATCATTTTTTCAAAAATTGTATTATAGACTTAAAGAGTTGCAATATGAAAAATTTTGTATTATGGGAGACTTTAATGCAGTTGTTGATAAATTATTAGATTATAAGGGAAATAACACAAAATTAGGAAAAAAAAGAAATTACCAAAAATTTTCTTCGATTTGAAGAAGGATTTCCATATTAGTGATGCATGGAGAGAAATAAACTTAGAGAAAAAACAGTATATACATACTATTCTAACTGGCATCAGTCATGGTCGAGAGTTGACATGACATGGATGACCAAAAAATTAAATTCGGAATTATTTGAAATTAGTATTGAGACAAATTTCTTGGCAGATCATAGTATGATTAGTTTTAGCTGGAAAGGTCAAAAGCAAAGTATAGGATGGACACTTCAAAGGTCGATCCTAAAAGAGGAATTATTTAACATGGCACTAAAAAAAGAATTGGAATTGTTCTTTGATGAATATAAAAAGGAAGATACTTCCCCACAAAATAATTGGGATACAGCTAAAGCATTGATAAGAGGAGTAGCAAAAAAATACATGGTGGAAAAAAATAAAGAGAAGAAACAGCAAAGGAAAATACTTGAACAGGAATATAAAGACCTGGAGAAGAAATTACAAGAGACACCACAGAAGAAACAACTTAAGATATGAATGGAACTATTAAATACAAAATAAACTTAATAGAGAAAGAAGAGCTAGTCCACCAATTAAAAATGGCAAAACAATACAAATCTGAGAATGCGAATAAACCAGGGCACTGGTTAGCATATAAATTGAAAAAACAAAAATAAAAAAGGTGGATTACTAAATTAAGAAATGACCAAGGAGAGATTTGCTACCAAGAGGAAGAAAAAAAAGAGATAATTCTAAAATATTATGAGAGACTATATAGAGAGGAGGAATATCCAGCAGAGGAAAAAATAAAAGGACACCTAAAGAAAGCAGGACTTACAAGAATTTCAAATGAAGATAAAAATATCCTGAATCAGGAAATAACAATAGAAGAAGTCCACTAGGCAATAAATAAGCAGAAAATGATAAAGCTTCGGGCCCAGATGGTGTACCAGCGGAAATTTATAAAATGCAACAAGATACGTTAAGTAGTAAAATGCTGAGAATATACAACAAAGTCCTAGAAGAAGCTAAAATCCCAAAATCTTGGAAAGAAGCAAGGATAACAATTATACTTAAAGATGGAAGTGATCCTACCAACCCTGGCAGCTATAGACTAATATCCCTACTTAATGTTGATTATAAAATTTTTGTGTCAATTATTGCAGAAATTTTTTGAATGAATTCATCTATACAGATCAAAACTGATTCCTTCCCTATAGACAACTTAAAAATAGTATCAGGACAACTCTAGACATTATAGAATACTATGAGGATCAAGTTATATTAATGTTTTTAGATGCCAAAAAGGCCATTGACAATCTTAAATGGAAGTTCATCTTGCAGCAAATTAAATACATGGATTTAGGACAAAAATTCTTAAATGTAATTTCGGCAGTATATAAAGAACAAGAAGCCAGAATTCTGGTGAATGGGGGGATAACGGATAAATTTCAAATCCCAAAAAGTAACTAGGCAGGGGATGCCCATCATTACCACTTCTTTTCATTATGTCGCTGGAGGTTTTAATAAGAATAATTAGAAAAGAAATAGAAACTAAAGGTCTAAAAATAAAAAATGAAGAATTTAAATTACAAGCCTTCGCGGATGATTTACTTTTTATACTAGAGGAACCACAAATTTCAGGACCAAAATTACTAGGCAAATTAGAAGAATTTGGAGAAGTCGCAGGGCTAAAGATTAATAAGGATAAAACAAAAATTATTACTAAAAATATGACAAATAAACAGAAAAAAATATTAGAAAGGATAATGGGCATCCAATTGTAGAGAAGGTCAAATACTTGGGAATGATAATTTCAGCAAGATATATAACACTCAAAAGAGACAATTATGACCCACTAATAAAATGAATAATTAAAAATTTGGAAAAATGGGACAAATTAAGTCTATCCTTCATGGGAAGGATAGCGGTAATAAAGATGAATATTTTACACAAATTATTACTTCTTTTTCAAAACGCCCCTATAAAACTAGAAAAAAAGTTTTTTGATAATTTGAATAGAATTACGACAAATTTTATATGGCAAAAGAAAAAAACAAGAGTTAAATTAAAATTGTTGCAAGATGCTACTGAAAGAGGAGGATTTAACCTACCTGACTGGGAGTTGTACTACAGGGCTGCAATATTAACTTGGGTGAAAGATTGGATTAATCATAGAAACAAAAAAATATTGTTATTACAAGGCTACAACTTATAGTCAGGATGGCACGCCTTCCTCTGGCAGGAGAAATTAAAGAGTTATAGTTATGTGAAAAGGCATAAAGTAAGACAGACTCTCTTAAACACATGGTATAAGATAAAAAGGCAAATGTATATAGAAACACCTATTTGGCTATCAACTTTGGAGGCACTGATGCATCCACACCTCTTGCGACAAGGAAAAATCATCACCTATGAAGAGTTATTAAATGAAAAAGGGGAACTACAAACTAGACAAGAGTTGAAGAATCAGGGAATTGAGGTCGAATGGTAGGCCTATTTGCAACTCCAATCAAAATATCTAAAAGATAAGAGAGAATGGGGAATTAGTAGAACTAGGACAAAATTAGATGAAATTTTATTAGGACCTGAGCAGAAGATGATAAAAAATATATCAAGTTTTATTGGAATTTAAATTGGAAGAAGAACAAATAAAAGAAACAATGGTGGTATGGATGAGAAATTTTGGTTATAACATTAATTTGGATGATTGGCAAAAACTATGGAATAGAAATTTTAAAAAATGACCTTAGCGATACTCTTCAAAGAAATTTTGTATAAATTATTTTATAGATGGCACATACCACCATCAAGATTGGCAAAAATGAGCCCCAAACTTTCCCCTATGTATTGGAAATGCAATAAAGAAATAGGAACTTATTATCACTTATGGTGGAGTTGCAAAGAGGCCCAAAAATACTGGCAAAATCTACATAGGTGGATAGAAGAAATGTGTGGAATTAAAATACAACATAGGCCTGAGTTCTTTCTACTAGGAATTAATACTGGGAAATACAATAAAGAAAACCTGTATTTAATGATCCATGTAATTATTGCAGCAAGATTGGCATATGCACAGAATTGGAAAAGTAAAGATATCCCAAATGAATTGGAAATATTGAGGAAAATTACAATGTACGCAGAAATGGATAAATTAACAAAAGAACTAAAAATAAGGAAGATTCGGATTATTATAAAACATGGGATAAATTTTATGGTTGGCTAGAGATGAGGAAGATCCATGAGAATAAGGAATGATTATATTTATATTTAAAGCGTGTAGATGGAAATTATATAATACTACTATTGGATTTAGCGAAGTAATGACAATGATTGATGTTAGGAAACTGTACCACGTTCAAATTTTTAATGTAATACTTGTTTGTTTTTGTGTTTGTCTATTTGTTTAACGTTTTTCAGAAAAAAAAAAGAGAGGCCTGAATCCGGATCATTATTTTTAATTGCTGTCTGAAATTATGGCTTATCCCAACAGGGCTAACTTTTAAGTGTTGTACCTTATGATTCTTGACAAATGTATCTTTTCTTTTATGTATACTGTATACTATGTCAATCGGACAGTCATACGACCGATGTGGAGGCAATTAATCCGCCTCCTTCTCCCCAAACATCAGCAAAGTCCACCAACTCCGCAAGTAGATCCACATCCATGGGCAGTAATCACAGCCCCTGCACAGGAGTGCAAGCAATGAGTGGCACACTTCCTGTCAAGAACTGCACAGCTCCAGACAACCAGACGATCTGCAGATCATGTGCCCGTAATCACTCCAAATCCAGCACCACTGGAAAATGAGGCACTTGCAGCAACGTAGAACATGGCTTCCCCCACAAGCTGCCCAATACACATGCGAAGGGGTTTGGTTGCAGAAACCATAGGTCCCGAATGAAGGGGCCAACCATTAATCGTGTCCACCAATACTGGCGGTGACACCTGCTGCTGGGGAATGGACCACTGCTCGACAAAATGAGCAGCCATGAAATTGGCCATGGCCCCTGAGTCTACCAAGGCCTGGATCTCCACCACTCCCTGACCAGGCATGAACACACTCACTGTTAGCACAAGATGCTTCACCAAGGACGACTGGGATGGAGATGTTGAAGTTGTCGAAGATGTCGAAGATGTTGAAGATGTTGAGGATGGCAAGGATGGCTAAGATGGTGAGGATAGTGGGCCTGAGGATATTGGAACCCGACCTACAGACCCCCATAGGCCTGGTGATGCTCATTTCCCGCCACTGCTGATGTCGCTGCTTTAGGTGTCTTAGCAGACACTTGGCCTCATAATGGCCTTGATTGAGGAATAAGCCATCACGATGACACCTATCCTTTTCCGCTTGGGTCAGGTGAGGGTGGGCAGCCCCCAACTGCATGGGCTCATCCAGAGGCACTTCCAACGGAGCCGCTGTCTTGCTGGGAACGGATGCAGTCTCAGTCCCTCATTGCACCCATTGTTGCTGAAGCCTGGCATCGATACAATGACACAAATGCATGAGCTCCTGCAGGGTGCAAGGGCATTCAGTGAGTGCCAACTCGTCCAGGAGCTCTGATGACAAACCCTCCTGGAACTGCTCTATCAGTGCTGCCTCATTCAATTATAAGTACTGAGCAAGCACCCGAAAGCTAGCTATATAATCTGTGAATGAATCTCACCCCTGCCTCAATTGTCTCAAATCGCCTGTTTGCTGTTTGGGCCCGAACAGGGTCCTCAAACATGGCCTTGAACTGATGGCAAAACTCGGCATAATTGTCTAACAACAGGTTGGGCTGGGTCAACAGAGACGTCACCCAATGTGCTGCAGAGCCTGACAACAAACTAATCAAAAAACCCACTTTATCCCAGTCAGTGGGGAAGTCCTCTGGCCAAAGGCTCATATAAAACTGGCACTGCCCCAAAAATGCTGGAAATTGGGCCAGTGATCCATCAAATTTATCTGGCACCACTACCAGGTATTTGTGGCATGGCTGGACAACTTGCATCTGCGCAACCTGTGCAGTCAAAAGAGCCACTTGCTGGCTTAACTGGGCATTGTCTGCTCTCAGCTGATCCATGTTTACCCCACATAAAACAAAAGTAAGTTGGAGGGGTGGCCAGAAGCAAAACGTGATGACCCAGAGTGTAAGACAAACATAACAAAATCCAAAATGTAAATAAATGTCCTTTAATGCCTCCAACTTGGCCCCACTGTTCAATAATTTTCAGTTGGAGATAAAAAGTACTCAAAAATAGTTTTCAAAAGAAAGCGGTACAGTCCGAACTTAATGAGAAGATATAGGTGAAATAAAGAACTAAACAAACTACAATGACAAAATTTCCACAACGGACCAGGATAAGTAATTACCAAATTCAAGGAGATAACAAGGCACAGTCTGCTGGAAAGATGTCAACCATGATAACTTCAGCCCAAAATAAAACACACTTTGGCAATGCTGTGTTGTAATCATCTTTCTTATATACTAGGCTCTCCAGCTGTAATCAATGAGGAGGATCATGGCCACTTCCTCTCTAATAAGCCAAGTTGTTTCCTTCTCCATTCCTCCCTGTGTGTCCTAGGATGCAGAAGGGATGGGCCTGGTTCTTCCTCTGACAGCCCAGCCAGCCTCTGCCCTTCTCCAGCCTCCTCCACAACCTCCAGAGCCAAACCTCCACTCCCTTTCAGCTGTTCCTCTTCTCCCTCAGAGTCTGACTCTACCAAGGGCATGACACTAACAGAACGTGGCAGAGCTTAATGGAGAAAAAGATTACTTATTGCAATGAATAGTTTTATTACAATAACTTTAAATTACCTTTGATAGATTTTTTTCATGCTTGAATTGAACCCGAATAACCATTATGATTTGATATTGTTATATTATAATATTGTTAGGATGATAACATGTAGCATGAAAGAACTTTTGTACTACAAAAGAAAAATTATTCCTGATATAGTATAGCTGTTCAAGCTTTCTGCTGTGTTAGGAATTCAGAATCTATTTTGCTTGTACGTACATGCGTGCGTGCGTGCGTGTATAAGTATACACGGTTCCAAGTAGCTATGCCTACTGAGTTCTAATTAGCTAAAATAATTCGCAACTATAGTATATCTATTTCTTCTAGTAATAACTGACTTTAAGAATCTTCATGTTAAAATTTCCAATTTCTGACAAAGTTATACCAAGTGGCACTTTGTACCACCAAACTTTAAGTTTCTCCCCAACCTCCCTCCACTGTCTTTCATTCTCAGTCCTCTTTTTTGCCTCCTAAGGTTGTCTATCTTCTCATAACAAAGTCACCAGGAAACTCTTTTGCTCCCTAAGCCTTCCTAAATAGGAAAATTGACCTTATTTGTTTTATTTCTTAAAAAGAGCAGGAGTTTTGGCCCTGAGCACTTCGACAGGCTTTGATGCTCTTAAGGCAGGGATGTCAAATTTGATTTCATTTGAAGGCTGCATCAGGGTTGTGTTTGACCTCAGGGGGCTGTGGGACATGACCAGGTGGGCGTGCCAGGTGGACATGGCCAGCTCAACATCATTTGTTTCTGGGGCACCTGTGGTGGTCTGGGCGGCTTCCCCAGGCTCTCTTTTCAGTTGTGACAGCCTCCTGCAGCTCTCTGTTAGTGAAAATGGAGCTTGGGGGAGCCACAGGGGCACAGTACTTCCAGTTCCATTTTCAGATGTGACAGCCTCCTGCAGCAAAAACATGCTCTACACATGACCCCTGAACTCTATTTTTGCTGGTAGAGGGCTGCAGGAGGCTGTGACAGCTGAAAATGGAGCCCGGAGGGGGCGCACTTAGCCCTCCCAAGCTCCATTTTCACTGGCAGAGGTACCATGGGCTGGTTCTTCTCTGTTTCCAGGGTGGCCCCAGAGCACCCCAAGGACCAGTTCCAGCCCATGGGCTTTGAGTTTGATAACCCTGCTCCAAGAGACACTTTAAGGTTCCAAAGGGATATTGACAATAGATTGCCCTCACATATATTTGGATGAAGTTACTTATTGATCTAATTTCCCAAGATACACATGGAAAGAAAGAGGAAGCAGCATGGAGTGGCATACACTGAGAGATATGTAGTGGCAGCATATGAGAGGGAACTCTGCAGGAATGCAAATCTTGCCCACCTTTGAATCTCAATTAACATCTTCCTCTGGGTCAAAAGTCCTTCATAGGAGAATTACAAATGCATACAGCCAAATGCAAAATGTACAAGTTGGATAAAGAATTGGTCCTCCTGTTTCTCTTAAATGTTAGGAACAAAGTGTGTATTTTCTGTATCCCCAATTGCAAATTCATGTTTTAAACTTTATAGCCTCATAACAGATAATTTAAATTACTCTATTTCTGTTTCTCAATAGGATAGGCAATTATTTCTGCTATTAGATCATGCTGAAGGAAAGCAAGATTTTATACATGTACTGTACATATTCACAGGTTTCCAAAATCAATTAATCTGAAAGCCTCATTCAGGCTTTATCTAAAATGGAATAGTTGCTTCATAGGTGCTCTAGAAAAGTTCCACTCCTCTGAGTCATTCAAATGACATTGGCTTCCCAAAGTCATTCACACATTTCTTATGTCTTCATGAAGACAACCTATGCACATAGAGTTGTAGGTAGTGGTTGTATATGTTGGGGATATGGGAGATTCAAACTAATTAGTCAACAAAGATGACATTATACCATCATGATATCATGCATCATGATATAAGGCCATCTCCTTTTGTATATGCATTGTGACATCACTTGCACAACCAAAGGGGGCAGAAGTTGCAATTCAAAGCCACTTTCATCATTTTGACAAAAGTAATTGGAACTGCAATTACTTTTGTCATGTTAACTTCAATGTCAACCAGACATTACATGGAAGTCAACATTGTTTCTGTTCTGCAAACATTTACTCTCAATGCCTGAATTACATGGTGTTTTTAGAGCAACATAGGCAGGGAACAGGGAGTAGAACAGGGAGTACTCATACAAACATCCCAGATTCATACTATGAGAACTGGCAGAAAATATAAACCCAAACCTGCATCTCTTCTCATTGTAAAAAGGACATGACTCTAGGGTGAACTATTCACAGATATTGATCAAGTTATTCAATGTAAACATAATCAACAGATTTTTTTTAAACTGGTATGATGTGCACAGTCTCTAGTTATTCATCAATGAAAATGTTTTACTTAGTTCCCATCTACCAAGACTTAACTGTACCCCTCAATTGATTAGAGGTGACTTGGTTCCTCATGTCCATAGCCAATATTGATAATACCTTGTCATAATATCTTAACAAAAATCTCTGCTTCCATATTGCCTTATTTGTCCAAATTAATATGAGGTCTCCAGGTTTTTTTCCTTGTCAACTAATATCCCTGGTCTGATCTTGTTGTTTTTCTTTTTGTCCCAAACCATCTCCATGCCATCTGAACAGTCCCTGTGTCATCAAGTTCTTGGAGTTCATGCAGTCAGACCTTTCTCTTCCTCATTAACAGATGGAACTACTGAGAGAAACTCTGCAGAACAAGCTGCTTGGCAATTTCCTTGAATCCGCCTCACTAAATGCTTCAAGGGTGAAGTGGCATATTTTTGCATGTTCATGATGTCAGTGGAGGCTTCAATCTGCCACCCCATTTCCTTCTTTTTCTGTTTGTTTCCTTTTGCTCTTTCCTTCTCCGTTTTTATCTTGGATGAACTACTTGCTATTTTATGTTAGGCCAATCCTGGTGTAGAGACCATCTGGGTACAAGAATATCTGATTTGAATTAATTGTAATTCTTCTGGAAACAAATGAATCTCTTAGTAAAAATTTCAGCTGACAGAGGAAGGAAGGAGGAAAGAAGGAAAGAGGGAGGGAGGGAGGGAAGCATAAATATATGCTTTCTGAAGTTTTTGTAATATAAATATTTTAAAAAATCTAAATAGCAAAAGACAATCTCCAGTTTCTGACTTACTAAAAGCAGAATTAAGGAAGCAGCAATAAAAAGTGTCACAAAAGTCTATAAGGTATGTTTATTAAAGCTCCTAAAGTGCTCAAGGAGAAAGACCTAAGATAAATTCAAAATAAGACACAGAGAGGAGAGTTTCTTGGTCTGAGCAGGACTTTCAGGTACCAGTGACAATGATATCATTCTGTGCTTGCCAATCAGACTATAGCTGATGTACATCATTTGAAAAGGGGGAAATCATGGAAATATAATTTCCTGGCACCTAAATTCATGCTAGATGAACAGTGAAGGTGTTGGAGCATCAGTAAACCTAATCTCTTTTCTGTTCCCTCCCTCTCTCTCATTACCTTCATGCTCTGAAAATAAACACCATATTAGATCTGCTGTTTGTTCCTTATATTTAAGATATTTTATTTCAAAAAACTAAATAATGTAATAACTATGGAGGTGACCGTGACAACAGAAGAGTTGACAGAAGTCATACAAAAATTGCATTGGTAGGCTGTCAGAAAAGCCTGGGGAAGCCAAGGGAAATCATCAAAATCATAAAAAAGCAAAAGTTAGAATATTTTGGACATGTTATGTGACACCCAGAAAAATACAGCATACTTCACTTAATGCTCCAAGGAAAGATTGAAGGCAAATGAGGTCCAGGCAGAAGAACATCATGGCTTCAAAATCTAAGGAACTGGTTTGGACAAAACTCAACAGCACTTTTTTGTGCAGCTGTTGATAAAAATAGAATCGTCCCAGGGATGGGATTCAACCGGCTTTACTATTGGTTTGGTGGTTATGTTTTGCACGTGCATGTAGAAAACCACAAGCTGTGCTGCCCAGACAGCTGAAAAGCACTGCGCATAGGTGCGCAGCATTTGAAAAGCCTCTTTTTTCCTGATTTTTCAACCTCAGCTGCGCCGCGCAAAGCAGCTGAGGTTGAAAAAGCAGGAAATAAAGGACAGGTAAGAGCCTAGGTGGGAGGGTGGGCCACATAGCAGCAAACACAGAACCAGTTAGGGTTCTATAGAGCCAGGCAGAACCAGTAGCATCCCATCCCTGGATTGCCCACATGATCAATGACGGGTATAACAGCAGTAATAGAAGAGAAGAAGAAGAAGAAGAAGAAGAAGAAGAAGAAGAAGAAGAAGAAGAAGAAGAAGAAGAAGAAGAAGAAGAAGGAGGAGGAGGAGGAGGAGGAGGAGGAGGAGGAGGAGGAGGAGGAGGAGGAGGAGGAGGAGGAGGAGGAGGAGGAGGAGGAGGAGGAGGAGGAGAAGAAGAAGAAGAAGAAGAAGAAGAAGAAGAAGAAGAAGAAGAAGAAGAAGAAGAAGAAGAAGAAGAAGAAGAAGAAGAAGAATATTTGTCTGTGAAAAATGGCTCAACGTATCTCTCCCTGACTCCATTACCACAGTAAGAGACTATCATGTTTACCGATCAGATTGTGAAATCCGTAGAGGAAGAGGTGTTGCTATCTTCTATAAAAAGTCCCTACAACTAAAAAACATCCAAGTTACCCAGGAGCTTGCTATTCCTGAGACCATTATCTGTGAACTGTCCTTAAATATCACATTTCGGTTCTTACTATGTTACAGAGCACCTGATTATGACATTGAACATGTAAACAAGCTAAATACACTACTAACCTGGGCAGCATCCTGCCACATGCTTTTATCTTTCTTGGTGACTTCAATCTACCTCATATTAACTGGACCCTTAACAAATGTACAACTGAACCCACACATGCAACCTTCTACAATGCAGTAACAAATCTGGGACTAGAACAACTAGTAACGAACAACACTAGACTTAACTGCCTCGATCTCATCTTCTGCAATAGTTTGAATTCAATTTACAGAATAAAAATTAAAGAACTTTTTTCCAACAGTGACCACAACATGATTGACTTTTGTCTCAACATACGTCCACACAAAAATCTTCACAATGATGGAATCCCCAATTATAACTTCAAAAAAGGCAACTGTAATCTTATAAACAACGATCTTTCATCCCTTGATTGGCAATTTCTATTCACTGGATACAATACTGTAGAAGACCATTACAACATATTTTTACTTGAAGTCAAAAGAGTCATCAAACTATATGTACCAATAACAACTCCCAAAACCTGAAAAAAAATTACCCATAAAATAAGGAAGTTTCAATCCAAAAAGAAATCACTTTGGCAGAAAAACAAATCTGGTCACGTTGCCAACTTCAAAAGCTGATACAAAAATTTATGCCACCAGATAAAAACTGAATGCAACAATTGTCACATTAAACAAGAAGAAAACCTTCTACGCACCAATTCCACCGTGCTTTCTACAATTTTGTAAACAACAAACTAAAAGACTCAAGGTCCATCCCACTCCTGAAAAAACCTAATGGTAAAGACTGCAATGATGACACTATTAAAGCCAACCTCTTTAACACATTCTTTAGTTCAGTATTTGTAAACAGCAATGGATCATGCCCAGTATTTCCTAGTCTAACCACAGACAACTACAATGATCTAATACATATCGATTTTACAGAAGACAATGTTGAAAAAACACTATGCAATCTAAAACCATCTCTATCTATTGGACTGGACGGAATATGTGCCTGCTTCTATCCACTGCCATAGCCGAACCTCTAAGCATAATCTTTGAAAAATCTTTCAGGACCAGCTCCTTGCCAAAACTATGGTCACAAGCCACGGTCATCCCCATCTTCAAAAAAGGTGACCCCAGCCTAGTTGAAAATTACAGACCAATCTCTTTATGCTGCATCACCTGTAAAGTCATGGAATCAATTATTAACCAATCCATTATCCTCCACTTAGAAACAGACAACCTACTCTCTAATAAACAATTTAGTTTCAGGAAAAAAACTATCATGTAATCTGCAACTCTTACACTGCAAAAACATATGGACTATACAACTTGATCTGGGCAAAGCAATAGACGCAATCTACATAGACTTCTGTAAAGCCTTTGATTTAATGGTACATGACAAACTACTCCTAAAACTAAAATCTAAAGTCTATCTCTGGACACCTGCATAACTGATAGAAGCATTCGTGTCAAACAGACAACAAATGGTCAAAATTGGGAGTGTCCTATCAAATTCTGTACCTGTCAACAGTGGTGTCCCCCAAGGCAGTGTTCTAGGACCAACTCATTTCATACTCTACATAAATGACTACTGTAACTACATAGCCAAAAAGTCATTAAGAATTGTTAACCTAATCTTACATAGCTTTTTCTCTGCTAATATTACACTAATAACTAGAGCATACAAAACATTTGCTAGACCAATACTCGAATACAGCTCATCAATCTGGAATGCACATTACGTATCTGATATTAATACAGTTGAGAAAGTCGTATTAATACAGTTGAGAAAGTCCAGAAATATTTCACAAGAAGAGTTCTCCACTCCTCTACTCGTTGCAGAATACCTTATGCCACCAGTGTTGAAATTCTAGACCTAGACAACCTAGAACTATGCCACTTTTGGTCCGATCTAAGTATAGTATATAAAATCATACATTGCAATGTCCTACCTGTCGATGAATACTTCAGCTTCAACTATAACAACACAAGAGCAAACAGTAGATACAAACTCAAGGTTAATCGCACCAAACTTGATTGCAGGAAATACGACTTCAGCAACAGAGTGGTCAATGTCTGGAATACTCTACCTGACTGTATGGTTTCTTCCTCAAACCATAAAAACTTTAACCTTAGACTGTCTACTGTTGACCTCACCGCTTTCCTAAGAAAGGGGTGAGGTCGGCGTGCATAAGAGCACCAACGTGCCTACCATCCCTGTCCTATTATTTCTTTTTATTTTTTTATTTTTCTTATATGTATCCATATATTCATAACTATGTTTTTATTTATACCTATTATCTTGTAAGCAATTGACAAAAATAAATAAATAAAGAGGAGGAGGAGGAGGGGGAAGAGAGAACAAGCCAATATGGAGACGTGGGCCATGCAAGTGAGTGAGGAGAAGTAAAGGAATAGCCAGAAGAAGGAAAGCAGCATTGTTGCCAATAGGTAAAAAATAAGCAATACAAAGTGGGGTTGTGAGTGAACAGGCAAGCAAGGCAGGAGCAGGGAGTTGAGAAAGATGGCAGAAAGTTGATGGCATGCAACAGCTGGATGACTTATTCTCAACATAAACGTACGGGACAGAGCTTATAATGCAGTCCTTGAGGACCATGTATATGTTCTTTTTGAATTTTCCTTCTCTGAGATCAGACAGTGAGAATCTCTTTTGGAAGGCCTGTCTTCAAAGGCTACTAGGTACAGCCATGAAATGTGCTATGAGCAATTCATGGAATGCTTTGACACCACAGGCATCCATGGTATTTCAACTCCCTAGCCAGCCATGCAGTTGTAAAAAAAAATATTCCTTAGTAGGGAAGAAGGAAGACTAGAGAAGGATGTTTCCTTCTGCTCTGCTGAAATGAATTCATTTTCTTCAATGTCTTTGGCACTGGAAGGTCTAAGATGAGTCTGTTGCACTGATTGTTCAGGATCCTTTGTGTACCAATAAAAAAACTGTCTATCAGAAAAAGTCTTTGGGCAAGCAAATACCAACTTCCCTCTATCTACTGGAATCTGTGATAAGTTAATATTTGTCCATGGTCTGAAACAGCCAACTTGCTAGGAATGAAAAATAATGACTCCTGTGTCTGGCTTCAGAGAAAAGAAGCAGCTTGTGCTATTTTGTATCTCACAAAGCATAAATGTTTTACATCATCATTTAGTGAACAGGGTTGATATTCTTCTTGAAATGTCATATGGACTATTCAGTATATTTTTTAAAAAATATAACAGAAGAGAGCAATGCATATTAAGCTGTGTACGCATCTTTCGTCACTATAGTCTACATGGGTTTTGCTCTCATGGTTACCAGGATATCATTGCAGTCCCCCAGGATGGCTTAAGGCGCCATAGCTCATTTTGTACGTCAATTACAAATGCCTTCTCATATGCTTCAGAGAGACGGAGGGAGGGAGGTAAGGAGAGAGAGAGAGAGGGGAGGGAGAGGGAGAGAGAAAAAGAGAGAGAGAGAGAGAACACTCCATATTTGTGTTCTGTTTTGAATGTATGTCTTAGCAACATTCCTAATAAAGATCTGCTGGCAATATGAAGCCTTGTTTACAGATGCCCAAAGAAAAATACTTCCCTCTGATTAAGCTGGAGGATAATTATCCACAACTAGTGAATTGGATGTTTATTACTTAGTAAGTAAAACAGGTGGGAATATTTATGTAGAACAGAATTGTAACTGTTCCTGGTGCCAGAATAAACAGGTGCACATTTTTACTGACACAACAAACAAAACTAAACAAATAAATAGTTGATAGGGGTATATTTTAAAAAGATACAACTTTGGCAAAGGAAGTCAAAACATTTTATTTTTATTTTTTATTAGGAAAGCAGTTTGTAATGACAGGTAGATACTCTCTACCTTAAAAATATAACCCAAGCAAAAACAGTACCTTATCAGTTCATGGAAGAAAAAAGGGTGTATTTTCTCTTCATTTGTTTATCCTGTCCTCTGTTCCTTTTTCTTTCAATCCAACATTTCACAATCAATGAACATTTAAAGTTAATTAAATTTACTTAAGAAAGGCTTGCATTTCTTTCTATTAATGCATTTTGTTGATGACTATCAACTATTACTACAAAATGATTCTGTCCCTCCACAAGATGATGCCACTCTTCTATAAATATATTTTTCTATTGAAAAATAAAAAATTCATTCAATATTTCATTCAGGAAAAGAAAGTAACCTGTACACCAAATATAGTTTTCAAGAGAGAGAAAAAAACACCTTCTTTTGGACATGATTGAAGCTAGGTTCATAATGTGATTTTGAAGTAATAACCTAAGTAGTTTGAATGTTCCTAACATTTGTTTATACTTTAATGTGGCTTATTTTAGCTTTTTTTATTTTTGCATTTCCAAACTTTTCATTTTTCAAATGTTGTTAATCTGATTGAGCATTCTACTGATGGAAAAAGATAGGTTTAAGGATGTAAGGATGGATCAGGCCAAGACTTGCTTTAGCCCAGCATTTTATTTCTCAGATTGGCAAACCACAATTGTTGATGTTGCTCACAAGCAGGAAGTCAAGACATTCCTGTCTCCTACATTTGTTCTCTTGCAGGAGTTAGCATGTTGTGTAAAAACTAAGCCTTTCAAATTCAGAGAAGCTGTGGTTGTTAGAAGGCAGTATTGTAGGCCAATTCTGCCCACTGCCAGGAGTTCAGTCCTGACCAGCTCAAGATTGACTCAATTTTCCACCCTTCCAAGGTTGGTAAAATGAGGATCCAGATTGTTGGGGGCAATATGCTGACTCTGTAAACTGCTTACAGAGGGCTATAAAGTACTGTGAAGTGGTATATAAGTCTAAGTGCTATTGCTATATTGCTATTCAAATTAGTGGCCATCACAATCAATTGTAGCTATGAATTCCACATGTTAATTATGTGATGAGTGAAGATGTAATTTTTTTCATCTATTGGAAATGTTATCCCAATTGCAAATTCATGAAATGACTTCTGGTTCTTCTATTTTGACTGAGTGAGAAAAAAAATATCCATGTTTTCTACATGATAATGTATACTTCATTCTAGCCACCCTCATTCACCTTTTTTCATGAGAAACAGATTCATTAGTATTCTCATAAATTGTGAGTTCTAGGATGCCTATCATTTGGGATTTTTCCCTTAGCCACATTTTAAAAAATAAAAATAATAATAATAAAAAAATATTATTATTAATAATAAAATAATATTAATAAAATAATAATTATATCTCTTCTCAAGTGCAAATAGAACCATACACTGTATTCTAGTTGTGGACATGGCATAGATTTGCATAATGGCATTATAATTGGCAGTTTTATTTTCAGCCTTTTTGTTAATGATCCCTAGCTTGGAATTGAACTTTTTCAAAGCTACTGCACATTAGGATGATATCTTGGATGAGCTAATCAATACCATCCCAATGATTTCCCTGATTTTAGATATCTCAGATACCTCAGACTGAGCAATGTATAAGTGGAAAGAGATCTGGGCTGGTGGTTGCTTTGATATTTATGTCACTTTACACTTACTTAAATTGATCTGTGTTTGCCATCTAATTGACCATTTACCCATTTTTAAAAACAAAATATCCTATGGACTTGGCCAGCTCACTTCAACTCAAAGTCAAGATTATTAATATGGCCTCACAAGCAATACACATTTCACTCCATATGGAGATACATCTATTATAAATCATCCAGCATCTATGGTGCAGCTGACACCTGTAGGTGTGCAGTAATGCCATGGAATAAAAACTTGTAGATCTGACACATTAGGGAATACAAAGGAAGAACAAAGAGATAGACAGTTTTCTGGTTTTTTTGGTTGAGCAAGTATTTGGGCCTCTCTTCTAACCTGAGTTATCTTGCCCACTGATGGTTCTGACCTTGACTTTGACATCATACTTTCCTGATCACTTGCAATATAGTTTGTCAACATCCTGACTACAAACTCCAACCAGTGAAGTTTTTAAAGCAGCATTATAGGATGATGCCTTTGAAAAGCCCAGTGTTCAACCATTTTTTTCAAAGGTTTCTAAATATATTTCATCCTGCTTCCTGGAAGTCTAAAGCAATAATCAATCTTTTCCCCCTTCTTTTTCTTTAAGCTTAACCTAACAATTTGATGCATGTTAGTCAGCATGAAACATGTGTTTGTCAATCTTATTTTCTTGGAAGAAAAGATGGGAAAGCGTATCAAAGGCTCTAGAATAAAATTAATACCTAAACTGGAAAAGGCTATGATGTAATGGAGAACAAGATCCAGTAATCTGATATTCCTAACTCTAATTCTTAAACCTGGATGGCTGCTGAATGGCAGGAAAGGGATACATAGACTAAGGATTGTACAGATATTTGGGAACATAAATATGCTCACCCAATGTATACATTCTAAGTAATTATTAGTAATTAGTAATAGTATGTAATAAAATCTCTGCAATTCAATCTCTCTTCTAATTTAGGCAGAATACATCTTATTCTTCATACTAATGGTAGTAACCCAGAAACTTTAAGCAACTGTCTTGAGCAAATATTTTCTGTATTTCAGACACTATTACTATTGTTACTATTACAAACAGGTCTAACCAGTCTGCTTTTAATATATTCTTTTCTATAAAAGACTTTGGATATAGTAGCCATCAGATTCTCATCATTTACTTCAACTGCTGACAGACCTGCTACTGTCTGTAGGAAAAAGAGCCTAATTATGGCATTTAGTTCCCATTTCAACTTTATCTCCCGGCCATTAATATTTTGGGACAGTCTAGGGCAGTTGAAAAATTAAGACCAAGGCAAGCCTTGTTGCCTTGAATGGGTGTGGCTTGGGATTAAACTAAAACTGGGCAGTGTTTTTAAGTGGCTGGGGAATGTCTATCAAATTTTCATTTAAAAGAAAAATAAGCTTTTGCCAAGTATTATGTATAATTAATTTTCAGTGCAGTTAATACAAGAGGCTGAACTAGAAGACCTCCAAAATCTCTTCCAACCCTATGATTCTATGATTTCTATATCTTGGGACCGCAGTGGCACCAGTAGCTCTGTCTTCTGGTAGAGTGAGACAGTTCCCCAGACGGTGGAGAAGAAAGTCTGGCAAATCAATAGCAGGCCAAACTTGACTGCTACAGAGCCCCATTCTATCAATTTTTATTCTTGCGTTCCTTGTTTCCCAGTGTCAGTATTTTGATGGGATCTTCAGAGTGGAGACTGTGATTGGCTCCCTATGCTACTATAGTTTCTATCTCATATCCATAATACCTTGCTGCAAGGACTTGTTCAGAACTCAGCTTCAGGATAGGAGTTGAACAGCTAGAACAGCCAGCCTGTGGGAGAGAAGTTGAATGAGATGGAAAGGGTACTTCGAAGAACTATTGTGCTTGTAAGTCATGCACTTGAAGAGGAGTTTCATATGCCCTATTTCTATTTTTTCCCCAGAAATGGCTGTTACAAAACCAATACATATTCTTTTGCTTTTGCCACATTATTTTCAAATGCTATTGTAAGTGGTTTGTAATATTTATAAAGGTAGTCCTCAACTTATAAACATTCATTTACCAACCATTCAATGGTACAACAGTGTGGGAAAAAGTGACTTATGACAGATCCTCATGCTTGCAACCATCACAGTGCCCTCATAATCCAGATACTTGGCAGCTGACATGCATTTATGAGGGCTGAAGTATCTTGGAGTCACATGATTGCCATTCTAAGGATACTTCCAACTAACTAAAGCCAATGGGGATGACCTGGGTTTGCTTAACAACCACAGGATTTACTTAACAACTACAGCAAAAAAAAGGTCATACAATTAGAGAACACTCCCTTAGTAATGGAAATTCCAGGCTCTATGGTGATCTTAAGTTGGAGCCTCTGTATTGCATGTTTCTGCTGTCTTCTACAGGACTCTATTTCCATTTTTCATCATAGAGTTTTCCGACATCAAGCTAAAATTGCAGAAGTACATTCAGCAAATTTCAACAGGCTCTGAAAGCAGGAACAGGGGAAATAATTATTCTGAAGCCTCCTGGATTGTTTCTATAGCATTCTTAACAAATGGGGGTTCTTAAGAATATTGAAGTGTGGAGGGCTGGTGTAAATCCCTAAACTTATTCCTTTCTCTGGACTCCAATATGCTCCAGCTATATTTTGGGATATACTCCAATGCTCAATGCAAACAACAGTAGTCCAATCTTAGCATTCTTATGTGAGGATTACTTGTTTATCACTTTCCCGGATCAATCATTCATCAGAGATGCACAATCGTAAAGATAAATGCTACAGGAACATAACTTCATGGTGACTCATGCTGCAACTTTCTGCAAGACAAATGTTTGCTGTGACTCATGCCACAACTTTTGGTGAAATCCAAGCATCTCAATTACCAAGCAAAGGAAACGAATGCTATTAGCTGGTTTTAAAGTCCTGCCATTCTGAGTAATACCAAAAGCTGAAAGAAAAGAAAGCAGCACTGAGCTTTAATTGTTCGAGGATAGGCAAGAAAAGTCAAATAGCTATTACTTCCCCAGGATGCTAGAGCAAGCATTTGGATCATGGTCCATAGAGACTTGTACAAAGTCAATTGGCAAAGCAATAGTAAAGAGAAAAATGCTTTTATGTTTCTCCATTCCCAATTATCCTCAATTTCAGAGAGAGAAAAATGAGTTCAGTGAAATTATCATAATAACATTGCTATTGCATTTTTACTATTGTGTAAGCATTCTCTCAAGCAGTCTGCAGCCTTTCTGGTGTTGGATGTTATAACTAAACCATAAGGAAAGGCTTCAGGAAAAGCTCTCTTAAGTAAGGGAAGATGCAAAACAAGGGAAAGTCATGAAACAACAACATCAACATCATCAACAACATCAAAATAAAAGAATGTAAGCAAGAATGAGGTGCAGAACCATGAAGCCTCTTTCTCAGGGTCAGAAAATTTTCATGAAAAATGGGCTAACACCTATTATTAGTTTTTTACAATGAAATAAGAGATGGTTTGGGAAAGAACCATCAGCTAGCAAGAAGTAGTGCAAGGTGTTCATGGTTCCTAAATGTATTATTCATACCACAACAGGACAAAGTAGCACTTGTCACCAAATGTTTTGAAAGCTCTGGACCACAGTTGTGTAAAATCTAGCTAAAACTGTCTTTGAGAAATATCCAGAAATGGCACTTGTTCAAAATCCAGTCAATTAGCAGAGTCCATAGAAGAATCAAAAGTGACAAAGCTGCACTCCTTTGAACACATATGGTGTTACTGCATGCAGAAACAGGGCATAGCTTCAGTTGCACAGCCAGAGCTCATCTTCTCTCTTTGGACATTGCTAGCTAAACTGCTAATTGCTGTTAAAGACCCATCCTAACAACTTTCATAGGCTCATAAACCATGCAGTGATTATTTTGGAAAAGATCTTGGATTCTTTCCTGTCAAAGTTTATTTATTTATATTTATTTATATGCCCTATTTCTTAACCATTCATCTCCCTCAGAGAGGGGCCCTGGGCAGTGTACAATCCAATCCAATGCTAATCCTTTTTCTTTTTTAATTCGATTTAGAATCCTGGTATTGGCAATTATGAGACATAAGTGGAACTACAACAGAACAATTTTTATGAAATCACACAGGGAATGCAATGCAAGCTAAAGAAAGTCCTGATATGTTATCACTTCTCTAAAACAATCACTTCTGTGGTCTCCTGTTGAAATCCAAGCAGAAATGGACAAGATTCAGCAAGGAAAAAAAATAAATCTAGCCTAGATCTTATGAGTCCAGGAAGTTACTGGTTTTTGTTTTGTTCTCAGAACTATATTATTATTTAATATAGGTTCACCCTCATTTTTACTATTTGTTGTAAAAATGGGTGGTTATTAAAAAAAATAAACATATATTAAGATGTTTATAAATAAAAATGTAGATTGAATCATTTTGGTTCCTCTGTGTTTTTTTTTTTTTAAAAAAAAAACAAATTGTTCTTGTTGGAGTTACTCTGATTCAAAACATCTGTGATATTATTAGACAGATTCAATCCATCATCAAGGTCACTTACTCCTTACATTTCCAAAAAAAACCCTCATTTATTGAATGTGTTGCCATAGTGACCCCATATATTTAAAACCTCACCTGCGATTACCATGTTTCCATTCTTGTTTTTCTTCTCTTCAAATTTTCCACAGGTAATAAATGACCATTTGTGTTACCTTCCTTTTTTTGTTGTTGT
This sequence comes from Bungarus multicinctus, assembly GCA_023653725.1. Lineage (NCBI taxonomy): Eukaryota > Metazoa > Chordata > Lepidosauria > Squamata > Elapidae > Bungarus > Bungarus multicinctus. The sequence goes on from CM042838.1 coordinate 81,664,914, forward strand.
TGTTATTTTGAAAGGTTTGAAAGGCAATGAATAGAAGGGAAGAAAATGCTTCGTCCTTTATTTTCCACTTTGACATGTACCTACAGTAAGATAAGTATTTTTCAAAAGTATAAAAAGGCCAGGTCCTGGTCTTTCAGAAGCTCATTATTTGGATTCTGTAGGGAGAAATAAATAAAAATAAAAAATAAAAATCTATATTAAAAATCAACATTTTAAGAAATCCTACTATCATCCACTGATGACCTTTAAGGAACTTAGTCACTCATAAATGGAAAAGCTTTTTGTATATGTCAATGTGTATTATTACAAAAACAAGTAACAGGCCCACAAGCTTTTTAAGATGCACCATTCTCTTTCATTCAGACTTGGCCCTTGGAGTATCAATAATTTAAGTCTGTAAGCGCTTGGTTATTCAGCCTCTGATTTGGTATGCAAAGCAAGGAACCTCTATAACTATACAGCCCTCCTTCAAAATTTGGTTTTGCATAATTAATATTGTGCAAGGGACCATTTTGTTTTCTGGCACCATTTTGTTACCATGACAATGGTTATTGTTTAGAAACCAAAAATGTTATTGCAGAAATGTATTATTGAACACAGAAACATTGGAAGACCACACTCAAGGTTTTTTAAAAAAATCATAAAGAAGGGCCATTCTGGTCATTTCATAAACATTTTTTAGTTATGAAATCTACAGGCTCATCTGAGATGTGAATGAATATGAAAATGCATCAAGCATGATTCATTTATTAAACTCTCATGAAGAACTTTCTTTTTAAAGGAACGCACAATGTGCTTATTTAGTGTTTGATACATAGGATCATGGATTCCCACCCCCTTCTTTTAATTGAAAGAAATTAATGCATTGAAAGAAACTGTGGCATTTGGCTAAAATTATAGGTGAATATTTGAAAAGTTTTTTTTTCCAGTGTCGTTAATCTCAGTAGAAAAAAGACATCAAGTAGGTAATACGCTTTTTTTTTAACTAAACATAGCTATGTTGGCTATAGGATAAAGAATATTAAGATGTTCCACATAGAATAATATATATTTGTGTTTGTGTGTGTGTGTGTGTGTGTGTGTGTGTATTATTACCACTGCTGCTAAAAGTGGTGTCTTATATACTTTCTCTCTTTGCTGTTCTATCCACATAAAACTTAAGCATGCTACCTATTTTCAAATATCACTGAGGTAATAATATTGCAGTATAAAATTCCCTTTCCCCAACTTCACTCTGCTATAACCTATAACACTATAGATCTTGCTGAACTGTATTTCCCAGCATTCTTAAGCAATATACATATTTCTAAATTTACCAATAGACTAAAACAGCAATTTGGAAGATTTCAAAGAGAGACTTTTCTTAAGGAAGATGGCATTTGGATATAACTTATATGACTTTTTAGGATATTTCCAATATGACATTTTCCTAAAGCAAACTGTGGTCTTTCCTATTGGCCAAATGGCTGTTTGATGAACTGAAGGAATGTAGTTGTGGTGGGAATTCTTAACTAAAATAATTACCATCCACAAGTCTACCACTGTGCTTTGTGACATTTTGTGGAGAGGTTGGTTTAGCATATTCATGTCTATAATCCTCTGTACATGCATTATACTCTCACTTCACCCCAGTACAGCCAATGGACCTGCATTAAATTTATATTTTAAAAGCTCATCATACAAGTAGGTTGGAGTGAGCAATATTTACATGAAAAAGGGAGTTTATGGCAGTCACCAAATTCCTATGCCATCTTTCCATGAGTCTTTTGGCAAGTTAGGAAAATGTACTTGTCACTGGCCCAAATTAGAAGTTATTTATTTTTATTTATGTCATATGATCACTGAATGAAAGTCCCATGTTCCATTTATCATTAAAAAAATTTCCCATAAGTTAGAAATAATTGAACTCCTTCCTCAAATCAATATAAGCTCCAAAATGTTAAATGTTAAACTATAAAACTCTAAAGCTTGCATTAAGACCAAATCAGATCACAAAGATATCAAGGTAAATGATTTAAGTAAAAACATAGGTGAACAGGTCCCTTCAGCTGGTGCCAGAAGCTTAAAAGTGTAAAAGTCTACATGTCAATCATAAGTGAACAAAGCGGGAATTCTCAATGTGCTTTGCTTATATCAAGAATGGTGTCCTTTGGGTCTTCTCATAGTAAATTCCCTATAGATGTAGAAAGCTAAAACAAGTATTATAAATATAAATATATGTCTCCTGCCTTCCACAAACATTAGCAGATGAGAGCTGAGAAGGAAAAAGAAAAGGCTTGGATTTATTCTCTATATAATATAGTTGATTACCAACTACATATAGCCACAAAGAGGCCAAAAGGATGCAACATGATTTGTTTATACTTGCATCATGATATACTTGCATCATTGTTTATACTTGCATCATGATATTTTACAAACTATGCAAGAGATGGAATATCTGTCTTGATCGCTTTAAAATAGGTTAAGGTTCCATTTTATTGTTAGCTGAAGGATTTTCCCTGGAAATTTGAAATATTCTGCTGACATATAATATCTCTACTTAATGTGAATTATTTTACAGGAAAAGTATTTTCTTATTTCCAAGAATTGATTCTGCCACAGATAATGAAATGTTACAGGTTGGCATGATTTCTCATTTTTACAATTATGTTATACGAACCCTGGGCATTTTAATACATGGAAAGGAATTTCAAAGGAAAAGCAGGCAAGTCTGCATTGCTCACTCATAAAATTTAGACTGACTGGCTTAATAGTATGTTTGAATTTTATTAATTAGAACAAATAATAGATTAGTAAGTTTTATGATTTTAATAACGGTGATTATAGAGTTTTATGCAGCTTAACTAATCATGTACAGATATGCTTAGTATAATGACATTGTTTCTCTTTTTGAGTACAGCTTTTGGTACATGATAACCTTCTAAAATAAATTTCTCCAACAGTAAGATAAACCAGTTGTTATATCTGGCCAGAAATTGAGTTTTCAAAATCATTTTCAAGATAGAATTTTACTGTCTATTGTTCCATTTATTCCAGTAATTAGCTAGATCTATAATTGATCTCTCAGGTTCATTGACAGTTAGCAAGTGAGAAATAAGGAACAAGAGTGAACTTCCTAAAATGGGAAGTGGCAAAGAATGACCTTTCAAGCTACTATAATGATCATTAAGAAAGAAAGGAATTAGTACAATGGCTCTGATGCCACCTTGACTTGAATATTTAATGGCTTGAAAATAATGAGACTAGAGCATATGAAAACATTTTCTATGTTTGATACTATCATAATTTACATTTAAAGTTTTCCTCCACATGTTTTTGACAAATTTATAAGCATAGAGATCAATCAATGAATCAATTAAGTCATCAAATATGTATATAATGAAAATAAATTGTAGCCCATGATACAATATTTATTTGTTTGTTTGTTTGTTTTCATATAGTTACTGGTCTCTCCCTTTAATATAAAAAAATAAGTGATAATGTACCTTGGGTTGCCTTTAAGTCCAAAGTCTCCCAAACCTTTCTAAACTTGGGAAATGAAACAAATTTATCTTATATATCCTACTCCAGCTGTTTTTATACTACTATTGTGATGGTACCAGGATGATAGATCAGAACTCTTATTGTAGGATAATTAGTAAAATATGGAAGGGGGAATTAAGTTTAAATTTAATTAAAGTTAAAATCAAGCTATGACTTGGAATTTTATGAAGTCTGGGAGTCTTTCAAAATAAATAGTTATAAAAATTGACATGGCATCTTCAGTTGTTAAATCATTAGTCAACTCTCCTCTTTCGCTACAACTTGATGATTCCAAGGTTATGAAGCATGTGAAACAGCCACAAAAGTAGCAAATTTATCATTTACTTAGGAATTTCAAGTGTGTTCTTATTGCCTCTTCTCAATTATGTTCTAAATTTAGCCTTGGTGATGCTTTATCAAAGCAGTAGCTCCAGTGAAATATGTCACCTCTAAAATCTGGTATCAATCCAAAGTGTTTCTCACAGTTTTATTGTTTACCATATTGTTAGGTGTCACTAATAATAGGAATTGGTTTAAAGTAAACATTTAATAGTTCCACATTTCTGCAGTGAATATTTATTTATTTATTTATTTATTTATTATTAAGATTTATATACCGCCCTTCTCCCTAGGGACTCAGGGCGGTGTACAGCCAAATCAAACCCCAAACAATACAAAAATTAAAAAGACATTAAATAGTGGCTGTTAGATTAATACAACCCTCCCCCCGAAATTAAAAACCCAATTAAAACCCAATTAAGGAGACAATTAAAACTATCTCAGCCCAGGCCAGCCTGCTCAAAGAGTCAGGTCTTCAGCGCACGCCTGAAGGCCCTGAGGTCCGTGTTGGTGCGTAGTTCAGGCGGCAGAGTATTCCAGAGGGCAGGGGCCCCACAGAGAAGGCCCTACTCCTGGGGGCCGCCAGGCGACACATAGTGGCCGACGGCACCCGGAGAAGGCCCTCCCTGTGAGAACGCACCGGTCTGCTGGAGATCACCGGCAGAATGCGGTCCTGCAGGTAACCTGGCCCAGTGCCATGGATCGCCCTAAAGGTCAAAACTAGAACCTTAAAGTGCACCCGGAAAGCCACCGGCAACCAATGCAGCTCGCGCAGGAGAGGCGTCACATGGGAGCTACGTGACGCCCCCATGATCACCCGCGCGGCCGCATTTTGCACCAGTTGGAGTCTCCGGGTGCTCCCCACAGGGAGCCCCATGTAGAGAGCATTGCAATAATCCAGGCGAGAGGTGACAAGGGCATGAGTGACCGTGCGCAGGGCGTCCTGATCCAGAAAGGGCCGCGGCGTTTTACCAGATCCAGCGGACCTGGTAAAACGCCCCCCTGGAGATGGCCGCAATATGATGTTCTAGTGACAGCCGTACATCCAGGAGGATGCCCAGATTGCGAACCCTCTCTGAGGGGGGCAAAATTTCCCCCCCAATAGCCAGCGAAGGTGTCAGCTGGCTATATCGGGGCGCCGGGCACCACAGCCACTCGGTCTTGGATGGGTTGAGCCGGAGCCTGTTCCCGTCCATCCAGTCCCGCACGGCCTCCAGGCACCGGGACATAGCCCCCACAGCATCGTTGGGATGGTCTGGGGTGGAGATGTACAGTTGGGTGTCATCTGCATACAGATGACACCGCACCCCAGGATCACGAATGATTTCGCCCAGCGGCTTCATATAAATGTTGAACAAGAGAGTGAATAACTTATCCATAGACTGGACATACAGTTGAATCTGTTGTCTTCTTTTTCATCATTACATAAGGTAAGAGATTAACTCTCATTAATATTCTTTATTTATTTATCAAATTTATATAGCTGCCCATCTCATCAGAAAATACTCTGGGCAGCATACAATGATCATGTTTTTTTATGACGTAAGAATACATCATACAAAATTAAAAATAGGGACAATAATTATTTTAAAATTAAAATATTTAAACATTAAAATATTATTTACAAATTAAAATACACAAACCATAAAGAGAATGCATAACTAGGGCTTCAGGAACATTAGCAGGAATGGAGCTAACCTACCTACTTCAAGGATGGGGGAATGTTCCATAAACAAGGACCATTTTATTCTTTTCATTCCCTCTGTGGATTCTATTTACATTTATAAGGAATTTTGCTTCCTCATACAAGCCAGCACATAAACACATGCAATTTTAGACATTTAAACATTACTCCTTTTCTGATTCGGGCTTGTTATATAAATGTTTTAAAGCTATTTCTCTTTTGTCCTGTCATTCTTGTTCCTTAGAGGTCTTATTTCTCAATCAGAAGAAAATTTTGGTTACATTCATCTGTTCTTTTTGTGCTTTCTGAGTAGCTTTTTAATAAAAAAAAAAAAAAGGAGCTAGATTGAAATATGTATGAAAGATTTTTTTTTTCCTAGGGTGAGCCATTTCTTGGAGTAGACATTTTGACAAGGTGCTGTATAATAGCAGACTCGCTACTGTATTAACCCCCTGACTACTGTTTTCAAATTCTATTTTCCATAAACACAACAAGAATAATGTTAATTTGGCTTTCTGCAATATTGATCTTTATAATACTGTTCATCCCAGAAGGGGTAGCATTGTTTGTAGAGATCATTGAAGCAGAAGCCCCAAACTAGCCGTAATAATACAAGACTCCAGATATCCTCCTTGTATCCTGTTATTTGTTTTTATGTAGCTTTACAAATACATCGGGAGTGGGGGGCAGGCGAGGGGAATGATGGCTTAAGAACAATCTCATTTCCCTCATTAAACTGTTAATATTTTTTTTCTTTCTATTATGGGACTATTATTACTGGGTTTAGTTAATCTGTGCTTTAGGAAGTTGACACAAACTCCATCCTCAAATTAATATTGCATTGATGTGCATAGTTGGGAAAAATATGTGATAATTAGCTCACAAAAAGTTGCACTATCATTTTCAGAGGTCTGCTGCCATGAGAAACACGAAGTGTTTCTGTAGATCCAAATGCTTTCTAAAATATGAGTCATGTTCTTGCCTTTCAAATAAAAATTCATGATTGCACATTTCTCATCTTTGTAGATGCTTGTCCCAAACAAATCTTCCCAAAATTCTCTATATAATTTCAAACCAATATTTCAGAATTAAAAACAGAAATATTTTTGTGGATGGACAGGGAGGGCTACAAGAGAAATCTGCTCCTGTCAACATTACAGTCCAGATTAAAATGACTCAGTTAGAAAGTATCACCTAACTATTCCTGCAGCCCTAAGTTTTAGATTACAAAATTGTGTCATCAATGCCAGTACACACATTTATAAATTACACACATTACTATATAAAACAAAGTCATTATTGAAATATTGGAGTTCAACTCTTAAAATACCCAGCCAGCATGGACAAGGAATTACAGGAGAGATTTGCAGTCCAAAACATGCAGAAGACTTCACACTGAGGAACATGGATTAAAAGGCAACCGAGCCTCATGTATCAAGTTAAGGAACTATAAATCAATGACTAGTCCAAAGTCATTCCACGATCCCTCAAAATAAGAGTCTGAAACATAGTGTTAAAGAAAAGCAATTAACACCATCTCTGAGAAAAATCCATAATGGTTTCTCTTAACATGCAAAAATTGTAGCTTTTCTGAACACATTTTGTATTAAAAACTGGAGTTTCAAATAAGGAAATTGTTCCATGCGTATTAAATCCACAGTTCCACATTTTATTTTACCTCTCCTTTTATTTATGAACAAAAGACAATTAGCATTGATCTCTTTCTTCCAACTTTCTCTCTGCAGTAACAACTCACTAAAATAGGTCAATTTCCATGACTGAGTGTGGACCTGATCCAGGATCTCCACAGACTTAGCCTAATTCCACCATGCACCACACTCACTTTTAGAGACATTGTAATCTCTTCACACCAGGTTGGGACCAAAATGGATCAGAAGTGTTATTTTTAAAATTTTTCTAATCCTATTTGCAATGATTTTTCCCTGCTAATTGAGCTAAGGAATTTTCTCTTGTGTGTGTGTGTGTGTGTGTTCTATTTTGCTAAATGCCAATTAATCTTTTGAAGGTGGAAGCTAAATGCCCCTGTTATTGTTCTCTCCTGTAGGACTTGGTTTATTCTTGCCATTGATATGTAGATCTTTAAGTGCTATCATCTTTGCCTGCTTATGCTTAAAATGAGACCTTTTTCAGTTCAGCTCACCTCCTGGCGTTTTTACAGACATGCTCATATAATTAGTAATGTAAAGGCTTTCGTTGGAATGCTTTTTCAACTGTCCAGTTTAGCCTACAGAATAGTATTTCTTGGTGATCTCTCCAAATTAAGTACTAACCAAATTTGATGCTGCTAACTCTGTTGTGTTCAGCCAAAATTGTCAAAGTGAAAGGACCTCTGAATTAAATTATTTTGCCAGAAATATTTCACTTTCAACCAATCATATTCATATTTTCTTCACTAATTTTTATATAAGGAAAAAATCAAAGCAATATAAATAAGAATAATAAATTCAAAATAGCATAGATGATCGCAATGTTTAAACCAATATGTCAGTGACATTAGACAACACAAAAGAAAAACACTCAAACCTGGGATATAAGAGTTGTGCAGTGTTATTGACCAGGCCTACAGCTATTTATACATTCAATAAAATCAAGTCTAATAGACTTTTCTGGGTTGCACCATTTTAGGATCAACAAGAAAACATATTCTCCCCAATTCTTTCTTTTTTAAAATCTCTACAGCAACACAAACAACAAAGGAAAGAATGCTGCCAACACTTTTCTTTTTAATGCAAGACATTCTTTTTTCATTGTGGAATTCCCTACTGCAAATTGCTTCTCATCTTCACTGTGGTCTGAAAGTTTTACCATACATATTTATTGAAAACATTAAAATGTTACAAAATCTTACCCTGTTATTTGTAAATGTTCTTACATAAGACTTTTCTTCTGATCCAACTGTAGGCTTCCTCATTTTCTAGTTTTTTTGGAGGGAGGTGCAAAAAAGGAGAATCTTTCTCTTTCTGTCTTCCCTGAAGTGCAGAGGTAGCTATACTTCTGAGCTTAGCAAGATGATTCAGAAGATAGACAGGCGTTGAATGGGCATCCCATTCCTGAAAAAATTTCCTTCAGAGACTTTTTCATGTTACTTGGCAGTAAATGTCATAGATGATTTGATGCACAATTATCTCTGAATCTGCTGCAAAGGCATTGCTTGGAACGTGTACTGTTTTAAAATTTGGGGAGCTAAAGGAATCTCAATGAGAGATTACTAGATTGTGATTTACATTCATCATTGGCAAAACCAACATTTTGATTATATCAATAAAGTTCTCCTTTATTCTTGACTTCACCACTGCCTGAATCAAGAATGTTTTTATGTTGAACATAGGCAAGGCACAGGAGATAAGACCAAGTCTTAATAGCTGAAAAATTGCTTTCAAAATATGTATCAATCCTTCTCGTAAAAGTAAGATAGAACCAATGTATTCTAAAGCCAGAAGGAAACAGTAATAATTAGATAGTCTGAAAAGTTTCTATTTGTAGTACTTTTACAGAATAGGAAGGACAAAAAAGAGCAAGGGAGAAAAAGAAAGAGAGACTACTAAGACAGTAAATATGTGTCTAAAAAGTTCTGTCCACTTATGTTAAAAGATAAATGAGGTACTAAAATACATTATTGAAAATCATAATAATAAAGATATAGAAAACAATAAATATAATGATTAGTATCTTTTAAAAAGTTCAAAGAGAACAAAAAGGAAAATAAATACATTAATGTCTAATAGAATATACTTATTTGGTCAAGTTCTGCCTTAGATATATTGGGCCATATCTTTCATTGCAACCAGTCCTATCATGATTACTGACTAGAAAAAATGGGAGATACAAATCAATAAGAAAGCCAGTTTGTTGTGGGGTTATGGCACAGGATAGAAACTAGGAAACTGTAAATTCTACAGTTTAGAATTTAGGACAATCCCTGAAGTAACCTAGTTCCAAGCCATGAAGAACTTTAAAGTGATAATGAATGCCTTGAGAAGCACATTATCAACCAAGGTAGCTCACGGGTGTAATCAGCTGTAATAAAGGAGGGGGAGGATAAATAAAAATATATTGCATTATCTCAAAGCCCAATCACAAAAATATTATAATTGATGTCAATGATAAATGTGACTTGTAAGTCACATTAATTGACCAACCTTGCTTCTTTGGTGGTAACAATTTGAAAATATGAAGGTCAATAACACTTGCCTGCAGAATGTTAGTTCTGAAAGGATAACAAGTTCTCCTTGCTCTGATATTTTGATTCTGCTTGTCAAACTTATTATGAATCTTGCAAACTCAACAGGTGAACGCTGGTAATGTATGATTTAGAGTCTTTAAATTATTGTTATTTTGCTTTAAAAAAACATTGTATTCATTAACCTGATATGCTTAGTTTACTAAGCAATATGTTCTCCTTCCTTTTCTATGCTTAAGAATCTAAACACTTTACATTTTCCAAAGATTATTCAAGCAGATGACAGTGAACTATACTTCAGCTAAAATGCAATTAATTCAAACTTTCCTCAAACTGCTAAGAATCTTCAAAACTCACTCAGGGCAGAAAGGAATCAACAATTTCATCCTTCAAGTTTGGATGCTAGGCAAGGAATCCAGGTTTCTCAGACTGACAGGCATTTTTATAATTCCAGGTCTAATACTGTCACATTTTACAGTTCATTTCAACACGAGTGTCTTCCTTAATCAATAAGATAAACTGGGTTATTAAAGTGTCATCATATTGCATGTCTTGACATTTCTATATCAGGAGATGAGTCTGTGATGTGAATGATTTTCTGTCTTTCCTTTGATTTGATTTAGTAGAATTTAGCAGAATTTCAAAGTATGTCAAGGCAGCATTTGTTTTGGGATATCTGATTGCTATGACATAATAACCAGAGTGTTCAACTATGGAAAAACAACCATGTTTATTTGATAGATTTATATCCTTGGGCATTTGTGACAAGTAAGGAGAGGGGCAAATGGCAACATGTACATTGTGACATTGCAAAGCACCCTATATGTACTCATATGCAATATTGCATTGCAAGTGCAAAAGGAAGAGCTTCTATTATCACATTATAGCACTTCATTGTTTTGGCATCCTCCTGATCTGATACATACATTTCTATTTATATCCCTTCTTGTCTCCAGAAGCTCAGGTTAACTTTTATGGGGATTTTCTTTTGTTTTACCCTCCCAGTAAGACAGGCTGGTCTAAGAACAATTAGTCCAATGTCACCTAAGACTGAGGATTAATTTGAATTCAGATCGTCCTAGTCCAATAGTTCATTTTACAACCTACTTCACAAGTTTGCTATTAGGATGAAGTTTCCCTAAGTTCTTGGAGCAAAGAGGGCATATTAATGTATAAAAACAGATGGGAATTGTCTTAATGAGAGAGATTGTCTGCATCCTAATTAGTTTGCAGCAAGGATGGAATGTTCAAATCTCATAAGGAACTGGATGGTTATTTCTTGAATTAAAAATATCAATATTCCATTTCAGTCTCATAATTGCTGTTGAACATATAAAGAGATTTTCTACCAGTCAACTTTATTCTTCATTTTGAACATGGAGAGAGATCCATCTTGGAAACCATTTTGGATATCCCTAACAATTAATGATTTACAGTTAGATTCTTGAACTTTGCCAAGAATTTAGCCTTTAGAATATCTTGAGAATGTAGATAGCATTTGACTGGGTTACAATCACAACTAAAGAAACATTGTTGTCTCTTTGCACCAGAACAAGTTTGCTATTATTCTCCAGTTCCTATAATAAGTTTCTTTTCTGGTCAAGCTAGAAAGCCATATGCTTTTGCCAACTGCAGTACAGTTTTGGCTTTGAAATGGTTGACAAGCATTAACAAATTATTTGAACCATTTTTTAAAAAAATTTAGGCTCACTTGAATCAACATTAAATATCATAATAATAAGGAATTGATTCGTATCTAAATCCTAGCATGACTGGAATCCTTTACAAATTCCCCAACAATGTTGTATCTGCAAACTTCAGAGTAAATTAAATTTAAGCAAGTCTGAGGATTCTCAGATCACCAAAATGTTGTTGAGACACAGTTGCGATCATCCTCATCATTCATAATGCTTGCTGAGTTTGTCCACTTTTTGCCAGATATAAATTATCCCTGTCCCTCTATTTATGCTGCAGGCTGTATATATATCTAGGCAAAAGCTTCAATCAGCCCAAAAAGGCTACCTTCTAAAAAGGATGCTGTTAGCATGGTACCATGTTGACTGTGAAATTTCAGATATTTCTTTTCTCATTCAGCTGTGAAGTTGGTCCACTGTTTTCCAACACAGAGCCATTTGTAGTTCAAATAGGATGTCCACTCTTAAAAGGAGTTTCCAAAGTAGAATTTGTGTCATACCTACAGTTTTTTTTCTGAAGGCCATAACTCTGCTAAACAACTAATTCCCACAACACTGTCAACTTATTTACTAAGACTGTATTATTATTATTCCTCTCATCCTTCCTAGTACCTATCCCTTCCCACTTATGACTATAACCGTGTTGCTTGTATCTTTAAAGTTTATATTGTTTTATTTGTTTCCTAGAATGATTTGATTGCTTATTAGTAACTTATGACTATCACTAAGTGTTATATCTTATGATTCTTGATGAATGTATTTTTTTCCTTTATGTACACTGAGAGCATATGCAGCAAATACAAATTCCTTGTGTGTCCAATCACACTTAGTCAATAAAGAATTATATTCTATTTTCAAAATTATCTGTGAAGACACTCAAACTACAAGTTTAATACTACAGAGAAAGGGAGAAACATTCCCTACTATTACACCAGGAGTGGGGGAGTTGTGCAATTCAATACAAATTGGGTAGAGAACTTCCTATTGAACAAGGTCTGGGTTTTTACCTTAGCTATAGGTTGTAAGTAGAAAAGAAGTAAATAAGTAATAGCAACCTGAATGGAAAAAATATCTCTGGAAGCCTCATTAAATCCTTAACTGCTCCAGGCTTTTTTTTCTCCTGTCCCCTGCCACCCACTGATGACCTATGAATCACCAACAACTTCAGCTTCATCTTAAACCTTTTTTACATTATTTTAAACCCTAAAGCCCTTTGTGATAAGAAAAACAACAGATCAGATAAGATTACACTTTCTAAAATGATAAGCAAATTTTGAGAGATAAAGTACCTGAATTATCTCGGATCTCTATATAGTTTGTGTGTGTGTGTGTGTGTGTGTGTGTGTGTAGAAAGTGGAAGAAAAACAGGAAGAAAATTCCCTCCTTCATAATCCAGAATATTGTCTGTAAAATCCATAGTGCTTCTGTTAGTCATAATAATTGTGGTCATGTTACATATAACCAAATCTGGAGGCCAATCACTCTCTGTCAGCCCAACCCACCTCACAGGATTGTTGTTGTGGGGAAAATAGGAGAGAAAAGGATATATTGGATATGTTGATTGCCTTGAGTTATCTGAAAAAATAATAAATGTGGACAATGAATGAACAAATGAAAATGAATATATTTTAAAGGATTTCCAGATAAAACAGTAACGAGACTTTGACTAAGATAATACTAAATAATCTTCCCTTGTTTGAAGTTACTAAACTTTCTTCCTTCTCTTTTCAACATTGATCTCCTGATGTGCTTTAAACATTTCCTTTTGTCTATCATATTATATCACTGGCTTAATGAATTTGGTGAAATTTGTTGGACTTCTATGTGAACTAAATTATTGTGCCTTTATGGAGAACAAAATGCTGTTCAAACAAAATTTATTCATAACAGTTCAAACAATATGTCATTTAATATCACATCTTTTCATTTATGAAGGAAAACATCACATCTTTTAACCCCTAAATTGGGTGTCAGCAACCTGTGGGTCTGGAACTACATGAGACTCTTTGGGCCCTCTGCTGTGGGTCCCCTGTTGGGTGATCCTACTACTGGCTCCACCCCTCGCCCTCCCCTCCCAGTCACTCCTTGCCTGGCCTGAGAAAGTAAAACACAAAAAAACCCAGAAATGAGAGGGAGGGAGGGAGGGAGGGAGGAAGGGAGGGAGGGAGGGGGAGATAGAAAATTTCCCACAGAAAACACCAGGAGCCAGAAAACCTGGGTAGGTATGGCAGGGGGGGTCATGTGACTGGTAGGAGTGATGTTGATCTGGCCATGCCCTCCCAGGTTTTGTGGCTTCCGGTGTTTTCTTTTCTGTGGGAAACAGGTCCAAATGGCTCTTTGAGTGTTTAAGGTTGCAGACGCCTGCCCTAAGTGATGGATCTTCAGAAAAAGAAAGAAGTCAGGTTCATTGACTTAATCCTCTCAATCTATAATTTCTATCTACCCTTTCTACTAAGCACATTATCTATGGATTCTGCTGGAACTATGCATTCCATATTGCAAGATATTTCAGAGATTACTCAAAAGAGCTGCTTGATGATATCTCTAAATATCAGGGCTCCACACAATGGTGATCTATAGGCAATTGATCTGGTCTTGTAGATTTAAACTTCTTCATTGAATGAATGAATGAGCTGAAGCATGAACTTTTAAACATGAGATGAATATTTTAAGCAAATCATATATTTCAGTTTTAAAATGATAGAGATAGATAGATAGATAGATGATAGATAGATAGATAGATAGATAGATAGATAGATAGATAGATAGATAGATAGATAGATAGATAGATGGGAGAGACAGAGAGACAGAGAGAGAACTGACCATTATGAATAGGTGCTTTTTAAAACTTGGAGGTATAATATATGGTAGTTTTACTCTGTAAAATATCCAGTATTTTTCCTATTTGTTTCATGGTTTGATTTTATATAATGATGAGTCACATTCTATTACAAATGAATTCCTGCCAGCTTTGCCTGTAGTTCCATTTTCACTTTAAATGGATCAACATGAAAGTGAAAAAAATATTGAATTATTTGTAAAAACTCAGTGTTGGTAGATCTCCAGCATCACTAGGTCCAAATTCTAATTGCACCAGAAAAGAAAATATGGGCAAGTTAGTAGAAATGGCTTGTATTAATTTTGAAGTGTTTGAGAAAAAAACAGATATTTGGGGGGTTTTAAGGGTGAAATCAAGAAGCAACACCTTTATTGTCATAAAATACATAAACAGTTAAACTTAATTAAAATATAATAAAGAAGATGGTGATTTCTATTTAATAAGCAGTCCAGGAACTATTATACTGTTGAAATTAATTGTAGCAAATTATTCCCTAATTTTAGGTTAGAAATAGATGATCTTCATGTGTTTTCTCAGAATTTGGGTGTATCAAAATGGGTAAATAGATGAAGCTGGCCTTGTTGGCTCCATCTCTGTAACCTTCCCCTCTTAGATCTTGTTGTATGGTATGTTGAATAACATGATCAGAAATTAGTTTCTCAGGGCTTATGGGTGAGATGGATATCTGTAAAGGAGTGGAGACCAAATTGCAGCAGAGATCAGTCTTCAGATGTCAAATTCTGGTTGGCAGAGTCTTTCTGGACAAGGAGAGTTTGTAAGATCATGCATTAGCACTCCAAACAGCTGCTCTTCATTAGGAAATCACAGAAATCATGTTTTTTATGGTCAATTTGTGAGTTGAGTGGCTAGAAATTTCAAGGACTTTAATTATGTTCATGACTATAAGGTGAGCTTGTAATGAACATATGGTTTGCAAAAGCCTCACTCTCTTAATCACTATTAGATGTATTGAATGTAATAATTTTAAAGAGCAATGTTCAAATTGGCAGGATAAAAAAAATATTTAATGGAAATCTTATCTTCTTTATAAGGAGAACTTATCTGGATGAAAGAAAGCTAAAAAAAAGTTTTAAGGTTTTAAATTACTAGCAAAAAAACTAAAAATGTTTGGATATAAGAAAGCATAAATGGATAAAGGGAATAGTAATTTTGAAAAAAAATATTTTTTGGTGAAAGGTATTTTTGAAAATATTGGAACTTAATAAACAAATGGACTGGACATTCATGAGAATGTTGTTTGTTTAATATTAAAGAAAGCAAACAATAGGTGGATTTTACAAAACAAAGATAAAGGTAATTTAAAATTGTCTATATGGAGCGTCAAATGAGACTAAAATATTAAGGACATAGAAAGGCAAACAGAAAAAAAAAGTGGGGAAACCTGCTTTATATTTTCCCTCTTTCATACTTTCACTTTTGGATTACAATATTACCATAGCAACAACCAGAAAATTGGCAAAAGCAGATAATGGGGAGAGAGGATCATTAGAGGAAACTACAGAAAGGGGATCACCCAAGAATGTTCCTACAATCAGAAGTTATGCTGATTAATGAATACAGTAGATATGTTGTAAGGACATTTGTATGGGTTTAAAACTCTGAGATTGGTGTTGTTATGACACTGGGAATTTATCATATTTACAAAGAACTTACAGACAGACTAATGAACTTTTCTTATGAAAATTGGTGTCAAATATGGAATTGATTGGAGTAGCTTCCTCACAAGAAGATAAAACTGAGGAAAAATAGTATAATTACATATTGTAAATTATCAAAAGTTTTATTTTATTTGATGGATAATTTAGAACTTATTGACATATGGAGACATAAAAATGCCACTCCAAAAGAGCATACTACCATATCTTTTTCAAGAATAGATATGATATGTTTCTCAAAAAATTTGTTCAATAATAAATATGATCTGGATCCTGAACAAGCCTAAACAGTAAAACAAAAATATTATTAGAGAACTTTATTAAATGGTTAAGATTTAACCATTTAATAAAAGCACAAATAATTGTTAATGGAGAATTAACAAAATCCTGCAAAGTACAAAAAAGCATGATAAGAATATCCATTGTCTCTGTTCTTGTTCATTGTAGTATTTGAAATATTGTATAAGACGTATAAGATAAGAGGAGAGAATTGTGGGAGTAATTTAAAGGCATTATTTATTGCTGGTTTTAGAGGTTCTGTTAAAAGCAGGGGTGGGATTCCACCAGTTCGCACCTATTCGCTAGAACCAGTTGCTAACATTCTATGCAGTTCGGAGAACCAGTTGTTAGAAGAAATTACTGGCCTAATCCTGTAAGGAAGGCAGGAAGGAAACATTCTGGTGTTCCTTACAGAAACTGCCTCTCTGTTAACCCTTATTACATTCTTGGCAGGACTAGACTTCCTGTCTCAGGAACTTCTCTGGAGTTTCTTTTCCCCTCCTTTGCTGGTACTTTGCTTGTGTGGAGTGACCATTCAAAGTTACAATGGCACTGAAAAAAGTGACTTATGATCATTTTTCACACTTACGACTGTTGCAGCATTCCCACAGTCATGAGAGGCCAGGCAAGGAGATGCATGCCTCGATGATTGATATTTAGTTGGCCACACCCAGCCAATAACATGACCACCAAGCCATGTCCACCCAGTCACATGACCACTAAGCCATGCCCACCAATTAAGCCATGCCCACAGAACCGGTTGTTAAAAAATTTGAATCCAACCCCTGGTTAAAAGGAATAGAAACATTAATAAGAAGATTAAAAAAAATTGGTTTGCTAGCAGGTTTTAAATTTAATAATGAAAAGATGGAGTTGTTAACAAAAATATGAAAAAAGAGGATCAAACAGAACTAAGGGATAAAGTTGACTTTAAGATTGAGGGGGGAAAGTGAAATAGTTAGGTATCATAAATTGTATGTTATCTCAATGCAATTATGCTAAGATATGGAATGAAATTAAAAAGAGCAAGCTGAGATAGAAGAAACTACAATTGTCACTGTTGGGGAGAATTTCTTTGAGAAAAATAAATGTTCTACCTAGAAAGTTGTTTTTGTTTCAGATACCACCTATTTTGACAACTATTTTGCCATTTAAAGATTAGTAAATCAATATATCACAGATCATTTTAATGGCTTGCCTTTATAATATAATCACCCAGATCTCCTAATGAACTTTCTTATTTTCACATTTTGATTGATTTCCCTACATTACAATATTCTCTTCTGGATGGATTTTTATAAGATCCTTCACTAAGCATAACTAGACAGCCTTTGTTGCAGTAATTAAGATACTGGATTAGAAAATAGGAGATGATAAAATTCGGGGAAGTGGCAGGACTCAAAATAAATAAAAATAAAACTAAGATGATAATTAAAAACTGTACTATAAAGCAGAAAACAGAATTGGAAAATAAAATGGGACTGCAGATAGCAAAAAGGTGAAATATTTGGGAATTTGCCTATCTCCCAGATGTTTGTCAATAAAAGAGGATAATTACACTAAATTGGTAAAGCAAATTAGAAAAAAACTGGAATTATGGGCGAAACTCAAACTGTCTTTATTGGGAAGAATAGCGCTATTGAAAATGAACACCTTACTGAAATTAATATACTTATTTCAAATGATCCCGATTAAATTAGGAAAAACTTTTTTCATATAATTAAATAAAATGACATCCAAATTTGTCTGGTTGGGCAGGAAGCCACATAGTAAAATGAAAATATTATAAGATAATAGGAGCAGAGGTGGTCTTGGGAATTCTACTATCAAGCAGTGGTACTGAATTGGGTTAAAGACTGGGTCAAGTTAAAAGACAAGAGAATTCTAACACTAGAAGGCCATGACTTCCAGATAGGTTGGCATGCATTTTTGTGGAAGAAAAATAGTAATATACATACTTACTTCAATGATTATTTAATAAGAGATTCACTCATTACAACATGGAAAAAAATTAAAAATAAACATTATATGGAAATACCACATTGGCTGTCAACCATGGAGGCCATGATCCACCCAAATAGATTAGATTTAAGGAAAATGGTAAATTATGAGGAATTATTAGATAGTCGAGGGAAATTAAAATCAAATCAAAAACTAAAGGAAAATGGAATTATAATCGATTGGTGGCCATATTTGCAAATCCAAAATGAATATAAAAAAGATTTGGAAGATTTTGGATTTGATAAAGGGAAAAACCAATTAGACAAAATTTTAATGGGACTGGAACAAAAATTTATAACAAAAATATATAAATATTTATTAGATTTTAAAATGGAAGAGGAAACAGTGAAAAGTACAATGATAGCTTGAGCGCAGAATTTTGGATATAACGTAGAATTAGAATTAGGGGAATGAGAGAAAATATGGAACGTAAATTATAAGCTAACTATATCTTCAGTATACAAAGAAAATCTGTATAAAATGTTTTACAAATGGTATTTGGCCCCAATGAGACTGGCAAAAATATATTCCAATGTAAGCCCAAAATGTTGGAAATGCAAAAAAGTTGATGGTACATTTTACCATATGTGGTGGCTATGCCCCGAGACCAGGACAATCTGGATCCAAACTAAAAACTGGCTACAAGACATCACTGGTCATCAGATTGAGCTCAGACCGGAAACCTTTCTTCTAGGAATTATTAAAGATCAAATCCCAAAAGAAGTAAAATATCTATTGCTACATATCACGACAGCCGCCAGAATAGCCTTTGCACAAGTATGGAAAACTCCTATTATTCCCAATGAAGAATTAATATTACAAAAAATAATGGAAAGTGCTAAAATGAATATGTTAACACTGAAACTGAAAGAAAGAAGACTGAATATTTTTTAATCTGGAATAAATGGTATGATTGGGTAGCAAACAGAAACAAGAAATAAGGCAAGAAATCTAACTTCTTAAGAAGCCTTAAGAAAGTAAATGTAAATACATAAAATATATAAGAATATAAGAATAATAATCATAGAAAAAGTCATTAATCAATATCAGATAAATGTAAATACAATGTATTAAGATATACAAGATAAAAACCTATATACATTTTTTAAAAATGCTGTTGAAATGATGTTTTATGTTGTAATAATGGAAACTTAATAAAATATATATATTTAACAAATTGAAACTAGGAGATGGTGAAATCTACTCTCCCTTAAGCATGAAAACCAGCTGAGTAACTTTGGTTCTCTCTCTCTCTCTCTCTCTCTCTCCCTCCGTCCCTCCCTCCCTCTCCAGCTTACCATATGGAACTGTTGTTGTGGGGGGGGGGGAGTAGAGGTGACCATTTTGAGTTCAAAATAAAAATGTAAAATCTAATCACATGTACATTTTAATTTGATTGCAATATAATATTAATTCAGGTTCTGACAGGAGTGATTGGTGGCTTATTTTTCTTCTAGTTCTGAATAAGTGGTCATAACATAAGGATTTGAAATCCACAATGTTGAAACAGTTTTTTTTAATAGTGTTTTTGTATAAGGCATTTTTGTAAACTAGATGTCAAAATGAAAGGCTCTGTCTTTCTTCTTATTGATATCACAAAACAGTTGTGCCTCAAACAGAACATCGATCCTTGTATAAAATAGCAAGTAGTTTGCTCATATTGTAAACAAAATGCATTTGAGAGGAACTGAACTTGTCATACAAGAATTTGATCAGCTTTAATCTTGGACCAGAATTAAGCAACCAGTGTAAAAAAATGAAGGATTGTGGCTTTACTTTTGCCTTTCTTTTGTTCAAGATTTTGTCATTACCTATATCATATTCTTTTCAGGTATTACATATTGCTAAAACCTGGTCTTTTCTATGCTATTTTGATTCTATCCATCTTACTTTGGTGTTGTTAGGTGATTGTAACTATTGGTTACATAAATTTCCTTGAGCTCACCTTGAATACCTTGTTTACATTTTCCATTCTGCCACCCACATTGTTTGTTTGCATGCAGAAATGATCCAATCGTGTTTTTTCACTTTTGATTCCTCCCAACTGACTATTTTTTTTATCTTTTCAAATTCTGTTTAAGACTCTGCCACTTTGCTTCAGTTACCTTCATGCTCTACTTCCTGCTTATCTGTCTCTTCATCATTCGTTCTTCTATTTTGTTGTTGTTCTTTGTGACTTGTAGAGCTTATCTGCATTGCCCAGTTATCCCATCATGACACTGGGCCAGCACCCATTTTTAGATAAAAAAATAGGCAGTGTTGTTCTTGAATAATCCTTTACTCGCTGTCAAAATGTCCCTGGCTATGTTTTTCTGCTGAAACACTTTTTTGATGTTATGTCATCTTGAGTGCTCATGTCTATTTCAGTTCTTTCAGTTTAGTCTCAGCAGTTCACTATTCACAGCTATTTTACCTTTATCAGGAGTAACAACAACATAGTTATAACATTTGCCTAGCAAAAGACAGCCACTACTTTGAATTTTGGCAGAAATATTATTGTTGCTGATATTGTTATTTCCCTGAGTTAGCAATAGCAATAGCACTTAGACTTATATACCACTTCACAGTGCTTTACAGCCCTTTATAAATGGTTTACAGAGTCAGCATATTTCTCCCAACAATTCGGGTCCTTATTTTCCCATCTCAGAAAGATGAGTCAACATTAAGCCAGTGAGAATCGAATTGCTGGCAGTCAGCAGAATTAGCCTGCAATACTGCATTCTAACCACTGCACCACCACAGCTCTATGTTACTAAAGTTACTTACCTTTCCTTGTGCTTTTTAAAAAAATTCTAATTAACTTCATCAGTGTATTTCACCAAATTTCCAATAACCTGAGATTCTACTCTTGGTGTCCAAACAACATAAAGGTTTTGGTTATTCAAGAGCTAAGCATAACTGGAAAAAATGATAAAATGGTGTAATATGGAATTTATTATTTTTCTCAACAAAGTTCAAGGAAAACCAGATAGCTCAGGAAAATGATAAATTTTAGAAAGATAACCAGAAATCTTTTATTGATAAGGCAAAGGTTATAATCACTGTGCTATCACAGCATTCATGGAAAACAGAGCTCTAAAGCACTCTAGAAACCAGCAAGAGCATAACAAGGATATTTTTATTTTAAATTTTGTTGATGTGCCTACATGTATAGTGGCCATACATTATGTTTTAAAATATGTACTGTAAATATTGTGTGTGAATATGTGTCCATGTGTAGACATAAAGTATATCTCTAGTTAGACCCATCCATAGGAAAGCAGTTTCTTTCCTGGAACAAAAGGGATATTTTTAAAGCATCTCAGTCCTGACAGGATTTTCTTAACTTAAGTACAGAAGAGAAATAGCTAAGAGTCCAATAAACGTATCTCTTTATTAAATTTATTTTGCTGTTGGTTTCAGCCTTATAAACCAGCCAGATGTACTTTTTTATTTATTTATATATACATACAAACATACATATTTGTTTTCTTAGATTTTCACGGGTACAGGTATGCAGGTCTTGGTGTGTTTGGGTCTTTTCCTGTGTAAGATTCAGAGTATCTTGGCAACGTTTCGATGAGGTCCCACTCGCCATCTTCAAGTTGGTGCTTTCGGCTTCATGATTATGTGAGCAGAGTGTGATAGGAGCTGCTATTTCCCTATATATACTGGTGGGGAAGTTGGCTGTGTTGTCATTTCTAGATTGGTTGATGGAGTTGATGGTTGCAAATTGGCTGGCTTTTTCATAAAAACATGCGTGGCTGAGGTATTGGGTATGTGTCTATCAGCCTCCTGTATTATAACGACCTGTGTGATGACCTTCTATGTTCTATTATTTTGACATCCTGGGTCTTGCTGTAATCTCCTGTGTTGTAACGACCTGGGTAATGGGCTGTGTGATGACCTTCTGAGTTCTATTGTTGTGACTTCCTGGGTTTTGTGCTATAATCTCCTGGGTCGTTGGCTGTGTTGCAACATCCTGAGGTTTTGTGGTGTAACCTCCTGAGTTCCGTAATGTGATATCCTGAGCAGGTGGCTGTGACATTCCGGGTTTTGGTTTGATTTGGCTCTGAATTTGAGGCCTGGCTATGTGTTCATGGCATATGCCAGTTTGCTTGGTTTGGGTGTCAGGGTGTGTGGCAGTTGGTGATGCAGCCATGGTCTGGTTTCTGGATGGTAGTTGTGCTTTTAAAGTTGTAGTGATAAAGTTGTAGGTTCTACCAATATCCTCTGCTCCAGCAGTTCACCCAGAAGCAATTTACACAGAGAAGAACAAAAAGCACTCACCAACTTGAGGAAAAACAACAACATAATCATTCTGCCAGCAGACAAAGGCAACGCCATGGTCATGATGAACCCATTAGACTACCAATCCAAATTATCCAACCTACTCCAAGACCCCACTTATAAACCTCTAAATACTGACCCCCCCACCTACCTGGAAAAAACCACCAAATCCAAAATAAAAGCCTCCCCCATCAGTGAAGAGATCCAGCAAAGAATCATCCCCAGAGAAAAATCATCCAGATGCCCTAAACTCTATGGCCTCCCCAAGATACATAAAGAAGGAACACCACTCAGACCCATAGTAAGCTCCATAGGCTCACCTCTACAGAATATTGCCAAATTTCTCACCAAACAACTCCAGCCCTACACAGAATACATCACCACACATGTACAAAACTCTTTCCACTTCGTAGAAACAATAAAGAAACAAACCTACAACCCGGCGACTTACTCGTGAGCTTCAATGTCATATCCCTCTTCACCCAAGTATCTATTAAAGAAGCCTTGACAAGCATCCAAAACAAATACAACCCCCCTAAGCACATCCTAGGTCAGATCAACCACTGTCTAACCAACACATACTTCATCCACAATGGACAAAGATACAAACAGGTAGAAGGAGCACCTATGGGATCACCCCTCTCACCCGTCATCGCTAACCTATACATGGAACACTTTGAAACCAATGCTCTAGACAAATCCGAACACAAACTCAAACTCTGGCTTAGATATGTAGATGACACTTTCGTAATTTGGCCACATGGGAAAGAAAAACTGGACAACTTCCTCACACACCTCGACAGCCTACACCCCAAAATACAATTCACCATAGAAACAGAAGCCAACAACCAACTTCCCTTCCTAGACATCCTAATTTACAAAAAAAAAAAAACAATGGCTCCCTAGGACACACCATCCACTGGAGGAAAACACACACCAACCTCTACTTAAACGCACAATCCCATCACCACCCTGCACAGACCAACTCCGTAGCCAAGACCCTCATCTCCAGAACCAAACACCTAGCTGACAAAGGCCACCTGAGAAGAGAATTACACACCCTCACTGATGTATTAATTTCCAACAGATTCCAAAGAAACACAATTACCAACCTAATTCTAAAGGAGACACCCCCAAGAAACTGAGACACAGAACAGGACAATGGTATCGCCCTCCTCCCCTACATCAGAGGCACCACAGGTAAAATCAGCAAAATTCTCCACAGGCACAATATCAGGACAGCCTTTGGCACTGACCAAAAAATAGCCAATATCCTAAGAAACCCCAAAGACAAGATCCAGCTAGAAAACCAAGAAGTTTATGAAATACCATGCAACAATTGCCCAGCCACATACATTGGACAAACCAACAGGAGAATAAAAATGCACGAATTACAGAACACAAGAACGCAGTCAGAAAAGAAGAAACTACTTCCTCCCTTTTCCAGTACCTTAAAGCCACAGGACATGAAATTAATTTTGAAGGAACCAAATTAATCTCCAATACTGAACACTTCAACAAGAGAATAATCAGGGAAGCCATCGAAATAGAGAAACCATAACATGAATAAACAGGATTATACCCTGCCTACCAGACATCTGGAAACTAGCCCTTATCAACAAATGAGTCCCAGCCATGAAAACCAACACCGGACCTAAAACAACACATGACGCTACCACCAATCTCCCTCACCAGACTCAAACCCAAACCTACCCCACCATCCAGAAACCAGACCATGGCTGCATCATCAGCTGTCACACACCCTGACCCCCAAACCAAACAAACTGACACACACCATTAACACATAGCCAGGCCTCAAACTTGGAGCCAAACCAAAATCCAGAATGTCATATCATAGCCACCCGCTCAAGATACCACATCACGGAACTCAGGAGGTTACATCACAAAACCTCAGGATACTGCAACACAGCCAACGACCCAGGAGATTACAGCACAAGACCCAGGAAGTCACAACAATAGAACTCAGAAGGTCATCACACAGCCCATTACCCAGGTCATTACGACCCAGGAGATTATAGCACAAGACCCAGGAGGTCAGAAGATTAAAACTCAGAAGGTCATCACACAGCCCATTACCCAGGTCATTACGACCCAGGAGATTATAGCACAAGACCCAGGAGGTCACAAGATTAAACTCAGAAGGTCATCACACAGCCCATTATCCAAGTAGTTACAACACAGGAGACGGATACACACACAGCCAATACCTCAGCCACATATGTTCTTAAGAAAAAGCCAGCCAATCTGCAAACATCAATTCCATCAACCAATCAAGAAATGACAACACAGCCAACTTCCCCACCATATATACAGGGAGACAGCAGCTCAGATCCCGTTTTGCTCGCACAAAGCCGAAAGCCACCAGCCTGAAGATGGCAAGAAACGGCTCCATTTATTTTTGACAATATATTTCTTAGCTGTTACTTTTTGACATTGCCTTTTGATCTTCACTACTGTTACTATAAAACAATTAGGAAATAATTGAATAACAGACCTCTAGCTACTGTGGTCCTGGATGCTGAGTTAGATAGGTCTCAAGATCTAGTCCTATATTATCTTAAATAGTATAGTGCATTCTTTATTTCTTTATCAGTTAAATATTGCATCGTTTTATTTCTTCATTATAGTGATATTTATTTTTATATCAACACTGGCAATTTATGAAAATTTTCAAGATTTCATAAGATAGATAGATTCAAGTCTGCAAAGTAATTTATATATAAACCAATGAAGTTCTGTTCCATTTTTCAAACTCTTTATATCCCTACTTTGACTTATGATTATGAAACCAATATTGCACTCATTTACTTATTTCATTTGATGTGCGTAAAATGTTCCTTCTATATAGTACATGTCTCTATGATATAGATGTGACAGAAAATTCAGTTTGCCTCACCTAATTTGTAGTTGGAAGCAACACCGTATATATAACATCTGAAGGGCTCTAAGATTTTGTCTCATGAAAGGTTTGTTCTTTATTAGGTAAACAAATTATGGTGTGGCTTTTAAACAATGTGTTTGCGTCAGTCTTATTTTAAAATGGAACAGTTTGTCTATGTATCCCAGTGAGTAATGGTAAAGCACATTTTTTCTTCTTTTCAAATTTGTAGAAATTTTTCATATTTGTAGAAAAAGGATCAGTTTTGCAATAGAAATGCATTTATTTAAATGGATTAACTGCTTCATTAGGAAACCTGCAAATAATTTGAACTATTGAGCTGTGAGAATTGCATACATGAGGTATACACAAAGACTTGAATTGGAATTGATGTCATTTATATCACTTTTCAATATTTGTCTTTTTTTTCCCTTACTTAAAAATAATTAGGCTACCTTGTCTAAAGGAAAATTACTAATTGGACATATAATAAAGTGGAAAATCTTCACTAATGGTAGCTGAAATGACAATTCCAAATAGGTAGCTCTAAATGATTCAAAAGAATTTGCAGATTAATTATTTTTTATATTCTCTCTAAGTTTGTTGATTTTTTAAACAATTAATGGGGAACTTAATAAATGTCACTCCATTAAATAATCAAACTTTCAGGACCATTTTAAACACCAAACCCTGCAAGAAAAAAGACTAACAAGTCATCCTAGGACAAAGCACAAAATCAACTATAAAACAAGGTTTTTTGAACTAATGTATAGAAGGCACATACAATTCACATTGTGATCTGAAAATCAAAAAATGTGGTAGACATTTTTAAACATTTATTAAAAAGGAAAACATTTACAAAAAGGGGAAATTTTTTAGAAGATTGAATGCAGTTTTCAATCTGTTTTAAATTACTGTATGGTTCATTGTATTAGTGCAAGCTCATTGTATGGATAGATTATAAAGTATGGATTATGACTGATTACATGTAAATCCAGTAAAGTATGTTTTATGATTGACCACATATAAATCTAGCTATCTGTGGCTTATTTAATAAACCATAGTTAGGAAAACCATTACTTAGAAGCAATTATAGATTCTACTCTAAACCAACATGTCAACTTTAGGCATTTTCAGAATTCAAAATTTTCAATCTTAAATTCATTTTTTAACCCTTAATTTGTACCTTGCCTCTATTTCTATTTCAAGGTCTTAGAGTTTAGCAATTAAGACTGTACATCCTGTATAACATTTTTATTATTATAAACATTTTTATTGAAGTCAAGTATATAATTTTAATAATAATGATATTATGCTTTTCAGAAAACATGTATAAATAGATATTAAACATGTTTAAACTAGGTATTTTCCTATTGTTAACTCTAACCTTCAGAAGTTATTTGTGATTAAAATCACCAATTTTTTATTACTCCAGAAAATATTGCTCCTCTATCACATTTATCTCTGGAAAACTATTTTTATAGTATTGCTCTGTTTAATTTTCCCTGTGTGTTTGCTTCCCGATCAGTCTCCTGAATCAGTGTAGAATGCCCATGTCTAAAAATTCTTCAATGTCTTTTTGACAGAATAAAAATAACAAAGAGCCTTTTGACATCTCCAGACTAACAGATTTATTAAGCTTAAGCTCTCAAGGCCTAAAATCTATTTCATCAGATGTATAGTACATCATCTTTGGCTGAGACATTGCATTTAAAGTGAACTAGGTTGTTCTTCAAAGCCCAGATGCACAGATTTTGAAATATCTTGTGTGCCAAGGCTGTCATAGTATATTTTATTAGGTCTTAAAACTGTTAATGTAAAGCTATGAAAAAAATTGTATTCCATATGAATAGATACATTTTTATCTCTCCCTAGAGGGCTTGTTCATATGTCTTGAAAATGCCAGCTCTTAGATTCTAAAACTAACTATTCCTCTTAAAGCAAACTGCAGCAAAGTTGCTCCATTAGAGTTCAACATATGACATAGTCAAAATTTAGTTCACTTTTCTTTACCTTCACATCCTATTGTACTGTGTTGTATTATAGCAAGATACTGTAGATAATAAGAATTTGCATCATTAGGCCAAATGAAGTCATTTTAAAAAGCTTGTAAAGATTCAGGAATGAAATATTCATATGGCACCTCTTTCACAGTCTTAGTAAAAGTGGAAGAAGAAGAGACAAACTTGTGGCAGATCAAATAAGAGAAATCCAAAAGTACTTCATATCAAAATGTGTTATGAGTATAAAATTAAAAAGGTGTAAATGAGGGTACACCATCAGAGAATTTTGAAACAGATATGGAACTGAAATTCATCTATTAAACAAAAATATCCTGAATTTAAGTAGTATAAACAGTTGAACTTCTTTATAGAGCTGCATGACTCTTTATAGAGTCATGGCATTAGTAGAGCCACTGAAGTTACTGCTAAGTTTAAAAAAATGATTCCTTGTCATAGATGAGTAAAATGAGAGAAAAGGTGCATACTAAGAATTAATTCTCAAGATTGCCAAGTTCCTGATCAGATGAGAGTAATAGACACTTTTATTCATGCACATATAACATCTCCCGCTTCTGAGTGTTATAATGCAAAAAATTTCCTGTCTTGTCCATTAGAGGACTATGAAAGAAGCAAGAACTTTGGACATGATGGCATCAAGTTTGCTTTTTAGAAGCAGAGAATCACATAATTTCTCAAGGCAACTTTTTAAAAATGCTATGCTTGAAGCTTGTTCAAGCAAGGAAACCTTTAGTACCATCTTATTTCATAAAGATGGAGACATTTGATGTAGAGGTTAAGGGCCCTAAATTAGAAACTAGGAGACACAAGTTTTAGTCTTGCTAGAGACAAAGATAATTGGGTGACTTTGGCCCAATCACACTGTCTCAGCCCTAGGAAAAATGGCAAACCACTTCTGAAAGTCTTGTCAAGAAAATTGCAGAGATGAGCAGACATTGACTTCAAGGCACTAAAATAAATAAATGAAATAAAGAGATAAGGACCAGGAAAGGCTGATAGAAGAATAGGATTTCAGGAGCTCTAAAGAGAAGAATTATGGATTACGATTCTTGTATTAATGTTACAGGGGAAAGTAGCAGGATGATTTTTTATAAAAACAGGATGATAGTTATGGATAGAAATGGCAGCTACAATAGTCCAAAGAAAGAAGCAAAGAAATTGCAAGAAACAGAAATGAATTGAACTTGCAACTGGACACACATATTGCAAAGTACTTAATTTGGGAAAAATATTGGCATTTATGAAAACTAATAGAAGTTCCATGTGCCATTCATCAACTATATTATAAATTGCTACCTAGAATTACCTTTATTTTTCTGAGATTAAAGCAGTATGCATATTGTCAGTAGCTAGTAAGGCCAGATTGTAGACAGAAGTTCCAGGTAGTGACTGTCACTCAGGAAGAAAATCTCTCCTGTCTCTCAGGAACTGGACAACCAGCATTCTAATCTTGCTCCACTACTGTTGATCACTGTGAACAACCTTTAACAATACTCCTGATGGTATTTAGCCAGTTCTGTTAGTCACAGAACTGTTCTGTTCCAGTTCTGTTAGTCACATGTCATAGGGAAAGCAAGGTATTAAATGTTAATTTTCTGTGGACAAATCATGGGGCATGACAACAAAGCCAATGGAGTCAAGGGTGAAAATACATTTGTACTTAGAGATGCATCTGGGAAGAAATCAATTAATCAATCAGAGGGATAGCATATTTCCTATCTCTCTACCTCTCTATCATTTTTCTCTCTATCTGTCTATCTATCTCTTTATTTGGTGGTGATGGTGTATTGGTTAGAATGCAATATTGCAGGCTAATTCTGCCGACTGCCAGGAGTTTGATTCTGACTGGCTCAAGGTTGACTCAGCCTTTCATCCTTCTGAGGTCAGAAAACTCAGACCCAGATTGTTGGGGAAAATATGCTGACTTTGTAAATCACTCAGAGAGTACTGTAAAGTACTGTGAAGTGGTATATATAAATTTGAAACAGGTCCTTAAATAATACTTGATTGTTGGGCATTTGGGGGAGGAGTTGGGAGAGACACACATATTTTGGTGTATTCAAAGCATGTTATGTAGCAAGTGCAATATTAAATCAGAGTTTTCTGAGAGAAGCATCTGAAACTTGAATCATGCATGTGCAAATTTTTGCCCTAATCAGTATTTATGCAGTTTTAATTAATTTTCCAAGTAACAGTAGTAAATCCTAGTGGCTCAATCTTCTTTTCCACCTATTTCTTTTACTAGTGTCTGTGCACTATACTTCTGCTTTCGAAATGCTGTGGTTAATGAATACTAGTCACAGCTGGGTTTTCAATCTTTTTATTCTCCAAACTGTCCATATCTACTAATCACAATGTAAATTGAATGTGACAAGCACTTCTATCTCTCTGGACTGCCACAATTTCTTTTCACCACACCAGATATCATACTGTACAGGTGACTGGAAAAAATAATATATTTTGATATTACCTTTGTAGCCTTTAACCCTTAGGGTAAAATTAGGATTACCCATCTTTAAAAATGGTTTAGTTGCCTACAACTATCTTCATATTTCTTTATCCCAAGTAGATTTATTGCCCGAGTTTTGAAAACAAAATTAGTTTCTCTACTTTTCTGATGACTTTGAGGGGGAGTGGAAAAAAGCATGAAACGAGTTAGAATAATACTGTTGTGAGAATAACTCACAAAGTAATCACAGTCTAAAAAGAAAAGAAATACATTAGCATGCTTTAAAATGAACTTTAGATGCCTCTATTAGCTACAGTAATCTCTTCTTTATTTTGAAAATGTTTGGATCATTTAGCATCTATGATATGCATGTTGATACCACTGTTAGTAGAATTAGAGAAATAGTACCTTGTATGTCAAAACTGTTAAATTCAATCCTAGACTTGTCCAGATTGTACCTGGAAAATACCAAACAAGATTTTTTTTTGCATAGAAGCAATATAAAATAAAAATTTTTTAAATCTACTAGTTATATGAAATTGGGTTATGTTGTTGTTTAGTTAGGCCAACTCTTCATGACTTCATCGACCACAGCATGTCAGGCTCCTTGTCCTCTACTGTCTCCAGAATTTGCCCAAATTTCATGTTCATTGTGTCGATGACACTATCTAACCATCTCATCCTCTGCTGTCACCTTCAACTTTTGCCTTCAATCTTTCCCAACATCAAAAGTCTTTTCCAACAAGTCCTCTCTCCTCATTTGGTGATCAAAGTATTTGGGCTTCAGCTTCAGTATCTGTCATTCTAATGATAACTGTGTTACACTTTCATATAATTGGTACATCAGCCTATGACTCAGTGTTTAGACTCCTGTTAACCCACTGGAGCAGTTCCTGCAGTGCTCTTTGCAAGCTTTTTCAGAAGTAGTTTGCCATGGTCTCCTACTTGGGACTGAGATACACTGATTGGCCCAAGGTCACCCAGCTGGCTTTATGCCTAAGGCACAATTCACGGTCTCCTTATTTCAAACTAATGCCTTTAACATTACCCAAAATCAGCAACCTCTGTGACAATCTTAGAGATAATTATTCTAAATTTTGGACTTCTTAAAAGAGGGACAGGAGCAGATTTTTTTTTCCTCCAGGTCTGCAGGTATCATTGATAAGATAAAGGAGAAGGAATGGCTGAGATCTTGAAGAGGGTATTTTTTATGGTGTTGGGTAGTGGCGGGATTCAATTTTTTTTACTACCGGTTCTGTGGGCGTGGCTTAGCAGGCGTGGTGTGACTTAGTGGGTGTGGCTTGGTCGGCATGGTAGGGGAAGGATGCTATAAAATCTCCATTCCCTTCCCATTCCAGGGGGAAGGTTACTGCAAAATCCCCATTCCCTCCCCATCCCACTTACCTGCTTTCCAGCTCCGTTCTCCTGTGTAGGGCAACAAAAGAAGACCCAGCCGATCAGCTGGGTCTCAGGAGGCAGAGAATAGATGGGGGTGGGGCCAGTCAGAGGTGGTATTTGTTGGTTCTCCAAACTATTCAAAATTTCCACTACTGGTTCTCCAAAACTGGTCAGAATCTGCTGAATACCACTTCTGGCAGTGGGAATGACTAAAAAATAAAATAAGATATGTAAATCCTGTAAAGTCTTAACACTCTGTTATTTCTACTTTCAGGAGAGAAGGAGCAACAGGATCTTAGAAAAACAAGACTTGAAGGTTTGATAGCAACTTATAAGGACTTAGCCATGTTTACAAATCACATAAGTCTCTTTGAGGATGATGCTACAGGACTTTGTCTCATTGGACTGAAATCTTTCAATTTCCCCCCATATATCTTTATTAATGAGGATTTTTATCAGATCTTTTAATTCTGATATTCTCATCTATCTTACTACAGTTGAAAGAAAGTCTAGCTCACATAATACCTTGATACAATGACAGGAAAATGGTGCATATCTCACATTACCTCACATATCTCGGGCGCCTAATGGACCCGGAGCGGTTCCAGAGGGAGCTTGGGCCGTTTCCTGAGTCTCTGGCTCACAGCTCGCCTGGAGACCTGGTGGCCACCTGGGATGGGTTGGCCGCCAGGGCTCTAGATCGAGTTGTGCCCCTGCGACCTCTGACCCAGCACAGATCCCATTTGGCTCCGTAGTATACGGAGGAGCTACAGGAGATGAAGTGCCGGAAAAGACGTCTAGAGGGCATTTGGAGGGCGAGCCGTTCTGAGTCTGACCGAACACAGGTGAGATCTCATATTAAGACTTACCTTGTGGCGATAGGGGCGGCGAAATCTTCGTATTTCTCCGCCCTTATTGCATCAGCAGAAAATCGGCCTGCCGCCCTATTTAGAGTGACCCGCTCTCTACTTGAACCGAGAGCGCAGGATGACCTCTTGCAGGGTAGGGCGGAGGAGTTTTCCCGATTTCTGCATGATAAAATCGCTCAGATTCGGGAGGGGCTCGACTCCAATTGGATGGTCCCGGGGGAGGTGTCCGGGGCAGGTCTTGTGAGTGTTATCTGGGGGGAGTTCGACTCTGTGACCGCCGAGGGTGTGGATAGGTTGCTGGGGGGTCTGAATGCCACCACCTGTTTATTGGACCCGTGCCCTTCCTGGCTGGTTTCGGCCGCCAGGGAGATGACACGAGGCTGGCTCCAGGGGATTGTCCACGCTTCTTTGAGAGAGGGGGTGCTCCCTACCGCCCTGAAGGCGGCGGTGGTGTGCCCCCTCCTCAAGAAGCCTTCCCTGGACCCAGCTATTTTAAATAACTATCGTCCAGTCTCCAACCTTCCCTTTGTGGCGAAGGTTGTTGAGAGTGTGGTGGCATGTCAGCTTCCCCAGTACCTGGAGGAAGCTACTTACCTCGATCCGTTCCAATCGGGCTTCAGGCCTGGACATAGCACTGAGACGGCATTGGTCGTGTTGGTCGATGATCTCTGGAGGGCTCGTGACAGAGGGTTCTCCTCTCTCCTGGTCCTATTAGACCTCTCGGCGGCTTTTGATACTATCGACCATAGTATCTTGTTGCGACGGTTGGAGGGGTTGGGGATTGGTGGAACCGTCCTTCGATGGTTCTCCTCCTTCCTCTCCGACCGTTCGCAATTCGTGTTGGCGGGGGGGGAGAGGTCCACCTCTAGGCCCCTGGTTTGTGGGGTGCCTCAGGGGTCGGTCCTCTCTCCCCTCTTGTTCAACATTTACATGAAGCCGCTGGGTGAGATCATCTGTGGTCTTGGAGTGAGGTGTCATGTGTATGCAGATGACACCCAGTTGTACATCTCCACTCCGGACCACCCCAACGATGCTGTGGGGGCTATGTTTAGGTGCCTGGAGGCCGTGCGGGATTGGATGGGCGGGAACAGGCTTCGGCTCAACCCATCCAAGACCGAGTGGCTGTGGTTTCCGGCGCCCCGATATAGCCAGCTGACACCTTCGCTGGCTATCGGGGGGGAAGTTCTGCCCCCCACAGAGAGGGCTCGCAACCTGGGAGTCCTCCTGGATGTACGGCTGTCACTTGAACATCACATCGCGGCCGTCTCCAGGGGGGCGTTTCATCAGATCCGTCGGATCTACCGGTTGCGGCCCTTCCTGGATCGGGACGCCTTGCGCACGGTCACTCAGGCCCTTGTCACCTCTCGCCTGGACTATTGTAATGCCCTCTACATGGGGCTCCCTGCGGGGAGCATCCGGAGACTCCAGCTGGTGCAAAATGCAGCCGTGCGGGTGATCATGGGGGCGTCACGTAGCGCCCATGTGACGCCTCTCCTGCGCGAGCTGCATTGGTTGCCGGTGGCTCTCCGGGTTCGCTTTAAGGTTCTAGTTTTGACCTTTAGGGCGACCCATGGCATGGGACCAGGTTACCTCCAGGACCGCATTCTGCCAGTGATCTCCAACAGCCCGGTGCGTTCCCATAGAGAGGGTCTGCTCCGGGTGCCGTCAGCCGCTGTGTGTCGTCTGGTGGCGCCGAGGAGTAGGGCCTTCTCTGTGGGTGCCCCGCCCTCTGGAATACTCTGCCACCGGAGCTCCGTACCGTCACGGACCTGAAGGCCTTCAGGCGCGCGTTGAAGACCTGGCTCTTTGAGCAGGCCGGCCTGGGCTGAGATGGTTTTAATTCGGTCTCCATCTCATTTAATTTTAAATTGGGGTTTTAAGGGCGGGGGTGGGGTCTTTAGTTTATTAATCAGATGATATTAATTTAATACTTTTTTAACTTTTGTATTTTTGTGGGGTTTTAGATGGGCTGTACACCGCCCTGAGTCCCTCGGGAGAAGGGCGGTATATAAATTGAATAAATAAATAAAATAAATAAAATTATGGCTTTAGGGTATTCAGTTGTCTCTGGAAGTTTAATCACTAGCACCTAAATTTATTTTTTATGAATTATGTATTTCATATTTCTTAGTGTAGAAAATATGTATCTCATAGAGCCATAATACTCTTAAAAATGAGATGAGCAGCATGAAATCAAAATTCTACTTAACTTCAAATTTTAATTGTAGACCAATAATTTTCCATAACTTCTGGCTTCTTTTTCATTCAACTACTTGTCTTCTTTATTGCAATATTGGATGAATGCTGAAGTGGTTCATCTCTAGGACAATGTAATTTTACACTGAAAGCAGAAATCTGACTTCACTGATTTCTTTCTTTAACACAGTGTACTGCCATTCATGAACTTGGCTTTAATTCAGATTATTGGTTAATTGCACAGTTAAACATGATTTGTACTGTAATTATAGTGATGGTATATTATTTATTTATTTTATTAAACTTATGTACCGCCCTCTTTCCCTGACAGAACTCAGTGCGGTGTACAGCCAATTAAAAATATCACAACAATACAAAATTAAAAAACAATTAAAATCAAATATATAATGGCTGAAATAAAAGTATATAAAGGGGAATTAAAAAGATTAAAAACCAGATAAAACCAGATTAAAATTCTAAGAGAATACTAGGCCAGATCAGCTTGGTGAAATAGATGAGTCTTCACTGCCCGTCGGAAGGTCAGGAGATCAGGGATGGTCCTCATCTCTGGGGGTAATTTGTTCCAGAGGGAGGGTGCCCCCAATGGGAAGGCCCGCACCCTCCGGGTTGCCAGCCATCCAGCCGGTGGCACCCCAAGGAGACCCACTCTATGGGAGCGTATTGGTCGGCGGGAGGCCGATGATGGCAGGAGGCGGTCCCATAGATATCCTGGCCCCAAGCCATGGAGTGCTTTAAAGATGGTAACCAATACCTTAAAGCGCACCCGGAGGACCACCGGGAACCAATGCAGCTCGGCAAGAGCGGTGTAACATGAGAGCGCCGAGGAGCTCCCAACACCACCCTCGCAGCTGCATTCTGCACCAGCTGGAGCCTCCGAGTACTCTTCAAGGGAAGCCCCATGTAGAGAGCATTGGCATAGTCTAGGCGGGAGATTACGAGAGCAGAAGTGACTGTGCGAAGCGCATCCCGATCCAGAAAGGGCTGCAACTGGTAGATCCTACGGACCTGACCAAAAGCCCCCCGGCGACGGCCGTCACATGGTCTTCCAATGACAGCTGTACATCCAGAAGGACACCCAGATTGCGCGCCCTCTCTGTGGGGGGAAGAATTTCCCCCCCACCAAAGCAAGCGATGGAACCAGCTGGCTGTATCGGGGTGCCGGAAAGTACAGCCACTCGGTCTTAGATGGGTTGAGTCAGAGCCTGTTCTGCCCCATCCAACACTGCACAGCCTCCAGGCACCGGGCCATCACTTCGACAGCTTCATTGGGGTGGCCCGGGGTAGAAATGTACAGCTGGATGTCATCAGCGTAGTGATGGAATTCTACCCCGAAACCACGGATGATCTCACCCAGCGGCTTCATATAAATGTTGAACAGAAGCTGCGAGAGCACCAACCCTGAGGAACCCCACAAATCAGGGGTCTCGGGGCCGATCTCTGCCCCCCTGCCAACACAAATTGCGAATGGCCAGAAAGGAAGGAGGAGAACCACTGCAAAATAGTGCCCCCCCACCCCCAGCCACTGCAATAGGATACTGTGGTCAACAGTATCAAAAGCCGCCGAGAGATTTAGTAGGACCAGGACAGAGGAATAACCTCTGTCACGGGCCCTCCAGAGATCATCCACCAATGCGACCAAAGCCGTCTCCATGCTGTGCCTGGGCCTGAAGCCTGATTGGCATGGATCCAAATAGTCAGCTTCATCCAGGTCCTGGGGAAGCTGTCGTGCCACCACATTCTCAACAGCCTTCGCTACAAAGTGAAGGTTGGACACTGGACTATAATTAGCTAACAAAGTTGGGTCCAGGGACGGTTTCTTGAGGAGGGTCTCACCACCGCCTCTTTCAAGGCGGCGGGCAGATATCCCTCCCTCAAGGAAGCGCTAATGGAACCAACCTCGTGTCACCTCCCGAGTGGCCAACACCAGCCAGGAGGGGCACAGGTCCAATAAACATGTGGTAGCATTCATCCCCCGCAGGATCCTGTACACATTTTCAGGGGTCACAAGATCAAACTCTTCCCAAATGACCTCTCCAAATTCCACCCCCGTCCCCCCTGCCCAGAGTTGCCCATTCAGAGTCCAACTCATTCCGGATCTGAGTGATTTTGTCCTGCAGGAAATTTGAAATATCTTCAGTCCGTCCCTGCAATGGGTCCTCCCGCGCTCCCCCTTCCAGGAGGGAGTGGGTCACTCTAAACAGGGTGGCTGGGCGATTTCCTGCAGATGCAATAAGTGCGGAAAAGTGAGAATGCTTTGCTACCCTTATCGCCACTAAATAGGTCTTAATATAAGACCATAATAGTGTTCGTTCAGATCGGGATTGAGCGGCCCTCCAAATACTCTCCAGGTGTCTTTTCCGGCACTTCATCTCCCACAGCTCCTCAGAAAACCAAGGGGCCGAGTGAGATCAGCGCTGGGTCAGAGGCCGCAAGGGCACAACCCGATCAAGGGCCTCAGCTGCCACCCTTTCCCAGGTGCCACCAGGTCCTCAACTGAGTCGTGTGCTCGAATGTCGGACCACAGCCCAAGCTCCATCAGGAACCTATCTGGATCCATCAGGCGCCTGGGGCGGAACCATCGTATTTGGTCCATCTCCCTGCAGTGGGGGGCCTCCCTGATCCCAAGACTTCCCGGTCACGTATATGCTCTGGTCTGGCCCTTCTCCCAGGTAGGTTGTCCCCTAAACCCAACCTGGCACCCCTCCCTAACCCCATTAAAAATTTAAAAATAAAGGGATATAACTGTGCATGCTTCCCATGACTGAGCCATCTCTCTGGATCCCAGCGTCCGTCATCGAGATATGCCCTGGGTAGGTTGGAGGGCCACCTCAAAGAAAGGGGGACTTTTCTGAGTACCCATAAGTCAGCCTTTGAATAAACAATCGGATGAGTATAACAGTGTCTGGTCAGTTATGACTTTAGTGTTTGGTATTGGGGTTGGGCAGGCAAGGGCCCACAGAATGTCCAAATGTCTCGGGCAGCAAGTCATGGTCTCTGCCTCTGCCGTTGGTGTCAGCGTCGTCGGCGGGTACATATTATGCATGAAAAGTTCCCAAGTTCCTTGATTAGTAAAGTTATGTTAAACAATTAGAAGCTCAAGGTGACCCTGAATTTATGACCATCCCTATAAAAGAGAAATAGATAGAAGCATATTGCCAAATGTAGCCCAGTTTCCTCATCTTTTTCAATGTACAAATTGCCAATTCCAGTCCCTCATCCTTAATAAATGGCTAAATGTAGCACATGTTGCTATTTGTACCTGCCAAAAACAATATTTCAAAATCAGTAGAGCCATGAAAATTAAATTAAAAATTACTAATTCAAATTGATTGTTTACATAAGATGCTAGCTATTTGCAATATTAATGTATTTTAATTTCATAAACCAATTATTCTGTGTCTCACATGCCGATGACTTCCATATATGGAAATGAATTTTGTATATATACACGTACACTCCTAGCAAACACAAGAAAAAGGAGGGGGGAAAACACAGGTAAAAGATGGGGGGAAGGAATGGTGTAGTAGCATTAAGAAAGGAAGGAATAAGATATGTGAGAACAAAGCTAGCTACAAAACAACTAAAGGGTAGAAATAACTGTTCAGATAGGTAAATTCACCAAGAAACTCCCCCTGATGTGCATTAGCTAATCTTTGAACAAACTTTTAGAGGTGTCCCTGTTTGTAGCAGTGAGGTCTGTAAAAATTTGCCTCTATTACTCATGCCTTTGCTTTGTACATCTCCAATTCTGATCGGGAAATCCACAATTCACATGTAATTTCCAAAGTGTATGGAGAAATAATGAATTTTCTAGAAGAGGGCAAGAAGCAGTTAATGCCCCAAAATTCTTAGCTGAATATAAAGGAAAAAGATAAATTCCAATTCAAAGAATAAGGAGACAGCATTCATTTTATTTGTTTCATAAACAAATGTTCCAGCATTTATTTCATATCCCATCTTTCATTTAGGAGGTCAGTGCAGAGGTAGTACTTCATCTGATTTCCCATGCGCGCACACACACACACACACACACACACACAAAACAACAATTACCCATAATATAGGCTGAATTGAGACAGACTAATTGGCACAAAATCAACCAGGGAGCTTTCAAAGCAAAGGCTAAATTTCAATCTGGGTCTCCCAGTTTCTAGTCCAACACTTTAACTACTGCACCACACTAGTTTTCTTCAATTTTTTAAAGCTTTTATGTAGTGTTATTCTAGGACATTCTTTAAATTTAAATAGCAAGTCCTGGAATAAATCAGCTGGAGCCATTGGGAGGATTCACTTAAGGCATAGTAGTTTCCCTGTGATGCCAGGAATGATATTAAGCCTAAGTTTATTTTGTACTCTCAAAAACATATATTACTTTTTGAAAGAATATTCTATTGCCCATGTGATCTTCCAATTCAAGTAGCTGAACTATATCTATACAGTTGGTCTTTGACTTATAATCATTTGTTTATTGGCTGTTCGGAATTACAACAGTCACAGAAAAAATGCTTTAGGGCCCATAAAGCATTTCCTGTCATAATAAAATGTTGCACTGTTCCCGCTATGGTAAAATGATTGCATTTTGGGCACTTGTCAACTGAATAACCTGTACAAGTGGTACACTTGACCACACTAGGCAACCTTTTTATCAGTTTTCAGCAAAAAATGCTCATTGGGGAGCATATATTTGGACTTATGTTTATTTTGTTTAATGACCTCGGTAAAAGCGGTTATAAAATTGTGTCCAGTCATGTGGGTTCTTCATCTTATAATTGTCATGACTTACATTCCAACTTCCAGTCCCAATTACAGTCACAAATTGGGGACTAACTGTATTTATATGATATATCTCATGTCTGTGTAGGTGCTCTGTAAACAATTTATTCTCTTTTAGTAATAACAAAGTGACTTTTTGTCCATAGAATACTCCTGACAGCTAATAAAAGAAAATAAAACATCAGTGATTCAACTTCCATTAAAACACTTAACAATTCTACTGCTATCACTATCACTACTATTACCATCCTAAGACTACCAAGTTATTTTTTTAGTATTTTTTAGTATTTATTTGATTTGTCAATCGCTTACAAGATACAGGTATAAGAATAAATATAATTTTGAATACATGAGATAGATACTTATAAGAAAAATAAAAAACAATAGGACAGGGACGGTAGGCACGATTGGTATGCTTATGCATGCCCCCTACAAGCGTCTTAGGAAGGGGGTGAGGTCAATAGTAGACAATCTAGTTTTGGGGGTTTGGGGAAGAAACCACAGAGTCAGGTAGAGTATTCCAAACATTGACCACCCTGTTGCTGAAGTCGTATTTTCTGCAGTCAGGTTTGGTGCAGTTAACTTTGAGTTTGTATCTATTGTGTGCTCTTGTATTGTTTTTCAATTGTGTTAATATCAGATACATGATATGGGTTCCAGACTGATGAGCTGTATTCAAGTACAGGTCTAGCAAATGTTTTGTATGCTCTAGTTAGTAGTGTGATATTACCAGAGAAAAAGCTATGTAGGATTAGATTAACAACTCTTAATGCCTTTTTGGCTATGTAGTTACAGGGTGCTCTAGCACTTAGATCATTAGAGATGAGTACTCCAAGGTCCTTGACAAAGTTTGGATCCTCAACAAGGTCTTGACTATTTAGCTTGTATTTTATTTTCTGTTTTTTTTTCTGCCAATATTTAAGACAGAGCATTTATTTGTTGAGATGTGAAGTTGCCATTTGTTTGACCATTCTGATACTTAGTCAAGGTCTTTTTGAAGTGTAGCAGTATTGTCTGTGGTGTTAAATAGCTTTACATCATCAGTGAAGAGGACACAGTTGCTCTTAATATGATCACAGAGGTCATTTATGTAGAGTATGAAGAGAGTTGGTCCTAAAACACTGCCTTGGGGGACACCATTATTGACAGGTACAATAAGTTTTGATAGGACGCTTCCAATTTTGACCATTTGTTGTCTGTTTGACAGGAATGTTTCTATCCAGTTATGTAGGTGTCCAGAGATACCATAAGATTTTAGTTTTAATAGTAGTTTGTCGTGTACCACTGAATCAAAGGCTTTACAGAAGTCTATGTAAATTGCGTCTATTGCTTTGCCCTGATCGAATTGTGTAGTCCATATGTTTTTGCAGTGTAAGAGTTGCAGATTACAGGATAGTTTTTTTTCTGAAACCAAATTGTTTATTAGAGAGTAGGTTGTTTGTATCTAAGTGGAGGATAATGGTTTGGTTAATAATTGATTCCAGGACTTTACAGGTGACGCAGCATAAGAAGATTGGTCTGTAATTTTCAACTAGGCTGTCTCCCTTTTTGAAGATGGGGATGACCATGGCTTGTGACCATAGTTTTGGCAAGGAGCTGGTCCTGGGCTTGATCTATTGCTGTTTACAAATACTGAGCCAAAGAATGTGTTAAAGAGGTTTGCTTTGATGCAGTTTTTGCCATTAGGTCCTTTCAGGGGTGGGATGGACCTTGAATCTTTTAGTTTGTGGTTTACAAAATTGTAGAAAGCATGAGTGGATTTTGTGCATAGAAGGTTTTCCTCTTGGTAATGTGATAATTAGTGCATTCAGTTTTTATCTGGTGGCATAGATTTTTGTATCGGCTTTTGAAGTTGGCAACGTGATCAGATTTGTTTTTTCGCCAAAGAGACCTCTTTTTGGATTGAAGCTTTCTTTTTGTTATGGGTAATCTGTTTTTCTTTTTGTTTTGGGAGTTGTTATTGGTACATATAGTTTGATGGGTCTTTTGATTTTTAGTAAGAATATGTTGTAATGGTCTTCAACAGTATTGCATCCAGTGAACAGAAATTGCCAATCAAGGGTAGAGAGATTGTTTATTATAAGATCCTAGCTGCCATTTTTGAAGTTATAATTGGGGATTTTGTCGTTGTGATGATTTTTGTGTGGACATATGTTGAGATGAAAGTCGATCATGTTGTGGTCACTGTTGGAAAAGGGTTCTTTAATTTGTATTCTGAAAATTGAATTCAAACTATTGCAGAAGATGAGATCGAGGCAGTTGTTAAGCCTAGTATTGTTGGTTACTAGTTGTTCTAGTCCCAGATTTGTTACAGCATTGTAGAAGGTTGCATGTATGGGTTCAGTTGTACATTTGTTTAGGGTCCAGTTAATATGAGGTAGATTGAAGTCACCAAGAAAGATAAAAGCATGTAGGCAGGATGCTGCCCATGTTAGTAGTGTATTTAACTTGTTTACATGTTTGATGTCATAATCAGGGGCTCTGTAACATAGCAGGAACCGAAATGTGATATTTAAAGTCAGTTCACAGATAATGGTCTCAGGAAGAGCAAGCTCTTGCGCAACTTGGATGTTTTTTAGATGTAAAGACTTTTTATAGAAGTTAGCAACACCACCTCCTCTACGGATTTCACAATTGGATCGGTAAACATGATAATCTCTTACTGAGGTAATGGAGTCAGGGAGAGATGTGTTGAGCCATGTTTCACAGATAAATATGATGTTGAATTTAGCCATATTTAGTAAGAGGAGAAATTCAGGTATTTTATTTACAAGGCTTCTTGCATTGAGTAGCTTGCATTTAAGGCCCATTGTAGTTTGAATTGAGGTAGTTGGGGGCATGCGTGCCTGGTCTTGGGTGATGGTGGATTGGTCTCTTCTATTTTTGTTTCTTCAGAACAGTTTATATGTTTTAATTCCCAATAATTTTGCAGTATTGGTGTTAACTGGAAGTACTGATGACTGAGTGGCCAACAGGAAAGCTGCAGCAATGTTACCGTTTCTAGACACCATACTTCAACTCTCTGAAAGGGCATGATCAGTACTTCCTGTGAACAGGACATCCAGATCAAGACTGCAAAAAAATCAAGACAAACACTAAATTTTCATACATGAAGGTGGAGGTTTATCTGAGCTTGTGGGTCAGTTTCTGAACATTTTATTACCAGGCTTTCCAAAATGTTCGGAAACCAATCCACAAGCTCAGAGAACAAACCTTCACCCTCATCTTACAGTTGAGGTACAGATATTTGCCACTATTGCAAATTAAGATATAATCTATTGCAATTTAGAATGCCAAAGATAGATAGATAGATGATAGATAGATAGATAGATAGATAGATAGATAGATAGATAGATAGATAGATAGATAGATAGATAGATATAGAGGTATAGATATAGATAGATAGAATCTGTGTTCATAAGTGAAAGAAAAGAAATGACATGATGTTATATGTCTGTGAAACAAGAAAAATGTGGAAATATACAAGGAAATGTTCAAGAAATTTTCAAGTCTTCAGATTTTTCAGTTAAGCAAGAAATATTACATACCAATAATTAATATATGATTTTTGGTTGTTGGAAACAGTGAAAAATTAGTGGTTTTTATAGATGTTTATGGGCAAACCATAGATAAACCAGTTGTTTTGTATGGCTATTTTGCTAAACCTTTTTAGGTTACAGATGGAACTTATGAAGGTGGCCATAGAGCCATTGGATGCAATTTTAATTCATTATTGGGTCTGTCACTGAACAGAAACAAACATTCCAATAAAAACCTTCCACGTTTATATTAAGGCTTTGCTAATATGTGGAAAAAATTATGTCGTATCAAAAGAGAATGCACTTTTTTAACCTGAATGAAGGTGGTTTTATTTTATGGAGCAAAGTTGACAAATGCAGGCTGGAAAGTGAAAACATATAATTAACTGTGCATAAAATGACTAAACATTATGTCATACAGTATGTACTGGAATCGACTAGGTTCTTTTGAGTGCATGTAAAAAAATAGTAATCCACAGGTTGGTGATAGTTGCATATTACACTCTATGTAGAAATCCAAATGCACGAGGTTCATGGGAAAAAATATTCTGATACTTTCCTCTTGTCTGCATTTAAACAAGATTCTGAGCTACAGTTCTAAGTGTAAAGGCTAGATGAATTTGAAGGCACAGTATAGGGTGTGTTGTGGCTATTGGTCACCAGCCTTTCCAGCAGCCAAATCAGATGAGGAGGCAGAGTGGGAGTTGGGGCCAGCATCAAGGCAATCTGAGAGCTGGGAGGGGGAAGAGGGAATGTAGCTGTGGAGAAAGGGGTGGAGTCTGGGCCTTTCATCAGCCCCCAGATGGAGAGTCAAGAGCCCCCAGGTCCGGGGGTGGCTGATGAGGAAGAGGAAGAACAGCTGTGTTCTGTGTCTCATGCATGGATGCAGATGAAGGCAGAGGAGAGGAGAGCAGTGGGAATCTATGGTTTGGTCCTCAGGATGGAAGAGTCACCGTTGCTGGCTAAGCCCCACCCTAGATCTGGGGATAAGAGACAGGGGGCAGAGATGAATAGGTGTGGCAGACCTACTCATTTTCCTTTCAGTGATAGTCTGAAATTCTAAATCCTGTCTGGAACTGAATTGGAATTCTTTCTTGAAATCTGTGGCTTGGAGAGTCAGACATGCCTTCGGAGCACGTGTATGTATGTATCCACTGCTGGAAAAAGAGTGAGTGCACATTCTAGGACTTCCATTACAAGTGTGGATGAGAGAGTGACACCTGGCAGGTTGGAGCCATTTTAGGGGGAAAGGGAGTGAGCTTTGATTTCCACAGGCACTTAGAGACATTGTTAGCCTGCTGTGTGAGAGACAAGAGAGAGAGAAAGAGAGAGAGACTCTTTGCTGGGGTTGCTGGTGCTCCTAAATAAAGGAAGATTAGTAAAAAAAACCAGTGTGCTTGTCATATTTGGGAGCCGGGTCAGAACAAGATGGTGGCCTTTACTCCACTTAAGGATCAGTGCTTAGCTTAGAGAGAGCAAAACAGACTGTATAGTAACCATATTATAGTCTCCAGCAAAAGAAGATGATAAAGGATCTCAAAGGAATAGCCCTCAGCCCTCATTTCCATCACCTGCTGCCCGGAGGTACTCTGGGCATTTTCCTAATGGAAAAGTTAATCCTGAAAGATAAACTAAAAGACCATGCCACATGTAGCACATTCATTTTAGAATTATGAAAACCATTGTTTT
Source organism: Bungarus multicinctus (assembly GCA_023653725.1). Taxonomy (NCBI): domain Eukaryota; kingdom Metazoa; phylum Chordata; class Lepidosauria; order Squamata; family Elapidae; genus Bungarus; species Bungarus multicinctus. The sequence goes on from CM042838.1 coordinate 81,709,275, forward strand.
CAAAACATAGTATGCATTGTCCTTAATAATCAATGCTTAAACAAAAGGTGCATACACATAATTGAATATAGCTTTACTTCTGCTTGCTTCTTTTTATATCAATTGTCTTCTTCACAAAGAAGCCTAGTCCATTGCCATAGCAATTTCAAGGCTTTAAAGATTGCATGTTACATATGAAAGAAAACTGCATATTTTGACATAAATATAAAAGGCTTGCTACCTTCCTGTGGAATGGATCAAGTCAATCATTAACCCATTTAGAGCAAGGAAACTTGAGGATTAATTGATTTAGGCAACTGCAGGATAAAACTGCAGTGATATGAGATGTTAACATTTATTTCTCAATACTTCACACCTCATTTTTAAAGTTCCGTAGTTAACAACTGATACTAGAGAACTAATAGCTATCTTGAATCTTTAATTCTGGAAGGACGTATTGACTCAGTGACTAAGACGCTGAGCTTGTCGATCAGAAAGGTCGGCAGTTCGAATCCCTAGCGCCGCGTAATGGAGTGAGCTCCCATTACTTGTCCCAGCTTCTGCTAACAGTTTGAAAGCATGTAAAAAATGCAAGTAGAAAAATAGGGACCACTTTGGTAGGAAGATAACAGTGTTCCGTGCACCTTTGGTGTTTAATCATGCCAGCCACAAGACCACAGAGACATTTTCAGACAGCACTGGTTCTTCAGCTTTGTAACACAGATGAGCACTGCCCCCTAGATCTGGAAATGACTAGCATATATGTGTGAGGGGAACCTTTACCTTTACCTGTAATTTTGAAACATATCACAGCCTAGAACCAGACATTCCACAACCTTAACACTCTGCATTTTTGGAAGCAACATGCACCTGAGGAAAATCTTAAAATAGGCAGGAAATTTCCCTTGCAGCAAACCAAATATTCTTATACTTTCACTTCACTTAATCTAATATTAGTATATGCAGAAATATATACAATAATTAAAAGAAGGGTGTGAATCACAACTGACTAGTTCAATTTTTGCATAGACATGTGTCAGGCTACGGAACTTCTTCCCATTCAAACAATAAGAATGAACTTCTGAGAACCGAACTTATCAAAAGGAATCCTTTATTGAGATGAGACAGTCCAGTAGGAATTCAAAGCAGCGTCTGAGGTCCCTCAGGCATACAGTGATAGATAAGGGAGTTTAGAATCCCCCCCCATCCCAATGTTTACTTAGGGAAACAAAAGCCAATATGTTAATTCCCCTCCCAGCCCCTCTGGGAGGGGATCCTTCCCTTTTTGGAAGGTTTTTTCTCATGTAGCTTTCCCAAGACGTACCTAACTTCCTCCCCCACCCCCTTTTTAGAACGGACTGTTTTTGGAGATTTCCCAGAGCACTTCATTGTGGAGTTTTATGGACCCCTCATCTCCTGGCTGTGCCTCTCAGAGGTGTTAGATTCTGGCCATCTGGCTTCTTTCCCCCCCATTGTATCATGTATGGGTGTGCATATTCGATATAAGGTTAAATATATTCAGGTTACATCAAGAAGGGATTTCTTTATCAGTTCCCCCCCCCCCCTTTTCTTCTTCCTCTGAAGAAATGACAGATACACGGATCTGACATCCTGCCCTCCTTTAAAAAACAGATAGGTCTACCTGGAAAACAAAAATCATGCGTTACATGTGCAGTTCAGGATGGTTTATCAGGGTATTTTAGGTGGAACTTTCGTAGTAATGTGGGTGCTTTCACATGTCTTTTGGCTACCCACTCATTTTCTGAGGAAGGAAGGTGTTTCCAAGCTACTAAATATTGTGTGAATCCACGGTAAGTGCGTGAATCAAGGATGTCTTTAATTTCAAAATGTTGTTCCCCATGTATCATGATGGGGGTTGGGGGTGTGGGAAGGGGGGGTCTGAGGTTTGAAGTGATCTCCGGTTTGAGCAAGCTACAGTGAAATACTGGATGAATCTGCCTAAGAGTTCTTGGAAGATGAAGCTCTACCGTCACGGGGTTGATAATTCTGGAGATGGGGAATGGCCCAATGAATTTTGGTCCTAATTTCTTAGAAGGTTGTAATGATTTTAAGAATTTTGTGGACAAATATACACGGTCTCCAATCTTGAAAGGTTTAGGTTCACAGCGTTTTTTGTCTGCTTGAGTTTTGTAAACTGCTCTAGCTTCCCGTAGAGATAATCTTACCACTGGCCACATGGCTTGTAAATTATCCATCCACTCCTTAAGGGAGGGGATTTCAGGTTCTTTGGTGGGTAGTTCCGGCATGGGGTTGAATTCTTGGCCCGTTGCTACGTGGAATGGGGTGAACCCTGTGCTACTATGGACTGAGTTATTGTATGCTACCTCTGCAAAAGGAAGAAGGTCAGTCCAATTGTCCTGCTGGTGATTAATAAAACATCTTAAATATTGTTCTAATACACAATTCACTCTCTCTGATGCTCCATCCGTATGGGGATGGTTCGAAGACGATAATCCCTGGGTGGAGCCTAATAGGTTTAAAAACGCCCGCCAAAATTTGGATGTGAACTGAACACCCCTATCTGAGATAATTCGTTGGAGGGCTCCATGAAGGCAATAAATGTGTATTAGGAACATCTTTGCCAATGATCTGGCAGTTGGGATCTTTTGGCATGGAATAAAATGAACCTGTTTGGAAAAAAGATCAGTTACAACCCAAATGACAGTATTCCCAGCACTTTCGGGAAGTTCCACTATAAAGTCCATAGAGATCTCTTTCCAGGGAGCAGAAGGGTCTGCTACTGTTTGTAAAAGTCCAGGATATTTTCCTTGTCTTCTCTTTGCAGCAGCACAGATGGGGCAGCTCGCAACATAGTTTTCAATGTCCTTTTTGAGGGACGGCCACCAAAATTGTCTTTTGATGAGGTGCAGGGTTTTTACAAAACCAAAGTGTCCTGCTATTTTGGAGTCGTGGCAGTGTTTCATGAGTTCCATTCTCTGGCTTGCAGGGACATAAAGCTTGTTTTCTACCCAAGCCAGTCCATCTTTGAGTAAGCACATGTTTCTGTTAGCCTGGAACCAATCATCTTTAAGCAGTGCCTCCTTAAATATTGACGTCGTTGTGTCTTCAGTCAGGGATGATTTTTTTTTTCTCTTGTGCCCGGGTGATTACCTTGGCTGCTAGTTGGGTCGGTTGGATTATCGGTTTTATAACTTCAATCTTTTTGCTGTTGTATTGGGGTTTCCTGGACAGTGCATCTGCTAAGAAATTCTTTCTCCCAGGAAAATATTTGAGAGTGAAATTAAAACGTTCAAAATATCGAGTCCACCTTGCTTGTTTTTCGGAGAGTTTCCGTGGATTTCTCAGAGCTTCCAGATTTTTGTGATCAGTCCATACTTCAAAGGGGATTTGGTTTCCTTCCAGGAAATGTCTCCACGTGAGCATTGCCCACCGCACAGCATATGCCTCTTTCTCCCATACGGCCCATCTTTGCTCGGTTTCCGTCAGTTTCTTAGATGTATAAGCACATGGTTGTAATTGTCCACTTTCATTCTTTTGGAGGAGGACTGCCCCAACTGCAACATCACTGGCGTCTGCTTGGATGACAAAAGGTTGTTCGGGATCTGGGTGCTTAAGGACCGGTTCTGCTGCGAACAGGCGTTTGAGTTTCTCGAATGCTGCTTGGCATTCCATTGTCCAGATGAGGGGTTGCCTAGGCTTGGGTTTCCCCCCCCCCTTCGTTTTTAGCAAGTTTGTGATAGGGAGGGCGATGTTTGCAAAAGCTGGAATGAATTGGCGATAAAAATTTGCAAACCCCAGAAAACTTTGCAATTGTTTGCGTGTGTGGGGTGGATCCCAGTCCAATACAGCTTTCACTTTCTGTGGGTCCATCTCTATTCCCTCATGGGATATTCTGTACCCCAAATAGTCAATTTTCTCTTGGTGGAACTCACATTTGGAGAGTTTTGCATATAGTTTAGCGTCTAAGAGTTTTGTGAGGACTGCACGGAGTAGCTTGATGTGTTCTTCCATCGTTTCCGTGTAGATTAAAATATCATCAAGATAAACTAAAACCCCTTTAAATAAAAATTCATGAAGGGTTTCATTGATCAATTGCATAAACACTGCAGGCGCTCCTTGCAGTCCAAAAGGGAGCACTTTAAATTGGTAGCATCCCAATGGTGTGTTAAAAGCTGTCTTCCACTCATCCCCTTCCTTTATTCTGATGCGGTAATATGCTTCCCGTAGGTCTAACTTTGAAAAAAATTTTCCTTTCGAGAGGTGGGCTAACATGTCCTTCATGAGGGGGAATGGATACATATTTTCTATGCAAATGCAGTTCAATTTTTTATAATTCACACAAAGACGCATGGAGCCATCTTTCTTTTCACGGAATAACACTGGGGCCGCTATTTTTGGTCTGGCGGGTTCGATGAAACCCCGCTTTAAGTTTTTATCGATAAATGCTCTGAGTTCTTTCAATTCTCTGGGAGACATGCAATACATTTGTGGTTTTGGGAGTTTAGCCCCTGGTAGGATTTCGATAGCGCAGTCTGTGGCTCGATGAGGTGGGAGTTCATCACAAGCTTCCTCACTAAATGCTTGGGCCAGATCCTGGTACTCATGGGGGATGTTAATGGGTTTCACAGACTGTCCGGTCATGGCTGATTCTCTGTTCTCTTCCCCATTCTTTATCCTTTCCTCTGAGCTTTTTGCAAATATTACATCTCTCTGGAATTTTATGGTTCCTGTCCTCCAATTTATTTTTGGATTCCATTTCTGTAGCCATGTGAGACCCAGAACTAGTGGCTCTTCCATCCCTGGGGCTACAATGAATGTGACCATCTCCCTGTGTTTTCCTAGTCTTAATTTCAATGGTTCTGTGGTAAACCTGGCTGGCTCCCCCCCCGCTATGGTTCCATCTAATTGGCAGAAAGCGATGGGATTTTCCATTTCTTTCAGTTGGATTCCCAATTTATCTGCAAGGGAGGGTTTGATTAGGCATCGAGTGCATCCCGAGTCCAGCAACGCTGTAACTTCCTCCCCCTTCCCTTGGCTGGGGATAAATAGTCTCAGGGGTAGGGTGATTGGTTCAATTGGATTGCTTACCAGCGGGTCATCCTCTGGATCACTTTCGGACTGGCTCAGGTCCCCTCGGAGCGTTTGGGATTCTTCCTCAGGTTTGGGAGGGGGTCGGAATCCCACATCTACTCGGCCCCTCAGGCCAGTCTCCTTCCCTCGAGGGCTGGATGTTGTGGGTTTCCTCCCTGATGGGTGGTCTAGCTTTCTGGCAGGAGTCTTCGAGTGGCATTCTGCTGCGCGGTGTCCCTCCTTTCCACACTTAAAGCAACCAGGCGTTCTTGGAGTCATGGTGGATTGGGGTTTGAAAACTTCCCGTTTCCCCAGGGGTGGGGATCTTTTCCAAAACTTACCAGCACGGTGCCAGTTCCGAGTCATGTCTATCTCTGCCTCCTCTGCCATCATGTACCATTCATGCAAGAGGTTTGGGGTCCCACGGGCCAGGCAGGCAGCGTATACATCATCATTTAGTCCATCTTTGAACCAGCAGACTAAGATATCCTCTGGCCAATCTACCCGGCCGGCCAGGTCACGAAATTCCTCGGTGTATTCTGCTACCGGGCAACGACCTTGTTTCACGACTCTGATGCGGTCCCGGGCTTTTCTATCGGCAAGCGGGTCCTCGAAACGGTGGCGTAAGGCCGTCATAAAGCGATCTAAGTTTCTTAATTCTGGGGCATTGACGTTGTGGAGCGTTACCATCCATCTGGCTGCCGCCCCTTCAAGAGCTAGGGTGACAATTCGCACCCGGGACCCTTGGGTTGGTAAATCCTGTCCATATTCTTGCATGTAGGTGAGCACTTGTGCCAGGAAAAATCCCAATTTCTGGGGGTCTCCATCGAATTTTACCCCCAAGGGCGGAACCTTCCTCTGTAATTGTATGTTTCTGGGTTGGCCAGGATTAATTCCCTGATCCGGGGCGTTTAAGGGTCGGGTACCTGGTGTGGCTGCTGGTTCTTCAGCTTGTCCCTCTTCCCGCTCAATCTCCACTGAATCCGGGGTGGCGGCTCGGGTTCTCTCACCTTCTGGTTCCCTCGCTCTCCTGCGTTGTCGTCTTCGTGCATCCCCCATGTCGAGGTTCTCCAGGGCTTCCCTCACTAGGCGATTGATGTACCGTCTCATTCGGTCATCGGCCGGTGGCTCCTCATCCCATTCTTCCTGATTCGATAGGGCCTCTAGCTCCAATTTCCACACGGGTTTGCAATTTCCTCGGGTGAGGGTTACTCCCCTGGTTCTTCCATTCCAGGTGTCTCTCTTTCCTACACCTATAGACCACCGGGGCTTGGTGGAGGATTCGCAGGCAGCCTCGCTGTCTTCGATGGGGCACATCGAGTCAGTATCTGGCTGGGTAACTGTTGACGTTTCTCCCCAGCACTCGGCTCCCCCTTGCTCCTTGCTGTATTCAGACATATTTTTTTTCTCTTGCAGGATCCCCTCGGTAGAGTGAATAGTTTAAAAAAAAAATTCCTCTCCGGGTTGACCTCTATTGCAGACGCTGCTTTATGTCAGGCTACGGAACTTCTTCCCATTCAAACAATAAGAATGAACTTCTGAGAACCGAACTTATCAAAAGGAATCCTTTATTGAGATGAGACAGTCCAGTAGGAATTCAAAGCAGCGTCTGAGGTCCCTCAGGCATACAGTGATAGATAAGGGAGTTTAGAATCCCCCCCCATCCCAATGTTTACTTAGGGAAACAAAAGCCAATATGTTAATTCCCCTCCCAGCCCCTCTGGGAGGGGATCCTTCCCTTTTTGGAAGGTTTTTTCTCATGTAGCTTTCCCAAGACGTACCTAACTTCCTCCCCCACCCCCTTTTTAGAACGGACTGTTTTTGGAGATTTCCCAGAGCACTTCATTGTGGAGTTTTATGGACCCCTCATCTCCTGGCTGTGCCTCTCAGAGGTGTTAGATTCTGGCCATCTGGCTTCTTTCCCCCCCATTGTATCATGTATGGGTGTGCATATTCGATATAAGGTTAAATATATTCAGGTTACATCAAGAAGGGATTTCTTTATCAGTTCCCCCCCCCCCCCCTTTTCTTCTTCCTCTGAAGAAATGACAGATACACGGATCTGACACATGATTACTTTCAGTTAACTTTTGCTAACTTTTACTGAACTGCAGTGGCACAAATGTTAGAATGCAGTATTGCAGGCCAATTCAACTCACCGCCAGGAGTTCGATGGCTCAGCCTTCCATCCTTCCAATGAGGACCCAGATTATTGGGGGCAATACAGTTGAATCCTGGGTCCCATGTAAAGAGATGTAAGAACCTGAGCACATTTAAGTTTAAGGAAAGATGAGGAAGGGAGGATATGATCTCTCTGTTCAAACCTCTCAAAGAACCTATTCCCTTTATTCTAGACTGATAGACACAAAACATTTATAGAGAGGCAGACTCTCACTGAACATTAAAAAAAATAACCTAATTCTAGTAGTGGAACCTATTGTATTGCTCAGACAGATGACAAGTTCCCTTTCATTAGATTAGTTAAAACAGATGCTGAATAGCCCAATCACATGGTTTCTTCAATGTGGATTCCTGTAATGAACAGGGGATTTCATTTGTGGTTGGTTCAAAAGATTAAAATTTAAAATGCTGTATTGTAGGTGGGAAATAAGGCAGTTGCTTTAAAAATAGCCTATGAAATTATTTCAATGAATATCAAAGTCCAATTTGAAAAGCAATGTAGAAGTCTTTAAAATGAATGTTAAAAATGAAGGAACTATTAGATGATAGATAGATAGATAGATAGATAGATAGATAGATAGATAGATAGATAGATAGATAGATAGATAGACAGACAGATGAGGGATGGATGGAGAAAGATGATGAACATAGATAGTTGATCATAGATAGATGAGCATAGACAGACAGACGGATGGACAGACAGACAGATAGACAAAGCTTTATTACTGTACTGCTTTACTTCTTTTTCCAGCTCTTTCTGCTAAAGGAATTGTTGAAGTATTGGAGCATGGGTTTACATATTATGGAAATATCTGAAACATTTCTAGATTTTTTGTAAAGATCTCTTAATACTTGATACTATCTTCTAGTATATTTATTTATATTTTAAGCCAAATCTTTATTAGCTTTACTTTATATATATTTACTGAAACAATAAAATATATCATTGAATAAATGGAATTATACATTTATCTTTCCAATCCTGCTATATCAGTCTTTTAGTCAAAGTAAAGGCACAATGCACATTTGTATTGTCTGGTTGTCAAATTCCATGTACTAGCTATATGATTGAAAAGAATATCATTCTCTGAAAATTTTAGCTTTTGTCACACAATCATATTTGTATAATTCACTATTTCCCCCCCAACTTAGTAAGTATAACACCTCACAGAAATACCTCTTTTAAAAAAGCATTATCCTTATTACATCTCCAACAAAATGCTGTTTCTGACTGTTCATTTCTATACAAACAGGGGAATCCAATAAGCCTCAATATTATTTGTTTTTTAAGTCACAATCCTGAATCCATTGATACTCTTGCTATAGAATTTAAGACGCTCGCTCATTATCTAGATCAGGGGTGTCAAAGTCATCACGGTGGCATCACATGACATATCGGGACATTTTCCCCCTTCACTAAACTGGGCATGGGCATGGCCAGAATATGGGGGATTTCAACTTGCCTTCGCTCGGGGAAATCTCTGGGGTGGTTTGGGAGTTCACGGCTTCCATGGCGGCCATGGACCTGACCCAGCTAGTTTCTGGCCCCACTCACATGGGGGATACACGCTGGACCTGATTTTTGTCTCTGGTCAGTGGTTGAATGACTGTAGCTTCGGGGACTTAGCTATAAAACCCTTGTCATGGTCAGATCATTCTCTTCTTAGGCTTGACTTCTGTACCGCCACCCCCCACCGCAGGGAGGCGGAGCCATGCAGATGGTTCCGCCCCAGGCACCTGATGGACCCTGAGCGGTTCCAGAGGGAGCTTGGGCCATTTCCTGAGACTCTGGCTCATAACTCGCCTGGAGACTTGGTGGCCACCTGGGATAGGTTGGCTGCTGAGACTCTGGACTGAGTTGTGCCTTTGCGACCTCTGACCCGGCACAGATCCCATCCAGCTCTGTGGTTTACGCAGGAGCTGAGGGAGATGAAGTGCCGGAAAAGACATCTGGAGAGCGTTTGGAGGACTAGCCATGCTGAGTCCGACCGAACACCGGTGAGGTCTCATATTAGAAGCTACCTTGTGGTGATAGAGGCGGCGAAATGTTCTTATTTCTCCACCCTTATTGCATCGGCAGAAAATCGGCCTGCTGCTCTGTTTAGAGTGACCTGCTCCCTGCTTGAGCTGAGAGCATGGGAAGACCTCTTGCAGGGCAGGCAGAGGAGTTTTCCCGATTTCTGCATGACAAAATCGCTCGGATTCGGGGTGGGCTGGACTCCAATTGGGTGGTCCCGGGGCAGATGTCCGGGGCAAGTCTTGAGACTATTATTTGGGAGGAGTTTGACCCTGTGACCGCTGAGGGTGTGGACAGGTTGCTGGGGGGGGCTGAATACCACCACATGTTTGTTGGAGCCGTGTCCCTCCTGGTTGGTTTCGACCTCCAGGGAGGTGACACGAAGCTGGCTCCAGGGGATTGTCAATGCTTCATTGAGAGAGGGGTCGCTTCCTACTGCCTTGAAAATGGCGGTGGTGCGACCCTTCCTCAAGAAGCCTGCCCTGGACCCGGCTGTTTTAGATAAATATCGTCCAGTCTCCAACCTTCCTTTTTTAGTGAAGGTTGTTGAGAGTGTGGTGGTGGTGCGTCAGTTCCCTCAGTACCTGGAGGAAGCGACTTACCTCGATCCTTTCCAATCGGGCTTCAGGCCCGGGCATAGTACCGAAACAGCATTAGTCGCGTTGGTTGATGATCTCTGGAGAGCCCATGACAGGGGTTATTCCTCTGTCCTGGTCCTGTTAGATCTCTCAGCGGCTTTTGATACTATCGACCATGGTATCTTATCGTGGCGGTTGGAGGGGTTAGGAATTGGAGGAACTGTCCTATGGTGGTTCTTCTCCTTCCTCTCTAACCGCTCGCAATTTGTGTTGACGGGGGGGAGAGGTCCACCTCTAGGCCCCTCATTTGTGGGGTGCCTCAGGGATCGGTCCTCTCCCCTCTTTTGTTCAACATTTATGTGAAGCCACTGGGGGAGATCATCCGTGGTCTTGGGGTGCAGTGTCATCTGTATGCTGATGATACTCAGCTTTACATCTCCACCCCAAACCACCCCAACACTGCTGTGGAGGCTATGTCCTGGTGCCTGGGGGCCGTGCGGATTTGGATGGGCAGGAACAGGCTCCAGCTCAACCCTTCCAAGACTGAGTGGCTGTGGTTTGTGGATATAGGCAGCTGACTCCATCGCTGGCTATGGGGGGAGAGATCTTAGCCCCCACAGAGAGGGCTCGCAATTTGGGCGTCCTCCTAGATGCACGGCTGTCTTTAGAAGATCATATTACGGCCATCTCCAGGGGGGCTTTTTATCAGGATTGCCTGATTCACCAGTTGTGGCCCTTTCTGGATCAGGATGCCTTACGCACAGTCACTCATGCCCTTGTCACCTCCTGCCTGGACTATTGTAACACTCTCTATATGGGGCTCCCTGTGGGGAGCACCCGGAGGCTTCAACTGGTACAAAATGTGGCTGCGCGGGTGGTTATGTGTGCATCAAGAAACTCCCATGTGACACCTCTCCTGCGCAAGCTGCATTGGTTGCCAGTGGCCTTCCGGGTTCGCTTTAAGGTTCTAGTTTTGACCTTTAAAGTGATCCATGGCATTGGACCAGGTTATCTGCAGGACCGCATTCTGCCGGTAGTCTCCCACCAACCTGTGCGCTCCCACAGGGAGGGCCTCCTTCAGGTACCGATGGCATCTATGTGCCGCCTAGTGACCCCAAGGAATAGGGCCTTCTCTGTGGGGGCTCCCACCCTCTGGAATGGTCTGCCTCTGGAGTTACGTAACAACAATGACCTGAGAGCATTCAGACGTGCATTGAAAACCTGGCTCTTTGAGCAGGCCACCCTGGACTGAAGTGGGAGCTTTAGAGCAATTTTAGAATTTTGGGTTTTAAATTTTGGAATTTTAATATTCGGGGTTTTATTAATTTATTGGGGGAGGGTATAATTTTAATTTTAAAGGCAGCCTTAGGACATTTAATCTTCTTTTAACTTTTATAATTGTAGAATGTTTTATGGTTGGCTGTACATTGCCCTGAGTCCTTCGGGAGAAGGGTGGTATATAAATGTGTTAATAAATAAATAAACCCCATGAGACAGGAGTTTGACAGCCCTGATCTAGACAATATAAGAACTTCTAATCTTTATTCAATTTGTTTCCTAATATCCACATATCAAATTGATTCATTGATAAGAAATAGTCATAAACACTAAATGAAAATTCTTTTTAGTTTAAAGGATTAACAAGTTGTTCTACTATCTCACATGCCTTAGAAATGAAACTGCTGTTGGTCCAAACAATGTTGTTAACAAATACCATAATAATAAATATTGCCTTTTTGTTACATCTGATAGATGATATTTAATTCTTATCCCATAACTTTCTAAATGGTGTAAATGATTCCACAGGTACTAAGTATATTTAATATGTTCACATCTTGTCCATCCGCACAAAGATGTTTATGTTCATGTTCCAAAGTTGCCCAAATCAGAAAATTAACATCAATAGTTGGCTACCAGTACTTAATATTGCCAATAAGTAAGTAGGATGATAGCTCCAGACTTGAAAAATCGAATCCTCCTTCATTAACTGGTAATTGCATTTTCTGTAAAAATATTCATAGAATCAAAGAACCTCACATAATTTTTCTAAACAAATAAATATTTTCTGAAATCATTTTCCAGATATATAAACTGGAATTCCTTTCAGAATATGAATTAAAATTCATTTTTCTTCCTTTCTTTCTCATGTTTCCTTCCATTTTAATACATGAGTGTCCATGTTGAGTTATATTTTGCCCTTTAATCGATATATAATCAAATATGCCATATGGAACAGGCAACATTCTGCATGTTCACTTCAAGCAGAAAAGCAATTAAATGTATTAATGTAGTATTAGTTGAAGATACACCTCTTACATAATTATTGCGAATGGCCAGGAGGAAGAGGCCCATTTTTCCAATTTGCATTTGAATTAATGAGGAGGAATAAAAGCACAGTAATTAATGTATTGTTCTGCTAAAGCCAGAGTTATCTGGATTGGTGCCGTTTTTGTCTCTTTTGGGAAAGACAAAGTTAAACCATTTTCAGTCATGGCATGATGCTTAGCTGTCAGTTTTTTGTCCTTCTTTCGTGAAACATAATATTGAGCCAGCATATGTACCAAGAGTAGATATAATTGACGGAAACAATCATTTCCAGGGGAAGAAATAAATCCAAATGTTCTTTAACAAATTAAATACTGTATGTGGGTCAGTGATCAATTGCTAATAAGCTGCAAGTGGATCTCTTTAAAGAAAGTCTACTACACAGCTTCTTGGACAGTAGCAGTGGCCCAATCCATGCCTTGGGATATTTTGGCTGATTGGCTGATGATTCATGCTTCTTTTTTCCTTCCAATGTTCCTGTAAATACGATAATGACAAGGGAAAACAATGTTTCTTTGAACTTTGTACTATGAATGTGTGTGTCAATACCCAGAAGACAGACAAGAACAAATAGAATGGCATGGTACTTAGATTAGGTAGTTTAATTATAGGAGAACATTTCAACCTTTTATCACACTCAAGCTATATATCTATCTCAATCTTCTCATTTTGAGGTCTGGTAACTTGCCTTGTTTAGCTCTGGGTAATTCATCAAGGATACATAATTCTTTAGAAATAAACCAAAGGAAAGGAAATGGAAATAAAAAATGAAATGTATTTCAAAAATGTGTATATATGTCCTTCAGTTACATCATCAGATGTTATGCAGATATTACAGTAATAAAAAGTAGAGAATGAAAGAAGCAAAGCCAAAACTCTCCAGAGGAAATTTGCTTGGTCATTGTGATGAAATTATAACTAGTTAAATCTACTTTGTACTTTTTGAAAAGTCTCTTCAGGCCTCAGAGCCTCTACATTTCAATGGAACAATTATTGTTGAAGTATGGACATTCATTTATTTCTGGTGGCAAACTTTATTCCTTCCAAATGCAAGATTAGTTAACATTTTAAACCTATTTAAAACAACATATTTATGCCTATAAATCTTACTTTTCTTAAGGAACGGTAGATATTTCTCCTGTTCTGGTTGGTGGGATTCATCTGGAGGAAGTTCAGATCTAACTAATAGTAACATTGTTTCAGTCCAACCTACAGTTTTCTGTTTTATCAGTATCATCAATTATTTTATTATATACCTCGTCTTGGTGGAACATCCGTATGAAGTAAGACACAACACTGAAATCAGTCTTTAACTTCTTGGTTTTTCTTTCCTTTTCCTCTAAAGGCAATTACATTAATTAGCAATTATGCTAACTTCCAATTAGCAATTTGAAGTCTCTCTAATTGCATCCCCTCACACTTTAGTAATTAATCCATTCACCACATCATAATCAGTTGATAAACAAACAAAATTGCTCTATAATTTTCTTTCCTCTACATATTGGAAAGAAAAGGAAAACTACTAGCAAAAAGTTAGCATAAAAATCTATGGCATTAATTATTTGCCAATTGCTGATTATTGTCCTCTGCAGCATATCTGATCCTTTTGTCTATTTAAGAAGGTGACTGCAATGGATTTCTGAGGTTAAGAAAACTGTTAACTTTTAGAGGAAAATAGGTGTCAATTAAAAAAAAAACCCTAAGATTAATTCTAAAGATATAGTAGAGAAAAGAAAATGAAATTAGCAGTTATAACCACCGTCCTTCTTAGGGTTTGGGACTGAATTTCACAGTCAGCATGAAACTTAAGGTGAGATAAGACAGTATCTAACCAATCTTGATTGATCTTAAAAAACAAAACAGAATTAGGTTTTAATGAGACATCTCTAGAAAATCCGAGACCTTTATTCTAGATTGGGAAATTAGGAAAAAAAACTGAGAAGAAAGCAATGGCAAACCACTTCCATACTACTGTTGATTTGGACAAAACTGTAAAAGATATTTATGTAGGCAAATTGATGCTTTCCCATCAGAACTTCTGGCTGAAACTTGTTTTGACCAAATTAAATCTGATGGCATTCAAATCCCAATCTCAACTTCCATTTTCAGATCTTTGATTCAAACAGCATGTTTACAGCTTGGTATTCCCTGAAAATTATACGACATTATTTTAAATATTAAAAAGGAATATTTGCAACTCTTAGATCAAGGTATGGTTTACAATTGTTTTCGAACCCTGCAGAAAAAGGAGTAAAATAAATTATTTCTCAATTTCCTTGAAAGTAGAGAGAAATATTAGTTTAATAAATTTGGTCTGCCATGTTTTATTTCCAAGAATACTTCAGAGGCCAATATTTCTACATTCAGTGGAAAATAAAGAGAGCTCTAACTTTGGAAAAGTAACACCAGCATCAAATGACTTTTATTTTGGAGAAAGGAAATTTTGCATTTTTGATGTTGGGAATATCTGGAACAGGAAGAAAGAGGTATGGGGGAGAGAATGGAGTTGATCCTAAGACATCCAAAATCTCTGGAATGCCTCCAAATTGAAAAAAAAAAAAGAATTGTTTTAAATACTTTAAGTGTTAAGTGTTTAACATGTCTCATAATTGGAAAAAATGGAAATAAAACATCAGAGATGGGTAGGGAGGTATACATGTTTCTACATTATCATTTCTAGTTTCCCCTCCAGCAATGCTGGTGGATATCATAAAGCCTTCATATTTTGAAAGGATCTGCAGTAGGAGGGCTGATTAATTCTGAATCCCCTGGACTTAATGCTCTATAGGAGAATGATTGAAATCAAACATCAGTTTCAGTGGGACTGGGATGATCTATGTATATATAAGCTTGCAAAAATGTTTTTAGAGTACCATTTTTACCTTTTGTCATTAAATCATATAAGGGTTCATGATGGCTAGATATTAAAGACATGACCTTGTTAGCTGGAAAACTGACAGCCTGAGTTTGAGACCCAAGGGCTGTGCAATGGGGTGAGCTCCTGCCCACCTAGCAGTTCAAAAGCATGCAAATACAAGTAGATAAATAAATACCATAAATAGGTACTGAAAATTAATTTTCAAGAACAATCTCTCCCTGTGCCTGAAGAGTACAGTTTTTGATCAGTGTGTACTACCAGTTCTAACATATGTCAGTGAAACATGGACACTAACCCAGTGGTGGGATTCAAAAATTTTTACTACTGGTTCTGTGGGCGTGGCTTGGTGGGCTTGGCAGGGGAAGGATACTGTAAAATCTCCAGTCAGAGATGGTATTTGCTGGTTCTCCGAACTACTCAAAATTTCAGAACCTGCTGAATACCATCTCTTGACGGCCCAACCGTCAAAGAAAAACTCAAGTCCATTTTGGTTGGAAACATGCAGAAGAGGCCTTCATCCTACAGTGGATAGACAATGGCTAGAATGATGAAATAGGTAACACTTCAGTGGAAAGGTAACAGCATTCTATGTGCCTCAAGGTATATGACCACAGAAATCGTCTTCGGAAAACTCTGATTCCCTCAACTAAGAAACGGAGATGAGTATACCCCTTAGAGTCAGAAATGAATGGACAGGAAAAACCTTTATCTTTACCTTTACCAATTGTTGTTGTTAGTTGTGAAGTCATGTCTGACCCATCATGACCCCATGAACAATGTTCCTCCAGGCCTTCCTGTCCTTTACCATATTCTGGAGTCCATTTAAGTTCATGCCTTCTGTTTCAGTGACTCCATCCATCCACCTCATTCTCTGTCGTCCCCTTCTTTTTTTGCCCTGAATCGTTCCCAGCATTAGGCTCTTCTCCAGTGAGTCCTTTCTTTTCATTAGGTGGCCAAAGTATTTGAGTTTCATATTCAGGATCTGGCCTTCTAAAGAGCAGTCAGGGTTGATCTCCAATAGGTCTGATCTGTTTGATCAGTATTCTCCAGCACCATAGTTCAAAGGCCTCAATTCTTTGGCAATACCAATACCTTTACCAATACCAGAAAATAAACATCTAATCCCAAATCTCATAGAATCTTGTAAACTCATACATTTGAGCATTAGAAATCTTTTTCTTTTTAAAAAACAACTCAAAACAGTAGGATTAGAAAAGGTTTCAAAATATGTAAGCTTTCTTCTATTATGTATTTACATCTTGGCAATGGACTTTTTCAGACTTACCACACTGATATTAATTTTCTGTGCTGTGGGTTAGAATGTCAGTGTACATTAGCACCTGATCTATCAAGGGAATGCTGAGATCTCACTGGAAGCATTAGTCACTAAGCCTTGGGAATGGCCTTGCATGTTTCCATTGCTGGCTCAAAAGTCTGAGGCTTCATGCTCTGGTTTCTAATGAACATGCACTAGAACAAATTCATTCTCAGTAGCAGAAAGATCACAACTTTTTCCAACTTCCCTGAGTCATTTGGTGGCCTCTGCATCCAGTCTGTGCCTTTGTACTTTCTCTTACATTAAGCTAAGATGCCAGGAGCATTTCTCTCCATCAAACAGTTGTATACCTCCTCAGGGCATACTTCTGGTAAGTCATTGCTTATAGAACGTAGGTGGCTTTTACTCAAGATATATTAATTATTTAGCAATTGACAATAATTACACTGAAGTTCTACACAAGGTTAATGTAATGAATCATGATTTCCTTGAGCTAGCTTTGGATATCTCCTTGGAGCTTTTCACACCTGCCTAAACAGATGTATTTTGTTCTCATTTACTCTTTCCCTCTTTCAAGCAGACCTCCATAATCTTGTTCAAAATGTCTCCTTGCCTACTAGTTCTACTGATGTACTTGATGTACTTGTATTTTGACTTACTAGCAAAGGCATAGGAGGTGATTTCAAGGGGAGAAAAGGTTTTGGAACAACTACTGTACAACACAAACACATTTCTTATTACTGTATATACCTGATTCTGTCATATATATATATATAAAACCTAATATATATATTTGCAAAAAAAAAAAAAAAACAGCTGCCAAGCTTGACACAAAAGATTAAAAAGAACCCAATACACAAGCCTGAGGATGGCAGATGAGATTCTGCCAAAACGTCACTATAATAAAAGCACAAATATGGGAAAATACCCGAAGAAACCTAAATACCATACATGCAAACATACAGTACATATACAGTACATATACAGTACATATACAGTATATATATATATGTATATATATATATATATATATATATATATATATATATATATATATATATATATATATATATATATATATATATATATTTGTTTTCTGAGGTTTTCGCAGGTATTTGTATGTGGATCTTTGGTTCTTCGGGTTTTCTCCCGCGTAGAATTGGAAGTTTCTAGGTGACGTTTCGATGAAGTCTCATTCATCATCTTCAGGCTTGTGTCTTCGGTCTTGTGCTTCTCAGAGTAATGTGAGATTGCAGCTGCTTCTTCCTTTTAACTGCTAGTGGGGGTGTGACTTGATTGGGTGGGGGCTTGGCTGTGTTCTGATTGGCTGGGGGTGTGTTCTCATTGGCTGGGGGTTTGGCTGTGTTCTGATTGGTTAGGGGGTTGGCTGTGTTCTGATTGGCTGGGGGTGTGTTCTGTTCCAGTGGGGGTTTGGTTGTACTCAGGTTAGTCTTAGTTGCTGGGGGATTTGAGCTGATGAGCTGTGATCCTACTGTTTGGCTTCGTGTTCGTGGTTGTGTCATATCTTCATGGTGGGTGTCAGTTCACTTCATGTATGGGTTGGGGGGGTTTGAAGCAAGTAGTGATGCAGCTGCGGTGCGACTTATGGTCCGTGATCGTGTCTCATCTTCTGTGTGAGTGTGAGTCTGCTTTTTACATGGAAGTGTGGTGGTAGCTTCTTGTGTGGCCCTCGTGGGTGTGTGTCTGGTGTCCTTCTTCATGTTAGGTACTTGTTTGTTAATGAGGGCGGGTTTCCAAATGGCTGGTAGGTGGGAGGTGTCATCTCATTTATTCATGCTGTGTGGGCATTTTTCTATCTCTATGGCTTCTCTGATTATTCTGTTGTTGAAGTGTTCGGTTTTGGCGATAGTTCTGGAATTTTTAAAGTCAATCTTATGTCCTGTGGCTTTGAGGTGTTGTTGGACCAGGGAAGAGATCAGTTCCTCTTTTTTGATTGAGTTCTTCTGTTCTTCAATGTGTGCACTTATTCTTCTGTTTGTCTGATGTGGGGCAGGAGGTGCACGGGATTTCATATACTCCTTGGTTTTCTAACTCAATTTTGTCTTTAGGGTTTCTTAGGATGGTAGATATTTTTCCGTTTGTACAGAATGCTGTTTTAATGTTGTGTTTTTGGAGGATTTATATATATGTTTACATCCCAAAATACAATTCACCATGGAAACAGAAGCTAACTATCAACTTCCCTTCCTAGATGTCTTAGTATACAAAAAATCCAATGGCTCCCTAGGACACACCATCTAACAGAAGAAAACACGTACAAACCGCTATCTACACGCACTCTCACACCACCACCCAGCACAGATCAATTCCGTAGCCGAGACACTCATCTACAGAACAAAATGCTTAACCGACGAACAACACCTAAAAACCGAACTACACACTCTCACTAATGTACTAACAGCCAATGTATTCCAAAGAAAGAAGATTACTCACCTAATCCAAAAAGAAACCCCAACCAAAATCCAAGACAGAGAACAAGAAAACGGCAAAGCCCTCCTCCCATATATAAAAGAGGTTAGGGTTTAACATCCCTGCTCTAGAACTACACTGGAAGAAAAAAAATGTCAGCACAATGATTCAATATTCAGATGAAATATTCAGAATGGGAAAAAGGCTACACCTCAACTTACAGAAATGATAGACTCAGAGTAGTAGCTGATCCTAGATAGTATTTTTCTTTGTATTAATCTTTCTTTCAAGTTGAACCAAGATATTTGCAGCTCTGTAACAACTCTGTTGGGTTTGACTATTTGTAATCCATCAGTGATTAGACTTAGGTTCTGGAGGATTTATAGCAACACACAGCAGAGTACCTGTTTTCCCATTATCTATTTGAAGCTTTTGGCAGTTTAATGCTCAGGAAACTCTAGACATAAAAATAGCTGCTCTAACCATCCTTTTAAAATGAATATTTATATTCTTCTCTTTCTTTTCATCCCTGGCCTCTACATCTTCTCTACCATTCCTCTGTGATAATGTGTTGTTGTGACAGAGCCATATGGTAAGCCTACAAATTACTATCTTACAAAATATACTAAAATCTATACTTGTTTAGCTTCATAATTTTGTGTTATAGCTCTAATACTAGATAATTCTGCAATAAATACCTCATGCAATCTTAACAATGCCGATGATATGAAACTTCTAGGATACTTGCATTTTAACAATATGCTTCTGATGCAAAGTGGTTCTGGGGGGCGGTTAAAGTTATTTTTGCTGCAATAAGGCAGAATATTTGGACAGGGAGTGGGAGATAAAGTGTTATTGTAATATAATGTACAATTCCTCCTATATGGTGAGGAACAGCCAATTTGGGGTAGTGGTTAAGACATCAAAAAATGTGATTTTAGAGCTATGGTGGCATAGTGGTTAGAATGCAGTACTGCAGGCTAACTCTGTTCAGGTTGTCGGGAGTTCAATTCCTAAATCCTGATTGGTTCAAGGTTGACTCAGCCTTCCATCCTTCCAATGAATGAAAATGAGGACCCAGAATATTAGGGCAATATGCTGACTTTGTAAACTGCTTAGAGAGGGCTGTAAAAGCAGTATGAAGCGGTATATAAGCCTAAGTGCTATTGCTATTAGTCACAAAGCTAGTCAGATGATCTTGGCCAGGTACTCTCTCTTAGCCCTAGGAAAGAGTCACGGCAAGCCACTTCTGAAAAAAACTTGCCAAGAAATCTGTAGAGTCCATCAGTCACCAGGAATCAATGAGTCAAAGGCACTCCATATATGATGAACTCAGTTTGGATATCTGTATCTTTCATTTTTAAATATTTGGAGGGGAAAACACCTTGGGCAGCATGAGAATCAGTGTGATATTGTGATTAAAGTGTTGGCATATGAATAGGAAGACTCCATCCTTGGCCACTGGAACTTTTTGCTCCCCTTGAGCTAGGGGCTCTCTCTTAGCCCCATCTACCTCATATGAACAAAACACAAGAGTAAAATAACAATTTTGAAATGTGGAATAGACAATTCTAAGGTTCTGTTTTGCTTTTAGGATTTTGTGAAGCCAGATTATTCTTTGTCTATATGTAAATAGAGCTGTTTATTGTTTGAGAGAAGCAGTAGCAATGCTACACATAGCCATTGACTCTCTGTTAATGAGCATCTGGTTGGGTCATATAAAGGTTCATATCCTTAATTTGTATGGAACATTTCACCATTTGCATTATTGTCTTTCACCTAATTAGGTCTGCTTCAGTCCTCCATTGTCTTTGTCAGTTTCATCCTGCTTATCTTGAGATAAATAATATTCCTTTCTTTTTGGCCAGAAAAGATTAAGACAGTTTTGTTTGGGCACAGGAATAGTTCTTTTAGGCCATCCCACTCAGGAATTCTGGGAGTTGAAGTCCATAAGTCATAAATGGACCATAGTTCCCCATATCTGCTTTAGGCCTTGACATCATTATGTAAATTGGGGACTGGGACTGATCTTTGTCACATTTGCAGGGTCAAGAGAATGTCTTAGAAACAAGCTTTCACTTTCTTTTGTCATAACAAATAAAAGTAAAAATATAAAAAGCAAAATAAAGATACAGTTTGCACCCAATTATATCTATCATTGTGAGGTACTTGTCTTCATTTAATATGCATTTATCCTTAGATGCACAACAGTGAAGGATGCATTAAATGTTATTTATATTGGTATGCATATATCCCTGGTGCATTTTTTTAAAAAAATGGAAGTGGACATCCCATTTTACCTTATCCTACATTCGGAGTGGAACTAAAGAAAGACAGAAACTTGTCTATTGTCTAACTCAGTTTTCCAGAACTCCTAATGGAGTTATATATTTGTATATATACTGTATTTTTTCTGAGAGACAGAGATATTGGGCAATGCTGATCTATACCATGGTCACTAAAACCTAAAGCCCAGTACTGCTGAATATGCCCAATATTACTTATACTGCCACATTATAGACCAGTTGAAGCTTCTGAATGGTCTTCAAGGGTAGTTCCATGTAGATCTCATTGCAGTAGTCAAGTCATCAGGTGACTAGGGCGTGAGTGGCTCACTGAAGGGCTTTCGGTCTAATAAAGGGCACAACTGGAATTTCTGGCCACAGTTGCCATTTACTTCTCAATTAGGAGCTGCAACTACAGGAAGACCTTCAGATTACAAAACCAAACTTGAAAGTGGAGAGGAAAACATCTACTGATGTTGTTGTTTTACTTGCTTCTTTAGCTACCATATTTTGCTGTCTCTATAAACTGAAAGACTCTATCATCAGTTTTTGAATTAATGGTTTAGAACATTCTATTGTTTTGGAGTATAACTGGCCAGTGAATTTCATAGGAAATTAAGCTGAATTTTCCCTTTTTTAATGGCAACCTATTTGAAGATATGCTGTGTATAATGTTTTAAGCAATAGAACAATATTTTCTCCCTCCCTCCCTCTCTTACAAAATTGTAGAAGAAAATGCTAATCAATCTGATTATGATTTAGATAGTTTCTGTATTGGAAATGAAGATGAATGGATCTTAGAAATGGTCAGACTAAAAGCCAATTTCACATTCAAAAATAAATGTGTGAGAAAATATTTTTCACTATTTGCAAAGAGCTGAGATTTACATTTCCAATGCATTAGTTTGCATTGTGAAGTAATTATAGAAGATTGCAATGCAAACACCTAAAATGTAGCATTCAAAAATAGACATAGGTGTCATCCAAATTTCCTAATAAAAATTATTCACATTCTTAAGGTTTTTCAGGAAGTCTGTCAGAGATGCATTAGGCTAGACTAGATAATTTATTGCTTCTTTCCTGTTGTAGCCAAAATATAATGCAATATTATGGTAACTGGAAGCAGTTCTTTGGGACATCTAAATCAAATATTTACATTTTTTGTCATGAGATATTTCCTGGCTTCAGTAAGTCTTTACAAATAAACTATGTTGAGTATGTTTCCTTATCTTCAGGAAAATACTTTAACACAATTTCTTGGCATAAATGCAAGGAATTGAAGTTACATCTCTGTTTCTGGAATGTAGTAGCTTAATCAGATGCATTGCCTCTTCTAAAGGAGATCAGTCTGGTATGAAATTATTTGCAAAGAGCTCTAAATATGGTCCCAAAAACTGACAGGACTCTGAACAGCACCAAATGTTTTAGAAAGTACTAAAAGTAATTTTTGTTGCCACTGTAGAAAAGAATGAAGTGGTTCTTTCTGTCTCTGCTGCTTGGATCTCTATCCAGTTGCCTAGTACAAAACAATTTTCTACTTTTTTCCTCTCTTTGGGAAGGGAGGGAAAACCTTTATCTCATTTCGTCTTATTGTTGTCTTCTCTTTTACGTTATCTCCATCTGCTCTCCTGCAGGCAAAAGGATATTGCATATCTGCAAACATCGAGGCAAGATGGGTTATGGAAGCTACCGATAATATTATTAAACTGGTGAAATAGCTTCCACAAAGTTGGTGTTCTTAGTCAGAGTAGCTATCTTGAGTACGTTACCAAATTCAGGATAATAGCAATAGCATTTAGACTTATATACCACTTACAGTGCTTTTACAGCCCTCTCTAAGTGGTTTTACAGAGTCAGCATATTGTCCCCAACAATCTGGGTCCTCATTTTACTGACCTCGGGAGTGGAAGGTGAGTCAACCTTGACCTGGTGAGATTTGATCTGCCAAATTGCAGTCAGTCAGCAGAAGTACTCTGCAGTACTGCACTCTAACCACTGCGCCATCACAGCTCCTAACATGAAGAACTACGTAAGTGGGGGGAATGGCTGATGAGGACATATAATTGAATGGTTGCTTAAGAAAGTATTTTCATTTCCATTAAAAAATACTTTCATAAAGTGAATGGAACATACAGACTGATATTATCAATAGCATCAAACCATCTTTATTAATGTTGATTGCCTGAGTTCTAAGACAAAGTGTGTAGAAATCTCCTGAGAATTCTCATTTGTCTTTTTTTAAAAATACATTCTTTTCTCTTGAAATTCAATGGAAGCTATAATTAATTTGTTTAGTGATGTGTTCTCTTTTCATAACTTTAGTTTAGCATATATGGTTTGATGCATGTTCTTTAATCCAGAAGGGATTTTTATCTTTGAAATTTAGAAGCCTTCCTCCAAAGAGAATAACCACTTTGATATTGATACGAAAAGGCATTTCCGTATACAAATATTACTGCTATAAATAGAGCAGCAGGGATATTTGTTCAATGGAGGCAACTACACTCCATTATAAACTTCACTTAAGAAATGTACTAGAGCACTTAATTGATAGATACAATTAAAGTCCATTTGATGCTGGTAGGATTCCTCCACTCTTTATTAATATTACGGGAACATTTAAAAACAAAATCAGAAATGATCTCCGGTAACTCTAATGAATGGGTTTTCCTAGTTTTTACTGAAAATGGGTGTTAGATTTGAGTACACACAGCCAAAAATAGTTGTAAATCTCAGAATTAAAAGGGATCTTGGGAATCATTTAATTCAACCCATGTCCAATGCAGCAATCCAGTATTACAGCATATCCACCAGTTAGTTATCCAGCATCTTTTTAAAATTTCTGGTTAAATTTAGGCAATGGTTCCATAGTGTTCTATGTTCTCATCATTAGAAGGTTTTTTATCTTTCCCAAAACCCATGCTTTTACTGTGTCTTCTGAAACAACTTCGAATTCTGCCATCTCTCCTACCCTAAGACCTTTTACATATTTGCTACCATGATGGCTCTCTGCAATTTTCTCTTTTCCGAACTAAATCTGCCCAGTATTTCCCAAAACACTCATAACCTTTTTCTCATCAGAGTTGAATTCTGACTGGGCAGTTCAGATGAGGTGATAGAGTGACAGCCTGGTTTGGTTATTTAGGAGAAGTTTGATCCTGGGATACCTGAAAAACTGAACAGGATCTATTCTTGGAACTATTAGCTTCACCACTTGTTTATTAGATCCTTGTCCCTCCTGGCTTCTGAAGGTCACCCAGGAAGCAACAATTAGGTCCATGCAATGCTATAGGGAAGGGATAGTTGGGAAGGGATAGTTCCATCTTTTTTGAAGAAGCAGTGGAATGCCCAATTCTCAAGAGGTCGTTGCTGGACCCAACTGTTCTGGACAATTTTTTAATCTAGTTTGCAATTTAGACAGCTTTAGAAAGATTGTGGATAAAGTGGTTAGGCTGAAAAACAGAGCATCCTGAATCAGACAATTATCTAGACTCTTTTCAATTGAGTTTCAGGCCAGAACATAGTACTGAGACACCATTGATCATTCTTGCTGATGATCTCTGATTGATTATATGTTGTTACAGTACAAGCCCCACTCCTTTTGTACATACATGTGATGCCACCCATATACAAAGCAGTGGAATTTATATTTTGATGGCACAATGCTTATTGTTACTTATATCTCCTGGAGGAGGAGGAGGAGGAGGAGGAGGAGGAGGAGGAGGAGGAGGAAGAAGAAGAAGAAGAAGAAGAAGAAGAAGAAGAAGAAGAAGAAGAAGAAGAAGAAGAAGAAGAAGAAGAAGAAGAAGAAGAAGAAGAAGAAGAAGAAGAAGAAGAAGAAGAAGCTTTTTGATGTGGGATTTGTAATGCACAATTAACTTAGGAAGGGGAAAATATAAAATCTGAACTTAAGGGGATAGAGATTCTCCTTTATCCTCAAGGCCTTGAAAAAATGTGAAGTAAAACGAGGCCATCAGCATGAGCAGATATTTTCACCTTTTCCCAATAAACATTGCACCACAACAACAAAAAGTAAGTACACTTGTATCAGGGGTGGGATTCAATTTTTTTAACAACCGGTTCTGTGAGTGTGGCTTAGTTGGTGGGCATGTCTTGGTGGTAATGTGACTGGCTGGGCATGGCCAACTCAATATCACTCACATCGAGGCACGCATCTCCTCGCCTGGCCTCTCGTGACTGTGGGGATGCTGCAACAGTCGTAAGTGTGAAAAATGGTTATAAGTGCCATTGTAACTTTGAATGGTCACTCCACACAAGCAAAGTACCAGCAAAGGAGGGGAAAAAAACTCCAGAGATGTTCCTGAGAGAGGAGGTCTAGTCCTGCCAAGAATAATGGAGAGGCAGTTTCTGTAAGCAAAGAGAATGTTTCCTTCCTGCCTTCCTTACAGGATTAGGCCAATAATATCTTCTAACAACCAGTTCTCCGAACTGCTTAGAATGTTAACAACCGGTTCTAGCGAATAGATGTGAACCTTTAGAATCCCATCCCTGACTTTTATAATTATGGTTCATAAAGCTATCAGGAAGATAAAGAGGCTTTTAACAAAACAACAGAAATTGCATCCTGAAAATGAAAAGAAAATGAAACCTTTCCAAGATAAGAAGACAAACTTCATTTTCATCTGAAAGACTGGAGATAAAGTCTCCTGCCCTCAAGTTCTAGTATCTATACACACACACACACACACACACACACACACACGCACGCACGCACGCACGCATGCACACGCACGCACACACACACTCCATTTCCTCCTTGAAAACTACAAGCAGAAACAGCAGAGACAGCAAAACATTTAAGATTTATAAGGTAGAGCAACTGATTGATTGTCCTCCTTTGGCTGTTGAATTACAAGATAACCACTTTAATAACTTAATTGTTCCTTGTTTTCTGACACCTATACCATAAACCCATCTTTCAGTGAATCCAGGGTAATATGTTGCTCATATCTAGTTCACCCTAATTGAGTTATTGGTTGACATGAGACTTTGACCATTTATACAGATAGTTCTTGTTTTACAACCATTTCTTTAGTGATCCTTCAAAGTTACAGCAGCACAGAAAAAAGTGACTTATAATGGATTCTTACATGATTGTTGCAGAACGCCCATAGTTACATGACCAAAATTTGGTCTGTTGGCAACAGCATGTATTTATGTTGTTGGGGTTCACATAATCACCATTTGCAATCTTCCCATCCAGCTTCTGACAACCAAAGGAGGAAGCCAGATTTGCTTAACAACCACATGATTCACTTAATAACTGTGTCAAAAAATGATTCACTTAATAAATGCCTTGCTTAGTAATGAAAATTCTGGTTCAAATTATGTTTGTAAGTTGAGAACTATCTCTAAGTAGAATTATGTTTAATTTTCTCTTTGACGCTGATATAAGGCAAATGCAGCAGCATAGTGTAAATATTTCCAATATACAGCAACAAAATATTTGGGGATGACAGTTGTGCCACTAACTGAGATTTCCCCTTACCCTAACATGCAATTTATTTTCGATTCATGATGCTGAGAGTCACTCCGTCATTTACAAATGGCCCAACTGGGTCTCCTGTTCTTCTCTTTGAATAATTATTCTTTCAAAGGTCCTATTCTGTTTCAAGGATGCCTTGCTATGGCTTTTAATCTCCAAGTAAAGAGGTAATCTATCAACAATTAATAGTACCCTGTGTGTAAGATTAAAGGGTTTGCCAGCATGTGTTGCAGCTTCCACAGGTGGGCTGTTGTGTCTGTAATGATGGTTGGGAAAGAAAGGAACAATACACAGAGATGGATGAACTGTTGATTTAAAATTTTAGAAAAAGAATAGCAGCATAAGCTTTGCAAAAATGGCCCCCCAAATATTTAGGTTATAGTATTGTTGCTGAATTCCCTGCCACTTGCTGAACAGGTTGAAAATATCACAACCTTCTTGTCAAGTTTCCTCATCAGTGGTGAGCAACATTTTATTTTATTATTTATTTATTTGTTTAAACTTCTATACCGCCCCCTCTCCCAAAAAAAGGGACTCGGGGCGGTGTACAGCCTACTAAAACATACAAGATATACAATAAATACAGTTAAAAATAAATTAAATAATTTAATCCGGCTGTCTAATTCAGATTCAATTTAAAAGTTAAAAACTAAAAACCCCAATTAAAATTTAATTAAAAACCTAAAACACAGTTACTGGGCCAGGCCGGCCTGATTAAAAAATAAAGTTTTCACCGCGCGCCGGAAGGTCAGGATATCCGTCATAGACCGTATCTCCGGGGGAAGATCATTCCATAGGGAGGGAGCCCCCACAGAGAAAGCCCGAACTCTCGGGGCCGTCAGCCGACAACGGCCAGGCGGCGGTACCCCAAGCAGGGCAACCCTGTGGGAGCGTACTGGGCGGCGGGAGGTTGACGATGGCAGCAGGCGGTCCCGTAAGTATTTTAACACATATTTTGTATGTGTTACCATGAAATAGCACTGTAAGCTATTTGGGGACCCAAATAAGAGATAAACTTTGGTGTTTTAAGAGTATGACAACCTTAGCGGGTGAAATAGTGCTAAGAAGGAGCACTCTTAAGTCCCTCAGAGAAGCGTTCTGGGATTCTTTCTCTGTCTGAGCTCTAATTTTCTTTTAAGGGTCTTTGGTTTTCCCTTCTTTTAAATATGTGTTTTAAGTTTCAAGAGGTGCAAATGGGTTTGAAAGTGCTTTATACTTGGAAATAGCAGAAATTATAATACTGTGAGGGAAGAATGGTTTTCATAAATTGGAGAAGGGTGATGATCGATACAGACATAGACATACCGTGTTTCTCACAAAATAAGGCAGGGCCTTATTTTTTTTTTGAGCCCCGAAAAAATGGCTAGACCGTCTTTTTGGGGGTGAATTAATTTCCCTTCCCCCCATCAGCGGGTGGGTGGCAGCGGTATTCCCGCCAGCATGACAACAGCAGGCGGGAACATGGAAGCTTTTCTGCCGCTGCTTGGGTGTGTGCGGAGCTTCCGCATACACCCGAGCAGCGGCAGAAATGCTTCCACGTTTTTGCCGGCACGACAACAGCAGCAGCGCCAGCGGAAACACGGAGGTGTTTCTGCCGCTGCTCAGGTGTGTGCGGAAGCTCCACACTCACCCAAGCAGCGGCAGAAATGCTTCCATGTTCCCGCCGCCACTGCTGCTGTTCTCGTGCCGGCAGGAACTGTGGAAGCCATGGAGGCAGCTCCCCCGTCCGAGAAGCAACAGAAATGCTTCTACACTTCCTGCTGGTGCGAGAACAGTGGCAGAACCGCGCAGGGCACTGTTAAAAGCAAGTTTCCCCCCCCGCCCTCCCCCCCAGCATGTTTTAACCCCCAGCCTCCCCCCCCAGCATGTTTTAAACTAGGCCTAAATTTGAGGGGAGGGGCTTAATTTCATTCCATGCCTAGAAAACATGCTGGGTCTTCCTATTGGTGGAGGCCATATTGTTGGAGAAACACGGTAGATATAGATGATATATAGATTAGATAGATAGATGATAGATAGATAATTGTTAGATAGATGATATAGATAGATAGATAGATAGATAGATAGATAGATAGATAGATAGATAGATAGATAGATAGATAGATAGATAGAATAGATTAAAGAGAGAAATATAAAGATAGAGATGTGTGCTTGTGTGTGAGAGAGAGAAAGAGAGTGATGAGAGAGAGATAGACAGATGGGAAGATCATCTCTATCTCTGAAATAGAAATATGAACTTTATTATGACCTATGAAAATTGTTCTTTCCTCATAGTGATACTATAGAGATCGACAGACAGATAGTTTGTATCAATTCAAAACTAATTTTTGAAAAGGCTGGTTACTAAGGTTATAAAGTTGTTTTTTAATAAAGAAAAGAAAATAACTAAAGCAATTAAAATATGTGAACAGTAATGATCTGAAAACAACAAAACTGCAGAAATAACAAATTTAAATGATCGGTTAGTGGTAGAATTAATGCTAAAAAATTGGTTATATATCAAAAGTGCAATGTCAGAGTTTATTTGGCTGTACTTGAGAAACAAAGACTATGAAATGTTCAACAGAGGTAATCTGTTTTCATCAAGGAGCACAAGGCAGGGATATACACTAGCCTTAATCTTGAGATGTCTTACTTTCCTATTAACTTTTTGGAAGCAATCTATACATTTACTCAGGGGTGGGATTCAAGTTTCTTAATAACCAGTTCTGTGGTTGTGGCCTAATTTGTGATGATGGCTTGGTGATCACGTGACTGGCTGGGCATGGCTTGAGTGTAAATATTGTAAATATTTATGTAAATATTGAATTTTGTATTTAAAAATAGAACAACTTTTACCCAAAATCAGGCAAAGCAGGCAGGCAGATTGAGTTGCTTGCAGAATCACAGATTCATTCACATATCTACCTTTCTGCAATCTGCTGCCTGAGTCTGTCACATAAAATTTGCTTGCACAACGCAGGCGTGTTGGATGGCACACATGCAAGATGAGGAGTGACTGGGTGGGGTAGGGCGGGGCAGGGCCAGCCAGTGGTGCAATATGCCAGTTCTCCAAACTGCACAGAATGGTAACAACCGGTTCTGTAGAACTGGTCCGAACTGGTAGAATCCCACCCCTGCCTTTACTACTGTCTAGGATTGTTTCAGGAGCTGTCAGAAATCAGCATAGTTCTTGCGGATCAATTAAATCTTGATGATCTAAGTCAGGCCTGTCAAACTGGTGGCCATGGGCCGGATGCATCACATGCAGGCCATGCCCACCCCAGCTCCACAAAGGCAAAAAACATCACAATATGTCACAATACATCACATTATGCAATCAAGTTTGAAGATGATTCCAAGGATATTTTATCCATGCCAATTTTTGTAACCAAACTATTGAGACACCAGGAAGTGGTGAATTTATTATTTTTGACTTGTTGGCCATATTGTTAGTAGATGGATAGAATTAGACTTACTGAAGATTTTAAGATAATAAATTAGTATAAAATGGATCATGCTCTTTCTGCAGCATTTCCAGAGAAAGCCTATCTCCAAGAACATTGCAAAATTTAGAAAAGGCCCAGGTGTTTTATTTTTCCAGTTTCTTCTTCTCTTAGTCCTGGAATGAAGACAAAACAACAGCTAAAATAACTTGCTAAAGCTGGGTTGTCTGTCTGTATTATTGATGGAAATTTTTGAGTATGTTTGTGTACTACATGGTAAATGAGAATTCTGGGGATTACACTTTTTCCCACCTTGTAAATGTGTCGGGATAAATAAAACCTGCAGCTGGAATGAGGCTCTGATCACAGACATGTCCATCTATCATCTGCCTTTTTATTTATTTTACTAGTGGCAGCCTTCTGCTAAAAGTTCTAAAACAAAACTAAATGGAACAAAATTCCCTGTAACTTATTACTGTAGGAACACTTTAAAATGTAAATAGTTTCAAAGTGGCCTTTGGACTTAGCTCTGCCTTTTTCATGCTGCCCCTATTTTGAGAAGGTTAGGAAAGTATGGAGAGAAGGTAGGTATGTAAGAATAAGAAAGACAACCTACCAAATAAGAAGGTACAGGATAAGTCTATCTGTCCTATCAGAAGGTTCCACTGAAGTGACAACATATAACATATAAAGAATCTCCAATTCAATCTCTACTATCTCCAGATAGAGATGGAAAAATATTTCTAGTTAATGTTGACAGTTAATCATTTGATTCTAACTTCAGAACAATAGTTCATCCTAATAAAATTCCCTTACAAATTGGAGGAAGTAAATCAAAGTGCACCAGCCCTTTTGGACTGCAGCAATATCCTAATGAAATCCAATCCAAACATTCTGTGTTTTTAAAAATATAAAGTCTATTTTTTTAACAGGGATTCCCAGTCAACTAGGCCTCAAACATCAATGAAGAGAGTTACCAGTGAAATTGAAATATAACCCAATATACAGTAATTGTCACGTTCACCTGGCAAGACTTCACAGACTTTAAACAAAATGTCTCTTATCTAAAAAGTATGGACAGATATTGAGCAAATAGTGCTATCAAAAAGGAATTATTGGATAAAGAGGGTTTGTTGGACCATTCTCCTTTCTTCTTCAAGGTCCTGGAGGCACATTAAAAATTGAACATGACAGAGGAAAGATGGAATGAACTCTAAGACTAAGAACTTGGAGGAGGATGAACTACTTCATAGTTGCCTGCAATCAGCAATGGATTTGGTTTTGTACAGTTCAGCCTTTGACAACCGTAATATCTGATGTGTTGTGTTCCAAATGGGATCTGTCTGTATTTGAAAGTCCCATAAAATCTTCACCGTCTCATTCTTGACAACCTTTTCCACTTTATGTTCCCATGACCTTTCGGATACAGGTAGGGCATATTTTTTTACATAATGACAGTGAATTAATTTAGCAACTCAATTATGTGTAACTTGCACGTTTCTGCTTGCACTCACATATTAAGTGTGAAACAATTTCAACTTTGTCATTGCAAAGTCGGCAGTTTAGATTGTCAGTGGATTTTTGTATCTTCACTTTCATGGCATTAGTTTGTAGTGCTTATTCTTGAGCAGCAAGTATTAAACCTTCTGTTTCTTTCTTGATGGTTCCTGTCTTAAGCCATGCCCATGTCAATTGTTATCACATTTTCCTTCAATGTTTTTCAAGTGCTGTCCATGCAAAGCTTTGGTTTTCTATCCATTTAATCTGTCATCCAGCTGTTTTTCCTTATATTCTGCCTTTGTTTCTGTTGCTTTTATAATGTTCTCCATTTTCACAGCCTGCAGCAATTTTTCTGTACTTTGGTTCACATAATCATTTAATGTCATTTTTCTTCTTCTACAGTTTGATGGAATTGCAATAGCCCTCTGCCCCCTATTCTTCTTGGAAGGTATAACCTGTTGATGTCACTTCATGGGTGCAAAGCATGGCACATATCCAAAAGTTTACACGTTGTCTGTATTCAAAAGTCCCATAAGATCTTCACCTTCTTATTTTTGACAACTTTTTCCACTTTATGTTCCCATGACTTTTTGGATTCAGGTAAGTCGCATTTCTTACATAATGACCAGTGGATTAATTCAGCAAGTCAGTCGTGTCTAGCTTTGCAATCATTGTGCTATTTTGCTGCATCATCATCATCATCATCATCATCATTATTATTTCTATAGTGACTGGTTCTGAGGTGGGAGTAGAGACTGAATGGAAGGGACAAATTGCTAAGTCTAGCTATCTACATTTACCCTACTGTCAAAATCGGACATGCTTGTTTACTGCATTCCATCACATCTGTTGTTTATGTGAAAAACTTCTCAATCATGCAAGTTCAATTTGTGCAACAAAAACTAGTTTAAGCCTCAAAAATATTTAACATCCATAGTCAAGGCAATGTTTCAAAATTTTCAATTAGCCTTGAAGCTATCACTTGCTTTGTAATTCTTTTTAATTAATTCCTTTTTTTAGGAAAGAAAAAAGAAAAAAGCAGATAGTAAACTGCACTATTCTGCTTAAGATTAAGAAGACCATTACAAACAAAACTTATAAGGCATGTACCCAATTTTACATTCTTCATCTGTGCTTGGGAAATGGCCAGTAGAATCATCTGTCAGGAACTAGTATGAGAATAGAATAGAATACTTTATTGGCCAAGTGTGATTGGACACACAGGAATTTGTCCTGGTGTAAATACTCCTAGTATACATAAAAGAAAAGATACATTCATTAAGAATCAAGAATCATAACATACAACACTTAATGATAATCATAGGGTACAATCAGCAATCAAATCATACTAGGAAACAGTCAATATAAATCGTGAGGATACAAGCGACAAAGTTACAGTCCTACAATCACAAGTGGGAGGGGATGGGTGATAAGGAGTGATGAGAAGATTAACAATAATAGTAGTGCAGACTTTGTAATAGTTGAACAGTGTTGAGAGAATTATTTGTTTAACAGAGTGATGGCTTTCAGGAAAAAACTGTTCTTGTGCGCAGTGCTCTATAGCACCGTTTTGAGGGAAGGAGTTGAAACAGTTTATGTCTGGAATGTGAGGGGGTCTGTAAATATGTTCACAGCCCTCTTTTTGACTGGTGCAGTATACAGGTCCTCGATTGAAGGCAGGTCGGTAGTAACTGTTTTTTCTGCAGTCCTAATTATCCTCTGAAGTCTGTGTCTGTCCTGTTGGGCTGCAGAACCAAAGCAGACAGTTATAGAGGTGCAGATGATAGACTCAATAATTCCTCTGTAGAACTGTATCAGCAGCTCCTTGAGCAGTTTGAGCTTTCTGAATTGGTGCAGAAGGACATTCTTTGTTGTGCTTTTTTGATGACGTTTTTGAAGTTAGGTGTCCATTTTAGGTCATGTGATATAGTAGAACCTAGAAATTTGAAGGTCTCTACAGTTAATAATGTGTTGTCTAGTATTGTAAGAGATGGTAGTATGGGAGGGTTTCTTCTAAAGTCTACCACCATTTCTACGGTTTTGAGTGTGTTCAGTTCCAGATTGTTCTGGTTATACCACAAGGCAAGTTGTATAACCTCCTGTCTGTATGCAGATTCGTCATTGTCTCGAATGAGACCAATCACTGTTGTGTCATCAGCAAACTTCACTATTTTAACAAATGGATCATTTGAGATGCAGTCATTGGTATATAGGGAGAAGAGAAGTGGAGAAAGCACACAACCTTGGGGGGGCCCTGTGCTGATTGTACAGGTATCAATGTGATTCTGCCTAGCTTCACCTGCTGCTTCCTGTCCTGAGGAAGACTAGTATAAGAATTTATAGTGATAAAGATGGATCAAGAAATAAAGAATATTATCCCTCTCCAAAGACAATCCTCCTTTTTCTACATTTACATTCTCCATTTACAATAGAAGAATAAAATAAAATCAATCCATCAGTCATAAATTAGCAGAAAATAATGGGGCACAGTCATTATAAATGGTATAAAGTAAAAAGTATTTTACTTCATATAAGGTATTAAAAAGATTATATCCAGGGGTGGGATTCTACAGGTTCGCGCCTATTCTCTAGAACCGGTTGTTAACATTCTAAGCAGTTCAGAGAACCAGTTGTTAGAAGAAATTACTGGCCTAATCCTGTAAGGAAGGCAGGAAGGAAACATTCTGGTGTTGCTTACAGAAACTGCCTTTCCGTTAAACCTTATTACATTCTTGGCAGGACTAGACCTCCTGTCTCAGGAACTTCTCTGGAGTTTCTTTTCCCCTCCTTTGCTAGTACTTTGCTTGTGTGGAGTGACCATTCAAAATTACAATGGCACTGAAAAAAGTAATTTATGACCATTTTTCACACTTATGACTGTTGCAGCATCCCCACAATCATGAGAGGCCAGGCAAGGAGATACGTGCCTTGATGTGAGTGATATTGAGTTGGCCACACTCAGCCAATAACATGACCACCAAGCCATGCCCACCCAGTCACATGACCACCAAGCCACGCCCACAAAACTGGTTGTTAAAAATTTTGAATCCCACCTCTGATTATATCTATATCTATCTATCTATATCTATATCTATCTATCTATCCATGTATATTTCTATATCTGTATCTATATCTGTATCTCTCTCTCTCTCTGTATATGTATGTGTGTGTGTGTATAGTTTGTGTGTGTATGTATTATTAAAAAGTGAAAATTCAAAAGGAAATGCATATAACAAATTAAAACTGAAAGAATATATGAAAGACATATAGAAGACACAAGAAATAGAATAAAAAGTGAGAGTCTGAAAAGAATGATGCAAAAGTTGGAAGGGAACATATAAAGCTCTGGTTTTAATTCAACATGTTACCAATTTTGTATGCCACCCTGGTATACCCTTGCTTGTGTTTGAAAGCAAAGGGAGACATAAAATTGCCCTGTGCAACCTGGATATCCAAGATCCAAGATCCAAGACTGAGTGGCTGTGGTTTCCGGCGCCCCGATATAGCCAGCTGACACCTTCGCTGGCTATTGGGGGAGAGATTCTGCCCCCTACAGGGAGGGCTCGCAATCTGGGTGTCCTCCTGGATGCACGGCTGTCTTTAGAAGACCATATTGCGGCCGTTTCCAGGGGGGCTTTTTATCAGGTTTGCCTGATTTACCAGTTGCGGCCCTTCCTGGATCGGGACGCTCTGCGCACGGTCACTCATGCCCTTGTCGCCTCTCGCCTGGATTACTGTAATGCTCTCTACATGGGGCTCCCTGCGGGGAGCACCCGGAGACTCCAACTGGTGCAAAATGTGGCTGCGCGGGTGATTATGGGGGCGTCGCGAAGCTCCCATGTGACGCCTCTCCTGCGCGAGCTGCATTGGTTGCCGGTGGCTTTCCGGGTTCACTTTAAGGTTCTAGTTTTGACCTTTAAAGCGATCCATGGCATTGGGCCAGGCTACCTGCAGGACCGCGTTCTGCCAGTGATCTCCAACAGACCTGTGCGTTCCCACAGGGAGCGCCTTCTCCGGGTGCCGTCGGCCTCTATGTGTCATCTGGCGGCCCCCAGGAATAGGGCCTTCTCTGTGGGGGCCCCTGCCCTCTGGAATAGTCTGCCCCCAGAGATACGTACCAGCACGGACCTGAGAACCTTCAGACGTGTGTTAAAAACCTGGCTCTTCAAGCAGGCTGGCCTGGGCTGATATGAGATTTTAACCGTCTCATTTTTTAATTTGGATTTTAAATTGGGGTTTTAAAATACTAATGGGGAGGGTTGATTTTTAATTTAACAGCCCAAATTATTTAATTTCATTTTAATTTTTGTATTCATGTGTTAGGGTAGAATTGGCTGTGCACCGCCCTGAGTCCCTCGGGAGAAGGGCGGTATATAAATGTCAATATAAATAAATAAATAAATAAATAAATAAATATTTATGCAGTCGTGTTAAGAGGAGACTAGAGTGAATGTATCTGTAGTGTGACCACTGGAAAAACAAGTGCAGCATCCTTTCTGTATGTTGAGAGTCACAAGAGCATGGCTGGTCAAAAGAGGACATGACACTGCATAAAATTGAAAGTCCTTCTGTACTTAGGTATCTGATAGATATGCTATTGAGGACACAGAATACCTGACAGATTCACTGGCAAGAAAGTCTGGTTAGGTCCAACTGGTACTCTAAATTTGTTATGTATTGTTTTATAAATGCTTTGACCTGATATGCCCCATACTGAGTAGACAAGCTAGAGAGAAGCCCAATGAAAGAGAAGCCTAATTGAAAAAAATGGTATTCATCTTTTTTCTTCTTCTCTATTTCTTGTTTTTCCTATGCTTTCAGCTTGGAACAGGAGA
This sequence comes from Bungarus multicinctus, assembly GCA_023653725.1. Classification (NCBI taxonomy): domain Eukaryota; kingdom Metazoa; phylum Chordata; class Lepidosauria; order Squamata; family Elapidae; genus Bungarus; species Bungarus multicinctus. The sequence continues at coordinate 81,745,542 of CM042838.1, forward strand.
TCGGTTGTGAAACTCCATGAAATTCAGAAATAATATTTCAATGGTTCAATTGCAGAATTCTTGAAAATTAATTCATTTTTTTAGCTCTTTCCAAAATAAAAATATCCAGACTGGATTTAAGAGTACCAAGCAGCCCACCCTCATTAGAATTTCATTGAGATAAATCATTGAGATAAATGTACTTAACATAAAGACATTAATTTCATTAGCAGGACAATATTAGAGATTGGTACTAAAGTTGAATGTTTCACTTATGAGGAATAATTATTGTTATTTCAGGCATAAATTATTATCCAATTTGGAGCTGGTTGAAAGGAATGGGGGTCCCAGTTCAAACCATATTATATTTTTGAAGTTGAATGTATCCATTCTGCAGAGTTTTGAAGAAACCCTTCTTCAACAATATTCTATTATTTCTAAGAAGCTGACTGTTATTGTTTCTAAAAAAAAAATAGTTGTCACAGCAAGATGGTTATATGCGTCTCTTTGAGAATCAGCCAAAGAATAAAATAAAGCTATGTCATTAATTTGTTCTATCCCCTCCTGAACTCAATTCAGAAACCATGACATTATTTGTATGTTTCTCCCAAATCCTTGAATTAAGCTGTTTTGTTTGCTTCGTTATTCCTGCTGTCAGGCTTCCCAGCAGGACTCAACAGAAAATCTCAACTCTCTAGATACTTAACTCCTTGATATAACTTAGCAGAAGACTCTCAAATATGACTTGGCTAAATTAGAATCTTTATTACAGACAAGTATGAACCAGACACATAATTCATTGCCCATTACAGTGAAAAGAAGTCGGGGCATCTCCCTCCTTTCCTTTCTTCCTCCCTTTTTTTTTGAAACATCCACAATCCTAATCTGCAATTCATCTTTCAAATAAGGCGGTTTGTTCATTTGTTTTGGATTTCTTTTGTTTGTTTGCTGTTCTTACAAGTGTCTTATTTCTTCTATTTCCTCATTGGAGTTACACCCCTCTTCTGTAGAACAACCATTCTGTCTTCTGTATAGTTGTGCCATTGATTTGGGCTCATCTCCTGCTGACTGCATCAATATATTCTTGTCACCTGACCTGTACTTATCAATAACTCTTTAGCTCTTTCAAGAAAGTTCTAATAATCTCTTTAATTTCTACAAGCCATTTGTACATTTGAAAGGGACTTGAAGAAACATGTCTTTTCTCTCAACTTTTCAATTTTTTGTCACAGGACTTGATTTTCGGGCTGTTTAATCTGGAAAACTCCAGTTTGTTAATGTTCTTCTTAAAATACTGTCCTAACCTTAGCTTGTAACAAATTAAGATCTTTTAACCAGATCTTATATTTATACCTCTTAATTTGGATACTTTTTATGTTTACACGATAAAATTTCAACTTATTTGTTACAGCCCACTGTACTAGCTTTTCATGATCCCCTTGATTATCCCCTCCCCCCTTTTGAGGTTGTATGCATTGACTATTTATTTCAGTTTTTCAACTTTTATCTGCTGTACCCCCTTGTGTAAATAATTTATAAAATCATAAAATCCCACAAGGTCCCAGAACAGAACTGGATGGCACTCCGCCCATGCTCTTCAGGCTGACTAAAAAAAAAAAAAGTTTAGTATGTTTTAATGTGCTTAATCGAAACGTTTAAAAACTATGTTGCAGTATCCAAGAGGCATGATGGCTCAGCGATTAGACATTGAACTTGTCACTTGGAAAGCTGACAGTTTGGGTTTGACAGCACAGAGTTTATTTGCCCAGCTCCTGCCCACCTAACAATTCAAAACATGCAAATGTGAGTAGAATTAATAGGTACCGTTTTGGTGGGAAGATAACAATGTTCCATTCACCTCAGTATAGAGTTATGCTGGGCACATGACTATTGAAGTGTCTTCAGACAATGTTGGCTCCTTTGGTTAAGAAACAGAGATGAGCACTGCCCCCTAAAGTTGAATACAATTGGACAGAGGGGAAACCTTTACCTTTAGTACCCAAAATACTTTACCAACTTGTTAATAAGTTTATAAAGAAAATACGTAAAATCTACTGTTGAATGAACAGTATTCTGTTCTTTTTTTTTTTGTTCTTTTTGCGTAATCAAAGTATTATTTTCATAAGCTTTCAAGTAGATGTGTAGATCCATCTTCTTTTCTTTAGATAATGTCTTAAATAAATATTTTTTTTATTTTATTTATTTTGTCAAACAATTATTAGATAACAGGTATAAGTATAAACATGGTTATAAATACATGAAATGGATACGAATAAGAAAAAAAAAGAAACAATAGGACATGGACGGTAGGCACGTTTTGGTGCACTTATGCATGCCACCTACAGACCTCTTAGGAAAGGGGTGAGGTCAATAGTAGACAGTCTAATGTTGAAGATTTTGGGGTTTGGGGAAGAAACCACAGAATCAGGTAGAGTATTCCAGACATTAATCACTCTGTTGTTGAAGTCATATTTTCTGCAATCAAGTTTGATGCGGTTTATCTTTAGTTTATATCTATTTTGTGCTCTTGTATTGTTTTGTTAAAGCTGAAGTATTCATTGATAGGTAGGACATTGCAATATATAATTTTATGTACTATACTTAGATCAAACCGAAGGCGGAGTAGTTCTAGGTTGTCTAAGTCTAAAATTTCAAGTCTGGTGGCATAAGGTATTCTGCTATGAGTAGAGGAGTGGAAGACTCTTCTCGTAAAATATTTCTGGACTTTCTCAATTGTATTAATATCAGATATGTAATGCGGATTCCAGACTGATGAGCTGTATTCAAGTATTGGTCTAGCAAATGTTTTATATGCTCTAGTTAGTAGTGTAATATTACTGGAGAAAAGGCTACGCAGAATTAGGTTAACAATTCTTAATGCTTTTTTGGCTATGTAGTTACAGTGGGCTCTAGCACTTAGATCATTTGAGATGAGTACTCCAAGGTCCTTGATAAAGTTTGTGTCATCTACAAGGCCTTGACTATCCAGCTTGTATTTTATTTTTTGATATATATTTTTTTGCCAATATGCAAGACAGAGCATTTACTTGTTGAGATCTGAAGTTGCCATTTGTTTGACCATTCAAACATGGTTGAGGTCTTTTTGAAGGGTAGCAGCATTGTCAGTGGAGTTGAATAGCTTTACATCATCAGCGAAAAGAACACAGTTGCTCTTAATATAATCACAGAGGTCATTAATATAGAGTATGAAGAGAGTTGGTCCTAGAACACTACCTTGGGGGACACCATTATTGACAGGTACAGGATTTGATAGGACACTCCCAATTTTGACCATTTGTTGCCTGTTTGACAGGAATGCTTCTATCCAGTTATGTAGGTGTCCAGAGATACCATAAGATTTTAGTTTTAATAGTAGTTTGTCGTGTACCACTGAATCAAAGGCTTTACAGAAGTCTATGTAAATTGCGTCAATTGCTTTGCCCTGATCAAATTGTGTAGTCCATGTTTTTACAGTGCAAGAGTTGCAGATTACTGGACAGTTTCCTTCTGAAGCCAAACTATTTGTTAGAGAGTAGGTTGTTTGTCTCTAAGTGGAGGATAATTGATTGGTTAATAATTGATTCCATGACTTTACAGGTGACGCAGCATAAAGAGATTGGTCTGTAATTTTCAACTAGGCTGGGGTCTCCCTTTTTGAAGATGAGAATGACTGTGGCTAGTGACCATAGATTTGACAAGGAGCTGGTCCTGAAAGATTTTTCAAAGATTATGCTTAGAGGTTCTGCTATGACAGTTAATATCTTTTTAAGAAGTAGGCACAAATTCTGTCTGGTCCAATAGATAAAGATGGTTTTAAATTGCGTAGTGCTTTTTCAGCATTGTCTTCTGTAAAATCGATATGTATTAGATCACTGTAGTGGTCTGTGGTTCAACTAAGAAATATTGGGCATGATCCATTGCTGTTTACAAATACTGAGCCAAAGAATGTGTTAAAGAGGTTGGCTTTAATGGTGTCATCATTGCAGTCTTTACCATTTGGTTCTTTTAGGGGTGGGATGGACCTTGAGTCTTTTAGTTTGTTGTTTACAAAATTGAAGAAAGTGCGGGTAAAATTGGTGCGTAGAAGGTTTTCCTCTTGTTTAGTGTGATAATTGGTACATTCAGTCTTTATCTGGTGGCATAAATTTTTGTATTGGCTTTTAAAGTTGGCAATGTGACCAGATTTGTTTTTCCGCCATAGGGATTTCTTTTTGGATTGGAGCTTACTTATTGTTATGGGTAATTTGTTTTTTCTGCTTTTGGGAGTTGTTATTGGTACATATAGTTTGATGACTCTTTTGACTTCAAGTAAAAATATGTTGTAATGGTCTTCAACAGTATTGCATCCAGTGAATAGAATTTGCCAATCAAGAGATGAGAGATCGTGATCTATAAGATCATAGTTGCTTTTTTTGAAGTTATAATTGGAGATCCTGTTGTTATGGTGATTATGGTGAGAACATATTTTGAGACAAAAGTCAATCATGCTGTGGTCACTGTTGGAAAAGGGTTCATTAATTTGTATTCCATAAATTGAATTCAAACTGTTGCAGAAGATGAGATCGAGGCAGTTGTTAAGTTTAGTATTGTTGGTTACTAGTTGTTCCAGTCCTAGTGTGGTAATGGCATTGTACAGGGTTGTATGAATGGGTTCAGATGTACATTCATTTAGTGTCCAATTTATAAGAAGTAAGTTGAGGTCACCAAGAAAAATGAGAGGTGTGGGCAGGAGGCAGCCCATGTCAGTAATGAAGATAGCTTGTTTGCATGAATTATATCATAGTCAGGGGCACGATAGCAAAGTAAGAAGCGGATTGAGAAGTTTAAGGACAATTCACAGATGATGGTCTCAGGAAGAGCAAGCTCTTGTATAATTTGGATCTTTTTTAGGTTTAGAGATTTTTTAAAGAATATAGCAACTCCACCACCGCTATGGATTTCGCGATCTGACCGAAAAACTTGATATTCTTTTGTAGTGGTAATGGAGTCTGGAAAAGATGCATTTAACCATGTCTCACAGACAAATATAATGTCAAATGCGGCTGATCTTAGAAGGATGAGGAATTCATGCATTTTATTTGCGAGGCTTCTTGCATTAAGTAGTTTGCATTTAAGATATGAAGTAGTGGGGCTGGAGGAAGTAAGGGGCATGCATCCCTAACATTGGATGTTTGGGTGATGGATATTGTAACGTGGGTTGAGGCTCTTGCTTTTGATACAGTCAGCATGGTAATCAATGTATAGATTTGTATTACCTAATTCATGTAATCTTTTGAGCTCAGAATGTAGCTCCTGGGATCGTACACGTTGCTGTAAGGTTAGATCAGGGCGAGAACGAAGGTTCTTATGGTTGTTGTTGTTCTTTGAGAGTGAATTTATTGAGAAAATGAATTTGTGTTTGCTTGTTTCATTTTTGCAAACAACCCTGCATAGGCATGGGATCATCAAGTCATCTTTGTTTTTAAGCTCCGGACCGACATGGGAAATATCAAGTATTTCTTCAGGGGAGATGGTTGATGCTTGATTTTGTCTGGTGATGTTTCGAACATTAGAGATGTCATTATTGTCATTGAATTTTAGACCAAATAAGATGGCATTTGGTCGCTTCCGATCACGCTCAACAGCTTCTTTGATAAGGATGGGGATATCAATATTTGTAGGATTTGTTGTTTTTTGTGGATTGGGTTTTGGTTGCTGTTGTTGAGTAGAGATATGGTCTGTAGATGTTTGATATTCGTTTTTTAGTGGTGTCTCTTTTTTTTCAAGGTTTGCCAATCTAGTTTGTATAGCGTCTAGGGATACTACAATGGTATCAAGGGACGTTATACGTGTTTCAATGGTATCGACTCTTTCAAACAGGGTAATGTATTTTTCTAGTTTGGGTCTGCATGGTGGACAGAAATATGGAAAAGCATTGATGGATGTTTTTAGGAATAGAGCCATTTGCTTGGGTAATCCTAAGCAATTATGGTGAGCGTGGCTGTTACAAAGAGAACATGTGATGTAATCTTCATTCTCCTTCAAAGATTCCTTACAAATAAGGCAAGAGCAAGAGTCTTGTGGTTCTTTAGTAGGGGTTTCTTTCTTTTAAGGTTGGCTGCGGCGGCAGGCGGCAGCAGCCTCTGGAGTTGTTATGGCGGCACTTTTTGTGTTCTGAGCGCCGACGGCCCCGGCGGTCTCCGGGACAGAGATACCGCCGCGGCATGGCCCCAGCGGCCCCCTGAGGAGCACGGTAGTCCTGGATTTTCCAGGGCGGAGCGGACTTGGGGGAGCCATCTGAAGGGCCTTGGACTGGCCTCGGCGGCTTTGCTACAGCCGCGGAGGCCCTGGAACAGCTGCCGCGACACCCCCGGAGTTCCGAGGGGCTGTGAAGAGGCCTCGGCGCCCCCGGTGAGGTACGGCGGTGTGGCAGGCTCGGCGACCTCGCTCGGGCCGCGGCGGTCTTGGGAGGCCCCGGTCGGTTCTGACATGGGCCTGCTATGGTCATGGCGGCCCTGGAGTGGACCTAGGGCACCCTTGATGGCCCCGAAGATGGCGCGGAGGCTGGGGGACCCACGGAGGGGCTCGGCTGAGGAGTGGTGGTGCCGATGCCCTCGTGGGCCGCTTAGGCGGAGCTATGGCTATTCCCCTTTCTTCCCTGGGGCCCCCACCGGTGGCAGAGGTGGTGGGCCCGGGGGGGGGGATTGGCTCTGCCTGTGACTCTTTCCCCCCCGGGGGTCCCACCGGTGGCAGAGGTGGGACGACTGGGGGGAGGCGGCACATACCCCAGCCTGACTGGACTTCATCATCCGCGGCCAGAGGATGGCAGAGATCGCAGGCGCTCCGGGACTGTCGAGATGAGGTGGCCGGGACCACAGATGTACTCGAGGGCAGAGCTTTGGGCCCTGAGGGATGTCCCCCTCTCCCTTAGGTGGCCTTCAAGGCTCTCCAAGACTTTCCGCAATGAGGGATCCTGGGATCCGGAGCGATGGTGGGGCCGGAGAAACCGGAGAAAGCGCTGTAAACCCGGGGTCATTAAATTTTTAACGGGGTTTTTTAAGGGGTTGGAAGGATCCAGGGCGGGTGGGGGAGACAGCCCGCATGGAATTAGGGGCAGCCGGGCCGGCATGCGCGCCTGGGGGGCCCCGGGGGTTTCCGTGTCGGGGTGGCAGACAGGGGGTGGGCAGCCGGGGGCCAATTTTATTAGCACGGTGACTGGGAGAGGTAGATATGCTGGGGATAGAGGGCCGTATCCGGTAAGGGGATCACGCTCCCGATGTTTGCAAGCGGTAGCGCGCTCCGACCCTCCTTACCCATCCTGCAGCCCTGGTTGTCCGGAATCTCAGGCCCTGAATACCCGGCTGTTGTTGTGCAATGCCAGGTCCGTGGTTAATAAGGCTCCCCTGATCTATGATCTGCTTCAGGAGGAGGCCGCGGACCTGGTAGGTGTCACCGAAACCTGGTTGGGCCCAGAGGGCGATGTCCCTCTGGTTGAGATGTGCCCACCAGGTTTCCTTGCATTTCACCAGCCCAGGGCTCAGGGAAGGGGTGGTGGGGTGGCGGTGCTTATAAAGGGAGCCCTTTGTCCTAGGGAGGCCACTGTCCCTCAGACGGCTGGCTGTGAATCTCTTTTTGTGAAGTGGGGGCAAGGGGTTCAGATGGGTCTTTTGATGGCGTACCTGACTCCCTGCCACGTCTCATCGGCCCTGCCCGGACTCCTAGAGGTAATAGCTGGGCTGGTGGTTGAGACCCCCAGGCTTTTGGTCATGGGGGATTTCAACCTGCCATCGTTCGGTGAAACCTCGGGGTTGGTCCTGGGAGTTCTTGGCTTCCATGACGGCCATGGACCTGACCCAGTTAGTTTCTGCTCCCACCCACATAGGAGGACACATGCTGGACCTGATTTTTGTCTCTGGGCAGTGGTTGAATGACTGTAATTGTGGGGACTTAGTCATCACACCCTTGTCATGGACAGATCATTCCCTCCTTAGACTGGATTTCTGTTCCGCCACCCCCCACCGCAGGGAGGCGGAGCCACTTAGATGGTTCCGCCCCATGCGCCTAATGGACCCGGAGCAGTTCCAGAGGGAGCTTGGGCCATTTCCTGAGTCTCTGGCTCTCAGCTCGCCTGGAGACCTGGTGGCCACCTGGGATGGGTTGGCCGCCGGGGCTCTAGAGCGAGTTGTGCCTCTGCGACCTCTGACCCGGCACAGATCCCATTTGGCTCCGTGGTATACGGAGGAGCTACGGGACATGAAGTGCCAGAAAAGACGTCTAGAGGGCATTTGGAGGGCGAGCCGTTCTGAGTCTGACCGAACACAGGTGAGATCTCATATTAAGACTTACCTTGTGGCGATAGGGGCGGCGAAATCTTCGTATTTCTCCGCCCTTATTGCGTCGGCAGGAAATTGGCCTGCCGCCCTGTTTAGAGTGACCCGCTCTCTACTTGAACCGAGAGCGCGGGATGACCTCTTGCAGGGTAGAGCAGAGGAGTTTTCTCGATTCCTACATGACAAAATCGCTCAGATTCGGGAGGGGCTTGACTCCAATTGGATGGTCCCGGGGGAGGTGTCCGGGGCAGGTCTTGTGAATGTTATCTGGGGGGAGTTCGACCCTGTGACCGCCGAGGGTGTGGACAGGTTGCGGGGGGTCTGAATGCCACCACCTGTTTATTGGACCCATGCCCTTCCTGGCTGGTTTCGGCCGCCAGGGAGACGACACGAGGCTGGCTCCAGGGGATTATCAACGCTTCTTTGAGAGAGGGGTCGCTTCCTACCGCCCTGAAGACGGCGGTGGTGCGGCCCCTCCTCAAGAAGCCTTCCCTGGATCCAGCTGTTTTAAACAACTACCGTCCAGTCTCCAACCTTCCCTTTGTGGCGAAGGTTGTTGAGAGTGTGGTGGCACGTCAGCTCCCTCAGTACCTGGAGGAAACAACTTACCTCGATCCGTTCCAATCGGGCTTCAGGCCTGGGCATAGCACTGAGACGGCATTGGTCGCGTTGGTTGATGATCTCTGGAGGGCTCATGACAGAGGGTTCTCCTCTGTCCTGGTCCTATTAGATCTCTCGGCGGCTTTCGATACTATCGACCATAGTATCTTGTTGCGACGGTTGGAGGGGTTGGGAATTGGGGGAACCGTCTTTCGATGGTTCTCCTCCTTCCTCTCCGACCGTTCGCAATTTGTGTTGACGGAAGGGGAGAGGTCCACCTCTAGGCCCCTGGCTTGTGGGGTGCCTCAGGGGTCGGTCCTCTCCCCTCTCTTGTTCAACATTTATATGAAGCCGCTGGGCGAGATCATCCGTGGTCTTGGGGTGAAGTGTCATCTATATGTAGATGACACTCAGTTGTATATCTCCACCCCGGACCACCCCAACGATGCTGTGGGGGCTATGTCTAGGTGCCTGGAGGCCGTGTGGGATTGGATGGGCGGGAACAGGCTTCAGCTCAACCCATCCAAGACCGAGTGGCTGTGGTTCCCGGCACCCCGATATAGCCAGTTGATTCCTTCGCTGGCTATTGGGGGGGAAATTTTGCCCCCCACAGAGAGGGCTCGCAATCTGGGAGTCCTCCTGGATGTACGGCTGTCGCTTGAACATCATGTCGCGGCCGTCTCCAGGGGGGCATTTCATCAGATCCATCGGATCTACCGGTTGCGGCCCTTTCTGGATCGGGACGCCCTGCGCATGGTCACTCAGGCCCTTGTCACCTCTCGCCTGGACTATTGTAATGCCCTCTACATGGGGCTCCCTGCGGGGAGCACCCGGAGACTCCAACTGGTGCAAAATGCGGCCGCGTGGGTGATCATGGGGGCGTCGCGTAGCGCCCACGTGACGCCTCTCCTGCGTGAGCTGCATTGGTTGCCGGTGGCTCTCCGGGTTCGCTTCAAGGTTCTAGTTTTGACCTTTAGGGCGATCCATGGCACTGGGCCAGGTTACCTGCAGGACCGCATCCTACCGGTGATCTCCAGCAGGCCGGTGCGTTCACACAGGGAGGGCCTTCTCCGGGTCCCGTCGGCCGCCATGTGTCGCCTGGCGGCCCCGAGGGGTAGGGCCTTCTCTGTGGCGGCCCCTGCCCTCTGGAATACTCTGCCGCCGGAACTGCGTACCGGCACGGACCTGAGGGCCTTCAGGCACGCGCTGAAGACCTGGCTTTTTGAGCAGGCCAGCCTGGGCTGAGATCGTTTTAATTTGTCTCCATTTGTTCTGTAATTTTAAATTGGGGTTTTAAGGGTGTGGGGTGGGTTTTTCTTATTCGGCCAATATTTGATTTAATTCCTTTTAACTTTTGTATTACTGTTGGGGTCTAGATTGGCTGTACACCGCCCTGAGTCCCTAGGGAGAAGGGCGATATAGAAATTTTATAAATAAATAAATAAAGATTGAGGTTTGACATTGGATTGTTTTCCTGGCATGGTGGGTTTGTTGAGATGGTTTGTTGATTAGGTTGTTCAATCAAACAAGGTATTATGGTAATCAATAAAGTAATATCGTGCCAAACAGTCTATTATACTAATCAGACTAGTCAATTAATTTAACTAATCAATAATCATCCTAATAATTAATTGCACTAATCAATAAACACACTATTAATTGTCCTAATCATTAATTTGCACTAAATATACTAATCATACTAATATTCAAAATAGTTAACCAAACTAATCAATAACCACTAGTCTATGATAATCTATAATAATATATTACTAATGATAAATAATTGTAAAAATTAATTAATCATTTAGTAAGGTCAGTTAATTAAACAGAGTTATATTGGGAAAAATTGGGGCAGGAAGAGAATGGAAGGAAGAGGAGAAGATTTGGTTTGGATGGTCTTGGGAGTATAGGAAGATGGCATATATTAGGTTGGAAGTATAGATGAAAGTTTTATGGCAGAAGGTTACTCTTTACTCGTTTCTTTGGATCTTCAGTTAGTGATTTTCATCAGGCATATATTAGGCTGAAGGTAAAGATGAAAGTCTTTTGGCAGAAGGTTAATCTTCACTCATTACTTCAGATCATCAGCTATGATTCTAATTGTTCTTATGAAATCAGTATAATTGTCATTCTTTATTGGTTGTAAAAGAGTTTTTCAGAAAACAATAAGATACTTATTTTGCCCACATCATTAATCTCTGGGTTTTAATTCTCAAACCTGTCATACTAGGGGAAAAATAATATTAAATAAAGCTCACATGAGAAGAAATGTGTGTAACTATGGTAAGATAAATTTACCAACTGTTTTAAAAATGCCTTAATAATCTTAAATGGAAAATGAAACAGCAATCAAAATACATTTCATTGTCACCTCATACGAAACAAAATAAATAAAATAATAGATTTGTATTGAGATATCACCTTCTAATCAGGCCATAACTATTCATAGAATGTATTCAAAAGTATATAAAGATGAGAATTTTACTAAGTATTATCTGGTTTTGGATCGAGTTAAAAGTCCCATTGATTCTGGAATTAGATTCTATTTTATTTCTGTGGAGCTGCATCCAGTGACCCAGAAGAAGCAGTCAGAACCAAATTACTAACATTGGTTTAAAAACTGATTTATACTACAAGCTAAAACTCCTGAGGAGTGTTTCAATTCAACTCAATTGTCCAATGCCGCACTAGTAGGGAAAAGAATATTTCTTTCCTGCTGCTGTTTTTCCCATTGTTTGCCATACATATTTAGCTGATTTTTTTTTCTGAATCAGAAGTACAATTGTCAGCATCCTCCTGTAGTGGCAATATAGAAGTCCATTATTATTCCAAAGAGTTTAGTGGCATATTTTCATTTTTACTCCATGTGTAGAAAATTTAGAGCTCATACTGAGCTAACCTTCTTGTTTTTTCACTTTTCTTTACTGAATGAAGGAGAAAGGAGAGCAACTTTCCATAGCTACAAAGTCTTCTTACTGTGAAAATTTCAGATTCCAATCCCAGAGTCATGTGCTATCTAATTAAGGTCATGTCTTGCAGTTTCATGGCCAAAGCCAGGCCATGAAGTCATGGCATCAGGTTATTGTTGTTTTTGGGGAGTTTTCACACACGCAGTGCTGTGGAAATTGGCTGCCTTTAGGTTATCTTTGCTGTCAGTATTAAGGAGCTCCTGGAAGCTTTAAGAGATTTAGGTAACATCTTACTTGCTACGTACACTTTTTATGTTATGCTTTTAAATCTGTTTGCTTTAGTTAATAATTAAGCTTAAAATCCCTTTAGTCACTAGTGTTGACTAACAAGAAAATACTGGAGCACATAACAACCAAAATGTCACTAGAGGCAAAATCACGAAATCACATCTCACTTTGGCCATGTCATGTGGGGGAATTCACTGGAGGAAAGCAATCATATTTGGAAGAGGTAGCAGAAACCAGACCATCAAAGAACACATATCCTGTGCTAGACTGAATTCAGCTCTGTTGTCTGGAATCTGCACTGTATATCAGACATAAATACAATTGAGCAAGTCCAGTAGTATTTTACAATCCTCTGTTCGCAACAGAATACCCTACAGCACCAGACTTGAGATTCTAGGCTTAGACAACCTTGAACTAAGATTGGACTTAAGCGTAGTACATAACGCCAACTAATACTGGACTTAAGCATAGTACATAAAATCATATGTTACAACGTCTTATCAGTTAATGAATATTTCAGCTTTAACAACAACACAAGAGTACACAACACATATAAACTAAATGTAAACCACTCCAAACTCGATTGCAGGAAGTATGATTTCAGCAACAGAGTGGTCAATGTCTGGAACTCACTACCTGATTCTGTTGTCACTCCTTTACCCTCAAACTAACCTCTATTGACCTCACCCCATTCCTAAGAGATCTGTAAGGGGCATGCATAAGTGCGCAATCATGCCTACCATCCCTGTCCTATTGTCCCTAATTATTAGTTCCCATTTCTTGTATTTAAACTTATGTTTATTCTTGTTTCTGTTATATTGTAAGCTTTTGCCAAATAAATAAAAAACAAAAAACAATATAGCTGGACACCATCAGAGCTGACACAAGCCAGAGTATAGAAAAACTCAAAGAACTGCAAGACTGGAAGATGTGGAGACACCTGGCTCACAGAATCACTCTATTGAATGGATAACACCATCATTATCATTCACAGCTGTCCTTATTGTCTCTAGGACCAAAAGAGACAATTGCCTGAGCATCTAACCTAATCACCTGATCACTGCCCCAACCCTTGGCAAAACACCCCCCACCTACCTTTTTGTTGATTCTACCATCTTGCCAAAATAAAAATTAATCTGACTTTTCTGACTTCCAAAAGAGACAGATGTTGTAAACACTAATCAAGCAATTTCATGGCTATTGTAGAACATACAGAAGTAGAGTCTACAGAAATAACTATTTTATGAGCAAGGTTCTCTATATATACAGTATAGACCGTAATGTATACCATAAATAAAGAAATATTAAAACGGAAGGAGAATCTGCTGAGTGAGTCACAGACAGCTGTGAAATCATGAAATCAGAGAGACCAGAGACTTCTGAAGCAATTATTTTAGAGCTTGGATATGGTAACCCCATGGTTCTGGACATGGAGGCTCATATTATAAGCATTATATACAAGGGGCGTAATTCATTCTAGTTATCATGTAGCAAAGGTTGTATTCCCTATTTATGGCCAGTTTGTACTGCATAAAGTCTTCTTAGAACCCATTATGGGAACAAATCAGAGGTTGTATTCAGCAAGTTCTGACCAGTTATGGAGAACCAGTAGCGGAAATTTTGAGTAGTTCAGAGAACCAGCAAATACCACCTCTGACTGGCCCCACCCCCATTTATTCTCTGCCTCCCAAGTCCCAGCTGATTGACTGGGTCTTCTTTTGATCTGCCAACATCTAGAAACAAGTAAAGTAATAATTAGCAGTCAGCATGGGTTTGTTAAAAACAGATTATGCCAAACCAATCTCATTTCATTCTTCAACATAGTGACTAAATTAATAGACCAGCGAAATGCTATGGACATAATATATTCAGATTTCAGCAAGGCATTCAACAAAGTAGACCACAACTTACTTCTTGGTAAGCTGGAAAAAAGTGAAATAGATAGCACAAACACTAGATGGACTCACAACTGGCTTACAAACCATACCGTCCTTAGTGAGTCTAAGTCTATATGGAGGGAAGTAAGCAGTTGGGTGCCACAAGGTTCCGTCTTAGGCCAAGTACTCTTCAATATCTTCATTAACGACTTAGATGAGGGAATAGAAGGGGAACTTACCAAATTTGCATATGATACTAAAATGGCAGGAATAGCTAACACCCAAGATGATAGGCTCAAGATCCAGATGGATCTTGACAGACTAGAACAAAATGAAATTCAATATAGAGAAAAGTAAAGTCCTACACTTAGGCAAGAAAAACCAAAAGTACATATAGACTGGGTGAAACCAGGCTTAATAGCAAGAACTGTGAGAGGGATCTTGGAGTCTTAGTGGACGACCAGTTAAATATGAGCCACTAGTGTGCAGCAGCTTTATTTCCACTAAGTGTTCAACATGTCTCACAGTGCATTTTTTGTGGTTTAGCATAAAAGCCTCTTCTTCTTTTCCTTTATCCCCCTTACTAGAATATGTCTGTAATGATCTTTCTTTTGAATGTTAACCAAAAAATATATAAATATTATGTGGCAGCTATTTACACAGATGTTTCTGTGCTATTCCTTCCCCTCTTGGTTCTTCTTAAATTATATCATTTTCCAGCAAATGTTTAATTCAGTGTTTTTTCAGGAAACATTGATTCCTTTCAAAAGCATTATATCACAATAAAAATCTAGTAATATTCTATCAGAGTTACAAATAGAATTGGAGTCTAGCAAAATATATATTTCATTCAATGAATGTTAATTCTTAATATTCCTACATTAAAAAAAGCATTTAACTGTAGTGTTGAATTAGATAAGACTCAATTAAGTCTTTTTTTAAAAAATAAATCATATTCAATTCCATTTTAATGTAAGTCTCAACTGGCAATAAAAGTTATTGTTTACAGGTCAAGGATGAATCTGGCCACGAATAACTTTTACATGGAACTTAATATTGAATAGCATGATATAATAATAGGAATACATAGTGCTTAAAAGTGCTAAAAGGGAAACTATGAGCATAAAAAGCAACACATTTCTAATGAAGAGATAGCTTGGTAAGCCAAATTGGCCTACAACTCAATCCAGTAGTTCAAGGCATGGATGGAAGAACAATTTGATTTTTAGTGGTGCAGATCAAGATACTTTAAAGCAGAATCTCAAAGGTACTTTTTTCAAAAGGTAAGTGGGCTATTTTTTTTTTCTTAAGGAAGAAGAAGATTGCTTCTTTCTCAAGGAAAAAGCAGTCCACTTGCCTCTTGCAAAAGCACCTTTGAAACAAAGTTGACCTGGATGACTGAGAATTTCCACAGACTTTAAAGCAGAGCAGACCTACTTTTCATGTTCCTAGTAAAATAGCCTATTTATACTTCCTGTTACAATGACTACTACCCTGTGCTTAAACACCAGATTATGTCCTTTGTTCAATTGGTTCCTCATGCAAATACAAACTCTGGCTAGGCAATCAGGATTCTAAATTGTAACTGGAACCCTGGGCAGCAGATGGTTATAGAGACACACTGGTTCTTTATTCATGTTCAATTATAACATTTTTGCATGGTTATTACCTTCATGTCTATGTGTGCATGTGCCCTCAAGTGAGTCATGACAAGTCCCTGAAGTTTTCTTGGCAAAATTTTCAGAATTTGTTTGATCTTGCATTATTCTTAGGGTTAAGAGAAAAGGACTGGTCCAAAGTCATTCAGCTCTATAATACAGTCTAAGCTTAGGAAATGCTAACCTACCACTTCATTTTGAATCTGCAAGATTTAAATCATATTCTTGTTTTTCCTCTACCCCATCTACAGTAAGTTGGCTTAGTGCTTAAGACAGGAGTAGAAATCACAGTCTGCAGTTATTTGCAAATACATTAATCATGATAGATTTCTTCCTTTATGGTGCAATTCTTGTTGGGTCTTTAATCTGTTTCCTAAATCTGAAAATATTACATGAACACATACTATTAAATCCTCTCACTGTAGTTATTAAAAATACAGTATTTGACAATGATACTAATGATGAGATTGACATTTATCCTTGCTTTTAAAAAATTCCATATTTTTAAATCAAACTTTATATTATAATATACTCTATCACATTCTTTTCTTCTTTTGTTTCCTCACACCACAAATGCCAATGAAATTGTTTACTATGACTCCTTTTATAAGTGATGTTTCACTGTTTTGACATCTTATCCATTCTCTTATCCATAACGTGCTCCATAATACAGTCTAAGCTTAGGAAATGCTAACCTACCACTTCATTTTGAATCTGCAAGATTTAAATCATATTCTTGTTTTTCCTCTACCCCATCTACAGTAAATCTCTTAATTATTCTCTCCACTGCTGCTAATTTTTGTTTAAAATTGGAATTGGCGCCATTTGGTATAAGAAATTCATCTTGAGTAATATATTTGTTTTTATTGTCTCAAGAAGTCCAAGCCAAGAAAGTTTTAAACATTTCCTCCTTTCAAGATCTTATTTTATTTCCTTCCATTAATAGTTGTAATTATTTTGAAATATATTTTATTGCATCCTGATAAATGCAATCCTGTATATTTCACTGATCTTCTATAATCTCACAGTCAGTCTGCTTTTCTTTTCGTTTTCCACAAAGTCTTTTTCTTCAGAAGTTGTATTTTTTATTATTTTAGTTTTATTTGTATTGATTTTGTATCAATGAGAAATGAAAATCTTTGATTGTTTTGAAATAGCATAAGGAAAGATGTGGTTGTATAATCGTTAGTATTGTGCTATCTGAAGTATATGCTTCAAATTCAATATCTGCTTCAATGATTATAGAAGGGCTTTTGGTTTTGTTAATCATGTCAAGTTGTAGAATGTGCTTAGAAAAATTGGAAACTTATAACATCTCATTGTTCTCATGAGACATACAGGAAGTGATAATATACAGAGAACATGGCAAAACAGACTAGCTCCAAATTGGCAAAGGTATGAGACAAGGCTGTATACTCTCCCCTTATTCATTTAACCTATAAGCTAAATACATTTTAAGGTAAGCTGGATTGGAAAAAGATAGGCATGTTTTTAAAATTGGAGGAAAAGTATTCAGTAACTTGCGCTATTTTAATGACAATGCTCTAATAGTTGAAAATGAAAGATTTTCAATAAAGATCAAATGAACAAAATGGGACTGAAATTAAATACAAAAAAGACACATTAAACAACCAACCTTAGAACTGATAATGAAGATATTAAAATGGTAAATGGCTTCTGCCTTTTTAGGATGAATAAAGAAATGTGCTGAAGCCATGAAGGCCTTGGAAATTATATTCAGAAACCATGAATATCTTCTAAAATTACAGAGGTCAAAAGAGTGCATAATGCATAGTTCTATAGTATGATAGTCTATGAAATGAAAGTTGGACTTCGATGAAACAGAATAGGAAGAGGATTGATGCTTTTGAACTTTAGTGTTGGAGAAGACTTACTGACAATACCACAGACAACCAAAAAACAAACAAACAAATGGATCATGAAACAAATCAACCCAGAGTTTTCACACAAGGCACAAATAACCAGACTTAAATTATGTGAATGATATAAAGACCTAACTTTCTAAAGAAGGCAGTAATGCTTGGAAAGTTGGAAGGAAAGAGAAGAAGAGAATGACCAAAAACAAGGTGGGTGAACAGAAAGAGTGGTAATATATGTATTGTTAGAGCACCTAAAAGACCAGGTTAGAGACTCACCATCCTGGAGAAAATCTACACAGTCACTGAGTCAGAACCAATTTGAGGACACATAATCAATCAATATTATCTGCTTAGAATTTAATCTTATTCAGTTTCTTGAATTACATTTTTTGAGAAGGGATCTTGCCTGCCAGGTCTTCAAACCCTCCCTCTGGAACGAATTACCCCCAGAGATGAGGATCATCCCTGACCTTTTGACTTCCGGCGAGCATTGAAAACTTATTTATTTCATCAAGCCGGTCTGGCCTAAGGTTTTATGGGGTTTTAAATTCGGTTTTAATTGATTTTAGTCCTTATTTTTAAACCCTTGTCTCGTTTTTATTATTCAGCCACGATATTTAATCTTTTTAATTGTTTTTAATTATTGTGTTATTATTGTATTTTTTTAATGGCTGTACACCGCCCCGAGTCCCGCAGGGAGAGGGGGGCGGTATATAAATCTTGCAAATAAATAAATAAATAAAAGCTATTGCAAATAATAAAGGTGAAAGAACACACCTGTTTTATGTATTTACATATTGAGAACTTTGAAAAGCTTTCACTATGATCTTTGCTGTTTTCCATTGGCATATGGTCTCCATACAAGTTTTAAATTCTTTTTTGAGATTCTTTTTGTCTAGATAGACAAAACATCAATAATAGAAAAGTCAATCCCAAGTTTTTGAAGGCTTTTTCAACATTTAAACAATATTATTGTTGCTATTGTTTTTTATTTATCTTTTTCCTTTTTGGCTCTAACCTGTCAAAATGTATTTCAAATATTCATTTCTCACACGTTTGTTAGAGGTGAATACCTTATACAGACAGTACTTGACTTACAACCACAACTGCCTGCATTTCCATTGCTAAGCAAGGAGGTTGTTAAGTGAGTTGCACTTGATTGTATGACTTTTTTTGACATGGTCACTAAGGTAATCACGGCAGTTGGGGGACACTACAACCATCATAATTACATACCGGTTGCCAAGCCCCCAAATTTTGAACACATGACCATCAGGATGCTGCAACAATCATAAGCGCAAAGACCATTTGTAAGTTCCTTTTTTTCAGTCCGATAACCAAAAGAATGGTTGTAAGTTGAGGACTACCAGTTATCAACATTCAATAAAGAAATTCTAATTTTTTATATTATTCTGTATCATCAGCAGGAATATGTAAACATAAATACTGTACTTACTTACTATTCTGTCAGATACAGTGATGTAAGAACACAAGTTCTTGTGTTCTTTGTATGTATTTGATTGAAAGGCAGATGAATTATTTAACTAGTGAATACAAATATATCAAACATTTTTCTTCATCTGAAGGAGGTGAGTCACCTGACACTGCCCCACCTTCTTACTGCGAAACAGAATTGAAAAACCCAGGGGGGTAATAGTTATTAAGTTTGTAAATATTATGTTTTATTCATTATAAAATTTTCAGTTAAAGAATCGTATGCAGTTTCAGTTTGGTCTAGTGCTGTGATGGCGAATCTATGGCATGCAGAGCCATTTGTACTGGCCCGCAAGCTGCAGGCAAATTTATCTCATTGCGCATGTGCGTACCTCACAGCTGATTTTCGGTCAGCTTGAGGCCTTTTTCACCCTCCCAAAGGCTTGAGGCTTCTGCAAGCTTTTACAAGCTTTGTAAGCCGAAATCTAGACCCGTTTCGTCACTTCCAGTATTTTCGGAAAAACAGGAAGTGGCATGCGTAGGGGACATGGGGGGGGGTGCACATTGCCTTCTGGGTGCTGGCACGCAAGTGCATGCGTGCAAGTGCATGCGCAATTTTTGGTACAGGAGCTCAAAAAGGCTAGCTACCACTGGTCTAGTGGTTAAGGTACTAAATTAGAAACCAGGAAATTGTGAGTTCTAGTCCCATCTTAGGCATGAAAGTCAGCTGGGTGACTCTGGGTAATCACTCTCATTTAGTCTAACACATCTCACAGGTTTGTGGTTGTGGGGAAAATAGAAGGAAGAAGTATTAGGTATGTTCACTTGCCTTGAGTTATTTATCAAAATAATAAAGCCAGCACAATTTTTTTTAAAAAGATCACATTCTTATTTACCTTTAACTGGAAATAGCTACCTGATAGAAAAATAATTGAAACCTTGGGACCAGAATTGTTTTGTAGAGGCAGAGATGTGAGTTTTATAGAACCTTTGGAAGGGCCAATTGCCTCACAGCAACAGAGCTGGGTGTGATTTTTCTGTTTCTCTCTTTGTCACTGAAAATATGAGCAAATACCGTGTATGGTAAATATCTTTGCCATTCCAAAAATGTTCATGTGTTTTTGCTTTCAGAGAAAGTGCTAGACTTAGACCCCAAGAAACTGCTTTGTTTAGTCTTGTCATAGCCTATGTTTGTCCTTTCTCTGTGGAAAATATCTCTGCACTGAAATAAATCATAAAACCAATATAAGTTCTGCCAAATGAATAGTACTTGGAGATGGAAAGCTGTTGGAATTATTTGGGAGATGTCCACAAAGGAGAAAGAGGAAAAAAAGATAAAATATGGGAACTTTGATAGGTTTGTTCCAGCCAAACTTTTGAGTAGAACATAAATGCAATCATCAGTTTTAAACAGATGGTTTTAAAAGGGGGAGGAAATTCTTTGAAATGATGTTGTGCACTTGCAGAACATGCAGAGGATTTAATAGGACTAGCATGAAATGTCGATGAAGATCAAGTCTGTCACCATGCAACTCTGTGACATATGGTCAATAGGTTGTTGGTAAATATTTAATCACTAGAAACGTTAGTCTCTGATGAAAAATCTCTCATATTACATAGATGTAAAGGTATTGCAATGAAGTGTGTGCTCTTTTCAGACAATGGTGCTGTATTACAGACTACCTACCTCTCCAGTCTACAATTAAAATTCAGTCTGTTTTCAACCTGCAATATTACTCATCAAAAGAGGAACTCAGCATCTTCTCTTCAGTTAAACCTATCCTCTATGTTCAAATGGGTCTGTAAATGTACATTTGTATACTTATCATCTTCCTTCCTAATTATCAGTCCACACAAGGCCACAGGTACAAACTCTGATGTTCAAGGAACAAAAATAGCATTTCTATTTATTATTTTTATGGAAGAATTATCTACATTCTTTGGGCTGCAGATGTTTTAATAAAGAAAAAAATCCAGATGTATGAATCATCATCATCTTCTACTTCAATGTCTTTTTTAAGGTAAAATACATAGTGTAGAAATAATGGAACAAAATTTGTGTCTTGGAAACTAAAGTGGAACAGGCATAAGACTGGGCTTAGTCTCAGCCAGATTCAGGATCCAGAATATGCCTCTAAAATCAAGATAAAAAGTTTTCCCAAGGAAGAAAAAAAAAAAGGATGATATCTGAAAAATGGCATTCAGTTTAGTTACAGATCCAAGTATTTCCAGGTTTTGGAGGCTATCCCAACTCCCAGGGTTAATCTAAGATGCTTGGAAAGCAAGACAAACAGGCAAAATTTCACTATTCTTCTATTGTATGCCAGAGGAACCTTAATATTGGCTGGACATTAGCATTCACCTGACTTTTGCCTAAAGAAGTAATGGTAGAGTTAGATTTGCAATATTTTTTGCAACTTTCTATGCATGTGATGAACGTGGCCACAGGACATTTCCACATTCATGAACACTTATGTCATACACTGAGGTGATATACCACCTATTCTTATTACTAATATTTTGGCACAAAGATATTTGGATGTTTCTAGAAGATACTATAAATTGCTGGAGTAGAAGTGATCTTAATGTGGCATACATTTACTTGAAGAAAATAACTATGTAGCTGTGAGATTAGCGAAGCAATAACTTTCTAAGCAGAAGGAAAAGGTTTTAAGAAGGTTTCAAGAAAGGCAAATGCAATTGACATCTTCTTAGTACTACAATTTATTTCAGATACTAATGGATGTGATGAATCAAATGGACAATTTACAGTAGGATCTAATGAAGAATGGATATTCTAGACTGAACATCACTTCCTAAAATTAAGTGCCATTACCAAGATTGTGTTAGTTCTATAATTTACTTCTTGTCTTTTTAAATGTTGTCTATTAGCTGGTGTTGCCTTTCTGCTATTTAAAATATATTGTATGTACAGTATATTAACACAACAGTCATTCTATAAACTGTCTTCAAATAGTTGAACAATGTTGATGTGAGCTAAATTTGATACATACTTGTTATGCCATATATAATTAATTAATTAATTCCATTGTCAAACTATTTGAGGAAGATTGTATTTACTGGAAATGGATAAAATGACTCCATAGAAAAGGTGGTAATTAGAGGATGCTGACATGACAAATGGAACTTCAGTGATTGAATGAATTTGGCATAACTCCAGGGCTAGATGTTCAGACTAATAACAGGTGCCAACTATTATACCCTGCCTTGACTTTCTGTAGGCATTGATTGGTTGTTATTGGACTAGGTGGAGCTCTTGGACAAAATTCTGCAATACAATCCTAATTTGGAAAGGCAGTTGCTGAGAGCACTGTCCTAATAGAATTGCCATGTTCTGCTACCTTGAAATATTAAGATCTCCCCTATTCTAAACCACCAACTCAAAGTTACAGAGAATATCCATAGATCTTTATATACCAGATTCAGAATTTTATTACAATATAGATGGAATAATTCATCTCCTGAAAATGTGTATTTAACTATAGCTATATATTCAAAGCTTTATTATAAAAATAAAGTCTGACAAAGACTTTGCATTGACTGTTCGTTTTAGATCATCAGTGCCACATTAGTCATAGCCAACATTGCAACCAAGTGATGAGTGAAAACATATGGAACATACAGAAAAAAATGGGTTTTATTTTGGTTAGAAATAATGGTTTGAACATGTGATATTTAAATTTATTTAATCCCTTCCATGTACAGTGTATAACAACATAATTTGTCTTCAGCATCATCAGGAAACTTTGTCATAAGAATCATCAAGAAAACATGAAAAACACATCACAGCATCTGTCAAAGCACAGAACTACGTGCAAAAATAATTCAAGCAGTTAGTTGCTGAAATTGCAGGCAGACTCCAGAGGGTGGCACAACATAATAAATCAACCATCCATCATCCCAATTCAAAGGAGTCTTTTACCTTTAAGTGGCATGCATTTCAATAATTCCATTCTAATACCAAGTATTAAAAACTGAATATATAAAGTTAGCATTATGCTCTTACTCTTTGTCTCTTTGTATTGGATCTAAATCTGGTCACTTTTTCAATAAACATATGAAATCAGTGCCATTATGGTTTATCTGAACAGAACTAACTTTTGTTCCAGTGATTTAAGTATGTCAGTTCTAAATATGTGTTTGTCTGGATTCAAATCATATGTGTTACCTCACCTTTCAATCAAGTAGATCATTAATTTATAAATCACGAATAGTCACTATAATAAGAACTTTGTAAAATTATTACTCTAACATAAAATGGGGGTCATTTGTAATTGGATAACTTTAAATGACATAATTTTTAACAAAAGAAAGAAGAAACAACTCTCATGTTGCTTGATATTGGCTAGATTGTGGCTTAAATGTTATAATACACATTTTAAAAATGACAAGACACAAAGAAAAATCAAGAATATAAATGAAAGTGCTGACAATGTAGAATAGCTGAACATTATGAAAATTCTATAAAAAAACTTATTTTTGTTTAACTTACCAAAGCCAGCCAAGAAGATACAGGGAAAAGAGCATCACTGACTTATTAGTCATACTTTCAAGATTTATTTTATTCATGTGGGAGAGAATCTGATATAGTGTCAGATTAGGGCAGGGTTTACATTTCCATTCAGCCATGAACCAGCCACTAAATTATTCCACCTAATCTATTTTACACAGGACCTTTAAAGAATGAAAATAATAAATGTAAGTATAATAATTATGCCATAGGGAAGTTTTGCAGATCAGTGGTATTGCACCAAGTCTATTTCCCAATATCTCTAGGGATAACTGAAAATATTATTATCTGAAACTGTCTTCAATTTCTTGTCTTTGGCATGGATAATATAAAGCCTACTTGAATGTTTCCCAAAACCGAAAACATCCAGATATATGAAGTTCAACTCCCAAAATTCTTCAGCCACAGGGCCATTGCTGAGAATTCTGACAGTTCAAGTCTATTCATCTAGAAAGTTCCAAGACTGGGCAACTTCATGTGACATCTGTTCATTCCTATTATGAAATTTCAGGAAAACAGTCCAGACTGGTATTAAAGAAATACCAGGAATTCAGCAAATAATGAAGGAAGAATGGGAATATGGAACATGAACTGAATTTTCTTGTAGTACAACCTTCCTTCCTCTGCCACTCTTTAAGCTGCAAAATACTTTTTCATGAATGAAATATGCATGTCCCAGGATAATGTTGCATGATCCAATCTGGGTCAGTCACCTAGACCAGAAGTCTAATCTTCTGAGCTTTTAGTAGTTCAAATCTCACCAGGCTGAAGGTTGACTTAGCCTTCCAACCTTCTGAGGTCCGTAAAATGAGGACCCAGGTTGTTGTGCAATATGCTGACTCTGTAAACCGCTTAGAGAGGGCTATAAAGAATGTGAAGCACTATATAAGTCTAAGTGCTATTGCTATCCTCAGGAAATTTCTTTCTCATCAGAATGTGTGCTTTGGGCTACTTTATGCATAGTATTTATGTAATGCTTAGTTGTTTGTGGCTTTTCAGTTGTTGATGGGGTGTCGATGGCCAGCTCAGCACACATTCTGGTTGAGAGAGAAGTTCCCTGAGAATAAGCTCTAGCATGAGACTAAACCTCTGATCCCGATGACCAACCTAGTCTGGATTCTGCAAAATACTTAGCTGCTGTGGAAGGAATTGTGGTCTTTTAAGCAACAAAGTAGCATTGGAAACTGTCAGGGGAAAGAAGAATTGAAAAAAAAGACTTGCCACTGTAGTTATGTAACAATAATTTGGCAGCATATTTTGAAATTTTTATTGGCAGTGGCTTGTTTTGTGGCTGACAATTTTCCTAAGTGAAAAGGAAACATATATTTCAATTGCACCAAACAAGCAGATGTTTTCAATATATTTTGCTAAGTATTACAAAAATTTATTGAGATGAACCATTACTGAGTTGTCTCTGACTCAGCAATAGCATTTATTGATAACTTCAAATAAAGTAATCAATCTTGTTCTCACATTTAAACAACTAAGAAGTATTGTTTTAATTTCTTTATATGACTATACTATTTGGCAACTAAAATAAAAAAAATTCTTTTATCAGACTATGCAAGTCACAGGAATATATAGTATTGTTGTGATTAGCCGGCAACAATGAGGAGGACGTTCCCGAGGAGCCTTTGCTAGGTGTGAGTGAGAGCAGGATGATTCATGGAAGAGCAGCACAGGCGACTCAGGAGTAAGAATGCTAATTAATGGCCCCTCCCTCCAGGGAATATAAGCCTGGTTTCAAATGGTTTTTGCCTTTTGCAAAAGGCAAAAATTCGAAGGACTCAGTGTGTGATTACAGACTCTGATTTATGTGAAGTTTTATGTGAAAAACTTCTGCCAAGTTTTTTTTCTAATTGGACTAATTGGCTGCAAGCCATCTGTTATCTACAAAGAGGTTTATTTGTAGATTAAAGCCGTGAAAGTTTGAGTTATTGAGTTTATCTGTGTTTGCTCTCTGAGACTTCAGCTTGGTCAGAACAAATATCTATCTGCAACATCTTAAAACAGATTTAATTTTATACAATTTCCCCACTGGTTTCAACTCTCACACAGCATATGAGGTTTTGTGTTTCTACAATAAACACATTTTTATTTTCATTTTTAAAAAGAAAAAAATTGGTGGAAGATTTAATAATATGTTTTAATCGTATTTTTCACATGATAGCATATTTTGTCAATGTTTGGAATGAGATTTCTTAAAGAAAATTTGGAAATTGCCATAACATTCAGATTATTTTGATATTAGGTTTTGTTAATGGTGTGTGTTAGAATCCACTTTCACAAATATATAAATTAAGTGGTAGCATGATCTTCAGTTATTCATGAAGAGATAGACACACACACAGCAACTGAACAACAACAACAAATGAGACTTGAAATTCTAGACCTAGACAACCTGGAACTATGCTGTCTTCAGTCTGATCTTAGTATAGTAAATAAAATTATATATTGCAATGTCCTACCTGTCAATGAATACTTCAGCTTCAACTATAACAATGCAAGAGCATACAACAGATACAAACTCAAGGTAAACCGCACCAAACTTGATTGCAGGAAATACGACTTCAGCAACAGAGTGGTCAATGTCTGGAATACTCTATCTGACTCTGTGGTTTCTTCCCCAAACCCCAAAAACTTTAACCTTAGACTTTCTACTATTGACCTCACTCCTTTCCTAAGAGGTGTAGAGGGTGTGCATAAGCACACCAACGTGCCTACCGTCCCTGTCCTATTATTTCTTTTTATTTTTCTTATATGTATCCATTTCATGTATTCATAACTATGCTTATTCTTATACCTGTTATTTTATAATCGCTTGACAAACTAAAATAAATAAAATAAAAATGAATAATTAAATAAAATCTTCCATAACTTTTCAGCAAAAACCTCATATTTTCTATGAAGTTTAATCTAAAAAGTTTTCCAGTGAACTTTCTTTTAATTGATTCAGTGTGACACCTAAGGAAAGACCTGCCAATATTTTTTCTTTATTTGAAGATAGGATACTTGTCTGGCTAGTGAAACTGAACAGAACAAAAACCTATTAAAATTGTTATCTTGGATTTTGATCTGAAAGAAAACATTCAAGTGATCAGAGTGGCCTTGTACTGTAATCTTTACAACACTGTCTCATTTGTACATTCACAAGGTAATTAGTTATTTTCCATTCTTTCCTGTGATTTAATGCACAACTATTGTCATAGGTCTACCAAAACAGAATAAATTTCTTCATCAAGAAATATATTAAAGTAATAATGTAAAAAATGAACATTTGTAACTATGTACATATTTTTGGGGGGGAGAGGAGGAAATAATAGGGAATTAATAAGGAATTTTTTTAACCATTTCTCTGAAAACAGATTTCTTCTAGTCAAACCATCAGTTTCTTCTTCTATACTTCCTCGTCTCACTGCTGTTCATAATTATGGAAATATGTTTGTCAGTCCATTGATATAAGATGTGTTTTTCTTTCCCAACACAACTGCAGTACAATAAAACTACTTCATTTTCACTCTAAATCTAAGCCCCTAATTCATCAAATTGACATGCATTTCACCATTCTTTATTTCTAAAACTTTTACCTACACCAGAGGTGGTATTCAGCAGGTTCTGACCAGTTCTGGAGAACCAGTAGCGGAAATTTTGAGTAGTTCGGAGAACCAGTAGTGGAAATTTTGAGTAGTTCAGAATACCACCTCTGACTGGCCCCACCCCTATCTATTCTCTGCCTTTCAAGTCCCAGCTGATTGGCTGGGTCTTCTTTTGTTCCCCACACAGGAGAACAGAGTTGGAAAATAGTTTAGTGGAATGGGGAGAAAATGGAGATTTTACAGTATCCTTCCCTTGGAATGGGGTAGGAATGGAGACTTTACAGTATCCTTCCCCTGCCACGCCCACCAAGCCATGCTCACCAAGCCACACAATGCCCACCAAGCCACGCCCACAGAACCTGTAGTAAAAAAATTTGAATCCCATCACTGACCTACACATACATATATCAAACCTAAGAGCAGTGAGAGAATGGTTTAGGGCAGTGTTTCTCAACCTTGGGACATGTGGATTTCAGCTCCCAGAATTCCCAGCCAACATATTTTAAAGTTGCCAAGGTTGAGAAACAGTGTCCAGGTACTACCACAGTTGAATTGCTTTCATTCTCAAATACCTTAATTGCTTAGTAACAGTCATTGGATGTGTAGGACAGAGAGGTATATTAATACAGACTGCTCATAAAGGTGATTGGTTCACCTGCTTTCCTGACATTTCTGGCAAGTTTTCAGGCAGATATAATTGATGCCTCTGGTTTTTTTTTAAAAATGTTATCTACATATAATATCACATAGAAAAGCCTAGAAAAATCATTTTGCTCCCTGGAGATCTAGAAAACAAAGAAGCAGAGGGAGAAAACTTGATGTTTAGATTAGAGCAGAGGTGATATTCAGCAGGTTCTGACTAGTTCTGGAGAAATTTCTGGTAGCAGAAATTTTGAGTAGTTCAAAGAACCGGCAAATAGCACCTCTGACTAGAGATTTTACAGTATCCTTCCCCTGTCACGCCTACCAAGCCATGTCCACAGAACCGGTAGTAAAAATATTTGAATCCCACCACTGGATTAGAGCCACTTTGTATTCCTGTTTTGAATATATTGATCTTTGCTTTTATATTTATATCATTTTGTTTCTTCATAAGGAAGAAAACTTTCTTTAATTCTTGTCAAATCATTTTCACTTGCTTTTATATTTATATTAATTTACCACCTTTTTTGTGGACTGTAAAGGAGATGAGGGAGAAATATACCTTCAGGCTTGCAAGAAAAACAATCTTACTGCAATGCAACCTTATAGTACAATACAATTATTTCATCTGGGTGTGTTTTCTGTCTGGACTACTTTATTAGGCTGACACTTAAGAAGAGAAATAAAGTTGTCTATTGAAACTCATCAATGGAGAGGATATGAGATGGGGAGAGATTGGAAAATGGTTGAGAAATCACCAGAAGTGAAAATCTATTTCTATAGAAAGGGAAAAAAAGATTCTTAATGGCTCATTAAAAGCTTTTATGTGAGTAAGTAACCAAAAAAAGAAAAAAGAAAATACTCACCAGAACTTAAGTAATAAATAGTTCAGTTTATTTTCTTCATGGTCTTCACCTTTAATTTTGCAGTGTTTTGTTGTTGTTGTTGTTGCCATAAGATCTTCTTTTTGCTAACTTCAAAGTTGAAAAAAGATCAAAGGTGCTAAATTGATATAAATAAAAAAAAGCAAGTGAAAATGTTTTGACAAGAATTAAAGAAAGTTTTCTTCCTTATGAAGAAATGCAAAAAGTATGGTAGATAAAACTACTTTTATTACCCATTTCTTTGGTGAATCATGCTATATGCTTATCCCTTGGGAAGAACTCACTAGATAGATAAAAAAAATGCCACATCTACTGTAAACATCTGGCTGATTGTGCAAGGAATCATAGTAATGAAGGAAGATACAAACTTCCATTTTGTGGGATTTGACCCTAGTTTTCTATTTCATGTTGGTACTGGGTCTGTTGCCCTTGACTATACATTCAATTACATATGGTAAATTGACCCAAACTGTACACTCATTTCTAGAATTGTGGCTCAGATAAAGTAGGTATGCTTTCCTTCATTTGCTAGATCAGTCTTGTCATGTAATTCTGACTTTAAAATATTACATTCCACAGTACCACTAACATACAGAAACATCTTCCTAGATCTCACAAGAAGCTTGACCACAGGGATTTCCAATCTGAATAAGATAATACTGAAAATAAATAGCTTCCAGATTTCAAGGCAACCATGATTGATAATAGAGCATATCATGATTCTGGTCAATGGGGCTTTGCATGCCAAAATCTCAAGGATTACATTATATATTACTAGTTTCATCATATCCCTATACCCTAACATTATCCTATCTACAGTCATTTAAACTTTTCTAAGTGTAAATACAGTAGAACTGAATGATATTTATATTGTAGAAGAATCTACAAAGTTTATTGTTATCATCATTACCGTCATCCTTTTCTGAGTATTATTCTCATAGGCGTAGAGTCTGCTTTTCAGATCAATGAATGCCATTTTATCAAACATAGCACCTGAATCATATCTGCATTTTGCAACAAAAAACCTGACAAACTAGTCATTATCTGGGCCTGATGTTGGTTTGGTCTCAGTTTATTTCAGGACTATCCTGGTGGCCAGGCAATATCCAGCGGCACCATCAGGAGGAGTAGATCTCATCATTTATAAAGCTCTTTGTAATCAATATGTCTATAGAGATTCTTAGTCATCCAGGTAATGGCTCTCCCAAAGGTACTTTTTCAAGAGGCAACTGGACTTTCTGGATTTTTTTTTATTTTATTTTTTAAGACATTTTGCTTCTCATCCAAGAAGTTTCTTTAGCTCTGACTGGATGGTGAGAAATGGAAGGAGTCAGAGCTGAAGAAGCTTCTTCAATGAGAAGCAAAACATCTTCAAAGCTAAACAAAGTTCAATTGTCTCCTGAAAAAGCACCTTACTACTGCTACTATACTGCTACCAATGATGACAATATCCTCTTTCTTGTTGCTTTCTTGATTTTTAGAATAGCTGAGAAAGCAAGTTCAGATTTTTTGTTTTGTTTGTGGTTTTTGTGTGTGCTTGTATGTCAGTTTATGTGTTTGTAAAAGTAGTTTTCAATTTTGTGAATATTTTTGCCACTAGGATATTTCCAAAATATGAAAGAAAATATGAGGATGTATGTGAATCAAATAAGTTAATAGAGAACAGATGTGTCTTATCAAAATACTTTTGTATCATTTTTAGAAGTATCAGATAAGTCTTGAAATAACTTCATTGCTTCATTGTTTTATCTTTTTAAACTATAATTAAGTACATTAGAAATGGCAAGTCAGCATTTTTTTAAATTACACACACACACACACACACACACACACACACACACACACACACACACAAAACACACACGGAAGTTAAATCCTGTGTCTAAAACATTCTATTTGCCAAAATCTGCATCAGGTTATGCTTTAAATCACATTATGCAGAAAACATAAATGAGTTTGGATTAAAAAATTCAAGAGTTTTGGATATCAAGCAATGAATACCAGAAGAAGCTTTCTTCAATAGTCTGACTTTAAGAGGTTTGTTACAATATCAGGAACAATAAAATCCATCCTTATTAAAAGACTTTTAAAGATAAAAGCATTATCAAATGTTGTCCATGGGGTTTTCAACTGGATTTAAAATCAAATAGTAATTAAACGGTTAAAGCAACTGCAGAAGAATCTATTTAGCATGGTTAAAGAGGATGAGGATGCGGGCTTTCTCTGCGGGAGCACCCTCCCTTTGGAATGAATTACCTCCGGAGATGTGGACTATCCCTGACCTGCAGATCTTCCGGCGTGCATTCAAGACCCATCTTTTCCAGCAAGCCGGTCTGACCTAGTATCATTGGAATGGTTTTAACTTTTATAATTTTTTACTCTGTTTTAGTGTTTTATTATAGTTTTAATCTTCCAGCCACTAATTTAATTCATTTTAATCTATTTTTTAATTTTATATTTGTAATTGTATCATGTTTAGCTCGGCTGTGCACCGCCCCGATTCCCAATTTGGGAGATGGGGCAGTATATAAACTAGATAAATAAATAAATAAATAAATAAATAAATAAATAAATAAATAAATAAACCATCAGTTTACATTTAAATATCTTCTATTTCAATTTAAGATTAACATGAAGGAAAATTGTCAGAGTTTTTTCCAACAATAATCCTATTGCTCATCAAAATCTTAGTTCAAATATTAGCATGCCAGTATTTCTCAATCTATATAGATAGTAGAAACATCATAATGAGATTATTACAAGAATTAAACAAATTACAAGGTATAATTATTCCTCTTGATTCTTTAATCATTTAATTATGAGTATTAGAAGCACAGATAGAATTGATCTCTGACATAATTACAGAATAGTGGCTATTGATACAGTGTAAACCAAAAATGGATTTAATTCCTTTCACAGAACTGTGTTTATAGAATTCTTACTGTTCTGGCTTCAACAGTATTGCCAACCTAAGTTGTATATTTCCCAGGTTTTTAGCAAAATGTAAAATATATAATATAAAGATTATTTTAATACCTGTTTTTTCCTGCAGTTTATGTGCAACTTATTTTTTAATGTTTTTTTAATACTGTATTTCATTATGAAAACCACATGGTCCCAGTAATTTTTCTATATTTGAATCCAAACCTCTAGCAAAATTTCCAATGAATAATTTTGGCAACTTGGTCGACTTTTAACTATTAACAATTTTCAAGGAATCCATCTGAAAGCATTCATTGAACACTCTGTACTTGAATATAATCTTGTCAAACACTTGGGCTTTGTAGGTGTTCCTTTAGGTTAAAAGTCTGCTGACTGATTTGTTGAAAGAAACAGTGACCTCTTCCCTGACAAGATAACCCTCTTGACTATGTTATAATGGAAGAGCCTTGCGTTGTTTTGGAGGGGGGAGATCTCCAGCAGCACATTTGGCATTCAGCACGATTGCCAACAAGCAGAAAGGAAAGACAGTGAAGAACCAGAATCAATGCATCATTATTATCTGAGGCAGGAACTGTTTGTAGGAGTGATGAGGTAAGATGGGAGAACTTAAAAATAAATGCCACCATTGATTTCAAAGATAGGAAATATTTATTGAAGCTGAACATCTATTCTTGTTTCTTAAGCAGAACTATCCCTGAGACCCCTTGAATATCTGAAATTCTGGAGCAAGAGACATTCTGAAGAAGGGGTAGGCTGGGTAACATCATTTGGCTTCCAATTTCTCAAATTTAGCTAGCTTCTAATTTTCCACAGCTTTTTATTTGGAAAAGATTGTTTGATCATTATCCTTGCCATAAGATCATGGAGAAAATAAAGTCTTCTTTTAGAATTTCCCAGAGTTTAGAACAAAGACACAAGTAAGCAGGTAACAAAGATAATTTTAAGACTTCCTGAAGATATCATAACTACTTCTACATTGTTAAATGGATTTTTTTTTCCTTTATGTTTTTCCTTCCCTGCCTGATGATTGGCAAAGTTGTATTATTATCCTATGAGTCATTCTTCCTACAAAATGTCTCTCTGGGAAGGACTTGTTAATTAAACTTTATCTCACCCACAAGTGTTGGCAAAAGGCTTGTATCCCTTCTTTGAAGAGACCTCTGTATGTAAGCTCCCTTTATTAGCACGGTGGGAAGAGAAGGAACTTTGTATCCTTGACTGTGTGTCCATTGTTTATTTCAAACAGGCTGGTGAGTAAGACTAGTGATTTAAATAGTTTCATCTATGAAGACTCTATCTGCTATTACCCCAAGCTAATTCTTCAGTGGTATTTTGGCCAATTAAACTGAAAAATGTCTTTTTGACTTTGGGAAGAGGGGGGACTTCTATAGGTCAGTTTCTATAGGTGATTTCCTTTTTTAAAACAAAAAATGTATTTCACAGGTTAAGCAAACAGTCCTTAGAAATAGATATAATGCTGCATAGCTCCACAGTCATATTAGCTGCCATCATATCCTTCAATTGCAATCATAGGTCCTTGCAGTGATCTTTGATGGATGACATTGACCAATCCAAATTTGTTATATGTATAAAGATTGCTTGGCCACATGACAGGCTGGGTTGAGTCTTGAATATGAGTTTTGGACCCTCTGAAATCACAGTTTGAGTCTAAGCCTGGTGAGTCTGTTTGTCACAACAGTATGAATGTGCAGGCTTGGATATGATGCCAATCTGAAAAACAGGCCTCCTCATGAATAAAATAAAAGCTTCATTGGTTCTTCCTTTGAGTGTTAAACAGAGACAGCATAGTCTCATTTCAGAAATGCTAATCAACTCTATTTTGTTAATAGAGAATGCCGTTAACAATTACTCTAATGGAGCTCTCTATGATCTTTCATCAGGATGTTTCATTGAGAAAAGCAGTGTTCTTTTTGCTGTGACATTTCTCTTGAGGACAATATGGTAACAGAACAGCCAACATAGGACCACAGCGATTTTGTCTGTTTGCTTCCTGAAGAGCTACAGATGAAAAGTTTATTACTTTTCCACATGGCAGAAACAACGTTCTCAAATGAACCTAGTCTCTCATTGGAGGGCACTTAATACCAGATTGTAACCCACAAGAGTATGCAACAAGAATTTAATTCAGTCAGTGGAAATACAAAAACATAATATCTATGGAGATTGGCAGTCATCCAGACCATGGTTGTCCCAAAGATGCTTTTTCAAGAGGCAACTGGATTTTCTGGATTTTCTTTGAAGACATTTCACTTCACACCCAAGGAACTTCTTCATCCCTGATCTGAAGAAGCTTCTTACATGAGAAGTGAAATGTCTTCAAAGAAAAACCAGAAAGTCCAGTTGCCTTTTGAAAAACCACCTTTGGGACAAAACATGTTTTATATTTTTATCATTCATCAGAAAAGAAGCTATAATAAGGCTGCTAATTAAGTTCCTTAAAAGTATGGTTTCCTATACTGCACGAGTCAAAAAGAGGGCTGTGAAAATATTTACAGACCCCTCACATCCTGGACATAAACTGTTTCAACTCCTTCCCTCAAAACAACGCTATAGAGCACTGCACAACAGAACAACTAGACACAAGAACAGTTTTTTCCCGAAAGCCATCACTCTGCTAAACAAATAATTCCCTCAACACTGTTCAACTATTTACAAAGTGTACACTACTATTACTGTTAATCTTCTCATCACTCCTTATCACCCATTCCCTCCCACTTGTGACTATAACTTTGTTGCTTGTATCCTCTGTTTCCTAATATGATTTGATGTTGATTGTACCCTATGACTATCATTAAGTGTTGTACATTATGATTCTTGATTCTTAACGAATGTTCCTTCTTTATGTATACTGAGAGTATTTACACCAAGACAAGTTCCTTGTGTGTCCAATCACACTTGGCCAATAAAGTATTCTATTCTATTCTATTCTATTCTATTCTATTCTTTTGGAAGACAGATTGAACACTTACATCCCAGAAGTCAAATTATGCATTTGTTGACTTTTTGATATTCTATACACTTTGATATTCCCAATTCTGGTAGAGTTATATCAAGTCTGCATATTTAAGGCCTAGAACATATATACATTTTGGGTGGGGGGATATTTAATACACCTGCACACAAACACAAAACCAACATACCTAGCAAGTGGGGAGGGAGGACAACATGTGAAGGCTGATTGTTATATTAGTGATTTTTTGTTTGTTTTCTTAGCTATCATGATTCCTAATTTGAATAGAAAAGAACCACATCAGTCAAACAAACAAATAAGCAATTGAAATAAATATCCATTGAAAAATAATCATCCTCTCGTTGTTTGCATAAAATAAATCTAAAGTGAAGGATACATAAAATGTATAATCATATCCTCAACAGTATAACTAAGGATGTAAAAAAATAAGGCAAATTTGAAGTAGCAGTGATTCACAAAGCACTGAATACACTAAAACAGTTTTTAATCTGAGTCATGGGGAGCTCAGTGTACTAGAGCATTTACCTAAGGGCAACTGTATAATCTTTAAATCTGATTAAACTAATTTGGAAGCAGTTTTGAACACTGGCACAGATGTGGCCCTCCAAAATAATATTGCTGCTATATTTGTATCATGCCAATTACATCTTTAAATATTGATTCCTTTAGCAAACAGAAAAAGATACCATTTAGATGGCATAAGTTGGAAAATAAGTTTAAAAGTATTTTCTTTTAGACAGTAAAAATTTGGACAGGAAAAAAAATCTTTTTTGAAAAAGTTAAAACTAGATGTGATTTGCTTGTGAGAAATGCGTATCAGAAAAAAATATTAAAATATTTGAATTACAAAAATATGGGTGAATAATTTATTTCATCAGGAATGGGAATTAGACATGAAGTTGCTTTGTATATAAATTCTCAACCATATATTGACTGATCATATGGCAGATGCCTTGAGGTGGACATTAATCTACAGGGAACTAACTCTTTGATATTGAAAATTTGAGTCTCAGAAGCATTTTATAAAAGGGCTATGAATAAACTATTGGTTCCCCATAGAAAATTGGTGTCTTCTCGAAGATTGGAATGGATGGTTTTCCCATTCTACCACACCATACAAAAAAGAAAACCTTTGAGAAAAATATTAAAATACACAAGTCAAACTACCAAAGTTTTCTCCAATTTAATAGACATTTTGGAGCTTGTTGATAGTGACTCAAAAAATATACTTATTTTTCTGAAAGACATAAATCAATATATTTATTATATTTTTATCCTGCCTTTATTAACTTATAATTAACTAAAGGTAGAGAACATACTTAATATTTTTTCTTTTTCCTATTTTTCCCACAATAATAACCTTTATGAGATGGGATGAGATAGTTATTGACCAAGATCACCAATCCACTTTTAATGCCTAAGATAGTACTATATACAGGGGTGTCAAACTGGTGGCCCAAGGGCCAGATGCATTACACACAGATCACACCCACCCCAGCTCAGATCACACAGATCACACCCACCCCAGCTCTGCAAATGGAAAAAAAACATTATGACCCATCATGTGATGGCAATATGACAACGTAAGTTTGACACTCATGTAGTAGAACTATCAGTCTCTTGGTTTCTGGGCCAAGCACCTTTAATATTACTATTGTTTTTCAAGAATATGATTTGGCACTCTAGGACTTTAGCTTCTGAAAACTCCTCATTGCAATCTGATGACATCAAACTCCTACTATTCCCAATCCTATTTTACCCATGGCTTAAGAATAATTAGCTAGACTTGTCTAGATGTCTCTGGATATAGATCTGATGATATTCAAGAAAATGTCTGAAATTCCTGGCTTTTAATTTGCTATGTAGAAATTTGAATTTTGTTTATTGGACTTGCTGTTGTTGTTGTCCATGGGTGTGGCAACAATAAAGTAATTAAGGCTGCATAATTTGAAAGTCAAATGGTTTATAAACAAGTATTATTTTTCTTAGAGAAAAATATAAGAGATTTGTTTAATGAAAGGAAGACCTAGTAGAACTGTGGGGAACCAAAGTTTTGATAGCTCTTAACAATTTGTTCTGTAAATATTTCTAAAGTAAAAGTTCCTTGGCTTGGATACATCACCAATGTAGAGCAAAGAATTATATTATTTTCAATTGAGGAACAATAGAAAAGAAATGAAGGAAATGGCAAGAAGTTTTTAAAAACAGGTTTTGGCTCCACCAAATTTTTAAAGTGGTCTTTTAAAGGCTGCAGGAAATCTGGTTCTCCTCTCAAGGTGGTTCAAGTTATATCTTACTTCACAGATGGCTACATCTGAGACTTTTAGCCTCAGAGTGAAATAATTCTACATAGAACTTTGCCATTCCTAGGAGGAATACTTTACAATTCCTACTAATTTTCAATTTCTATCCTATTTTATTTTTTATTACCAGTATTTTTTTTCCAGAAGTTGAAACTGTAAGCCAATTGTATTTCCAAACCGCTTCTCAGTTCTAAAACTGAAAGTTCAGCATTAGTGGATATTTATGGATTGTGTCTGTCATCTTGGTTTTCAGAAAACAGAGAGAATTTGGAAGTTAATTTCTATATTTCCCTACAATTCTTATTCCTCTAAATACATTTTACCTCATTGCATCTTTGCATACATATAGCTTAAAAGGATTTTGTTCCTTCTTAGGCTAATGTTTTCATTTTCTATATTTTTTTCTCAAAATATCCATAAACATATGTGTTCCAACTGCTCATTTGTCCATCTCACCTCTCACCTTATGCTCATGCACAGCTTAAAGTTGCATTACCTCCCACTCAGTCACACAACAGCTACTCTCTTGAACCAAACAGGCCAAAGCAATGGCCCAGAATAAAATACAAAAAGTAAAAAATATTCAACATTTTAGATACATATAGAACACATGCTTGACATTTTCCAAATGTTTGGTTGAATGCTTGATTCTTCAGCTACTCTTCTTAGGATCATCATAGATTTATTGATTGACTGACTGATTGATTGATTGATTGATTTGATTTGATTTGTCAATTGCTTACAAGATAATAGGTATAAGTATAAACATGAATAAGAATACAGAAATAAGTATGAATAAATGGGGACAATAGGACAGGGACAGTAGGCACGATGGTGCACTTATGCACGCCCCTTACAGACCTCTTAGGAATGGGGTGAGGTCAATAGTGGATAGTTTGAGGTTAAAAGAGTGGGAGTTAGAGGATGTAACAACGAAGTCAGGTAGTGCATTCCAGGCATTGACCACTCTGTTGCTGAAATCGTACTTTCTGCAATCGAATTTGAAGCAGTTTACATTGAGTTTGTATCTGTTGTGTGCTCTTGTATTGTTGTGGTTGAAAATGAAGTAGTCATTGATGGTAGGATATTGTAGGAGATAATTTTGTGTGCTATGCTTAAGTCTAACTGTAGGTGGCGTAGTTCAAGGTTGTCCAAGCACAAAATCTCAGCCTGGTGATAATAAAGTATTCTATTGTGAGCAGAGGAGTGTAGTACTCTTCTTGTGAAATACTTCTGGACTCGCTTGATTGTATTGTCTGATATGCAGTGTGGATTCCAGACTGATGAGCTGTATTGGTTGGCAAAAGTTTTGTATGCTCTAGTTAAATAGTTAAATAGATGGTCATCCTGAACTGAAACAAATTCCAGCACAGATTCTCCTGGGAGCAAAAGCAATTCACATCCAGTAGATCCTAACTTCACACACTAGAGACAAGCAGGTGTTCAATTCTCTTTAGGAATATGAAATATTCAGCTCTATTTTACTCCTTGAATAAGGTGTTTAGGGAAGGACTTCCTTTGTTCTTTCTTTCATAATGAGAATGTCTCACCTACTCCTAATGCCACTCAAAGAAGTACTAGAGGGGAAGGAGCAACAATTCTAAAGCCCTGATGGCTCTGAAAACAGCAAGCTGGCTTAATTTAATCTTTCCTAATTAAGACACAAAAACTAAGCCCAATGCAAATCAGCAAATGTGGCACTGCAGATATTTTTTTCTCCTACATTTTAAAATTTGTATGAAAATAATAATAATGGAAAAGTGTCTTCTCTTCCTTCTCTTCTTTCTGCCCCAAACTTGCACTTGCTTTATATAAACCTGGCTGTGAATGTAATGGAATCTGCTTAAATAATTGGAATAGCCTGTAGGCTTATACAAGCCACTACCTTCCTTTTTCTCTGTGAAATGTGAAGAACCCTTGCTGTTAGCTATAGATATTGCAAAAAATATAGAGCTAACTATAACTGATGCTCCATGAGCATTTCCTGAATCAACTCACAAACTGAAAATCCATTATTTTCTGACATTTAGATTTCCTGAATTCTATAAAATAATAGTTTATTAAAAAAAATGCTAGTATTTGTGATTACAAATGTTAAGAATAAGAAAACTTTATTAAAAGAAAATGGGCACTATAAAACCCTAAGATTTGTCACCTCATAGTGGGTTATGATTAAACCACCATAATAACATTATTATATATATAATAGTTAATATAAAATATATATTCAGTAAAAGATGGATGGAAGTATGGAAAAAAGAATATTGCATTATGGGTGAGAATTTACAAGAAATCTTATGTAAATTGCTTGCAAAAATATTACATACTGAAGTGTGTGCTCTAGAGGAACTCTGCGTTAAAATGCATACATATTTTCATTTTTCGTTATTGATTGCCTTTGACCTATTATGATTTATGTTATTTGCTTATTTAGTATCTTATGACTATCGCTGAGTTTGTATCTTATGCTTTATGATAATTGTATTTTATGATTATGGTCATAATTTATCACTTGTTGCTTGTATGTATACTGTGACCTTATGAACCAGAGACAAATTCCTTACTGTATGCATCCAATCACACTTAGCCAATAAAAGAATTCTATTCTATTCTATTCAAACTATAAATGAAATCGTGAATAATGCCAAAATGGAAAAAAAAATATTTAAGGTTAGAAAAAATGAGAAATCGAATGGTTAAGTTTGTTCATACAATATCTATTCTTAACACTTAACACACTTTTTGTTCATACAGTATCTATTCTATTTAAATAATCTACATGACAAAATGATATCATAATACATGTTTTTTTTTTAACAATAATTAATTAAATATTGAAGTGTACCACAAAACTACTTCTTGTTCCTACTAAAAATGTGATGTTTGTAATGGCTCACCTATTAAGATCCGGTCCTTTTTCAGTAAGAAACAAAGAGTTACAGGGAGAACAGATACTCAAAAAAATTAGTATATAATACATAAAAATGTTGGGATAACACTGGGAGCATTATTCAGCCAATCACAAATATGGCCAGTCATATGTTATGAGAAAATTGGAAGTGTACTCCCAATACCCTTACATTCATCCAAAATGCACAAAACTATTCATTTAAAATATGCATATGTATTATTTCTATACATTTTAAATAAAAAAATAGTATAGTTTTTAATACAAAATAAAAACTAACAAGAACTAATATTTAGAAAGGAAAAGAGGAAGAAGAAAAGAAAGAAGAAAAGAGCAATGATGAAGGTACAAAGATTAAATGAAATTCAGCTTTTTCTCTATGGTTACAGCTTTATTTAGATTTTTTAATAATCTATTAATTTTATTCTAATACAATTGTATATCATAACATCCTTTTATTCTGTTTCCTGCAAAAAGTCAATAAGGGGTTTCTAATCGTCATGTAAATTTAGACAATGTCTTATTTCTAATTAAAATAGTCAATTTGGTCCCTACACAGGTTCCTTCATTTCACTATCCATTCCTCAATTCAAGTAAAGTCAAATCTTTCCATCTTTGTGCATATAATATTCTTGCTGCTGTTGTCATATATAAAACAAAGTTTCATAATATTTTTTTTGGCTGCTTAACCATCCGTCTCAAAACAAAAGTCTCTGGTTTCAATTGTGTTGTTTTAAACTCTTTTGTATTATTGTATGTAATTGAGTCTAAAATTGTCTGTCATTTTTACATGTCCAATAAGCACAGAGTATTATTTCTATATATGAGATCTGACTTTTGTCTTCAACATCATGCCATTTCCATAATGTATTGATCAAAAATATTGGTATCCGATATTGATTTCATGCCACAGATTTGGTTCATATTAGAACAGGGGAGTATGATCCAAGTATGACTTGATAGAAATTAGATGTGACAGCTTCATTTTCTTTCTTTCTTTAAAAAAAAAAAGAACTATTAAGAGTTAGATTGGAAGATGGATGCTAATTGGAAAGCTGGAAGTTTTTTTCAAATAAATTTCCCATTGAAATAATCCCACTCTTTTTTGGATGGTCTCACATCATAACTGAGAATGTCATTAGGGAAATCAGATGTAAGAGGTAGCTCCATTAACTGGTTGGTTGGATTTTTGGTTGGTTGAACTGTTTTCTATGTCTTAAACTTAGTGCATCTGTATTATTGTCTGTGTGCATGGACATACTATGGCTTGTGTTCACATCATCTACTCCACAGCTGCTTTTATTTCCTATATAAACACACAAGGTTCTCCTCAAAACAATCCATTTCATAATTGTTCAGAGAGTTTTTGTTTTTAAAGATAATTTCCCTTTCCCTGCTACTACATACAAGTAACAATGGAAATCTCAGACAACTCTTTCTGGAAGATTCCCCATTGATGAAAAAATAATAGTCCCCATCCCCCTCAAACAAGAATCATCACTCTTAATTCTTTCTTCTGTCCTCACTGCTACTGAATATCAATTGTACATAATTCATTAGCTGAACTCCGCTGCAGTTTACAAATGATACCCAAGTGTTTGTTTCTTCTCCTAGTTAGTCTTTATAATAATACTTGATACAATACACAATTTCAGAGCTTTCTTAGATTATTTATCTGTCAATTTATGTGGATTTCAATAGTCCTTTTAAAAAAAAATTATTAAGCTTTTTCACATTTAAAACAAACAACACATAAAACAACAACACATATAAAAACAACATATTTACAATCTTCACAGTGATGTGACATCAACATTTCCATTTAAATTGGTATATACATATTTACATTATTTTTTGTTTCTACAGTCTGACCAATTGTACCATTGTCCCCATACCGTATAATATTCCATGTTTTCTCTATCTTGCAATTCTAGTGTGAGTTTGACCATTTCTGCACAATACATTATTTTCTTTATTATAATGCTATCTGTGGGGATACTATCCAGTTTCCAATACACACCTCTTTTCCCCTTTGAAAATTATTAATAAAAACTCAGATCAATTAAAAGCCAGGCTATAGTTATCCTTTTCATATGTTCTTGTAACATATATGCTGTAGCTCTCTTTTTGGAGTTTGGCAACATTTTTGGACCTGTTTATTTTAAAGAGTGTAATAAAATGAATATAGTGTCAGATTAGATGGGACACTAAGGTTCAATTCACCCTTGGCCACAAATATTCAGTGGATGACTTTGGACCAATTGTTCTCTGTCACACCTTAATTTTTTCCCCAGGGTTGTAGTTGTAGTTGTGGGAGACAATGGAGGAAGGAGAACTACAATATATATATTACCTTCAGCTCTTGGTGGAAAAAAGATATAAACTCAATAAATAAGTGAAATAATAAATCAATGGAACAGCTTGCCTTTAGAAGTTGTGGGAGCTTAATCATTGAAGGCTTCCAAAAAGAGATTGGACTGCCATCTGTCAGAAATTATGTAGGACAGGAGTGTCAAACTCATGTTGTCACAGCTGTGTCATGGGGTATATCAGGACTTTTCCCCCCTTTGCTAAACCGGATATGGGTGGGGCCAGCATGCAACACATCCAGCCCGTGGTTTGAGAGTTTGACAGTTCTGATGTAGGGTCTCCTGCTTTGGTGGGGAGTTGGACTAGATGACCTACAAAGTCCCTTCTAACTCTGTTAATCTGTTTAAAAAAGATATTTGTATTGACCACTACCCTTCATTTCAGTAAGGTTCTGGCCTTCTTTTATCCCCTATAAGCAACCAGAAACGTGCTCAAACTTCTGAACCATTTCTAGAGACCACCCTGCACTGCACATTAGAGCTATTTTGCCTGAAGGGAAGGTGTATATAGCATCTTGGTGTGTTTCCTGTAGCTAAAATTGACCTAACGCTACCTTTTATTTGTTTAAGTAATTACTCTAGAGGTTTGGTGCATTTTAAAAATATGTTTATAATATTATGTTTAATCAAAGTAGAGAAAAACAAATCTGCCAATTCATGAGTGACGTCTTCTGCCTATGACACGTTCAGCTTCAGAGCTGCTCAGAATCCCTTTTTTCAAAGCTACAGGCTACTGCTATTTTAGAATACCAAATCAGCCCATATAGATTTATGTTTCATTATTCTTGATTAAACAATGTGAGTTTACATAGTAATCCAGTAAATCAAATCCATCCTTGGGGTTTTGTCTGATTTTATTGGAATGCACACGCTCCACAAACTGAACACTGTGCAATCAAATCATAACAAGGGTTTCTTCCCTGACACCCCCTCCTTCTTAACCAGCCCCCCCCCCTCCACCCCACAAAGGTAACAGCCGTTCCCATAACAAGCAAGCTGTCAAGCTTCAGTGGAGCACACACATCCACCACACAGCAGACGGCGAGGCACACAGATCTGCCGCAGCCGATGAAAAGGCCCCCCAATCAGCGGAGTATCAGTCTTCAGGAGAACGCATTAAGACAAATGCCAGGCGGATGCAAAAAGTGTCACTGGGATTACCAGTGACGTGCTGACGGTTGTTCAAGCAATCTCCTTGCTTCTTTGGATCTGACTCACAGCCTCCCTTCAGAGGCTTCTCTCACGTCATTGTGGGACCGAGGGTTATTCACAGATCACTGACTAAAGGCAAGCTTTGGCTTCCTGCCTGCATCCCTTTGGTCCTATGAAAAAGGACTGAGGTCACTGACAAGATGCCTTGGGGCTGTTTATATCTATCAAGCCCGATGAAGAGGAAGGAGGAGGAAAACATGGCATGAACCTTTCTTCTCCTTCTTGCTTTGTTTTTGGTGGAAGGGCTGCATGCTGCTTGATTATATTTATAACTCAGATCTCCCCTTTTGTGATAGCCTCTTGCAAACACCCCAGCCTTCACTTCCCAGATGTTATCCTATGCTTAAAAATAATAATTCTGTGTTCAAAAGCCTCTGGCTATAATTTTAAATTTGAAAAATCTTATACCAGAGAGAAAAGGGAAGCTTTCTTTCCTCTGTTAGCAGAGATTACAGAATCAATAAATGAAACGTATTTATTTGGTCCATTCTTGGTGTTGGTTTTCATCCTTTTTTTAGACTTGGCAAACAAGTAATCAAAAAGTAGATGATGATCAAAGGCAAATAATATACTGGATGAATAACATAATATCTGTTTTTACAAAGAAGATTTCAGTATAGAGTTCCAGCCTGACGCAGTGACATTATCTGCACAAACACAAATACAAATCCACACACATCAAGATACAAGACAGATTTACTTGTCTATTATAGTTGTGGGAATGAATACAAAGTTGAGAACATTTTGGAAGAAAAAACATATCTAAAGCTTCTAAAACCAAAAAAGATTCTAAAAACCAATATCTGCTTAAGCTTCAAGGTAGAATTTGTCGGTATAAACCTCAGCATCACATAGAAAAGGGATGGGGAGAGAGAGAGGGGGGGAGGGAGAGAGAGAGAGGGAGAGAAGACTGATGTAATATTGTGGGTAAGTCTCTTAACTGCATGCAGTAAAAAAATATTTCTTTCTGTAGCTTTGCCACAGAAACATCATTCTTCACCTTAAGTTAATAAATGCCGGTCTTCCTTCCTTACAGTTATTGAAAGCTTCTAGAAGAAATTTATAAACAATTTGGGCCATCTATTAACATCTATTTGCTATGTGTGTTTGAATAGTATGGCCCTAGTATGTGATATTATAGTCTTTATGACGTTCCCATTTCAACACATAAAGGCCAAAAAAACTCTTAGCACCTACACCTTCCTGATTTCTGATGATTTAACTCACAGTTACTATAACACATTTGCC
Source organism: Bungarus multicinctus (assembly GCA_023653725.1). Lineage (NCBI taxonomy): Eukaryota > Metazoa > Chordata > Lepidosauria > Squamata > Elapidae > Bungarus > Bungarus multicinctus. The sequence continues at coordinate 81,790,104 of CM042838.1, forward strand.
TCTTGAAAATGTCCAATTTCTTACCACTTAGTTACAATCAAATTGCAAATGAAGGAAATGCAAAATTAGGTGCAGAAAGTAAACTCTGCTGAATTTCCCTGAGTTTATTCAGGAGAAAAATGCATATAATAGTGTACCCTTATGCACAGTCTCTAAAAATAATAAAGGAGGCCTATTTTCCCTGCTTTTTGCTGTGTGTTACATTCTTTGGCTGTGACTCTCTTTGTCACTTGAAATATTTGTTTAATCACTCCATGTCAAACAACAGCACACCCTTTGAAATAAAAAAAATAAAACTACATTTTTACTGGCAAGTAGAATTGTGACCAATAACTTCTCTTTCTTTCTTTGAACATATTTTTTGGAAATCTGTATTGGTATTAAGAATTAAGAGCGCTAAAATAGCAATTTGAAAAAGTTTTAACATGGGACTCTCCAAATCTACAACAGCAAACAGTTTAATTATTTCCAATTGTTTAATAATTTGAATTTGGTTCCTGTGCCATTTAATTAAAAATGTGTGGGAAGACTGTATAGGGATCTGCAGAGAAAAGGTAAGGATCCATTGCATAAAGAATAAGATACAAGTGTTTGTGTTTTAAATGGGTTACTTTGGGTTAAATCAGCAGAATTGTATTTATGACTTTGGAATTCTAACATCTTCACTAGCTGTTTATTTTGATCTGGCAGTGTTTTTATCTTTTGCATTATTTGAAATCCTTATCAAGGAAAAAAATTTAAAGTAAGTAAACGATCATGCATAATCAGACACCTCTAAGTACTGCTACAGTGAAAAGGACAAATCAAAACTTGGTCTATTTGTGTCCTGTCTATATATCATGTACTTTGTTAGACAACATCATGTTCTCAGTTCACACTTTGTGACATTCATATTTCCTCTTTCAAAATAGTGTGCATCTCACCAAGAATGCGTTCTCAAGTGTTGATTGCATCTTTTGAAGCAATACATTAGTATCTTTTCTCAAACTAACTTTTAAAGCAATTGCTGGTGTCTTTTTGCCCTTATTTATATTGGTGATCCTTCTGCTTTATGAAGTTATGTTTCCCTAGGTTTTAGAGACAGATACAATTCTGTAGGGAAGAAAGTAAAGCTCATCTGAAAATGAATTCACAACAGTCCCTCTTTTGAAGTATTTTTGATGTGCTTTACTTTATTTTTTAACTTTTCTTTTTGGAAACAAAGAAGTGATTCACCAAGCTTTTCTGATTTCCTGTGTTAATCAGAAATGCAACACCACTGATTGAGGCTTGCTTCATACAAAAAATATCTATGGGGTGGGGAAAATTGTGTCACATTTTCTGGCCTGTGGGCTCCAAGCAAAGCAAAATTTTCTGTTGCATATTGCTTCCATGCAAATATCACTTATATATCCACTTTGCTTCTGAGTGTAACTCCAAGTTCTGACTTCAATATCATAGGATCTGGATCAGGATATTTGAAAGACAATCCTGATGGTCTGGCACAGAATATTTGAAGCACTAGAATTGTTGAAGACTTGTTTTATGTCATCTTGTCTGTCTAAAGCACCCATCCTTAAAGGCACTGTTATCTGTCCTGTTGTTTTCAGAAGTACAGTTTTGATGAAGATCAAAACGGGATTTTTACTGTGGTCCTAAGATTATGGAATCACCCTCCCACTCAGTTAGCTCTTTGGGTGAATTGCCAATATATATGATAAAAAGTCCTGAGGATGCCAACACATCTAATCAAGGATGCAAATCAGGAAGGCACCATCTAGCCACCATATGGAGATACTGATTGGTTCAAGACAGAGAAAGGAATTTGGCAAGACTGCCTTCTTTCACTCTCCTCTTCTTAGCAGTTATGGTGCCTTTTCCTTCTATTCTTCTCCCGATTTTTCTTCCTATTTCAAAAGAAGTCTTCTTAGCAGCTTTCATATGGATACTGATCCACTTATTTTTAAAGATGCAGGTTGCATCTTTAATGAGTTCTACAATCTGTAATGTATGTTTCATTTCAAATGTTGTGAGAGGTTGTAAAACCACCAAAGGGATATATACATCCTTTCTGAACAGATATCTGCACAGACTGACTTTGCCTATATCTTCGAAGCCATAAGTGGGGTGTTTTTCATTTTTAACTTTAAAATATTCACCTTTAATATTGTACTCCTTTAAATTTTCTGCTTGTCTTTTACTATTTTATTAAGCTTTTCTTATAAGTTTTATTTCTGTTTGCATTTATAGATTGGATCCAAAGTATATTATAAGCAAAGAACTTTTTGAGGGAGTTTTCCCATTCTTTTCTACACCTCCTAAAACATATTGTTGTTTGTTTGTTACTGTAGCTTGGGTGGTCCACCATTAGATATGATCATTATTCTTGAATATTTAAATGCCCCTTAAAAGTTAGAAATGATCAACCTTTATAACTGGATGCAAAAAAAGGGGGGGGGGAATAACAAACCTAAGTCATTTGAAGAGGACAATTCGTTTTTTCCCTTGCTGGGTTTGGTGCAACAGTTAGGCTGCATTGGATTATTGATCACTAGTTGATTGAAGAGCAGCTGCTGTATGATAAAAGTGACTGCATAATATGGAATCACAGAAACAGCTCTCAGATGCGTAAGTGGCTGGATAGCAATAATTAAACCAAAGCAGTTTGATTAATGCCAATGCCAAAAAGGTGCAGAATGTTACCAAGTACTAAAAACAAATCAAAACAAGCAATTGGAAAAAGAACTTAAAACATAAACGTTAAGTGTGTCAATGTCTTGAAATGATTATTAGCAGCAGCAAAATTAGACAATGACAATTACACACTTTTTTATTAGTAGCATTGCCAGCTTCTCAAATCCTGTCAGTGCTCACATTTTAATATTTAATTTCATGTCTAGGTACAGATGTCTAGATGCAAAGACACTGGCTCTCTCTCTCCTCCTCCTCCTCCTCCATCCCTCCCACTCTCTCTTTCTCTAGTTTAAATTATGGGTGGGATCATAGTAAGTTCACTTCAGCTAACAACTGAGATTCACATCCATTTGTCACTGCGGTTAAAGCAGAAAAGGAGGTCCTGAACTACTAGGCAAAAACAGAGCTGTATGATATAATAGAGGCCAGGCACACTTAATGATAATATATAGAAAACCCCAAACATTTCAGAGTGATAATTTCACAGCCCATGAAATAAATCTGAGAAGACAAGCTGCTGAGAGTAATTACACCAGACAAGCAGGATAAAAGAAGGGAGGAGATAACATATGGTGATGGGCTCATTTAACTGGCACAGTTAACACTACACATTTTCTTGTTATCCTATTTATATATTTTTTTCTGACATTCATCAGAGGAGAGATTTACACCTTGCATGCTGAAATCAGCTTGAGATAGCAAGCTCAGAATACTGTCTGATTATAACAGAACATAAAACAAAATAATCCAGGCATAAAATTTATGCATAGCTGTAGGATTAAGAGCCTTGTTACATCTAAGGAAAGGTTTTATCTAGTCAAGCAGAGTTTCCAACTATGATCAGCCAATTGCATTAAGGGCTCTTACAAGCTAAACATGGGCCTTTTTTTCTTTCCTTTTTTAAACCCCACCCCCAATGCCATTTTGCAGAATACTTGGGAATATCCCTCAGGTTTGAAACAGGAGAAGGAAAAGTGATCAGCACTATTAGTCAAGCAATGCCAAAATGTTGGTGTTTTCTAGCTGGATGTTTATTATTATCACCGGTACAATTAATTATTGATTAATTAATTAAATTTTATTAATTAAACTATTTCATTAGGCTTCTGAGTTATTTTCAAGGCAGACTAAAATGTAAGTCTACTTCTAATACTTCTGGTAAGGACATGGTGAACTATACGTCTCCAAAGGAATGGGGATGGCAATGCAGTGAGATTGGTGAATAGAAGTGAATTGCAGTCAGCAAAATCCTTCCAGAAAATATGGAGGAAATATTGTCAGATCACCACCTGTATTTCAAACAGCTGCTTCTCATGATTCAACAATATGAACTGAAATTTCTGTAGTTGGCTTGGGAGTTGAGTAACTGGGAGTCAAGGATTTCCACCAAAGTTATGGCTGCAATGTAGTCTGTAGCATGAGCATAAAGTTATGCCAAACCTCATTTCTTAATCACTCTTGGAGGTTGCTTCTTAGTTGCTTTTTTGATGATGAAAATGTTTCTGATTGACAAGTTCAAATAATATGCATGGGTTGAGTTCAGTTTAAACTTTAGCAAAAGAAGTTTTAAGTATAAGTCTTAGGGCTTAAAAAATATTTTTTACTTGAATAAACTTCAAAAGGGGTGATTAGAATGTTGATTTTGGAAAGTTATAAGGATCAGAATGGATTTAAAATAAGATTTTAAAATTGACTATAAGAATCCTTCTCATAGAAAATGCTATTGTTTTGAATTCTTAGAAGAAAACATGAGAAGATAGGAAATTGAATGCTGTACACTAGAGGAAACCAGAAGCAACTAACAAATACAATTAAAGGAAAACACTTAAACTTGACTTATTAACACAAGTGGAACAAAATATCTTAACATTAGCTATATTGAAGGATATTTTCAAATAATGAACACACAAGTTAATCTTATATGAGTCTACTATTATAGATTGTATTATTAAAGAAGAAGAAGGTGTTTCACTGAATAAAACTGAAGTCTATTTGAAAGTAGATTTTAAAATATCAACTTATCAAAAGGTTTCAAAAAAGAAGTTATACTAAATATACAAATGAAACCAGCTGGTGTTTGGGATACACAAATGGAAAACAAAAAGAAAAACTTGGATACTAATACTTACAGAAATATCTAGACATCTCAATTGGATCAAAAGTTAAAGAGGAACTAACTGTGATTTAAGTGCAAAAAAAAAAAAAGGAAATATATTCCTAGGCTGCATCTTTAACGGTATGGTGTCCTGATTTCGACAAGCCATATTCTGTTGTATTCGTCATTGGTCAGACTATACATCTAGAATATTGTAGCATTGCAGTTCAAAAAGGACATCATCAAACTGGATTGTATTCTGTGGACTTAGAAAGAGACATAATAGCTATTTTCAGGTATCTGATGAAGTGTCATGCACTGTAGGAAAAACAGTACAATTGTTTACAATTGATGTTACAAAAGACAAAACAAGAAACTGCAAGGAGATAGAAAATTGCTGGACTAAGGTTCTCGGTCATTCTATCCTGTAACTTTGTGGTTGTCTTGGTGATGTAAATACACAGTTGTGAAATATATAAAATGCATTCTGGATTATAATAACCCGTGTTCCTAAAATATTATTGATGAAGAAAAACCAGTTAAACAAGAAAAATCCTGACCCATTTTTTTCATAGATCTTTAATTATGGTTGCTGCAAGTATATAGCTTCCTTATGGATTTTTGTTTTTCATTGTAGATACACACTAAACTGAGAGTAGCATGTTTTACAAGTGTGGACTGATTTGAATGATTTTCTCTATCTTTGTGTCTTTTGAGTGATATTACTACAGTAGGCAACATAGACAGTAGAAAAGAGATAATTGCAGTTTGCTGACTAATATCATAGATATAAAATCTGCAGTACTACTTTTGTAATGTTGAATATGAATAAGAGCTAGGGTGGGGCCTTGCTAGCAGTGGTGGCTCTTCCTTCCCCAGGATTGGCTCATGGCTTTCCACTGCTCTCCTCTTTGTTGCCTTCTGCACAGCTGCGCATCAGGCACTGGACCCAGCTGTTCCTCCTCTTCTTCATCAACCACCTCCAGACCTGGGGGCTGACAGTTGGCCCAGGCTCTGCCTATGTCTCTCTCTTTCTCTCTCTCTCTGCCAGCTCCATTCCCTCTACCCCTTCAGAGCTCTCAGGTTGCCTTGATGTGGACGCTGACTCCCATGCCTCATCCTCCTCTGATTCAGCTGCTGGAGGGGCTGGTGGCCTACAGGCCATAACAGCCTCATATTCTTCCCATTAACTCTAAAATATTCATAAACATTTAGAATTTCCCCAATGTTTGAATTATTATAAATACCTTGATTTGGCAATTTGACATGTGTGAAAGGGATTTGAGTGTCCTTGTTGACAACACATTAAACAAAAGTCAGCAATATTATGAAGTTATTAAAAGGCAAATACTATCTTGGATTTCATTAGTTTAGAATTCAGATTTTGGGAAGAAATCTACTCAGTTCTACCATTACTGGACCCCACTTGGCATACAGAATCCCATTTGGGGCATTAAAATTTTAAAAAAGAACAGTGATGAATTGAAACAAGTTCAGAAGGATGACTACAAAGTTGGTGAAGGATCTGGAAATCTTCATGAGGAATGATTAAAGAATCTGAATATGTTTACCCTATAGAGAAGGCAAATGAAGGAAGATATAATAGCAATTTGCAATTATAGTCCAATTATCATAAAAGAGGAAGTGGCTTATTCTTTATTGCCCTAGAAGACAACCAATGGGTTCAAGTTATAAGGAAGTAGATTATGGCTGGATATCAGGAGCAACTTCGACCTATGTGAAATGCTTCGAATTCTAAGTCGGGAGGTAATAGTAGGGGTGCATTTTATGTATTTATTTATTAAACAAATTTATATCACTGCTTAGCTCACACATAGTGACTCTAGACAGCATCTTCTGGCTGGAAAAATAATGTAAATAAGTAGAAATTAAATCTAAATAGCTGAGCTTTTGACATTAGGATTGGACAGAACCCGGATAACACCTCAAATTGGCATTGGCCTACTGAAATCAGGCTGAAAATGTGAATCCAATATCTATAAACCTCTGATCAAGAATGAATCCAGGAAGGTTTTTGATCCAGTTTAGTGATAGATCCACTTTGCACAGTGCACTTTCCCCACAGGTACCTGGGTTTCTGTAACAGTCTTACTCTGCCTTATTAGAAGAGATTTGGCTTTGAACCTGGGACCTTTTCTGCACCAGACAAAATAGCTTTGGTTCTTTCTTCAAATTAAGGCATTTTGAAACCAAGTGTTTTGAATATTCATGGAAACAATATTCCTGATTCAGTCTCAAGCACAAAAGGAAAGAAAAAACTTTTAATTCTCAAAACCTGAAAAGAGTTAATAGCAAAACATTTTGTCTCTTTTGGCTACCTTTTTTTTTTGGCAATGCAAGTGACCATATCATTTCTTATCATAAGAATTAGGAAAACCCTGAACATGTAGCAAAATGGTGTTCTTGTGAGCTTCACAAGGCAAACCAAGTTATCACAGCTCTGACGGTGATGAAAAAAAAAGGATACATGGCATTGCTAAGCAACGCTGCACCTCTAAAAGGTTTTGTTTTCCTCTTCTGCCTCTATAGGGTACAGTGGATATTATGATGAAAGTGCCAAGAGAAGAAGGTCCAAAAACAGACAAAAAAATTAGTAATAAGAAATACAAGCAGAGCAAAAGAGCAGGAAGATAAAAATGGAACTGGGAGATAAAATCTAAATACCCATCAAATACAACTGCCTCAGTGTGACCCTGTAATAATTGATGCAAATGATCTATAAAAGATCAAACAAAGATGAATTAGAATTCTCTACCTTGCACAGAATAATTTAGGACCATTTATAACGTGTTTACCCAGAATCAGTCATTCTAGAATTTATCCATGTTAATGTGGAATCTTTTAGAACTAACAGCTCTAATACTTTCGCTGTGATACAGCAATTAGTGCCATGGTCCTTTTCTTTTTCTGCCTAGATCCAATATTATTAGAGAATATGATAAGATGCAGGAAGGTGTTTTTAACTTTGATTCCTTTGAAAACTGAAGTTATAAAGCCTTCCCTGATTTAGCAAGCCATCCCTTGCAGAATACAAAATCTCTTGATGCTTTGAAATTGATTCAGAGGAAATGTACCTAACCATACTGAGTGTATTCTATTCTGTTCTGTTCTGTTCTCTTTTCTTCTATTCTATTCCTCATTAAGGTAGATTGAGATTGTTGGGGGGGGGGGGTTCCCCGCTTCTTTCCCTGCAAGAAAAGGTGTCCCAGCTTTAAGGAATTTATTCATTAATGGGAACACAGCTCTTAAAGAAAGGCTGAAGCCCTTCTGAATAATTTCTGAAGCCCGCAGAGTCTTGTGCACTAGCAAAGTTATATTACAGCTAAGAATTGTAGCACAACACACAAAGGAAATGTTGTGTAACACATTTTGGAGGAATCAAGTTGGTGTTGATACATTGTGATCGGAAGAGTCTGCCAGAAAACTACTTTGTTTTTTCTTTTCTTTTTTGCTCATGCATATGAGAAGCATGGGAACATCAGTGGTGGTAGCTATGATGGCTTTTTCAAGGAACTGGAGTTATAACCAATTCTTTTTTTTTTTTAAAGAAAAAAATCTTTTGTTCTTCCACTATGTGTATTGCACATACATACAGAAAGATGGAGAGGAAGAACAGAGAGAGACTATTGCAAAACCCCATTTCAGAAAGTAACTCTAGGAAGAAAATATACAAAGAAGGATATGAGTAACAAACATTATATTTAATCTCTCCCTGTCCACAAGTACAAGAAAATTATTATGTCCTCTCTCACTACATGCAGAAATAATTTGGAATCTCAAGGCAGAAATTCAAAAATAACATGAGAGATATCATAAGAGGAAAAACTGCGCAGTTGAAAGGAAATGTTGAATTAATAAAAGTTCTGGTCTTTATTAGTGGATTTATTAAATCTATAAAGAAGATTCGTTTTCAAAAGATAGAAAGGGAAAATTAGGGGCTTTTTTTTAAGGATTTGGGAACTAACATTTGGAACAGCAGTTCCCAAAATGATCCTCCTCCTTCTTATACTTTGTTCTAATATATTCTGTGGCTTCAGATTGCTTCAGGCAACTCTAAAGTACTGCATAATGGTCATTTAAAAATCAGCCAACAACAATGGTTAATGTACCAGGAATCTTTGGGCAATTAATTAGGCTGAAATGAACAACTCTATCAACTAACAGAAGGAACACGACTTCTGCAAATTACTCATTTACTACAGTCATCTTTGCGGGAATACATTTTCTCTCTTTGTTATGGATAAGAATCCCATGCATGAAATGTGCTAATTTAATTTAGGTAAGCATAAATACCATAAGAGTTCTGAGGCATATGGTGCACTAGCGCTGGCAATATGGCTAGTTAACGGTTATTTTGTGTCAGCATGAGTAATGCAATGCCAAATCAAGAAGTAACATTTGTGCGGCTGCCCGTTTCTGTGCCTACTTGCTAGGCAGTTGATTTGTGGATAGCACACAGAACAGACTGATGCCTCACACAGCACTATGCTCTCTGCAGAAGTAGGAGGAACAGGTGCCTTATCCTTTGCAAACGATTGGCTCCTTTCCTCTGCAACCTTCCAATTCTGTACTACAACACCAATAGGTTCCAATAGTAAAGATGAATAAGTGGATGATGAGTAAGTATGGGGTGGAGAGAGTCTGATTTTTTCACCTATCCAATCCTAAACATTCAGAAATCTATTTCAATGGGACTTAACAAAGTAGCTTTTCTCACATCACATTCAGTCGGGAATTTTGCTAGAGATCAAGTCCAATGAGATATACGTATGTCATACACTTCATTATACTACATTACATTCATAAGAATCTTTACATGGCTACACTACATGATGTACCCAGAAGTATTATACAATATTGTAAAGCTTCTTTCAGAATGGTTAGATAGAACACTGCCTTGTAAATAACTAAAAAAAAACCATTTACTGCATAATCAGAAGTGTAGCCATGGGGCCGGGAGTTAAAATGATAGTTGTGGTTTCATCCCAAATCCTTCCAATTAATGTCAGTCTCTGTTCTACCCCTGGATGCCATTAGAAAAAAGAAGAAAAGAATCTCCCAAATGGTTACAGTCCAAAAGAAATTTATTTTGCTTCTCCAGACTGGCAAAAGCCAAGGCTTCCTCAAAGAAATCAAGGCCAATCCATCCTAGCCCAGTAAAATCTCAACAGCAACTTCACGTTCTTATCTATGTGACAAGAATTTTGACAGTGGTGGAACTCTTTTATACAGTGATGATTGCCCATAAACTAGAGTTAGAGATGGATGAAAGGGGTATGATGAGGATGTTGGAAGCTCAACTTTGGTGCAAGTTTTTTAAAATGTTTATAGTATAATATATTTTTTTTACTATCGGTTTGGTGGCCGTGGCAGGGGAAGGATACTATAAAATCTCTAGTCAGAGGTGGTATTTACTGGTTCTCTGAACTCCTCAAAATTTCCGCTACCAGTTCTTCAAAACTGGTCAGAACCTGCTGAATACCACCTCTGGTATATATGTGTGATGCTGTTTTTTAATCAATGTTACTATAATTGTTGATTTGGAGCCAACCCAAGTTAGTTATAAAATGGGTGACTATATAAATGTTTTGAATAAATAAGTAAATAAAATCTGAGACAAGGATAGGTCCACCAAAGATTATTTAGATCAACATTTACAAAGAAAGCATAAAGACTGTACTTCTTTTCCCCTGGTGAGATGGTTTATAAGACTGCCATTCAAAGAACTGGAAGAACACTTAATTCTCAACTACGTAAGTACACCAGCCCAGTCCAATAACCTTGGAATGAACCTAAGAAACTAGATTCCTATAGGAGGAATAGACCATCCTCTCTGATTTTGGCCCTGCATATCAGTTGAGCATCTAACAGTGGATAATCTGGGGAAAGTACAGGTTACACAGAGCCATCCTCCTGAATTAGGAATTGGTTTTTAACCTGTGTACATTATTTATCAGTACAAAAAGTTGGGGTTTTCCCCTTTTGCATTATGGAAATACAATATTGATAATTAAGCTATCAGTAAAGAATTACTGTGCAAAGTTAAAAACATTGCTACATATAGATACTCAAGATCTTAATGATGAGCTAATAACTTGGTGATTGATCATGAAATATTGATCGCCTACTTGCAAAACAAGAGAAGATAAATGAAACTGCTTCCATTATAATCCCATTCCTATCTAGAATAAAAAGTTGTTTTAAAAAATTGCAGAAGAAATCTTATTATTTTACTACTTAGTGCAACAACTATAATCAATTCAATGGTACATATTCAAAGGCAAATTGTAACCACAAGAGGGAGCTTGTATTTTTCCCATACCTATGACAAATGTACAAGAAACCCTACAATACCAGGTATGGTAGGGAGTGGGGACAAAGATTATGAAAATCACTAAGAAATTAAGAATAGAAATTAGGAATTATGAAGTCTATTAAAATCATCCCTTTTTATTTATTTCACTGGCTGTGTGATACTAGATTTTTTTCTCCCTGCATTGATGCAGATAAGCCATACTGTTATTTTCTTCCATTGAAAGTAAAAAGTAAAAAGGAGTGAATCTAGACTTTGGTTACAGTGACACAAGAATCACTTGAGTCACATTTCAATCAAACAGGTTTTGCAAGGATCCTCATTCCATCCTGTTCCCCATATGAGAGAAGGGGGAACGGGGAGAGAGGGGGCGAGAGAGATACCACCTACAACCTTTTTTGTAGGGATAAAGTATAAGAATGGGGCAAAATTTTCAGGCAAATTAGATCATTGTGGATCTTGCCAACTTTCTCAGAAACCATTACTGGATATTTCAGATTGTACTTTTTTTTTAACCATAGCAACCACTTGCTGAGATGATTTTCATAGCATTTCTAATCAATGCAATGGTTTAGCTGAGATGCGACAATTCCTGTTCGTTCTCAAGTATTCCAGTACATATTAGTAATATTTAACATATTAATTCAAACACTTGACATATGCATATTTACATGATAAAAATAGAAACATATATGAAATGGATGGCTGCAAAAAGAGGTGTAACAATTGAGAAATCAAATTATTGTCTTGAAAGAAAGAAATGAAAAATTTGGAATATATTGGGAAAGGAAAAGAAAATTGAGAAAGGAGTGGTAGTAAAGGAAGGCAATGTAAAGTTAGATAAACCAATAAGAATGAGGAACAAGGGAAAATAAATCCAGCAAAAATAATTAACAAATGATTAATGGGTTTTTTTAGTATGAATGATGATTGACATCCTAAGAGATTGTGGGAATAATTTGGTATCATTGCTATAACAGCAAAGATATCTTTTTTCCCTAGCCCTCACTATGTTAACTATTTTAAATAGTTGCAATTTGACACATTAGTCCCTGGGGTCTCTGTAATTTGAGAAGTGCTCTGTTAATCCCATATTACAATACTTTCTTCCTTGATATGTCTTCTCCCAACCAAGGAATTGATGCAATGTTCTGTCTTGGGCACCTGTCACTTGTCACTTTCTCTAAGCCCTAGAAAGGAGACAGTGGCAAAGCACTTCCAAAAACCCTTGTCAAGAATAACAATAGCACTTAAGACTTATATATTGCTTCCCAGAGCTTTACAGCCCTCTCTAAGTGGTTTAGAGAATCAGTAATATTGCCCCCAACAACCTGGGTCCTCATTTCACTGACCTTAGAAAGATGAAAGGTAAACTTTGAGCTGCTTGGGATCGAAGGAATCGAACTCCTGACAATGTGAACAGAGTTAGCCTGCAATATTGCATTCCAACCACTGTCCCACCATGCCTCTGGTGGCACTTGTCAAGGCAGTCTCTAAGAATCCAACACAATTAATTGAAAACAAACAAACAAACAAATAAATAAATAAATAAATAAATAAATAAATAATGCCCTGTACTTTTCAATCAGCTGAGCTTCCAAACTATATTTTAAGTAATGTTTCATGGAGGATTTTTGAATCAGAAATAAAGCAAGTTGGAGATACTTGTTCTTCTTTACTTGAATTAAAGTAAAGTAAATGATCTATCCCAAATCAATCCATTCAACATCCTTGGAGTACAATAATATCTGTATAATTAAAAGCTCAATCCTAGTATAGACTTAAAAATTCCTTAAAACTATGAACAACTGTTCAAAGGTTACCATTTCTTTCCCCAGCCCTACACATAGAACATGAATCACGCTTCTCCCACGTGAATCTGTCTGTATTGTGTATCAAAAGCCCTTCTTTGAATATCTTTGTAGCAGAAAATTAAGTGGCAGGAAAAATGACTTCTCTTTTGTAATATCCCATGTTTCTTAGCAGTGGTTTATCATGTCCTTCACTTTTTCTAGGAAAGGCAAAGAACTGGGGGAATTTTTTGACCCAAGGGTTTTTCAAGAACATTTTCTCAATAATTTTTATTTTGTTCTGGTTCTATTTTCATTGATGTTCAAATGGTTTTTTTTTTTATTTCCATGATATTTATTGTTTTGGTTGACATTCTTTTTCTGAAAGCCAGCATATCCATTTCTCTTTATACTTTGGAGATAGAGGTTTTGTTGCTGAACATTCAGGTTTGAACTTTCAGCTAGAAAAGATGCATGCAAAAATCCATTGAAGAAACTCTTGGCAACTTCATCTTTTATAAAATAGCTTCCTAAAAGAAGATTAGGAAACTAGTTATCTTCCAGAATTTTGCTGAAATGAAACTCCCTCATTTAATCACTTAACTAAGTGGGTAACCCTAACTTAATCTTTAACTGATTAGATTTTTAATACTGAACTATAAGGATGCTACATTTTCCTACTTCTATATAGGCAGTGAGTTCAGGAATGAGAGAGAAATCCTGAATTGATTGTAGTCAACATTAGTACTCAACAGGGGTGGGATCCGACAGGGTTAACTACTGCTTCAGTGATTTACGAGGTTCGGTGATTTATTATGTGTTTCCCTGCACGCTGTGCATGCGCGCCTGTAAATTGTCATCAGCACGCTGCGTGCAGAAAAGCAGCCTTTCAAAAAGCACTTTTTTCCTGCTTTTTAAACTGCAATTGTGCCTCGCACGGCAGCTGAAATTGAAAAAGCAAGAAATAAAGGTCAGGTAAAAAGGTCAGGTTGGATGGGCAAAACCATCAGCAGACATAGAACCGGTTCTATGTCTGCTGCTCTTCAGAGCTACCAGTTCTACAAAGGGGGACAGAACCAGTAGAAACCCACCCTTGGTACTCAAACTTTCCTTCAATATTGTGTCTAATGTAGGTGAATTGGTACTCAGAAGTCTCCTTTTTTCATCCTGTCCTATAGGAGTGCAGGGCCATTTGTTAGTTTTTCCAATGTCTTGGGTCCAGAGGCCCTCCAAAAGTTGTGTCTGTCTGTCTATCTATCTATCTATGTTGGTGGAAGGTATTGTTATTAAAATGCACATAGAATGGTTCTACGAGCTGTATTTATTCCAATTTAACTTAATTTCTGCTCTGGCCTTTGATTTGTTACGATATGACCTGCATCATGCCATTCAAAGCTAAGTGTGGTCATCAGTCTGGAAAAGAATATGTACTTTTGATAGACTACTATCCAACATTGCTACTAATTTATATTATTTCCAAAATGTTTTGTTTACTTTTGGGATTTGTATCTGTTTAATTTAATTTAACATCACCTTTAGAGTTTACCGAATAGGGAAGTAATCCATGTATCCAAAATCCAAGTCACTTCAGGCTAAAACAACCATGTAAAAAAAATTTTTTACCAATAGCTGGAAAAGGGTTTCTGGAGAACAAAAATATTTATTCTGGATTGTGATGACCTGACCATCAGGCAACTCATAACTTTTCTCTAGATAACAGGAGGCTGCCATTCTAAAGTCCAGAGCAACATAGCATGATTTTTCCTTAATATTATGGACATTCAACTATAAAGAAAAATCCAAAAATTGTTTCCTTGTAGTTTATTTTAGGTTTTACTCTTTCAATATATTCTTAAATAGGATTTCTGAGTTTATTAGGAGTGACATAAGAATTAGTGGTTTCTCCATATCTTGGTAAAGAATTGTGGAGAAATAGAAATTACACAGAAGAAAATAGAAAACAGAATTTAAGAGGAAAAAAGCACAATGTGGTGGCCTCAGATACAGAAAACATTTAAATAATTCTACTGTACATGTGTTTATGTGACTTTATAATTATTAATTTTATTGGGCATTCATCAAATAATGAAATGTGTCAACAAAAAATGTAAATGAAGTTTTTTAAAAAATCTTTAAAAACCCAAGCAGAATGTTTTGAATGACATACACAAAACTCAACCAGTCATATAGATGAGTTATGCAGTATAGAAATTTGATAAATAAAAAAAATATTACTAAATAAAACTGTATTTTATAATTATATTACATTACATTATATTATATCAAAATATACACAATTAAATCAATGAGACTAGAACCAGTACTATATGGTACAATAAAGTTAAGATTAGTGTACATTTTAAAAATAAATAAGAACAGATAATAGGAATAGGAGTAAACTCAGGCTGTACATTAAAATATCTTTATTGGTTTAATAACAAGAAGCATTTTATAGAAAAGAAACAGCAGGCAAAGAGAAATGATTAGCATATCAAAATTTGTTAGTACAGAAACATAGGGAACTTAAAATAAAATCAAGAGTACAATTGACTGTAGAGGGGTTTAATTTTCAATGCTTTTCATATGCACATTTAAGAGAAAGATTTAATACAGTTAGAAAGGCAACTGGAACAATATCAGATGAAAGCTGAGATTAAACTATGTACAAATGATGAACGTGAGATTGCTACAATGTCTAATTTTTTGTATAAAGTTCATCTCATATCAGATCTATCCATTATATCCAAGAAGAAGAAATAAAAACTATAACCTGAAATAGCTGAAGAGCCTCAATCATCTGTCTTTCATGATTTTATTTATAGTTTAGATGATGTTTGATATTTTGTTACTGTAGCATTTATTTAATTTATCTGTATGGATAGCATACAAATGTGAGAATTCAGATTGATGGGGTGTGCCAAGGTGCGTCATATTTATGAATTAAACGTTTTTATGAATTAAATTTATTTGCATGTTGACAACATGGAAATAAAAGCAACTGGTAGGATTTAAGATTATAATCCTATGTATGTCATAAAATGTAATGATTTTATAATGTTCTCAAATAAGCCTAAATTAATCTACATCTATAATTGTCAGAACAAGAAACAGAACTGCAGCAAACAATACATTCAATGGGATTAACAAAATAACAAAAGCAGCAGATATATAATTAAAGTATGCATCTCATTGTCCCAAAGAAAAATAAAACTTGCTCTCCACCAATACCAAATCTATCTCTAGAAAATGAAGGTATTATTTTTCCTGACATATATTTACAGTTAAGATGACATAGGCTTTTTTGAGAGGAGCTTCCATCAAACTGGCATTGCAATGAAACTATTTTCTCTTTATAAGACCTCCAGGAAAGAAACAGAAGACTGAAACTCAAATGTTAAAGGCCCCCTAAGGAATTTCAAAGTATCAACCTTAAATTTGAAATGGAATGATATAACAATCAATAATGGAATAAGATACTGCAATCAAGGAACCTGCATCTAGAAGATTCATTTTGAAACACAGAGGCACGGTGGCTCAGTGGCTTTTGTATGAATCCTAGCACTGCATAATGGAGTGTTCTTCCATCATTCGCCTCAGCTTTTGCCAACTTAGCAAATGTAAGAGTGCAGAGAAGAGCAACAAAGATGATTAGGGAACTAAGCATATAAAGAACGGTTGCTGGAACTGGGTATGTCTAGTCTGATGAAAAGAAGGGCTAGGGGAGACATGATAGCAGTGTTTCAATATCTCAGAGGCTGCCACAAAGAAGAGGGAGTCAAGTTATTTTCCAAAGCACCTAAGGGCAGAACAAGAAGTCCTGTCAGGGAAAGAGGGCGGTATATAAGTTTAATTAATTAATTAATTAATTAATTAAATAAATAAATAAATAAATAAATAAATAAATAAATAAATAAATAAAAAGCAATGGGTGGAAACTAATCAAGGAGAGAAGCAACTTAGAACTAAGGAGAAATTTTCTGGCAGTTAGAACAATTAATCAATGGAACAACTTGCCTCCAGAAGTTGTGAATACTCCAACACTGGAAGTTTTTAAAAAGATGTTGGATAACCATTTGTCTGAAGTGATGTAGGGTTTCCTGCCTAAGCAGGGGGTTGGACTAGAAGACCTCTAAGGTTCCTTCCAACTCTGTATTCTATTCTATTTTATATAGGTGCCACTCCAATGGGGAAAAAAAACTAATGGTGTTTTGTGCGCAAGCAAGAAATCAACCTGTGCAGGACCTGCCTGAATGCAAGGTAAAATTGGAGGGGAAAAAGCCCTGGATATCCCATTAGCCACTTTTTGTGGAGCTAGTTCACCTCACGCAGTGGCATATTGGATAGCACATAAGCATGAACTAAAGGGAACAATTTTAGCAAACCAAACAACTACTGTGTAATTGTAAACTCCAATTTTCAATGTACCACTGCCACATGCTAAATAAATTTTGGAACAAAAGCCATATTTAAATGTTTTTCAAAGGAAACAGCCCCAAAAGTCTTACTGGTGATGAAAAAAAATGAATATTTTAACACATGTTTCCATCTGATTAGTAAAAATAATTGGTAGCATACCATACCAAATCTGACAAAAACAAACCACAGCTAGAAAAATATCTATATAGGATGTAGAAGAAGCCAATGTATTTTCAGATTAGTCTTTTGCTGTGCAACTGCTTTGTTACACTCCTAAAAAGTTTACAGAGTGGTTCAAGGAGGTTTTTAAAAAATGGAATATCTTCACAAAACGTTTTGATTGGTAGTATCAAAAACTATCTATCTAGAACAGAGTTTCTCAACCTCAGCTAACTGAGGTGCAGTGGCTCCCTGACTTAATGATGCTGGAGACGGTCTCTGCTCCAGCAGTTTGAGTCTTAGCACTGTGTGGCAGGGTGAGCCCCTGTCACTGACCTCCGCTTCTGTCCACCTAACAGTTTGAAATAATGTTTTATGCGAGTGGATAAATTGGTACCACTTCGGTGGGAAATGTGTTGGTGCTCCGTGCAGGCAGTCAGATTCCAGCCAGCTCTGTTGCAACACTCTTTGACAAGATGCTCTGGGAAAGGGAAGGAGCCTTGGATGCTGCTGCAGGAACAACCACTTGTCTTTTTTTCTTTCTGGAACAAAGCCAGCTCACCTTCCTATGGTGAACCTTGAAAAGCATGCAACAAAGCTGCTAACTTGACAACCAAACTGTTATTTTGCAATAGCATTATGGTCTTATGAATAATGTAAATATGCCATACACAAACAATAAAAATAATAATAACCTCAGCAAACTATAAATTGTGTAGATTTCAACTTCCATAATTCCCCAGCTAACATTTTGAAGCTGCTGAGATTGAGAAACACTGATTTAGAAAATCTTCAAGGATTTCTGCAAGACAAATCAGTTTAAATCAGTAAACATTCGAGAACTTGAGAATTAGGATTCCACCTGTGTTTTTTTCTACTGCAGCATCTCATTAAATTGAAGCCAACTTGTAATTCTTGAAACATCAATGTATATTATTAGTGACCAAAGAAAATTGTTATAGATTTTGAAGCATAATTTACCATTAAGGGAGGGTGTTGCGGGAAGGAGGGGTTAGGAGAATAATCTGATTAATAATCCAATACAGATTGCTGCCCTTTCTGAGTTCGGGGAATTATTTAAAGAATCACATTATTGTCAGGAGTCACGACTTATATATCTCATTTCCTTTGGAACTTTTTCTTGTTTTATCCATTAGAGTTTGCCAGCTGATTTCATCATGGCTCAGTGGCCTTTTCCATACTGCTTACAGCTTTGTGCCTCTGTAGGGGTAGCATACATATCCACTGTTTCTAGTTAGCATAGAAGTTCTCTCCTTTTTTTGTACTGGTAACAACTTTTTGAAAAGCCGTATATGTTAAAACAACGTTTCTTTCCCTTAATTTTGCAATTGCTGCAATTGTGGTTAATGGCATCTTTAAAAAAAAAAAAAAAAGAGGGGGGGGAACATGTTTTTATTGTTAAAAATAAATCTTGGAAGGCGGGCTACACAACCCTACTAGGGGGATCATTATACACATTTCTGCAATAAAAGAAAGGCTGACCTTTTAAGCAGTTTTTAAATTTGCCAGCTTCTGTAAGGCTTTCCATAAATGGTCTGCCAAGTTTGGGAGAAAAGCTGGCCTGCTTCCTGCAATTCACATCTGCGGTCAGTTTATGCACAGTAAGAATTTGCCCCATGAATAACATTGTTTGTGCCAATGTATTCCATTCAGTAGGAAACATGACCTTTGTACTGCAATATGGTAGAAGCAGGTGGAAGCATTGGAAGAACCTATTTCATTAGGCCTACAAAGAGATTGCTAAAAGGGGCTATAAAAACAGATTTGTCCTTTCCCAAAAACATCTACTTATCAGAACACCATGGTGAAAGGATGATTCGTGAATATTTATATCTAATGTACATCACCAAATCTGCAAACAAATGTAAAATTAGCATCAATAGAAATATGGCTCCTAAAACACAGAAAACCGTGATCCCACTTTTTTTTCTGCAATGGTCAGACTACACCTGGATTTGGACTTCCCATCTTTGGCCCCCTGTTTAGAAAGTGTTCAGACAAACTATGGATCTGGCAAGAGGAAGTGGGGGGAATGAGCTAGGCTTAGCCTTGAGCATACAAAACTAAAAGACCAACTCTCTTCATACTCTACATAAATAACCTCTGCGATCATATTAAGAGCAACTGAGTTCTCTTATGATGTAAGGTTATTCAACACTACAGACAATACTGCTACCCTTCAAAAAGACCTTGACTATGTATCAAAATGGACAAACAAATGGCAATTTCAAGTCTCAACAAATAAATGCTCTGTCTTACATATTGGCAAACAAATCAGAAAATAAAATACAAGCTGAATAGTCAAGACCTTGTTGATGATCCAAACTCTGTCAAGGACCTTGGAATACTCATCTCTAATGACCTAAGTGCTAGATCCCACTGTAACTACATAGCCAAAAAAGGCATTAAGAGTTGTTAACCTAATCGTATGTAGCTTTTTCTCTGGTAATATCACACTACTAACAAGGGCATACAAAACATTTGCCAGACCAATACTCAAATACAGCTCATCAGTGTGGAACCCACATTACATATCTGATATTAACACAGTTGAGAAAGTTCAGAAATATTTCACAAGAAGAGTTCTACACTCCTCTACTCATTGCAGAATACCTTATGCGACCAGACTCGAAATTCTAGACCTAGAAAATTTAGAACTACGCCGTCTTTGGTCCGATCTAAGTATAGTATACAAAATCATACATTGCAATGTCCAACCAGTCAACGAATACTTCAGCTTCAACCTTAACAATACAAGAGCAAACAATAGATACAAACTCAAGGTTAACCACACCAAATGTGATTGCAGGAAATACGACAACAGCAACAGAGTGGTCAATGCCTGACTCTGTGGTTTCTTCCCCAAATCCCAAAAACTTTAATCTTAGACTTTCTACTATTGACCTTACCCCTTTCCTAAGATGTCTGTAGGAAAGTGCATAAGCGCACCAAAGTGCCTACCATCCCTGTCCTATTGTTTCTTTTATTTTTCTTATATGTACTCATTTCTTGTATTCATAACTATGTTTATCCTTTTACCTATTATCTTGTAAGCGATTGACAAATCAGATAAATAAAATAAATAGAGGATATGTTTCTACTCTTCAGAGATGGAAGGAATGTCACACAAAAGAAGGTTGAAACCTATTGTCTAACATTTCAGGCTGCAGGTCATGGAGTAAGTAGAGAGGGGAAAAATCCTAAAAATAATTCAATTACTGGAAACAATGACCTTGAGAAATAGTAGTCCCCATTTCTCACGATTCACTTAGAGAGGAAAAATAATGAAATTCCCATAGTGGAGGAATAGATCGTGAAAATGTCTCAGTGTGCAAAAGGTGAAATTGACCTGTTTGGTCAGAAAAAAAAAAACAGCAAAAACTTTTCTGCAAGACTAGAAGCTTTATATGAATATTTAGCTGAAAGAAGAAAAATTGAATTGATGATTTATGGATTTGAAGATTGAGAAAAATGCTGTGTTGCCAGGAATCAGGCAATGGCTAAAGAAGTTGCCAAAGAATTTGTTCCTTGAGGATCCAGAAACAATGAACACACCAGTTGGTAAGAAGATTATCAGCTTTATTAGTAACTTTTGTAGGCAGATTTAAACAAATTAAAATATATGAAAAACAATAATGTACAAAGTAAGATAATGATAACTCCTCTTTCAGCATTATTTGGATTTAGCTTGGTCTAAGATGCTCATAGTTTCCCAGTTAAAATTATAGGTAAATGTGTCTTTGTGTTATAAAAATAGAGTTTTCATCATGTTTTCTAAACGCTAGTTGATATCATGGATGTGCTCTGCTAGTCTTCTGTCTGTCTGTCTGTCCAATACAGTGGCTGTTTCTAGAAGCCCCTTACACTCTATATAGTAAATGCTTCCTGTTTTTTCTACTAGGCCTTTTGGTTTACTTAAGATGTTTTGGAGAGCTAACACCAAATTTAAAAAAAATCAAAGGATAAACAATAGCCTGATCAAGGAACTACCAAGGAGAAAACAATACCCCACTAACAGTGGCAGAGCAAGGTAGCATATATAAACAGAGAGCAAACTCAACACCTTTTAGTACTGAACATGTTAACTAGCTGGGTAATGAAATGATTTCATGAAACAACCACGCTTAGAGAGCATCAAGGAATCCACAGTTCAACCCTGAGCTGCATACTGCAAATACTGTTCCATTGCTAGGGTTTTAATTACATTATTATTAGTAGTAGTAGCAGCAGTAGTAGTAGTAGTAGTACTAGTAGTAGTGAGACCTGGCAGAAAAACATTTTGACCTTGCTTCCATGGTAACAAGACTACAAGACCTGACCTTGATTGGATGGTGGATTTGTTTATCATGCAAGCTTGACTGGGATAGGAAAGAAGTCTGAGACAAGCCAGTGCTCTGCTGTTGTGTAAAACTCCATGCCTTTTTTCTTTATTTATCAAGCAAAGGTGAAAAGCAAAAAGGCTAAACATAGCTCAGAATGAACTCTAAACTTCTAAAATGTTCTTAATGTCAAGGAGAAATCAAAATATGTCACTGTACTCCTTGTAACACAGTGCCACTTCAGTTGCCAGCTAAATGAGGTAGTGAGGAGGTTTGTAAAATATTTAAAAGAGAATAAAGACAATAAGATTGTAATGTTCTGTTAAAAAGATCAGAAATCATTTATATATTTCCTAACTCTAATTTTCTTTTCTTTTTGACCTTTTTCTTTCTTTTCTATTTTTTAAATTCCTCTAACATGAAAATTCTTAATAAATACAATTTTTAAAAAGCCAAGTTTCATTCAAATAGATATTAGAAAGCTATTGGTCTGAAACCATTTATATTCTGTTCTTGTATTAAGCAGGGGTTGTAGTAACAATGCCCTTAATGCTTGCTTTCATATCTCCGATTCTATGATATCAAAGCAAGGATCACCTACAAAGAAAAGATTTCTACAATCTGATAAGTGTCTATCTATCAAATAAAAATATCAGAGCAGAGTGTAAAAAAGATACAGATTTAAACAGAAGTAGTAACATTTTATTTCATAACTGAAAATGAATGATAAAAGATCAATGAAGGTACACTGAGGTTTGTGGGCAGAGAGGTTCAGCCACAAAGGACTTCAAGACATATTACAATAAAAGCATAATAAAAATATTATAACTTTCTAACAAGAATTTATAGTATATTAAAGTGTACTGCATCATTTATTGCAAGTTGTATCTCTGCCATCTGACAGTCAATAAAAATGATAAATCTGCCCCCCCTCCATATAAGTGTCTCTGCACATTTTGTTCTCTCATACATACACATTGTGGCACCAGATTCTGAAAGGATACCTTGCTCCAGAAGAGCTATACTAAACTAAGATGTTGGTCACTGACCGTACATATAGAAAAACTCAAAGAAAAATACATACATCAAACAGATGTTCATAAGTATATGGCAGTTCATGACTTTCTGTCCAATATTTGTTAAATATGAACTGCATTCAAAAGAAATTCTCAAACTGATTTCAGGAGGTAGGTTGAGCAAATGCTGATCCATGTAAGCTGTGTTAGACCGAGTTTGATATTTGGTTAGAAAAAGAATTGTATAATTAAACACAGAGCCAATATTGAATAAGGTACCAGACTGGAAACCAGGAGACCATGAATTTTAATCCTGCCTGAGGCACAAAACCCATTCGGCCAGTCACTCTCTGTCAACTTTAGAAAGCAGACAAACCACTTGAAAAAAAAAAATCGTGTCAAGAAAACTGCAGGGATTTGTTCAGGCAGTTTGCTAGGAGTCAAAAACTGACTTGAAGATACCAAAAAAAGAAAGAAAAAAACCCTTCAACCATGTAATTATAGCAGTTAACTGATGCTTTATTTGGACCAGAGCTATATTGACCTACCTTCTTCAAGGTGCTATAAAGAGCACATGGAAACTTGCTGATGAATTCATTCTATTTTCAGCATAGTGAACTTTGAATATCAAGTAAGCCTTTTGCTGTGTTTTCCCCTAAACAGATTGATATTGTTATCCTGGTCTCATCAGAAAGATGTCAGGAATCTTTTGTCTAAGCACTAGTTTAACACAATCATAAGTCATCTATTCCAAAATCAGAGGAATTTATCTTTCAAAATCAGAGATGCAACTAGAAATTTAATTTTAAGCAAAAATAAAAAAAAATTCTATCCTGATAATTAAACTTTTAATCCAAACTTCAATGGACAAAAATGTATTCCAAACAAAGCAAAAACAAAAAACAAAACTACCAGAAAGAAAGATTTTGAAACTCATTGAACTGATTAGAGATGGTCAACTTTCTTTTATATGAATCCATTTATGCCCCATAAAACAACTGAACTCAAAATTTCATTAAGAAATATTTAATTGCTGCTTCTCTATTGAGCATTCCATATTGAAAAATTAAAAGGTTGTATGAAGCCTGGAGGAAAACAACAATGTATTTAAATCCTGTAATTTGTTCTAGCATTTGATCAATGAAAGTCCATCTGTGGATCTTTAGGCCTAGAAAAACTAAATTATTGTGTTAAATTATTGACCAACAAAGAGTTTAAGGAACGTCCCAAACTTAATGTATTTACTAAAAGGAGAATGGCATCGGCTATATATAGCAATAGAGATAGTCCTTGACTTACGATCACAGTTGAGCCCAAAATTTATGTTGCTAAGTGAGACATTTGTTAAGTGAGTTTTGCCCATTTTGCAACCTTTCTCATCACAGTTGCTAAATGAATCAGTGCAGTTATTAAATAACCCAATTGTTAAGTGAATCTGCATTCCCTATTGATTTTTCTTGTCAGAAGGTCACAAAATTCCTATGCCTCCAGGCTTGAAATTTTGGGCTTGGACAATCTTGAACTGAGCCATCTGCAGACCTATCTAAGCATCGTTTACAAAATTGTCTGCTATAACATCTTGCCCATCAACGACTTCTTCAGCTTCAATTACAATAATACATGGGCAAACAACCAATACAAATTCAAGGTAAACTGCTCTGAACTCGATTGCAAAAAATACGACTTCAGCAACAGAATGGTCAGCGCCTGGAACACTCTACCCAACTCTATTGTTACAGCCTCAATCTCTCACAGCTTCAACCTCAAACTGCCTACCGTGGACCTCACCCCATTCTTAAAAGGTCCTTAAAGGGTGTGTGCATAAGCATACCAGCATGCCTACCGTCCCTGTCTTACTGTCTTCATTTATCTGTATTTACTTCCTTTGTTCATGTTTATGTTCATATCTATACTAATTAATAAATAAATACATAGATAAATAAATAAAGGTGATCACATGACCCCAGGACACTACAAGCATCATAAGTATGAATTGAACTAATTGCCAAGCATTTGAATTTTGATCATGTAAATATTGGAATGCTGCAATGGTTGTAAGTGTGAAAAATGGTTATAAGTCGTCTTTTTCATTGTTGTTGTAATTTCGAACAGTCACTAAGTGAACTGTTGTAAGTTGAGGGCTGCCTGTACTAATAGGTACCTAAAAACTAGGTTTCCAGGGTGGGGATAGATACATTTCCAAAATGGCATGCAACTTATCTAAAAGTTAAAGAGATAAAGGAGATAAAGAAACTGCCATTTCTAGATTAGGGAGGAACAAAACTTTATTTTGATTTTTATTTCCAAGTGAATTTACCTGAAAAATATGCCTTAGAATGGTACATAAACAGAAGCATATTTTAATATCTTCTCTTTTCCATATTTTGCAATGGAACTTCAAGCTGAAATTCATTAGGATACATATTAAGGAAAGGAGCTCAGGGAAATATTCAAACCCACATATAAAAATGATTATCTATGAGAAAATTAGAAAAAAAATATGTACACCTGGCAATAATATGTACCAAGTATATTAAAAGCAATATATACCAAAATTCATACTCTATTCAGTTTTTAACATGTGGTTCTTGTTTCTATCATAATATACGCATTATCTCTAAATGGACTGGTAAAGTGCATGAACAGTTAATTAATACCTAGAAAGTTTTACATAAAACAAAACTCTCTGAAATACCATCTGATTGGCTTTGGCATGGATGGTTAAGCAATTTCTACCAGATGATTGACTTTTACTGGTGGTTGTTGTGGTAAAGCCATAAAACTTGTTTTTCTCAATCTCAAACAATTATGTGAATTATCAGTTGGTCTAACTGCTTGCCTTTAACTTTTATATATCATTTCTCTGCTAGATGATGGCAGGCTATGGATCATAAGCAGCTGAAACAAATATTTAGATTCATAAATCTATTTGTTCACAAAATGCAGTATTATACAATATTTCTTACCAATGTTTTAGGATTAGGGATTGGGGATTGGAGTTGTAAAGACTTTCAATCAATATTTGATTGAATGAAAATCGGATGGCTATTTGTGCACATGGCACAAATGAATCATATTCTTTATTTGAAAATTGTCTAGTTCAAATCCATTTTATTGATTAAGGCAAAAAAAGTGAATGGGAATCTTGAAATTGACCATCCAAAGCACTTGGACGAGAAGTCTAATCTAGTATATTGATCAAGAGCAATGTTTTTGCATATACAAACTCTTCAAATGTCCATATATTTCCTTTCCATTTATCTTTTATGATGCTAAAATGCAATCTTAATTCCTCTTCCTATAGAAAAGAACTACACTAGGTGAAAATTGCTAAGCTAACAACAACTGACAACAACAACAACAAAAAACAACAACAACCCATATTTATAAAGGAAAAAAAACTAGAAAAAATAGAAATCTGCCTAAAGATTTAGGTACATTATTTCTCACAGTATATCTCTGGACATAATGCC
Source organism: Bungarus multicinctus (assembly GCA_023653725.1). Classification (NCBI taxonomy): domain Eukaryota; kingdom Metazoa; phylum Chordata; class Lepidosauria; order Squamata; family Elapidae; genus Bungarus; species Bungarus multicinctus. Next base: position 81,816,400 of record CM042838.1, read on the forward strand.
ATTACATTAAGTCCCCTTGATGGAGAGATGTACGTATGAAGTGAAGAACCCTTTAGCTAATCCAGAAAAACAATTAAACAAATGAATTGGATCAGTAGGTTAATGGAACATTGACCTGAAAGAGAGCAAAATTGGATTTCCAAAAATTGTGCATCTGCTATACGCTAAAACTTTGAACCATTTCAAATCATTTTATCACTATACAAAGGCTTACTTTAAGTATAGTGAGAATGGTCCCTTACTATATTAATGGAGCCATTTGTCATAAATGGAAAATTATGAAGGTATCTTATATAAATTTTGAAATTATCAGTAGCACAGCCAAACTATATCTGCTTTAGCAGTTGGGTGTTTTTGAAAATGCTAGAAAGTCAGAAGACTTTAAGAGTAAAGATTCACATTAACTTTGATGGAACCAGTTGAGAAATTAATGTAATATTGTTATTCAAGTAGCAGCTTCATGAAAGGCTTAGGAATCACAAAATAATATGTTTGATGTCAGTTGCATAATACATTAGAAGCTATTTTAAGAAGTGGAAGACATCTGGAACATGAAGTCCGAATGAATTGAACTCCTTTAACTTGAAGAAATAAAAAGAAACAAAAAAGAAACAAGGTCTTATATAGGTGTATAAAATAATAAGAACATACAAAACAATTTCAATGTAATTTGAATTTTCAGCTTTGATTTGGATTATTGATTTTACCTAAGTGGATTCAATTTGTTAATTTGGACAAATAGGTTTATTGCATTTGACATTTCAAAGTGAATCATTTAACCAGGTCAAATTGAATTGAACACCTGATTCAAATCTAATTATCAAATGAACATCTAATGTACATCTAATATAATTTGATAATTCAATCAATATGTTGATCTATATTCAGAAAGACTAGTTTGATTTGGTGATTCAAATGAATTGCCTTTGTATCCAGTTACTAAACTTGTGAGATTGGGAGGATTGATTAAAGGCTGCAATTCTATATATAATTGCTTACAAATAATTCCATTGACTCCAGTGGGGTCAAGTAAATTTGCAGATGATGGCCCTCTTAAGAACTTAGGTTACAGTCAAGATCCTTTTTTTCAGACATTACTGAATAGTAAGTATATTTTTTGAACAGCAATAAATGTTGTTTTAGATCTATTGCTTGGTCTTTGTTGGCAACCTCTGTTGCTTTTACCTCTTTCTGTCATTAGGATAACTTCAGGATCAAAAGATAGCATTCAGCTATATCCATCATCTGAAGGAATAGAATATAGGAAGAAAATAGTATTCTCTGTTATTTTTCTCCTGCATTTTGAAATGTTTTCTGGGGATTTTTCTAGGCACCTGAGGAAAGTTAAAAGGAGAGAGGAAAATGAGGAAAAATCCCATGACTTGAAAATTCATTCTTGAAGTACTGAGGAAGGCTACTGAATTTAGTGGGCCATGTTATATAAAAAATAAATTTAATATAATTTTTGTAGAGCACATGTCTGCTTAAAATAATACTAGAATTCAAGTTACCCCATCAAGACATATCCAAAATCTCTCAATGTATCGAGCAGCATCAGAATTGTGAGATCCTCGCCTTCCTCAGTAACCAACAAATTTTCTTATTTTTCCAATAGAATTGTGTTGTTATTAAATTGTCCCTGAAAGATTTGCAGTGGTACCTATAACTTAGAGTACTTCTCATTTTCGTTCCATAATTCGTCTATGTGTGGAAAATATACCACAAATTAATTCACTTACTTTCAAGTTCCTTTTTCTACTTTGATTTCTTTAAATGTGTTAGTACTATGATTCTGCAGAATTGAAACGATTGCATGAAGCTAAATAAGACAATTCTAGGAGCAAATAAAATGTGGAATGGACAATTGACTGTGACCACATTACTGCACTCACTTCGGCACAGCCCCCCCCACCCCATAGCACCCATCCTACTCTGGGCATTCATGCTTGCTTGACCCTCTGCCAAGGCTCTTCCCATCCATAGACTGCATTACTGGTAAGAGAGACTAACAAAATTAATTTGGAGTTGTACATTTTAAGATACTTCTGGAAAATTATTAGATGCATTGTAATACCAACCAGAAAGTAGTTTTTTTTTCCCCTGTAGTTGTGTGCTGACCTTTTTCTGACTTGAAAAACATTTTAACATAGCTGATATTAATTATTAGCAGTGCTGGTAGTTAAAACAACAGTTAGGAGTACATTCCATCCCTAACAATGCTGTTGGTAGGCAGGAATTAAATACTGGTTTAAAATTGCCTAAGGGTGAGAAACAATCTTAGTTCTGTTCATTTTGGCATTTCATTTGACCAAACATTGACCTTCCATAATTATTTGTTCAAAATAGCAGCAAAGGTGAATAAGTTTTTGGGCCTATTAGCTGCCTTTTCACAAGGAACACATGCAAACACAGCACACTCATCTCAATTTGTTGTTACAGCCAGGGTAGCTGAAATTTGTCCTCCAGTCAATGTCTACTCCTTTTATATTAGTTTAGGGCAACCTTTCCTGACCTGGTAGCTAGCTTTGGTTCTAATTCCCAATGTTGCCAGTAGACACAGAGAGGAGACATGTTACCTGGAAAATTATCATCATGAGCCCAATGTATCTAGAAGTTACTTGGTCAGGGAAGCTTGGATTAGGACATATTTTATATAGGAAATTATGGGAAGGCCATAGCCTTGTTCTGTAGTTCATAAAGTCCTACTCCTTATTCATGTCACTGAAATAACTTATTTCTACAGTCAGATGCTCAATTCATAATCTGTAGGGAGACTCCAGATGTGCAAATGTGTGCTTATTAGTAATAGCACTTACACCTATATACCTCTTTACAGTGCTTTACAGCCCTCTCCAAGCAGTCAGGATATTGCCCCAATAATTTGGATCTTCATTTTACTCACCTTGGAAGGATGGAAGGTTGAGTCAATCTTAAGCCCTGATGAGATTTGAACTGCCAAATTTCAGGCAACTGGCAGTCAGCAAAAGTAGCACTGTAACCATTGCACCACTGTGGCTTATTAGCTTTCAGTAGAACCCTGCAAGTATTCCCAGAGTCAGAATCCAATACGGATAAAGATTTCCTTTTTGCAGACTACCATGCTGAATATGTAACAGCTGACAAGGGTAAATGTCATTTCAGTGATGGCAGGAGTTATTGTTTAGATGGATTCTTATCTGGCAAGCATTCATGATCTTTTGCACCATTTGTTAGAAATATTTATTAGAGCAAAATTGCATGATCTGCCACTATGAGCAGCTTTGTGGGATAGAGGGTATAGAATCTATCAATATCTTTCAGCCCTTTGAGGTAGACCAGACTAAGAAACCAAATGTATGAATTCTAATACTACTTTTATCATAAGGTTACAGTACCAGAATCTGGCAAATCTGAATGTGCTTCCTTGCTCCCCTTGTCCTTAAGATAATTAGGGACAATCAAATCTAAAACACTTTCTCAAATTGCATTTCCTCTCCACACTTAGATTTCTCATATTTTATCATTGTCCAGGTTGCAGTTCTTTCTCCTGTTTCTCGAAATTACTCCTATTTCCCATTACAGTATCACTCATTATTACAGAAAAATATCAAATAAAAAGCTTATATTTGGGGAGAAGTATAGTGTTGGCTAAGAGACTGAGAGGAGGCAGTGGTTAGGCTCTACATCAAGCAGAACACAAATGTATAAAAATAATCTGCATCCTCCCGTATAATTGTGTCCCACTCCACTAACACTGTAGGAGAAAACACTTCCTCTATACTGGCACCTGCTAGTATTGTGCACTTTTCAAATGCTGCTCTGACATTTGGTGTAAGATGCATTATGTGCAAACTCCATTTGCTATTTTTTCCCTTCCTGTTCCTGGATATTAGCAAGGAGGCACCTTTCCACATCCTTACCCTGTTGTGACTCATGCAACTTTAGAAGTTCAAGTAATAACCAATTTAGAATCAATGGCATTGCTTGTATTGAAGGTGGAGAAAGGTTCTCACATTTCTTTTTGTTTTCCTGCCCAACTAAGTGTAAGACCAATTATAATAAGTTTACTTTAAAAACAAGAGCTGAAAGTTAGCTTTAATATTAAATACCAAGTGCCTCTGTGTATTAGTGTTCAAGACAGGCACTTAACACTATGAAATCAAAACTCTCTAGAAAGATGAAGTTTCTGAATTGTGTCTCATTCTCAGAAGTTGTTGCAATAATTGCTGACCACATGAAGTGAATTGGGAGACTGGGAAGGTAAACCTTGTCCCTGTTTGCTCTCCAAGGACTGGACACAATACAACATAGCAAATCTATGCACAATACTTATTGCACATACGCCTTCCTCAACAGCAGACTATTGTTCTAGTAACCTTCTAGGCAGATTCTTCTAGGCAGATTGGTAAATCAGAAACTGGACTCATGGTCCAAGCTTCTCAGTTTTAGATTCAATAATACTATACCAAAGAAAAAAATTCCATACTTTAGGAGCATTTCTTCATTCACAGCTATTAGTAGAATCAAGGTGGTAGCTGTGGGAAGATACACTTTCACTTAATTAACAGACAGGAAGCATCAGGTGAAGCTAGGCGAAATCACATCCGTTATCTGTAACAATCAGCACAGGGGCCCCCAAGGCTGTGTGCTATCTCCACTTCTCTTCTCCCTATATACCAATGACTGCATCTCAAATGATCCATCTGTTAAAATACTGAAGTTTGCTGATGACACAACAGTGATTGGTCTCATTCGAGACAATGATGAATCTGCATACAGACAGGAGATTATACAACTTGCCTTGTGGTGTAAACGGAACAATCTGGAACTGAACACACTCAAAACCGTAGAAATGGTGGTAGACTTTAGAAGAAACCCTCCCATACTACCACCTCTTACAATACTAGACAACACAGTATCAACAGTAGAGACCTTCACATTTCTAGGTTCTACTATATTACATGACCTAAAATGGACACCTAACATCAAAAAAGCACAACAAAGAATGTTCTTTCTGCGCAAACTCAGAAAGCTCAAAGTGCCCAAAGAGCTGTTGATCCAGTTCTACAGAGGAATTATTGAGTCTATCATCTGCACCTCTATAACTGTCTGGTTTGGTTCTGCAACCTAACAGGACAGACACAGACTTCAGAGGATAATTAGGACTGCAGAAAAAACAATTACCACCCACCTGCCTTCAATCGAGGACCTGTATACTGCACGAGTCAAAAAGAGGGCTGTGAAAATATTTACAGACCCCTCACATCCTGGACAGTTTTTTCCGAAAGCCATCACTCTGCTAAACAAATAATTCCCTCAACACTGTTCAACTATTTACAAAGTGTACTATTACTGTTAATCTTCTCATCGCTCCCTATCACCCATCCCCTCCCACTTGTGACTGTAACTTTGTTGCTTGTATCCTCACAATTTATATTGACTGTTCCCTAGTATGATTTGATGTTGATTATCCACACCTCTGGGCACATTCCTTTGTGATTATTGTATTGTTTTCTATATGAGCCACAGTGGCACAGAGGTTAGAATGCAGTACTGCAGGCTACTTCTGTTGATTGCTGACTGCTTGCAATTTGGCAATTCAAATCTCACCAGGCTCAAGGTTGACTCAGCCTTCCATCTTTCCAAGGTTGGTAAAATGAGAATCTAAATTGTTGGAGGCAATATATTGACTCTGTAAACTGCTTAGAGAGAGCTGTAAAGCACTGTAAAATGGTATAGAAGTCTAAGTGCTATTACTACTACTATATAGGACTACCTTAAAAAGGGTCTAGAAGTTAATTTGTGTACAGAGTGTGACAAATATATTGCTATTTGGTGGATAATAAAGGGAACATATTTTATGGAAGGATCTGCACTGGAACAATTTGCTTATAAAAAAATTAAGATAAAATAATAAAATAAAATAATAAATAAAATAAAAAGGTGTTGATACTAGCCTTAATTCTTCCATTATGAATCTGTCTGGCTTTTAAGATCTACAGCAGAAGTCGTTTCAAAGATGCCTCTTTGGTTAGAGGTCCATATTTCTGGCACAAGAGACAAGGCCTTCTCCTGCATTGCTGCCAAGCTATATAATGCATTTCCTCAAGTTATATAATGGCCTGCATGTTGATATTTTTCAATGTTGAAAATTTAGAATGTTTTTCAAAGTTTATATTCAGAACGTTTATGAAGACATAATTTTTTCACAAGCCTTTTAATTTAGTTTTAATTTATATTTCTACTTCTTTGCAGTTTTTGTTTGCTCGCTTGCTTGTTTTTATATTTTGTTAGCTACCTTGAGTATCTGGAAAAGAGTGGTAGATCCAAAGTAAATAAAAACAAATCAATGATTAAAATCAGTAATGCTATGCATGATTACATATCTCTGTTCCATTTGAGCACCAAGTAAGATGTTACTATCTAGGACTGTATGAAAGAGCACTCAAAATCTCAAAAGATCTATCCAAAGAACCTTATACTTTTTCTAATAGAAGAAGTATCTAGGCTTTGATTGACAGGCAGCCAACTTCCTACACATATATGGGGTGCATTTATATATCTTAAGCCTGAGTGAATCAGCCCTGATTTAATTCAGATAGGAAATTCAGGATACAAAGAGGCCATGATTCAATTCAAGTTTGCACTTGAACAGTTCATGGCAAACTGATTTAATTTTATCCATTTCAAGATTTGATTCAGAAATAATGGGGAAGCATCAAAACAACTTCTTCATTTTTATTTATATATTGGTAAATTGGATGAACATAGCCTGGATGGTAGAACTTTTAGAGAATGTTAACTCTGCCAAGTTTTTGCTGAATCTCTTCAAGAGTTTTACTATCATATTTTTTAATTATTCCCACTCTATTTCTTTTTAGGCATAAATAATAGAAAAGTATTTATTATTATCTATGGTTTTCTGGAGTCGCATGGACTGTATGATATTTTTTTAAGGACACAAGAGTTTGACATAATAAAATGACAATTTGCCCTTCCTGGAAAAGATACATCATCACTCTAGTTATTGTGGTACCAGGCTAGGTATAGTATGGATTGGATCTTTTAAAAGTAAAACTTTGGTTGTGGCAAGAGCTGCCTTGTTCACAATATGCTATGTTAATTAAGGCCACGGTGAAATTAAGCAGAGATCAAGAAAAGGGCTGGCACTGAAAAAGTGGCAATTGTAACCTTTCCAGTCCTTTTATTTTTCCAAGAAAATCAAGGATTGAGCAGCATCTGTGTTAGCCTGGCTCCTGTTCATTCATAGTTGAGAGAATTAAACTTGGCAGGGTGATATAGAATTTAAAAAATAAAGTTCAGTGAAAAATGTGGACTGGACTGATCAACTCTGAGCTCCTATTCAGAGATGTAAGGACAGAGTTGAATTCCTACTTGTGTTACAGGGACTAGCACAGAACTGTAACATTTGATTAGTACAATAAAGAGCAAAGACAACCAGCCATACCGAAGAAGCTGAAAGTGAATGCTGGTCTAAATCACACCATTCCAAAAATATGGAACAGGCAGAAAATAATTATGAGGTGATAACATTCATTGGTTAGCTACTTATGCCATGTCATATTTTATTTCATTGCCTTTTTACTCCAATCCAAGGACACTCCACTCATTTTTTGACAGCAACATGGTCTCATAGAACTTCCATCTTATAGCCTGCCTGCTGCTAAGATAGGAAGAAGCCAACTCAAGGCTTGAAAGTAGTGTTTTTCTTAGGAAAACAGAAGAAAATGTCCATGTGAACTCTCCAGGAGGAGTTTCTACAGTTTCTATCAGCAACTTGTGGGTTCACATTGGCGTATTTCAGGACCACCCTATTTCATCTTACATTTGCTTGATAAAATTTTTTATCAAGGAGTAATAATGATCAGACTGAGATCTAGTTTTGTGTTTGGAAGCAATGACAGGAATAGTTGTCGGGATGCACTGAAGTAGGCTCTGAGGAGATCATTGTCTGTACTAACATGCTTTCTCTCTGACTCAAGACATGAGGGAAGCACACAGGATAGCTATGTGAATGAGTTCTCAGAAAACTCATCACAAAACACAATTTCCACAGAGTTGTCTACTCTAGACCATTGTATATGATTGTCTGTAACAATCTCAAAAGCAGCTGTACAACTCAGTTGAATCTGCAGTATTTTTAAAAACTATGAGGAAATTTGAAATAATTTAATTTAATTTGCTGTTTTGAAATTGGTCTTGGCACCCTGATTCAGAAATACTTTTTATGGAATGATTTGACTGAAAATCAAACTGACTCTTCAATGTTTTGTCCAAACCCAATGTATATACAGTATAGGGATAATGTCTAAACCTCAATTAACAACAGTAATTGGGCCAGTAATTCCATCAATAAATGATGTGATTGTAAAGTGTAACATCAGTTCACTTCCTTCTGTCCAGGAGACAGCATATAAGTGATGCTTGACCAGAGTCCACAATATTGTCTGGAATGCTATACATCCTCTCCATGGTTGGTTTTCCTGGAAGGAGGCTTTGTGTTATCCAATGCTGCAACCATTGTAATTATAAGATTCTGTAGTAGCTTTGTACCACTATATTAGCTTTTTATCACTAAAAACCAATCTTGTTAACTCTCAAGATTCATTTTTCCACTAGGTATTCAAAAATGGACTATGATTATTATTATAAACTTTTATTCATTAAACATGAATCTCAATCAGCTGAACATTTAAAAATGAATCACAAATATCATTGACTGGCTCATGATGTTTGATATGGGTTGCTGCCAGCATTCTAGGTATCAACCAAGTATCTTATTATTATTATAAACTTGTGTTCATTAAACATGAACTCATGTTTTTATTATGATTATGATTATTATCAATATGTGTGTGTATATATTTTCTTTTGAGAGCAAGCATCAGAATTTCATTTTTTTTAATGTGTGCCAGTTTGTTCACAGAAAAAAGTAACAATAAAGGTTAGCTTATCTTAGCTAGCTTAGCTTAGCTTATCTCACAGACTTACAATGGCAGACCCAGGAATTTGGGCTGCAGTCATTAGACAAATCACACACAGTTGTTAAGTGTGACATCATGTGATTACCATTTGCAATCTTATGTTAGCTTCCCATTGATTTTGTTTGTTGGAAGCTGCCAGTGACAATTGCAAATGGTAACAAGTTACTGCAACCATTGTAATTATGAGCAAGTTGCCAAGTGCCCATTGTAAGTCTCTTCATTGAAGCATTGATAGCATCGATCAGATAGTTAGATAATTGATAGATGATAATTAAATAATAGATAATAAATAGATGATAGACAGACAAGTATATAAATTGAACTCCATCCAACCTGGGATCATCCAAATGTGTTCAGCTACAACTCCCATTTCACAAGCCACAATAACTGTATGCAAGTATATTTGTAGGAATCTTTATAAAGGTATCAGGTAATTATGAAAAAAATGTATATTTCTTTTGCAATGGCCATCAATACCACTGAAATCTAGAAGAAAGATCACATTGCAACAAAGTTTAATTTATAATTTGATCCACTGAATAAATAAAAATCCATCTCCCATATTAATATTAATGATTTCATTGATTCATCCCAATCCCAACAGAGGAGAAGAGGAACAATAGAAGAAATTTAAACTTAACTTTGATTGCAAATTTAAATGTTTCCTAAATTTCATGTGTAGCAGCTAAAATAATATGTGTCAGGAAACAGAAAGTGTGCCCTCCAGCAAAAAAAAAAAAATTAAACTGAAAATATTACAATTAAGAAGCAATTGTTTGTTTCCTGGTATCACTCTTACAAAGCCATGAATATCGTAATGGGTATAATTGCACATTTATGCCATTAAGTCTCTGATTGTAAATAAGCATAGAAGTGAGAGAGGGAGAAGGGAGGGAGGGTGACTTACTGACTAATTGATAGAATAGCAAACTTGTTATTTTGGAGTCTATAGCAGAGCCTTCTTATTCAATAGAAGCAGCCCAGATATGAAGGTAGCCAAAAATATGTGGTATTACAACACCCAGAAAATTCAGTTTGCATTTCCCATGCATTGTTGCTAATCTATGCAAAAGAGAGCAACCTTTTACTTTCTCAATAACCATTTCTGCATGATTGATCCATCAATTTGCAGTAATCAATAAGAGTTCGTGCCCTAAGGGACTAAGAATTTCAAATTCCACTCAGGACCAGTCAACAAGAAGAACTGAGAGATATAAAGCTTCAGTTTAGTAAAAGGTGAAGGCCAAGAGGTAATACCCAAGCTATGAGGAATATTGGAAAGGTGAGATGATTGTCATAAATATTTTCTCCCAAAAACTTTGAAGGAAGGAAGAAGAACGTGGATATTAGCTATCCCTCATTTAATGCTCAGTTATTATTGAATCAATTGCCCTACTTTTCAACCAGCATAACTTCCTTCTTCCTACTACAGCTTTCTGTCATCTGTCCTCTCCTATCTCGCAGCCTAAATAGTCTGTTATTGGAAAACAACAACAAAGAGTTGTGAATCTAAAGTAACCCCGCATTTTTTTGATTGCAATAACTCCCATCAATTGAAATATAGAAGAAAGAAAGACTAGATTAGAATGTTGGACTAGAACCAGAGGTAATATACAGCAGGTTCTGACCAGTTCTGGAGAACCGCTAGCGGAAATTTTGAGTAGTCCGGAGAACCAGCAAATTCCACCTCTGACTGGAGATTTTACAGCATCCTTCCCCTGCCACGCCCCCAAACCACACCCACAGAACCGGTAGCAAGAAAATTTGAATCCCACCACTGACTAGAACCATGAACTCAAGTTCAAGTACTCACTAGAGACATGATTTGCCGCCTGTCATAACTGCTCTGTTTCAAGTTCTCCACATGGTTATAAAAGTGGTGAAATAACTGTGTATAACATTAGAGTAGTCTTTCTCTCAATGCAGTTTCTAAAGATCCCATTAAGCTGCCAGTAAACTAATTCTTTCTACCTCTAGTAAGGTGAACAACTTTTCTGAAATGATATAGCAAGATCGGACCTAGCTGGAGGCTTTCATTCTCTGATTCTCAGAGGAGCAGCAAATGTTATGGGAAAGGAAAGAAAGTAATAAAGTAATCTGATCTTCCTCTCCAGGTTGGAGAATGAAATCTTCCTGAATGCAAGAACAAATATCCATACAGTCTTCTTGGTGCAATGAGTAACTAGAGTGTGGCTATATGGTTTCATTTTAATCTGCATGTGTTCAAAGAAAGCCTGGTGACTTTCAAAGGCAGAGTCTCTGTGACATAATTGTTATCTTAGATAGGCCTATTTTTTGTTACTTCATCTTTTGAAGCCTTATTCTTTGGTTTAAACCATCAATCATCCATGTCTTTTTCTGTTGTTGTGTGTTCTAAATCATCCCTAAAGTAGTATTTTAATTTTTTTTCTAGCAATTTGTGGGGGGAGTATAAGCAGCTTACTTCTATCAAGATTGGTTGAGATGCCTGTATATTTAACAGTTGAAGAATTTTCATATATATATGCCTTTCTTCTTTAACACAAGAGAGAGGATAAATAGGTTGCAGCCAATACCAGTTGTAGGCAGTTACCATTTTGAAGAAAGTGCTATAAGGAAGTAACTAAAAATATTGACGTACAAGTCATATAAGGAAGCTAGCAAAACTCAGTTATGTACTGATACATACCACTGTAACTTGTCCCAGCTCCTGACTACCTAGCAATTCAAAAGCATGCAAAAGGAAGTAGATTAATAGCATGTATCACTAAGCTGGGAAGGTAACAGTGTTCTGTGTGCCTTTGGTGTTATAGCTGTGCTAGCCACATGACCATGGAAAATGTCTTCGGGCAAATGCTAGCTACCTCGGCCAAGAAATGGAGATGAGCACCAGACATGACTGACAATGAAATCTTTACCTTTTACTATGGTCATAAAGCTGTGATTTGAAATGAGATCCCACCATTAAGAATGCCCTGATTATGAAACATCCTATCTCAGCTATGACTATCTTTTTTGTTTAAATCTTTTGTTAATCAGCGCAATGATGTATTATAATTGATTGAATACTGGTTTTTTTTTAATGTGTGCAAAGTCTGCAAACATAACAGGAAAATATGCTATCTATCCCCAATCATTGCTTGGAATGATATATTTCTAATCTGTAAAGAGATCCTTGAAGTAGCTTTGGTCATTGACCAAAAAAAAAAAAAAAACCACCAAAAATTACAGAGCTGTATGTATGAAGTCACCTGGAATTAATTCAAATTAGACTTTCAGCATCCTATGTAACTTCTAACGCATCTGAAATGGAAAACAACCCCTTTTTGAATGTTCTGTGAACAGCCTTACTTTGAAGATCCATGGCTGAGACTACATTATTCAGTAAGGCAATATAGTAACAATTAAAATTAGTCACACAGATTTAAGCCACACTGCTGAAAAGAGAATAGAACATCTGGATTATTTTGTTTGAACAAGATAGCAAGATTCTTCTTTGAAACAAAAAGCTTTCACCTTTGTTTATCATGTACGTGATTTTCTAGTTATGATCATCCATTTGTCCTTCAAATATCACTTTTTTCCATGGCAACGGAACTTCTATGTTATATTCTATAAGACATGTAAGAATAAGATCAACAACAAATTGATGTTAATGTTGAAAAAAAACATGGATTTTTTTTTACATTGATAGAATACAAAACCTGTCTATTTTATTAATAGCAAAGAAAAGAAACATAAAAGAGTTACAACAAGCAAAACCATACATTAAAATTTATAAGCCTTTTTTATACCCATCATGATTGGAAATTGCTAGAGTCTGTCTGAGAAGGAACATCAAATCATTCTCAATGCTAGAATGTCACTAAGCAACATTTATCTGTTATCTGTTATAGTTCGATTGCTTGCAGCAAGACTGATGACTCTGTACTGAAATATTGTCAAAATAAGGCTAATGGTACTAAACTGGACAGTGGATTTAGAAAGTGTATAGCATTTCATACTATCCCTTATACTTTGTCATGGGAAGCCCTTCAATTATTTTGGATTTCAGCTCCTGGTTCAATTCTCCCTATTTTTGGCAGACTATATATATCACATGAGTTTTTATAAAATCTGTGTGTCATGGTTCCGAATAATGTGCCCAGTCAATTCAGGACTCTGAGGCTGTGGTTTTTCTCAAAGATTCATTTTAGTGGGTATGTCATATCAGCACATTCAAATGTGAAATCAACTCTGAATAATTCCCACAGTTTGGTATAATTAAAGAATAGATAGTGACCAAGCTCCTTGAGTCGCAGAACAGGTTAGCCAACCAATCAAGTGATGAACTTCTGAGTCAGCATTTCCTCCTGCCATTGCTAGGGCACATTGAACTGGTCTTGGATCTCAGGAGCCTTATTGTTATTATGTCTGGCACATTAGAAGAAAAGAAGAACAAAGGGAGTAAATACAGATAAATGGGGACAGTAAGACAGGGATGGTAGGCACACTGGTGCTCTTATGCATACCCCCTTTAAGGACCTCTTAGGAATGGGGTGAGGTCTATGGTAGACATTTTGAGGTTGAAATTATGAGGGGTTGAGGCTGTAAAAGCGGAATTGGTTGAGGTGTTCCAGTCATTGACCACTTGGTTGCTGTAGTCGTATTTTCTGCAATCAAGTTTGGAGCAGTTTATCTTGTGTTTGTATTGGTTGTTTGCCCATGTATTATACAATAGGATAAGATAGGATAGGATAGGATAGAATAGGATAGGATAGGATTGAATTGAATTTTTTACTGGCCAAGTATGATTGGACACAAGGAATTTGTCTTGGTGCAAATGCTCTCAATGTACATAAAAGAAAAGATACATTCATCAAGAGTCAAGAACCATAAGGTACAACACTTAATAGTCATAGGGTACAATAAGCAATCAAATCATACTAGGAAACAGTCAATATAAATCGTAAGGATAAATCGTAAGTGACAAAGTTACAGTCATACAGTCACAAGTGGGAGGGGATGGGTGATAAGGAGTGATGAGAAGATTAATAGCAAGTGCAGACTTTGTAAATAGTGGACAATGTTGAGGGAATTATTTGTTTAGCAGAGTGATGGTGTTCGGGGAAAAATGTCCTTGTGTCTAGTTGTTCTGATGTGCAGTGCTCTATAGCATCGTTTTGAAGGTAAGAGTTATTGTGACTGAGGCTGAATCTTTCAAGAGTTGACAGTGTGGATACATGTTTGAGAGAATGAGACCTGCAACACAATAAAAGGAGTTGTAGGCAAAAATTGCTGGCAAATTTTATAATTTCATCTATGGTGCTAAGAAATCTCTTATAGTGCTCAGGCTGTATTTATTTATCCAAAATGCCACAAAGCTCAAAGGACAAAATCTTACCTACAGAGGGTTTTTAATTTACATAAACTGAAGAAGTTTCCTGTATAGATGACTGATTTTGGAAAGTATAAACAACTCTACTGTTAGAAAGATGAATAGAAATTTAGCATTATTACTAATGGGTGTAGATAGAGTTTGATTAACTTTTAGTACAAGATCAAAATCTTTGCCTACCAATAAATCCAAATGTATGAAGGTCTATTTCAAGAGTGCAACATTTTTTTTCTCTTCTCTTATTGATATATCTTATACAAAGACAGATATTGTAAAAGTAAGACACAGATCTCACTGGCTTACAATGTGTGATCAACAGTAGGTAAAGGCATTGTAAAAACTTTTCTGGGAATGGAAAAAACAGTACCAGATTTTCTGCTAAGATAATGTATTTCTATTCCAGATTTAGAGCCCTTGGTCTCTCTTGGTGATTTACTGAAACCTCCTAAGACTATTAGAATCAGATATTTTTTATCACTGAATTTCATTTTCCTTTATTTACATTAATGCTCACAAGTATCACTTAGGTTCAGCATCAGCATTTGGAAAGTTAAAACATTAGCTGGAAGCAGAGGCAGTTTTCAGCAGATTCTGACCAATTCTGGAGAACTGGTAGCAGAAATTTTGAGTAGTTCAGAGAACCGGCAAATATCACCTCTGATTAGAGATTTTACAGTATCCTTTCTTATTTATTTTATTTAGTTTGTCAATTGCTTACAAGATAATAAGTATAAGTAAAAACATAGTTATGAATACATGGATACATATAAGAAAAATAAAAGAAACAATAGGACAGGGATGGTAGGCACCTTGGTGCGCTTATGCATGCCCCCTACAGACCTCTTAGGAAAGGAGTGAGGCCAATAGTAGAAAGTCTAAGGTTAAAGTTTTTGGGGTTTGGGGAAGAAACCACAGAGTCAGGTAGAGTATTCCAGACATTGATCACTCTGTTGCTGAAGTCATATTTCCTGCAATCAAGTTCGGTGTGATTAACCCTGAGTTTGTATCTATTATTTGCTCTTGTATTGTTATGGTTGAAGCTAAAGTATTCATTGACAGATAGGACATTTCAATGTATGATTTTATCTACTATACTTAGATCGGACCAAAGGCGGCATAGTTCTAGGTTTTCTAGGTCTAGAATTTCAAGTCTGGTGGCATAAGGTATTCTGCAATGAGTAGAGGAGTGGAGAACTCTTCTTATGAAATATTTCTGGACTTTCTCAATCAGATAAGTAATGTGGGTTCCAGACTGATGACCTTCCCCTGCCATGCCCATCAAGCCATGCCCACAGAACAGATAGTTAAAAAATTGGCTGGAAGGCATGTCATTCACTGGCTGGAAGGCATGTCATTCTTATGCTCAGCTCCTTGTGCTTCTAACAATGTACTAAAGGAGATAGAACTGAAACATGCTAGTAGCAGCAACCATAGAGAGCTATTTTCTTTTTACTGCAGCTTTTGGCAGTAGTGACAATTCCCCCTGACACTGAAGCAATCATCCAATATTCACAGAAGACATGGAGTGATATATTGTTTTAAAGCAACATAATGTTCAATTATGCTAGAAATGTAATCTTGGGAATCCTCCTTTTTTTTAATACAGGATTGAGTTAAGGAAAGGAAAAACACGAAAGGCATCAGAAAGATGAAGGAAAAGCTTGAACAGCTAAGTTTAAAAGAACATTCTTCAGTATAAGAGAACTAATTTCCCAAGGGGCTCATTGATTTATAGTTATTTATGTCTTACAATTGTTTATCTTCTATTTTTAGGATACAAATACAAAGACTTCCTCAGATACAACATAAATGTACAGGTTTGTATTTTAAGTATCTAAATAAGGATTTTTTGTAGATTGTTGTCCATAATATCAACAAGCATTACTAATAAAGTTGTAAGCAGAAATGACAATTACAGAATTCTATCTTTCATCCCTGGGATCAAGTGGTCTTCCCACTAGAGCTATTGGTGATAATGGTGCCCTTGATGGGAAGAGGGGATATTTTTAACTATAACAGTCTCTGGGTGTTTTTGTTTGTTTGCCTGCCTCCATTGGGTTAGGGTCAGCTATTAAGATGCTGGGCTCAACAGCTGGAAAGCCAACAGCCCAGATTCAAAACCTGAGCACTGTGTCATGGGATGAGCTCCAATCCTCACCCCAGTTCTGCCAACCTAGCACTTCAAAAGCATGCAAATGCAAGTAGATAAATAAGTATCACTTTGGTGAGAAGGTAACAGAACTTTGTGATGTCATGCTGGCCACATGATTAAGGAAACATCTTCAGACAATGCTGGCTCAGTGGCCTCAAAACGGAGATGAATACCACCCCTTATAGTCAGCAATGATTAGCAAAGTAAAATCCAAAAACACTCTTATCATTGGATTAGCAAAAAAAAAAAAATGTAGGGATTGTGGAAGTAAAAATGAGATTACTGATTATCTAATGATCCAGATGAGACTCAACAAACTGAAACTGAACCCAGATAAGCAGATATGCTATAAATCTTCTCTATATATAAAAGCGAAATACCACTCACGCATCATCACAAAATCTCCAGAACCGTAAAGCCTACAAACTTGAAATTTGGCACATATTGTCTCCTCTTGTCTTCTAGGTGCTCACCAAGAAAGGGTTTTTTGAAATGACCATTAGAGCATTAGTATTCCATATAGTATTATTAATATGCTCTGAGGCTAAGGAGTTATACTCCCCCTTCCTACCTGAAAAGAAATCTATTCCAAATACAAAACACTGAGCAAAGGAGAGGAGTTTCAGTTTTAGTTTCATAGCACCAAGCAGTTTTAGTACAGAACAGTTTAGCTAAGCCATGCCCAGGCTCCTTGCTATCTCCTTGCTCACACAGCAAATACTGTTTTAGTTTCCAAACAACCCTCAACTCTTCCACACACTAACAGGATGCTAGCCAGATGAATAT
Source organism: Bungarus multicinctus (assembly GCA_023653725.1). Lineage (NCBI taxonomy): Eukaryota > Metazoa > Chordata > Lepidosauria > Squamata > Elapidae > Bungarus > Bungarus multicinctus. The sequence goes on from CM042838.1 coordinate 81,833,678, forward strand.
CGATGGATGCTGGTAGGCTGAGGCAGATTTTTTTCCTTATTTTCCTCCACAAAACTAAGCCCTACTACATAGTTTTGTAGCAAAGCATGGGTATCCCAAGTCCAGACATTAGGCAAGTGATCTATTCTACATAGAGTACTTCCTACAAAGAAGCAGTTACACAGTTTAAGTTTTTCCTTTATTCCAATCTGTCTGTAAAAAAACACAGAAGGTCTTGATATCAATTAGGCCAATGCTCACTGTTGACTATGGCCCTATCTGAGCCAGGAAAGTCTAGCCTCAGCGTTACACCTGAATAATCTCTAAATTGGATTGCTGCCATGGACCCCAGATGGAGCTACTGTATTCTTGAAGATAGTCTGGAAAATGCAACTAGTGTAAAACAGAGGCGCCTGATTGTAAAGTTTGCAGTTGAATTGGACCACACAACACAGTCATTTACCCAAATGTTGAACTAATTCCTAGTGAGCTACTGAGTTCAAGATGTTAACTTTAATCTGTAAAGCTATAAACTGCAGCAAAGAGTATTTAATAAATTACTTTCAATTCCTTAAGAGCAGATAGTTGAACCAACTGAGTGGTTTCTCTAACAGATGGTGGCCAATAGAGCCTTTTAAATAAAAACTAATACTAATTATGATACTGTCTCCCAGGAGATGTTTGGATAAACTACATGCTATTTTCATTCACAAAATAGAAAAAAAAAAAAAACCACATTAAAATTGTCTTATTTTTGCTTTGTTCTTTTAAAGAAAGCATTGTTTACTTTTCATATATATTTGTTGTTGTTCTTAATATTGTAAATCATTCTGGGAGAAAGAATGGCAAACAAATTAACAACAGCTATCAGTATTGCTTTTACGGACTTTAATGTTTAATATTGTTGGTATATTTGGGCTGGAAAGAATTTTGAATGTTAAGAACTTGCATAATGAAACTAATTATGCAATGAATTGTATGCACTTAATATTCTTCTCCTGAAATATCTTCCTTCAATGGAACAAGGAGTGAGATTTTCTTTCCCCTTCAACCTCTTGCACTCTTATATTTTACATTGGTGGGCTACCTGGAAGACTTTGTGATTTCAGAAGTGAGGAAGTAGAGGTAAAGTCTCATTACATGAGAAGCAATGTTGTATTTGGACTCACATTTTAATAAAGAAGAAATTTCAAAAACAAACTTGAATACATAAATTCCTTCAGTTTTGAATTATAACTCTGATCATCCATGATCACCCATTACCAAGGATTGACAATATACCCCATCAATGTGTACAGCAACTTCCATTTTCTGTAATATAATTAATGATATGCAGAATAAATTTTGAAAGCAGGTTTCATCAAGCATTAAACATAATCCAACATATAATATTAGAATTCTGAATTCAAAGTTTGTACTATAGATGGCAGTAATACATACAACTAGTTCTTACAGTACAGTTGACAACTGAAAACACTCATGCCACAGATATTTACACGGTAGATAGATGTGTACTTTTTTTAAAAAAAAATGTCTTCTAGACAGAAACTTATTAATAATTTAAGAACTAAGGTAAAAGAGAAGTTTTGCTGGATATCAGAATCTAGGTCTAATTTGGAGAGATCCCATCTACTCAAGGATGTTATTTAATGATAGCCATCATGACAAAAATTGTGATATTACTGTACTTTGGCTTATGATTTTGCACCCCAATTTCTGTATCTATAGCTTTAATTATATAGTTTTGCTAATTTAAACAAGATACTTACATATATCTGGAGAAGAATTAGGTATAGTAGACCACTACATATATCTTGGCCAACGGATCTCAATGGAAGATGATACAGGAAATTGAATGGCATGTTAAATATGGTTGGCAGGCATTCGACAAGCTAAGCATAATTTTCAAGAACAACCTCCACTATGCCTGAAGGACACTAACCTCACAATCTATACAAAAGCTCTGAGTGTCATGAAGAGCCACGCAAAGATACATGCTTTGCATTACAAGATAAGATATGAAATCTCCTTCAACTGAGGACCTGTATACTATTACTGTTAATCTTCTCATCACTCCTTATCACCCATTCCCTCCCACTTGTGATTGTAGGACTGTAACTTCGTTGCTTGTATCCTTACGATTTATATTGACTGTTTCCTCAGTATGATTTGATTGTTGATTGTACCCTATGACTATCATTATGATTCTTGATCCTTAACAAATGTACCTTTTCTTTATGTATACTGATTGGTATGTCTTAGTACATGTCTTAGTATTTACACTAAGACAAATTCCTTGTGTGTCCAATCACACTTGACCAATAAAGTATTCTATTCTATTCATAGATTAGAGAACAAACAAAAGTTTACAATATCATCAGAAGAATAAAAGAATTGAATTGGAAATAGGCTGGTCACATAGCAAGAAGAACTCATGGCAGGTGGACCAAGGCAGTCATAGAATGGATCACACTTGATAAAAAGCATCCATGAAAGAGACCTAAAACAAAATGGACCGACATCAGCAGGTATTGCAGGCCCAATCAGCAAAAGAAAGCTCAGAACTGTATTGGTTGGAAACACACAGAAGAGGCCTTTATTCTGCAATGGATAGACAATGGCGAAGAAGAAGAAGAAGAAGAAGAAGAAGAAGAAGAAGAAGAAGAAGAAGAAGAAGAAGAAGAAGAAGAAGAAGAAGAAGAAGAAGAAGAAGAAGAAGAAGAAGAAGAAGAAGAAGAAGAAGAAGAAGAAGAAGAAGAAGAAGAAGAAGAAGAAGAAGAAGAAGAAGAAACAAGTTATTTAAAATGATTTGAAAATCATACAAATTAATACCATAATGAAAGCTGCATTCAAATATCTTGAATTAAAAGATCTGTTTCCTACTTCTTCGAATATGCTAGACATGTTAGCAATCTCCACATTCCAGAAGTGAATGCATGCCAAATCTTAGATGTGGCAACTGAAAAGATTATTGCTAAGCTATTGTTAGTTACAGTGGCTGCAGTATTCTTGTGCTGACCTGAATAAGCAATGTGATCATGTAGAAAAAGATAATTCTTTTGACAAATCACATCTGAAAATCTAGTAAAAGGTATAAAAGCATTCCAGTCTATGAACTTGATATTTCAAGAGATGGGCAACTATTTCCTGAACAGACTAAATTCCATATTCAAAACTATACTTTCTATGAATTATTAGAAGCATCTAGTTTCTTCATGTTCACCATGATCCACAACATTATTAATCCTAGGAAATCTTCAGGACAGTAACAAGAAAGAACAAAAGAATAAAGTTTTATCAATATTTTAGTCCAAAGACTTCAATAGCTTTTGTGGCAGTTTTGATAAATATTAAATGTACTTGGCTTTGAGATAGTATCATGTGGGAAATCAGAGTTCAGAGATTATAATGTGAACCAAAGCATCTCCTAGATACAAATAATAATAATTCCACAATTTAATTCAGTGGCTTCAAAACTCACCTCCATCATCTAGTCCTAAACAATACCATGATCAAAAGTGACAAAAAAAAAAAAAACTCCAGGGGAACTTCTACAGCTGCATTTTTCCATCCAAGTTCCTATTCTCAGTTGCCCATCAAAGTTACTCAAGCATTGCCAGAGGTTCTTCAAGACAATTTAAGAGCCTTTCCAATTGTATCATTCAGTCTTTTCCAAATTGAATAATAGGTTCAGATCTGCTTTTTATAAAGTGAGCTTTATTTTAAATTAGCATTTTAAAAAAACTAATGAAAAAGAGAAGCTTCTAAACTGTGATCTGGATTTTATTTATTTATTATTTATTACAAATGTTTGTGTAACACCCACTCAGAAATCCTAGACAGCTTACAATACAGTCAATTACAACCATAAATATTGTCTCACAATTTGATATTTATCAGACCCAATCATAGAATAATGTGTTATTAAATTATTCATGTTCACCTTCCATGTATGTTTTGGCAGAAATCCATCTGAGATACTTCTATAGTTTAAAATAACAGGTATACAGGTCGTCCTGTGGTTTCAACATTTGTTGCATCCCTAGTCAGCCAGCATTATATATCTGAAAGTAAAACTTTATTCTTTCTTTAAAATATAAGAAACCAAAGCAAGACACATCGTACAATAGCTACATTGCACAGTGATGTTGTAACTGTTTCGCCAAAACCCTGCAAAGAACCATAAGCTGTGTAAAAAAAATCTGTCTAATCTTCCTCCATGGCAATAAGAGGAAAATTATATGTTATGCCTGAAAGTTGTACTTTAGCACAGTAGGTAACTCTTATGTTGTGACAAGATAATGTGCATGTAAAGCAATCTTATAATTTAGCTGTCACATCCACCCAGCTTCTTGACTCTGTCTGCGTTGAGCAATTTAGCTCTAAGTGGGTAAAATACACTCAGCCCTTTTTCAGTTCTTTGCAGTAAAACTGACTCAGCTTCATCAGAGCTATTTCCCCCAGTCATCTCAGTGTTTTCCAATTGCACAGAGCTGCAGAGACAAGTTGCATTTATAGCTTTTGATTTTAATCTGATGTCCCCATAACTATACAATATACCTGAGATATATTTTTTTTAATAATTGGAAGGAGTTCTTTTCAGCCCCAAGAAAACCATGATTGGCTGATTAAATATTGTATAAAGTGTTCTCTGTGTGTGTGTGTGATATGATTGTTGTGTTTCCTTCACTTTCTCATGAGAAAGTATAGAAAGGATATATTGATTCAGTGCTAATAGGAAAGAATTAGGTTCATAACCTTGTCTCTTACTGTTGTCTGGTACAAGGATGAATGCTGTCAAGACTTCATTCTAGACTTGGCTAGAAAACTCTCTCTCGGCTCCACATTCCCAAGCAGAAGGTTGGGGAAATAATTTTACTGCACTGAATTAGGGAGCTCAGTATAAAGAAAGGTGCAGTACCGATAAATCCTTGACTTACAACAGTTCATTTAGTGACTGTTCAAAGTTACAAGACGCTGAAAAAAGTGATTTAGGACCTTTTTTTCACATTTATGACCATTGCAGCATCATGAGATTTACATTTGGATGCTTGACTAACATTTATGGCATTTGCAGTGTCCCAGACTCACGTGATCTTCTTTTGCAACCTTCTGTCAAGCAAAGGCAATGCAATGCAGAAACCAGATTCATTTAACAACCATGTTACTAATATAAGAAGTACAGTGATACACTTAACAAATGTGGCAAAAAAAGTTGTAAAATCAGGCAAAACTCACTTAACAATGTAAATTTTGGCCTCAATTGTGGTTATAAATTGAAGACTACCTGTACATTGCAGCTCATAGGATACCTGTTGCATTATATTTCAATGTCTGTTTGTATAGTTGTATAAATTGTTATAATTGCTCCCAAGGACTCAAATCATGATTCTCTTCCTCCCACTTTTCAAATCAACAGACTTTGTGCAACTTTACTGTCACTCTTGATGTTATCTGCCTTGCATTCTTATTTATAAGAGACAGAGCTTTTGTCTTTACTCAGCCTCCCTCTCTATGTTCATCACTCTTTGTTCCTTTGTAATGGGATATGCTAAGAAAGATCCCTCTATCTTTAATCATTAGAAAATGGAATCCTTCCATTTCTATTGCTTCATAACTTAACCTGACAAAGCCTTCCCCTTTAATCCTTGTAACCCTTTTGTTCTCTTAATCATTGGAAGAATATACATTTCTCCCTTGGTTAGAGTTAGAGAAGATTCCCTCACCATTTCTTCTCTGGTGCTTCCCCTGTGGAACAATTGTCCACCCTACCAGCCATTGCTAACAGAGGAGATCTGTAATGTCTCCCTCTTTGATTATCCCCAATCATCCTTAGAATCACAATAGCTGAGAAGCGCCAAATCCAAAACATATCACCAAATGGCTTTGGCTTATGAAGGTACCACAAGTGGAACTGCTAAAAATGGTGAGCGGTAAGTATTCTGCAGCTTCCTATATTTCAATGGTTGATAGCCTTTCATTCTACATTCAGTATTGCAAATGTATTCCATCTCAAATTATTCCTATTTCCCCATTGAGAAAGGGAGGCAGTATTATAAAGGAGGATTTTCAATGACTAGGAGAGAATGGTACAAAATGAAGTGGAGAAAACAGATAGAAAGGCAACTAGTGTAATATAATGGTTAAGGAATTGGGTTGGGATCAGAAAATCCCTAGTTCAAGTCCCCCCTAATCGATAATAGGGCCCTAGGTGAGTGTGGGCCAATCATTCACAGTTAACCAAGTCTTCCACATAGGATTATTATTGTGGGGGAAATAATGAGGGCATTTTACAGAATACAGAATGACAGAAAGGGAAGGCAAGGTCTTCTAATCCAATCCCCTGCTCAATCCTATATCATTTCAGACAAATGGCTGTCCACGCTCTTCTTAAAACCCGTGAGAGTACCCACAACTTCTGAAGACAGTTCAGTCATGAAATTTCTCCTAATTTTTAGGTTGGGTCTCTCCTTTATTTGTTCCTGTTGTGTATGGACTGAGTCTTCACTCAGGTCCATGCTTCCAGCGGGAAGCACGGACCTCTCCCATTGGCTGAAGCCGTTTGACAGCCGGCTATAAAAGGCGGCTGTCAAACGGCATCAGCTGTTGCCGCTCCAGCTGGCTGCCGTGTTAGCGCGGCAGTAGCGGTAACCCTCTTTGCCTGTAAATAAAGAGTTAAGCTGAAAGCCTTGACCTGGTCTCTGCCTGAGTTATTCCGTCGCTCCACAACACTGGCGACGAGGATGGGATACTAATAAAGGCAAGCCAGGCAAGGAAGAGAAAGAAAGGAGTGAAATCACTAGCTGAGAGCTGAAATCGCTACAGAGTTGCTGACTCTAGCCGCGAAGCGCCGTCTCTAACTTGCCTGAGGAAAAACTTCACAGCTGACAGAAGATGACTACTGAATCCTGCATTCCCGCCCTTCAGACCGACCGCTGAGACGTGGGAGTCATACAAGAACTGGTTTGACTGCTTTTTAGATGCTTTAGACCTGTCAGAAATTTCTGAGCATAGGAAGAAATCTTACTTCCTAAGCTTTTGCGGAGCCACGGTTTTTGACACCGCATCAGCATTACTGGCCCCTAGATCTATAAAGACTGCAAGAAATTCTCTCAAATCACTACTCCCCTAAGCCTTCCAGAATTGCTAGGCGCCATGCTTTCAGAAGGCGCATCCAAACAGAGGGGGAAACAATTAATGATTATATGGCAGCACTGAGAACAGCTGCCTTGCATTGCGGGTTCAGAGATTACCTGGACGATATGCTGCTCGATCAGCTGGTTTGTGGCGTTAGAGACCCCAAGTTACAAAGACGTTTATTAGCCAAAGGGGATCTAACCCTAAAGCAAGCCATAGAGGAATCCCAGGCTGCTGAGCTGTCAGCACTCTCAGCAGCTGAAATTCAGGGAAAACCCAGCAGACTAGAAAATCCAACAGTATATTTTGAGGAAGCCTCCACAGAAAATGGCCCAGAAGAGGCTACTGAGGTAAACCGCCTCAGACAGCCCAACGCAAATCAAAAAGAGTTCAGGCAAGGTATAAGTCAAACCCCACATTTACAAACCTTATGCTTAAGCTGCGGGGGAAATCACCTCAGGGCATCCTGCAGATTCAGGAATGCCATATGTTTAAGGTGTCAAAAGAAAGGCCATCTGGCCAAAATTTGTCAGGCAGGGAAAACCTTCAACCAGCCACAAAGGCCACAGAAGCTCATTCAATACCCCAGACAAATTGAGGACAGTTTCACATGCTATCAGTTTAAAATACAAAAAATTAATAAATCTAACAAAATTAGTGTCACTGTTTCTATAGAAGGTAGACCCTGCAGAATGGAGGTTGACACCGGCTCTGCATTATCCATCATCTCATGGGACACCTTAAAGAAGCTACTCCCCAGAATGTCAAGACAGAAAATTCCAGCCTGCAATCTAACACTTCGGGACTACCAAGGCAGAACCATCCCTGTCATCGGAAAAGGCAAGTTCCTTGTCCATTTTCAAGGGTTTAAGGGTCACTTGCCTCTAGTGATAGTGGATGGCGTCCTCCCAAGCCTATTGGGACTAGATTGGTTCCCAGCCCTGGGCCTCCACATAGGGGGAATCCACGCAATTACCAATTCAGAAGTTGAATCCCTGTTCAGGGACTATGCAGACGTATTCAGTGAGGGCCTAGGCTGCTACGTGGGAACCCCAATATCCTTCAGGGCAGACTCCCAGGCAGTACCAATTTGTTTGAAGCCCTGCAGAGTTCCTTTTGCAATTCGTTCTAAACTAGACAAGGAACTTGACAAATTAATCAAGCAGAGCGTACTGAAACCTACAGACTTCTCAAAGTGGGAAACTCCCATAGTAACACCGTTAAAAAAGGATGGAAGCTTGAGGATCTGGTTCCATTTTTGCAAAGTTGGACATGTCCCAGGCGTATCAACAGTTTCCTGTTGATGATGAAACTGCTGAACTGCAAACAATAGTAACCCACAGAGGGGCTTTCAAATGCACACGCCTACAATTCGGAGTTAGTGTGGCCCCTGGAATTTTCCAGTCCCTTATGGAACGAATCCTGCAAGGGTTACCAGGCGTTGTGCCTTACTTTGATGATATTCTGGTATCCGCTACCAATCTACAACAATTACTACAAAGGGTCAGAGGTGTACTTGACCGTTTTAGACAATCTGGTCTCAAACTAAAAAGGGAAAAATGTACCATAGCCACTCCACAAGTGGAATTCTTAGGTTACAAGATTGATGCCAAGGGTATTCACCCGACTGAGTCAAAGGTCAAGGCCATTCACGATGCGCCTACTCCTACTAACAAAACTGAGCTTCAAGCTTTCCTGGGCCTCTTGAATTTCTACGCTTCGTTCCTGCCCCATAAAGCTTCTGTTGCCGAGCCCCTTCATAGACTTTTAGACAAGAACTCACCATGCCACTGGGGACCAAGGGAAACTATTGCTTTCAAACAAGTCAAGTCATTGTTAACTTCAAAGGCCGTCTTAATCCAATTCAATAAAGACTTACCACTCATTCTAGCAGCTGATGCTTCTCCATTCGGAATTGGGGCTGTCCTGAGCCACAGACTGCCCAATGGTGCAGAAGCACCTATAGCTTTCTTTTCAAGGACACTATCTTCCACTGAACGCAACTATAGCCAGATTGACAAGGAGGCCTTGGCTACAGTGGCTTCAGAAGAAGTTCCATGAATTCCTCTACGGGCATCATTTCGAACTCATTACTGACCACAAGTCACTGTTAGGTATTTTATCCGGCACTAAACAGACTTCCCAGATTTTGTCCCCAAGGATGACCAGATGGACGGTTTTCCTGGCTGCGTATTCCTACACTCTAATCCATCGATCCGGGAAAAGCCTTTCCCATGCTGATGCACTCAGCCGCTGTCCCCTGCCAATGCCAGTCGTGGACCCAGCACCTGCAACCACAGTCTTTCTTATCAACGAACTCAAGCTTCCAGTCACTGCTGCTGACATCGCTGCCCATTCAGCCAAGGACCAGGTAATATCCCAAGTCCTGGACTGGGTAGGGAGGGGGTGGCCTACGGCCCCTTATCCTTCAGACTTCCTACCCTACAAATTACGCCAGCAGGAACTTTCCTCCTTGCAAGGCTGTTTACTATGGGGAACCAGAGTAGTCATTCCCCACAAATTGCAAACCTCGATTCTGAAGGTGCTGCATGAGGGCCACCCAGGGATTGTGAGAATGAAGGCCCTAGCTCGCAGCTACGTATGGTGGCCAGGCATGGATGCCCAAATCTCTAAATGGGTAAATTCTTGCCAGGCGTGCCAGGCCACCAGGGCATTACCACCAGCAACCACCCCTAGGACCTGGGAGGAAGCAGGCAGCCCCTGGTCCAGAATACACATAGACTTAGCAGGCCCCTTCCATGGGCGCACTTTCCTGGTGGTAGTAGATTCATATTCAAAATGGGTGGAATTAACTCTAATGCACTCCACCACTACGGAAGCAGTCAGCAAAGCACTGACTAGGATGTTTGCCACTCATGGCCTTCCTGATTCTGTCGTATCCGACAATGGCCCCCAATTCACCTCCTGTGAATTTGAGATGTTTCTAGCAAGTTTGGGCATCAGGCACATATTAGTGGCCCCTTTTCATCCTGCCAGCAATGGGCTGGCTGAGAGGGCAGTTAGATCTGCCAAAGAAGTGCTACAAAGATTGGGTCCAATCAACTGGCATGCCAGGCTAGCCCAATACCTATTGAGCCAACATACTACACCCTGTGCCTCAACTAATAGGTCACCAGCCGAAATATTAATGGGACGCCGGCTGAGGACCACTTTGGACAGGCTGCACCCAAATTATGCCCCTTTGCTTCCCCTTGGGTCAAACAGCCAAGATAGAGGGTTCCTGATAAATGACAAGGTGTTTGTCAGAAATTTTGCTGGGCAACCACTATGGTTACCAGGGCTTGTGATAGCAGTAACTGGTCCCAAGTCTTATAGAGTCCAGTTACCTGATGGACGGACCTGGCGGCGTCACGTGGACCACCTGAGGAAGCGTTGGAGCACCGCACCCAGAGGTCATCCAGACGAGCCCCCTGCAGAAGCAACCACACCATTCGACGAAACCAGTTTCCAACCCACCGGGAACGATGACCTACCAGATGGGGAAGCTGACCAAGGTGCAGACCCAGCTCCAGACAGCCCAGCAGCCTCACCGTCGCCCGAAGACACGCAGAAGGCACCAGACTGCAACCCGACGCCATTTTTGACGGAGCCTAGAAGATCCGGACGAATTCGCAGGCGTCCAGCGTATCTGAAGGACTACGCATGCTCCTCACTGGGAGAGAGGAGTGTTGTGTATGGACTGAGTCTTCACTCAGGTCCGTGCTTCCAGCGGGAAGCACGGACCTCTCCCATTGGCTGGAGCCGTTTGACAGCCGGCTATAAAAGGCGGCTGTCAAACGGCATCAGCTGTTGCCGCTCCAGCTGGCTGCCGTGTTAGCGCGGCAGTAGCGGTAACCCTCTTTGCCTGTAAATAAAGAGTTAAGCCGAAAGCCTTGACCTGGTCTCTGCCTGAGTTATTCCGTCGCTCCACAACAGTTCCCATCAATTCCTTCTTGTTTGCCTTACTATTATGCCCACAGCATTTTGCTGGTCCACTAATTTAGTCACAGAAAATGCAATTAGATTGTTTGGCCTGATCAGTTTCTGACAAACCCATATTGGCTTCTGGTATGCTTCCCTAAATTCTTGAAGAAAAGGCAGAATATAAATCAAATAAATAATCAGGATGCATTTTCAGTGTGAAGGGAAGCTACATAGAAGAAAGTACAGAATAGGACAGATTTCTAAATGGTTTAATGAACTTGGGGCATGGTTGTGTAGAGGGAAGAAATTTTATAGAAAGCGAGATGTGATCTCCAATAGTAATAACTGATCAATAAGATGCTGAATATCCCAAAGAAAGTGGCAGTTCTCTCTAATCAGGGAAAATTAAGAAGCTCTTGGTGCTAGGTAGAATGGCACTGTAAATGAGCTGAAATTGTGGCATCTGAGTAATGGATTCATAGAAACATAGAGAACTGATGGCAGAAAGAGACCTAGTGATCAATTGAGTCTTGCCCTTTGAGTTTATTTATTTTTTGTTTATTTATTATTTATTTAATTTATTCATTTATATTTTATTAAATTTTAATTTTTGTCAGATGATGGACGTGTGTTTATCCGAAGCATGTTTAAATTCTGGATTCATGAAATGAATACTTGAACATAACAGTTAAGTAAAAACAAAATAGGTGTGTTGATTTGCTAGTACAACATAGCAATAAAGGAATTACTCCAAGATGGCCTTTGTCTGTTGTCAAATAAATATGAAAAATGAACAGAGGACAGATAGAATTTTATATTCATTAGGTCAAATGGAACTTTCAAAAAACAGTGCCATAAATTATGCACTTTTAACTTATATAAGATCACTGCTCAAGCCAAGGTTCCAGAAAACCTGTTAAACAGCTGAATATTTTCAAGAACATAGAGTAGGCCAAGACAGGACATAAATTGAGCTTGATTAAAAAAATGTCAATTACCTCTTGAATGGCATCTTGGTCTTTGTCATATGGTAAATCATTAATAAAACACAAGGAGACTGTCCTAAAATTCTTCTTGTAGAAACCTTGAACAGAAAATATTAATCCAAAAAGAGGGACATACACAGTTCTGAGAGAGACAAAGAAAGAATAGGAATACAGGGGAGGGGAGGGGAGGGAGGGAATCTACACTTTTCAATTTAACAGTGAACATCCAAATTTACAAATTATTATTTTAGACTTATCAATAAGGAAGAGATACACACAGTGGCTTTGAACAAATGTTAAATTGCTTTGAATCATTTATTTTAATAAAATCAATCATGTTCTCTTTAATGTCAGTCAAGGGAAATAGATTCTATTTCATTGTCTGCCATAATGGAGCTATTGAGATCTTACAGCAGAAATGAAAGAAAAAAAAATGTTCAAAAATTTTTCTTTCAGTCCCTAAGCCATTTAGAATGGTTGAGGTGATACACACAGCCTTTTGGTGGGTGGAGAAAGGAGGTTTTTTTTTTTAATATATTGTGTTGAAAGATTCTATGAGGAAAAAAGAAAAATGGCTTGCCTAATCTTAATTCATCCATTCTGTCCTTTTAAGAAAGAGTAAAATAAACTAAATCAGGCTGAGGCAAGATACAAAGTCCTGTTCTTGAGATGGTGAAACTGGGCAGGTAAATCATGAGGTGAATGTGAAAAAATAGCAGAAGGCTTCAAATGTAGATCAAGAAGTCAGAGTGTAAGGATGGTGGCTTGCCAGAAGAATTGAGAAATAAGTTAATGGAAACCGTAAGCGAATAAGAAAAATCTAAAGAGAAAAGCTGAAAATGCTATTCTACTTTGCCTCATATTAAACAATCATCTTCTATCTATAGATTGTGATGTCTGTAAATATACCCACAGTTTCTGGCTGAAGTATTCCACCATCATTCACACTTGTTTGCTGTTTTTGCCTCACAAGCATGTAGCAGCTAAGCTCCCACCTCCTTGTATTTTAAGTGCTAATGGAAAGCATTTAAAAGCGTTATATATTTCTAGCATCCTGTATTAAAGAGCTATTTTGGAAATCTCAAGTTAACTTGATCTGAAATAGCTGCATTTGGAGTACATACCCCTGAGGTGCAGAAAAGAAGAGGTTGCCTGTTTTGTCCAGAGGTTTTGCATAGAATTGTCTGATATTTGCTTCTGCATTTAGTTGTAAGCTAAATTTTATACAGAAGAAAATGAGCGAGCAAAGCCAGAATGTGAGTAGGCAGCAACTTAAAACAGATTTGTCTTCAAATTACAAAAAAGAATAAAGCTCAAATGCTGTGTCTAATAAGGATAATGGCTTTCCAAACCACATGCTATACATTCAAGAACTCAAGAGGTAGTAAATAAAGGTTTAAAGTAGCCCATTTAGACAAACATATGGGTAGAAAATATGTTCTTTGTGGTGATGCAGAAGAAACACAATCTTCTTTGGGTGATGGTGTGGAAAACTGGCTAAGCATATGCCTTTTTTGTGGTTACCACAATAAGTTGCATTTGTTATTATGTGTGAGGAAATTTCCTTTGAGACCCAATGCCATAAAAAAGACAATAGACACAAAATGTTGGCTTAAAAAAATTATACATTGACTGTTACAAGAAGAACATTTGGGGTCAATAAATCCAATTTCCAGAGCCTTCCAAGCAGGGAGTTAAGAACATCTCATTATGTAGTTCCCTGTTGAGAAGCTGTTCTCCATCCACAGTCATTCATATGAGTTTTGAAGGAAGAAGAGTAACAAAATAAGTAGAAAAAAACATCTCAGCAACTAAGATGCCCTGAATGTGGCATGAGTTTGTCCCATTACTTATGAAGCCAGAACAGCTGGTTAGGGTTCATTTACTTTCCAAATATGTCTGGAGGCTAAACCTACATACCACTGTGCACTAGATTGCAAACTATGTTTAGTTGCAAACAGGGATGGGATTCAAATTTCTTAGCAACCGTTTGTGTCGTTGTGGACTAATTTGTGGGTGTGGTTTTGTGGTCATGTGACTGGCTGGGCATGACTGGCTGATTGGGCATGGCTTGGTGGCCATGTGACTGGCTGGGCATGGCTTGTATGTAAATATTGTAAATATTTATGTAATATTGAATTTTTTATTTAAAAAGAGCAACTTTTACCCAAAATCAGGCAAAGCAGGCAGGCAGGTTGAGTTGATCACAGAATCACAGATTCATTCAGAGATCTATCTTTCTGCCATCAACTACCTGAGTCTGCACTGAAAAATAGAAGCTTCAGTCCTAAGGAAGGTTCAGCTCTGCTTTTAGATTAACTAGAAAGCAAGAAATCCAACCATTTCCTGCTTTCTAGCTAATCTAAATCTCCTGGCACAGCAGAACTGCTGATGGGCAGGAGAAAAAAGAAAAAATAGCAACTTAGCAGGCAAGTTTGATGCAGGAGTGGGATTCTACCAGTTTGCACCTATTCGCTAGAACTGGTTGTTAACATTCTAAGCAGTTCAGAGAACTGATTGTTAAAATAAATTACTGGCTTAATCCTGTAAGGAAGGCAGGAAAGAAACATTCTGGTGTTGCTTACAGAAACTACCTCTCCGTTAACCCTTATTACATTCTTGGCAGGAATAGACTTCCTGTCTCAGGAATTTCTCTGGTTCTCTCCTCCTTTGCTGGTACTTTGCTTGTGTGGAGTGACCATTCAAAGTTACAATGGCACTGAAAAAAGTGACTAATGACCCTTTTTTACACTTATGACTGTTGCAGCATTCCCACAATCATGAGAGATCAGGCAAGGAGATGCTTGCCTAAATGTGAGTGATTTTGATTTGGCCACGTCCACCAACTAAGCTACGCCCACTGAACCAGTTGTTAAAAAATTTGAATCCCACACCTGGTTTGATGGCATGCATGCCAGGTAAGGAGTGGGCAGGGTGGGGTGAGGCCAGCCAGTGGCGTGATTTGCCGGTTCTCCGGCATGTAGAATGCCATCCTGGTGAGAGTGCATTTTGCGTGCGTGTGAAGACCATTTCCAAAAAACCTCAGCTGTGCTGCCCGACAGCTGACAAGAACTGTGCACCGGTGTGCAGAGTTTCAAACTCCTCTTCTTTCCTGCTTTTTCAATCTCAGCTGTGCAGCACAAAGCAGCTAAGGTTGAAAAAGCAGGAAATAAAGGACAGCCAAGAGCCTGGGCGGGTGGCTGGGCCAAACAGAGCAGTAGACACTGAACTGGTTCAGTGTCTGCTGCTCTTCAGAGCCACCAATTCTATAGCACCCCACCCCTGGTTGCAAACCATTATAATCAGAGAATAGTTCCAACTCATGATCATTGTCATTGTCAGTCATTCAGTCATATCTTACCCTAGGTCACTCTATGGATCAGCACTCTCCATGCCCCTCTGTCTCACACTGCCTCCTTCAAGTCTGTCATGGTTATCCTGATGTCATCCTTTATAGTGTCCAGCAGCTGGTACTAGGGTAACCCCTTCTTTTTCCATTGATCACTCCCAATAAGATTGACTTTTTGAATGAGTCACTCTCATAACATGACTAAAGTATGACAGCCTCTGTTTGGCAATCTTGGTTTCAAGTGATATTTTTGATGAGGTTCTATCTAAGACTTCATTTGTTATTTTTGCAGTCCGTGGGATGTGCAGCAGTCACCTCCAGCACCATAGTTCAAAGGTATCCACCCTTATCCATTTTCTTTTTCAGAGTCCAAGTTCTACAAAGTAGCTATTGGAGAAATTATTGAATTAACTAATTTGCATTTGATTGTGAGGCTGATGTCTTTACTTTTCTAGATGTTATTTATGCCAGACATTGCAGATCTTCCAAGAATTATGTGCCTCCTGATCTTATGGTTGCAGTCACCACTTTGGTCAATTTTG
Organism: Bungarus multicinctus; assembly: GCA_023653725.1. NCBI lineage: Eukaryota > Metazoa > Chordata > Lepidosauria > Squamata > Elapidae > Bungarus > Bungarus multicinctus. The sequence continues at coordinate 81,849,595 of CM042838.1, forward strand.
GAACCCAGGAAGATGAATTCCTTTACTGTTTCAATGGTCTCATTGTCAATCTGCACTCTGACATGTGTTTTCTATGGTTGTCACAATCTTTATTTTCTTAATGTTAAAGTTGCAGTCCTTTTGTTTTTCATTTTCATCTTTGAACTGATAGGATTAGCTACTCCAGATCCTCCTTGCTTTCCACAAGCAATGTTGTATCATCTGCATCTCGGATATTGTTGATATTCCTATCACTGACTTTAATCCCAATGGCAGATCCCTCCAAATATGCATTTCTCATAACTATTTCTGTGTACATATTGAATAGTATAGGTGACAGGATGTCAAGTACCTTTTTCAATTGTGGACCAATTTTTGTCTCCATATTCTGTTCTCAAAGTGCCTGCCTAAACAGAATACAATGACTGAATGAGCTGGATGTGGTGTGGTGATATTCCCAATTCTTTGAGGCAGTTCCAGAGCTTGTCATGGTCAACACAGTCAAAGGCTTTTGTGTAGCCAATAAAGCACATGTAGAGGTCTTTTTGGTTTGATTTTTGCAACATCCAATGTACATTGGAAATATGAACACACATTCCTTTTCCTTTCTGAAATCCTTCTTGTACATCAGGCAGTTCTCTGTTGGTGATGTCTGCTACTTAATTATGAAGATACTAAGGAGCTCAGTGGCTCATAGGATTAGGGCACTGAGTTGACAATTTGCAAACCCACATTTAAAGCCTGAGTCCTGCTGTGTGACAAGTGCCTGTTAGTTGCCTCAGGCCCTGCCAACCTAGCAGTTTGAAAGCGTGCAAACACAAGTAGATAAATAGGTATCACTTCAGTGGACTCCTTAATGGAGACATGAAAGGAGTCCCCAACTGGATGTCCCTCAGGCAACAGCAATGTTACTGGTTAATTCTTTAATCACGAAAGTGCTTTGATGCTTCCAACATGGAAGTGTAGTATAGTATGAAGATACTTCATAATTGAAACATGGGAATATAAGAGTATCCAGAACAAGATTGCAGGAAAATAATGGTAAGATATAGTTCTGGAATGGGACTTCCCAGGATCTTTGGGCTATCGGAGGAAAATTCAGTTTGTAATATCACCCCTAGATAAGTCCTAAGAGACCATGTAATTTTATTATAAAAAAAGTTGAATTTGAGTAGCAATTTTGGTCAATGTTCTGACCAAGGCTTCCCAAGATCATAATTAAGCACATGCTTAGTTAAAACAAATCTTGTTTTATTTCAACGGTGGGAATTATTTTCATTCCCGCTGGTAATGAGTCCCAAACAGTCCCTTAGAGATAAGAACCTACCTTTCTGTCCTTTGAATTGCCAAGAGCTAGAGTGACAAATGAATTATAAAAAACCAACCGAAGTACAAAGTCCACACAGATCTTCAAGGATTAATCTGAACAGAACAAATGTCTTTGCTTCCTGCAAAGATTTTGTCACCTTTGCCTGTCCTTTATACCTTATGGGAGGGGCAATCACCTTCCAGCTTTACTCCTGATTCGCCCCTTTTGTTTCAGCTGCTATCACCTTCTAGCAGCTCTGTGCACATGTGCACTGAGAACAGGATCCCCTGGATCCTCTGCCTCACTGCTGCCAAGCTCCAGAGGCGGCACCCCACTCCCAGATGGTCCTGGCCCCATCTCTGCATCGGACGCAGGACCCTCGTCCTAATCCCCTCCAGACTCCTGGACTGGTCCCCGTTCTTCCTCACTGTCCAATTCCACTGCCTTCTGCACAGGCTGCCAGTGAACCACAACAGTCACTTATGTATGTGTGATGTGTCCAGACATGAAATAAATAACATTTCTGCAAGGTAATTCCTGGGTATTATGCATCACTTCTTTTGAAGATATCAGATTAAGAAAAAGCTATTGTACAAGCATAAATTTTCAAAACCAGCTTCAAGAGATAATCAGAAAAGATGTTCAGAGCATTGTATTTTCCAATACTGCAATGAACAAATAACCTCTTTTCTCACAAAAATACTGAAACACAATATTTATTTTAACTTTTCACACCCAGCTGTCATCAAAGCCTTTAATAAAATATTATAGGATAGAAACAGAAAATTCAGGATATCCCATTTTTGCTACTTATCTTCTCAAATTCTCACCTTCAGAACTACGTCTGAACATTGAAGACCTCTGCAAATGCAGTATATCATGATGATGGTAGACAAGAAAATTCAGGAGTTAGGATGTAAATCTGCTAAGTGAAAGCCTAAAACTGAAATTCAAATACTGATATTGAATGCTTTTCTTGTGAAGAGCCCTGTTTGGGGGATATGATAACAAGTGAACCAAAGATTTGATACAGCTAGTATCTATCAACTATCTATCAACTAGGGGATGCAGTGGCTCAGTGGCTACGAAGCTGAGCTTGTCGATTCCATGTTCTGTGCTCCGTGTTCCAGAACAGCGTTCCATGGACCTTCTGCATTTAGTCATGCCAGTCACATGACCACAGAGATGTCTTTGGACAGTGCTGGCTCTTCTGCTTTGTAACAGAGATAAGCACTGCCCCCTAGAGCCAGAAATAACTAGCACGTATGTGCGAGGGGAGCCTTTACCTTTATCTATCAATTATCTGTATTTATCTGTCTATATCTGTATTTATGTGTCTATAGCTAGTTAGAAATACTTATGCAATATAACTGATACATAGCTAGCTAGTTAGCTATCATCTACCGTGTTTCTCCAACAATACGGCCTCCACCAATAGGAAGACCCAGCATGTTTTCTAGGCATGAAATGAAAATAAGCCCCTCCCCCCAAATTTAGGCCTAGTTTAAAACATACTGGGGGGGGAGGGCGGGGGTTAAAACATGCTGGGGGGGAGGGCGGGGGTTAAAACATGCTGGGGGAGAGTACGGTGGGGGGGAAACTTGCCTTTAACAGTGCCCTGCATGGCACTGCCACTGTTCTCAGCGCCAGCAGGAAGTGTAGAAGCATTTCTGCTGCTTCTCGGGCAGGGGAGCTGCCTCCATGGCTTCCACAGTTCCTGCCAACACGAGAACAGCAGCAGTGCCGGTGGGAACGTGGAAGCATTTCTGCTGCTGCTCGGGTGTGTGCGGGAGGCTTCCACGTTCCTGCCGGCACAAGAACAGCAGCAGCTGTTCTCGTGCCAGCGCCGGGGGGAACTGTGGAGGTAAGCGAAAGAAAAGCAAGAGCGGCAGAGGAAGCAGCAGTGGCAGGTGCCGAAGGTCTTGCAATTTAAAATGCCCTGCCAAATCCGACATCCACACCGCTGCCGCCCACCCGCTGATGGGGGGGAGAGAATTTAATTCACCCCCGAAAAGACGGCCTAGCCATTTTTTCGAGGCTCAAAAAAAAATAAGGCCCTGCCTTATTTTGTAAGAAACACGGTATGTAATCACCTGTATTGCATAAGTACAATGCAATACAGATAATCCCCCAAAGGTTGAGGCATGAAGTAATTACTTTTCATTAATAACTGAAAATTGCTTGGATTAAACAAATGAATTAAGCCAAAGCCCCATTCAGTCCTACTGTTCTGTTCAGGTGTTTGTAGGAAGTTCATAAGCAAGACTTATGTTTGTGCAGGCTTCTCAAACTTCAGAAATAAGTTCTGAGAGGCATCCTTCCCTAATCTTGGAAATAATGTAGCTGCTATGACTAAGAACCAAGAACGTTATTCTAGTTGGGTTTATCTAATATGTATTTAAGCTAAGAAATTTGGTGAGTATCACTACATCATGCAATAATGTGGTCCATATTTTCACTGAACGTTGCATAAAGCCAAAATTATGCTGCTGATATCCTGGTGGTCAATATTATGAAAAGTGGCTAAAATATACAGCAGAAAGATAAAAGCCACATCTATTAAATTTTTACACCAGAAGTACTAGCTGAAAATGATGGAATACTGGCAGCATAGGATCAAATGTAAAATATGATGCTACAAAGTAATTTTTATTTAACATCTTTAAAATATTTAATAGCAGAGGTCAAGTAGGGTGCAAAAGTAACTTAGCAGTTCTCCATGTTGCTTAGTAACCAGGTAAGAGGAAAGAATTGTGCATCCTATTGTTATTTTAAATGAGCCTCCCCTATTAAATGTTTTGGGAATTCCAGGTAAAGATACAGTAGTAGAAAATTTACTTCATTGCTTTGGTTTTGTGTGGTTTTGTGTGTTTTTTATTTCTAAAGCCATGTGAAAATTAAGTAATTTTTTGCCAAGTTATTTGTATTCAATAATTACTTAATTAAGAAAATAAGCTAGCATCTAACTCTGTGCTCCTGTTCTTCAGGACAGATCTGAACTTCTTTAAAAATGAAATTTTCAAGAGATACGCTGTTGCTGCTTTTCTGAAATTCTCCTAAATGTAAACTCAGCACGTACCTACAGAATTATTCATGTGGCTGCCAGAAATTGAACTAAAGAGAGTTGTTATTTATAGTATTTCAGTTATATAGACTCTATGAATAAACATGGACAGTTAGATTAGCCAGGATTTTTGATGGTAAAAATGTAGATAATATAATATATGCTGTGAACTTAATGGTATTTTTCCAAATTTACTTTAAATTTACTGAAGTAATAAAAACCTTTCTTTGACTGAATTGTATCTTGTTCCTTCCATTCAAGCAGCAATCACTGAAAGATCAAAAAAAGTATTTTTTGGCCCATGGTGTCTGGTAATTCTGTCTCCTGCTAATATACATATACAAATGCTATGCAAGAAGATCAGTTTCCAAAATGTAAAAGTGTTGCTTTTACTCTTATGGATAATGATGTATCCATGACAGTTCCAGCATTTTTCTTCAGACAGTACCTATTTACTCAGCTAAATTTTAATTCAGCATTTTTATTCTTGTTTGCATTGGTGCTATAAATGTATAATAACATTCTTTGTCAAAACAAAAGCTTACAGAATAGGTTTGGAATATATTAAAAATGTAACTGGAGAGAAATATGTTATAAAAAACTGATTAGATCTTTTCTTAGATAATATTATTATTTGCTAAATTTATTTGCCACCTAACCAGAAATGGGTCTATTCTAGGCAGCTTTCAACAATAAAAAAGGAAACATAAAAGAGTATAAAAAGACTAGAAGTAAAATAATAGAATAGAAGAAACAAGGAAAGAAACAATGGGAATACATCAATGCTATAACAAAAAAAAAAAAAAAGACTGTAGAGAATAGAGAACAAGCAAAAGAGGAGGGAGAGTCTGCCAGGATTCTAGCAGCCACATCTGGCACGGAACTCCCCAATTTAGCCCCCAGGGTCACCAGCAGAGAAAGGTCTTCAGGCTCTGGTGGAAGGATAGGAGGATGGGGGCAGATCATACCCTAGAAGATAAGATGTTCCAAAGGGCAGATGCTGCTGGGCATAAAGATTAGAACCAGCTGCTAAAAATAGCAAGTATAAATTCAGTAGGCATATACTCTGTGTCCTATAGTATAATTAATATGCAGCCTTGGCATAATGATTATGAATAACCTGAACTAAAGAAGCTTCTTCGATAAGAAGTGAAACATCTTCAAAGAAAAACAAAGCCCCAACAACCATGATCTGGATGGCTGAGAATCTTCATAAACATTTAGCCTTGGCATAACCTTACTTATTACAGCAACATAAATAATAATAATTGAATGCATTTATTATGTAAATGATTGAAAATCATAAGAAGCTCTTATTAAACATTGGCTATTTCCTGAAAACTTTTATCAACTTAAGTTCTTCACTTTCTTGTTGTCTTAGTTTAAATTGCTTTACTCCCTGGTGTGACTGGGCTTAGAAAGATAATATTTTTACATTTTTTATTGTGTTTCTGTGGCTAGCAGGCAAACCAGTTGGATTCTTTTTCTCTCTTCAAACAGTTTCATCTTTTCAAACAGTTTCGATCTGACTCTATTGAGCTCAACCCTGCGTCATTCAGGGGAAAAAAATAATTCATACAGCTATGATGTCAATGTGGCACTGACAAATCTTATTTTTCCTGTCGCATAAAGGATGAAAGCAGATAGCATCTAGACAATTTTTAACTCTGTATTATGGATGCATTTTTACCTTTAACATATAGCTTTTGAACATTACATTTAAAAATCCTTTTTCTTTCAGATAATATTATGCACTATGCAGTATTTGGGACAATAAATCAATAACAGCAAAAAAAAAAAGATTTAAAACAAACACAAACCTAAGTGTAAGTTTGAATTAGAAAAATAAGGTTACAAAACTTACACAGCAATAGTTCAAGTTTAACATATTATTAAATTACTAAATTTCACTTTAATGTATATTGTTTGAGTAAAGATCTAACCTATCTCAAAACAAACAACAATCAACAACTTAGCCATGAGCTAAACTAATAAAGGAGGCAAGTATTCCAATGAGTTTCCTTTTTTATTTATAATTAAATGCATAAAACATCTACTAGCAAAAAATAGTAATACCTAAATTACTAATCAACTTGTTAATATATTTAAATTGATATTCTTATAATATTAAGTTTAGAAAGTCTTTAATTGAATGAAAAGTGATTTATGCTAAGTGTTCTCTCTCAGAAAAGCCCTAAGGCCCTCTTTAACAGAAATAATATAGGTGAAGGGGATAATTTTTAAAGTGAGAAATGCAGAACAAATTGTACAAAATTATAATATTAAGGATCTGCAGGTTGGTCTACTTGGAAGTAAACTTCATATACTCAATAAGATTTATTTATTGATTGACATGCACAAAGTAGTTCAGGGGGATACAGTAACATCAGAAATACCATTTAAAAAAGTCAATTTCTTTAAAAAAAATATTTTGATAAAAATAACTTTCAAACTATCTACCTTCCACTCTTCCCTGTGTATGCTAGTAGAAAAAGAATTAAAAATAAAATAACAATTTACAATCCAGATAGGAATTCAAAATCCCATCTCCAGGATTCTGTACTGTAGATGGAAAAAAAGATGTCATAAGTAGAAACTATTTGAGGCATAAAGGATTAATTTTGAAGCAGAAGACATAAGGATTTTCTTAATTTATAGCAGTGTTTTTCAATCTCAATAACTTTAAGATGTGTGGATTTCAACTTCCAGAAAGCATGACTGTTTACAAATGCTGGGATTTTAAGTCCACACATTTCAAAGTTGCTGAGGCTGAGATTTCCAAGGGAACTTAAATCTAATGACATTGAAGTTCAGATATTGCAGTGGATTTTTAGTTTGCCAACACTTCTTTCTCTAATCAAAATTTCAAAAACGGAAGTTGATGATTATTTTTTCCATGCTTCATTATTATTTCTCATTTTACAAATCTTCCTCATCAAAAGTGACAACTGTTTTAAGAAACAGTTGTTGTTTTTTAAGTAAAAGGATTTGGTCAACCAGATGGATCCAGAGGAGAAAACACTACTTGCCTGGGACTTTGGCTTTTTTTCTGCTTAACAACCTGTGCAGCCCTGGAATTACAATAGCAACTGGGAATACTATGATTATCATTGCTAAGAGATGTGGTCATTTGAAGTCACACTTTATAACCACATCACTTAGAATTGTAAATTCCAGTTCTTATTGCCATTGTGACCCAAGGGCTACATGTAAATGCTGGAATGTAATTGTGGATGCAGATATGTAGAGAAGGAATAACAAAGGATTTGTATTCTATCTCTATAATGGGTGACAATGTGCCCATGGACATCAAACTTGGAGCTCTGATTTAATTATAAGATGGTTTGACTCTCCTTTATGGACTCCTTAGCCTAACGGATATTAATAAACTAGTATTCAGAAAGTTCAAATAAATGCACAAACACTATAAAAGCTTGAGCTGCAAAAATTGCAATAATACTCTGATTTAAGAATAACTATAAAAAAGCAACTCTTTGAAAAGTATTATAATAAATCCAGTAAACAAATAGGTTTTCATGGTCAAAGATCTAGGTTTTTGTGCACACTGAGGAATTGTTTGGAAATATATCCAGAGTGGAAGGATTGTTTCCGACAAGTTTATTGTGTACTATATTCTTGATACTTTTATCAAGGTGACAATTATGCTAATGAGAGCCTCTAATCTCCCAATAATTCAGGCCAAATAAAAATAGAAACAATGAATCACCTTTCATTGGTAGAAAACTGAATCTACTTTAAAATTGGAGTCACAGCTTCATAGCTTGCTTCATGCAGGCAGCTCATAAAATTGATCAAACTCTTTTCTTCTGTTTGCGGCTTCTTGTTTGTCAGGATAAAATTTGGGATCCAGTTAAAATGTCATTAGAATTGAAATGGAAGCGAAGAAGAAGGAAAATCGAAGGAGAATTATGGCTAGGGTTAAAAGATTTAGATTTTTATCAATAGAAAGTGAGGAAAATGACAGAATCATTACCATAAGAAGCCTAGCAGATGCAGTCATTTTGAACATATCTATTTCAAACAAACTATAAATCTACAGAGACTCAAACAAATAGTTTGGACATCTGCAGAATTATTTAACAGGAGAGACAGTGACAACTTCCATGCATGGCATAATAGAAAAATGATGACTGCTATTACGCATATAGGCTAAACATGTCACAGCAGCATAGTGGTTAGAGTTACAGTAATACAGAATGCAGTATTGCAGACTACTTCTGCTGACTGCCGACTGACTGTAATTTGGTAGATCGGATCTCACCAGGCTCACCATCCTTCCGAGGTTGGTAAAATGAGGAGCCAAACTGTTGGGGGCAATAGGCTGTATCTGTAAACAGCTTAGAGAAGTCTGTAAAAGCACTGTGAAGCGGTATATGTCTAAGTGCTTGTCAAGTCCAAAATTGACATAAGTATAGTCATTTTAGTTTGTCTTAGTATATATTCTTTTTCTTATTCTCTCTATGGCAGTAATGCGGGGAAGGGTTTCGGGCTTGACACATTCTTAAGGGGGAAGGAGTGGACATAAAGAGACTGTTATGACTAGGTGATCTTCTTTCCTGCGGGAAACGAGCTGTCTGGGCTTTGGGCCTTTGGAGGTAGAGATTTATGACATCAAGCAATGTTGAATTACTTCTATTGGAGAATGTGACCTTGGGGAGTTGTTTCTAACTTCTAATATTGTGGGTTGGGTCAGATCCAGAATTACCATGGACTTTGCCAATTTGATGCTTTCTAATAAAAGAAATCTTTTTGAAGATGGACTTGGTAATTTTTCTTTTAAAATGGATTTCATTACTTGAAACCTGACAGTGCTTTTGTTATGTCAACTGCCACCTCAGCACATGCAAAAGTAGACTGGCTGCCATTTTTTCTTACTTACTTTGGGTGGGTAGAAGATACCAGCCACATCATACAGCCATGTGAATCTTCACATTCGTCTTGTAATTCTTTTCTTTTGAGGAAGAAATCAGTGAAGTCCTTATCTAGTTTTGTGATTAGTGCTATCTTTGTACTATGAGTGAGTAAGCTGCAGTTTTAGGGCCATGTGTGACCCTTGAGATTCATTTTGAATGCTTTTCATGCACCCACTACATGATTGCTGAAAACTGATGGCACAGTTTACTGTCATTTTGAGGTAGAAAGCCTGGAAAACTCTAGTGTAAGCCATAAAATAGGAACATCACGATAAATAACATTCCTTAAGTCCTGCAGATACCTAATCCCACCCTCTTTGCTCAGTCCCACTAAACATGTTCATAGTCACTAAAAAGTTGGTTGTTCCTGCTCTAAACTTTAAATACTCTGGCCCCTCATGATTTAAAAAACTTCAGTCTCATCTGTATGCTAGGGATGTGGGTTTTATTTCACAGTTTTGCTGCTCAATCCTTTAAACATAGCAAAAAAGAAGAGCATATGGAAGAGCATTTGTTGCTCTTATATTTTTTAAAAAACATAGTAATGTGTAGCTAATAGATACTCAACTTGAAGCAGAGGTTTTCTGCCTGATGGATGTGATTAGCAGAATAGAAATATATTATAGAAGGAGCCCGGCTTGCGTACTCCATATTCTCATGGTTCAATTTACAATTTATCTGGATACTGACAATGCAAAGAGCAGAATTCTATTACCTCATCTGATTAAACTGTTTTAATCAACTGTTGATATGTTATACAAGCAATAGCACAACATTTAGGCACTTTCAGAGGTTGTTTGGTTCCAAATAGATAGAAAAATGGATACATAACATTAATCAAACTGCCTGGCATCTACGTTTTTAAAAAGGCAATATTGAATACCTCTATAGAGGCAGTGCATCTTATCCTAATCCATTCTGCATGGACAAATAATTCCTGCAAATAGAGTACTACAGAATTTTCCCTCAAGGAGAGCTAGTAGCATAACAATGAACTGTATCAATGTAAATGACTTCTATTGTGTAGGAACTATCAGATTAGAGAGATTGCTTGCAGCTGGAACATTTTCTTAGTTTTTCCCAAGACTAAGATAATTAGAAGCAACAAACTAAACAAGCATCTCATTTTACTTTTGTAAAATACAAAAGGCACTAAAAATCAAAAGAACAACTATTAAGGCTAAAGTTGGCCAATCCAGGAATGGGTGTAATTAGTGAAAAATATAAAGTTGTAGAAAGATCTTCCTGGCCACAGGTGCCACCTTTTCATTGACTAAATAGCCATTTCCAAAATGAAATTCTTTCAAAATAAATGTGAGCTGTTTGTAGTTGATGGCCTCTTCACCAATTTAGCTGTGGTGTTTTGCACTGGTTGTAACCTCTCACCAATGTTAAGGGTAATGCTCCATAGGATACATTGGAATATTCCAACCTTGAACTAGGGCCTAACATACTCTAGTCAAGGTATTCTGGTCCAGGAAAGTTTGCAGTTGGTTAAAAAAAAAGTCAGACATGACAAAAGGCTATCCTAGCTACAGAAACTGTTTGAGTATTCAGTGGACTTGTTCCATGAAAGGGAGTGCATCCTACCCCAGGGCAATCTCTCTAATTCCCAAGCGGGAAAACCATATTGCCATAGTGCCACCATTTTGTTAGGGGTTTACCACAGTTTATCATTAGTCATCCAGTTAACTCTGCATTCATGCCTGCTTGCAAAAGCTCTCCTAGTATATTAAGAGATACAGACTTTACCTTAATTTGGGAAGCAAAGTTATTTGTTTCAAAGACTGGAACAAAAAATGCATAGTAGAAGGGTCATGTCAGACAAAGAACATGTGAGATCATTTCAGCTAATCTTAGCACTACTTTTTCTGATCCTGAAATCAGTCAGCCCCTAACCTAAAGAATATCCTGGGAGGCAATTAAAAAAAACCCACTATATTAGCCAATGGATGGAGTGGCTGCTGTAAAAGAACACCGCAGTTGTGACTCACACAACAGAATTAGTAATTCTTAACTTTGCACAACTATATTTCCTCTGCATTTGTTTCAGTCTGAGGATGATCACCATGCTCATTTCCTTTTCTTATATTATTATTTTAATGGGAATGGAGGAGAAGAAAAGGGAAAAAAGAGTTTTTAATCTCTAAGTCATGTCCTTGGTTTATAGCTTATTGACAACAAATACATAATAATTTGATTTATGCCCTCATGATCTTGCCATGTTTGCTTCTAGAAGTTTACAATATCAAATAGCATGAAAGATAATCATTTAACATGACTAGCAGTATCTTATAAAATAATAGAAATTAAATTGTTGCAAGAAACAATATCTAAAAGAGCCATCATACATAATACAAAGTTTTATGATTTAAGAATGTTTATTTTATTGAAAAAATAGTTTTTCATCTTTTCCTTAAAGTCAGCCAAAGGTTAGAGTTTGCATCTGCATCTAGAGGAATACAGATTGTCCAAATGATGAAAACAGCATACTTCATTGTGCCACAAGTTCTACCCCTTCCATGCATAATGAAATGTCATAATTTATATCAAAAAGGAGGGAGGGATGGTGCTTATGATGGCATATGCTGCTTTTGATATAAGTTCCCTCTCAACAGCAAATTCCAAGTATTTGTGCTGTCACTGAAAAAACCTTGGCTCTAGTTGTTTTTCTAGCTGAACTTTCTTTTTTAGTATCACTCATAATAATTCCATAGAGAACAATGGAGCTCCTGTTCCTTTACATAATGGGATACAGGACTCAAGCTGTAATTTATGTATTGAGCACTGTGAATCTGGTTCAAAAACTACAGTGGGAAGCCAGGACAACTGAGCAATGAGACATGCCAGACAGAAGCCCAACCACTGCATTCTGGATCTAATGCAGTTTCTGAGTTTTCTTCAAAGGCACCTAATAATTGGTTTTGAAAATAACCAGTATGTGGATCATAGATCCAGGTCAATGTTCTCCAGGAAGGGATGAAGTCAGTAAATCAAGTGCAAATGGAAGAAAGCACCCCTTGCTACCACACTTAACTTTATCACTGAAGGATAGCACAGGGTTATAAAGTACTCCAGACTGCAAATCTGTTACTTCTTGGGGAGTATGACTTCATCCAGTGCTGTTAGAATTATTGCTAACTCCCAAATCCTCAGACTTGTTTCATATATGTTTTAGTCCTTTATGTTTCATTTAGATCCAAATTTGGTCCAAAGATGGAACTGACACATTTGAAGAAGATAGAAACAAAAAAATATATAGAATTCTATATCATTCATGTAAAGATGGCATCCAGCATCATACACCTTAATGTTCATTTCCAATGGCTTCATTAAGTAGCTTGATGGTTTAATTTCCATCCCACAATTATTCATAGTTTTACTATGGTTTATTCAATCAGTCCATTTTCCGTTTTATATGGCACACTGATTTCTAAGTAGACACACAAGCCCTGGATTTGGGTAGGCTTCCTTCTGATTCAGTAGCTTTTGCAAGCCCAGATGGGCTCTATAACATACTTTTTCTTTGCACATCTGTATCTGTTGTTCCATACTGTAATATAGCCATTCCAGAACTGTACAATTTGTCCATATTTTTGAAATGAGAGGAACTATTATTTACGAGATCATAAGATCCATAGCAAAAGTGGCATATATTCTTTTTTTCCCCCATCAAATGAAGGACATTGTTATCAGGAATAGTTCAGCTCAAACTAACCTGCTTTGGCTTTGTTAACTAGATAATCCCTAATTATTAGATTGCCATTGATCATAGACATGAATATGTATTTAGTTTTTCTTTTATTTTTTTTCTCTGTAAATCACCCAGAGTCAGAGTCATAGAGGAGTCATGTGGTCTCAATATTGGATAAAATAAAGATTATTTAATTAAAAGTTTATATTTCAGCATTTTATAGTATGTATGTTGAGAATACAAAGAAACTTTGTGAATCTGTTCCTAGAAAACAAAGGCTAAAATATTAGCAGGCAGCAATCTTTTGCAACTTTTGTGACAAGAAAATGCATGTGAGCATAACTTTGTCAAGACTATTACACATCCAGAATAGTCATATTCTGTGTATATGGGTATCAATAATAAACAATTACTATACTACTACTACTTCTATACTAACAATTACTATACTACTACTACAATTACTATACTACTACTACTAAAAATGAAACATATATTCACTTTTATTACATTTAAAGAATTTACATGCCACCTACCCGGTGGTGGGATTCAAAAGTTTTTACTACCAGTTCTGTGGGCGTGGCTTGGTTGGTGTGGCAGGGGAAGAATATTTTAAAATCTCCAGTCAGAGGTGGGATTTGCCAGTTCTCCAAACTACTCAAAATTTCCGCTACCGGTTCTCCAGAACTGGTCAGAACCTGCTGAATACCACCTCTGCACCTACCTCATATAGTGATTCCAATTGGTAAAACAAGAATTATTTATTTATTTATTTCTGAGTTTTATATACCGCCCTTCTCCCGAAGGACTCAGGGCGGTGAACAGCCAACTAAAATACAAGTAAACAAAGTGTAAATTATTTAAAAAAGAATTAAACACTAGACTGTCCCAAATCTAAAAACCCCAATTAAAATCAATAAAACATCATACCCCGTCCCAAGTAATCTAAAAACCCCATTTAAAATCCCATTAGTCAGCTCAGGCCGGCCTGCTCGAATAAACAAGAAAGGAGAATATTTGTAGCTGAGGGTTGAAATGAAGGGTAAATGGTGCTCTCTGAGCTTGATTGCTTTCTTGCAGATGTTTTATTACCCAAACATTTGTTTGGGTAATGAAGTGTCTGAAAGAAAACAACCAAGCTGAAAGAGCAAGGACCCCTCAAGACCAGGGATTCAAAATTTTTTACTACCAGTTCTGTGGGCATGGCTTGGTGGGTGTGGCATGGCTTGGTGGGCATGCAGGGGAAGGATACTGTAAAACCTCCATTCTCTCCCCACTTTTGGGGGAAGGTTACTGCCGGTTCTCTGAACTACTCAAAATTTCTGCTGCCGGTTCTCCAGAACTGGTCAGAACCTGCTGAATACCACCTCTGCTCAAGACCCCTTAAGGAACAAACAAAACTAGGTTTTCCAACAGGCACTGGATCAGCCAGATTATTAGTCTCCTGACTCAATACCACATTCTAGTTCAATTCTATATAATATTCCAGGATGATTAAGAAGATCAACAAGATTAATTGATGAAAAGAAAACTGAAGCCTTGCCAATTTCTCAACAACCTTTGTCCACCTTTAAGCTCCCATCCTCTCCTACCAATGCCTACTAACCTTTTGGCTGAAGAATCTATTTGTCAAGTGGTAGAGCTCTCAGTACAAAAAACCTCCCCATCTACATGTCTGGAATTGCATTGAAAATGTAATGTGTTTTGAGCAGTGGTCGCTAACCAGTGGGCCGGAGACCACTGGTGGTCCATGAGAAAATTTTGGTGATCTGCAGAGAAATGTCACCCCAAAGCACCCCCAAAGCAATTAATCCTGGTTGCGTGGGAACATAAGGCTGCACCACCCACATGGCCCGCGGGAACACAAGGCTTGCATTGTGAACAACACGAGGTAGTGAGGGGAAGGGGGAAAGGTCAGAGGGGGGGATCTTGCTCCACTTGCCCCACATGCCTCAACTAGCCACCAGTCTGTTTCTTTCTGCTTCTTTCTTCTTCTGCCTTTAGCTGCATGCAAGGAAAGCAGCAAAAGTCTTTCTTTCTCTCCCCCAAACTCTGCCAGAAATGAGTCTTTGGGACCCTGCAAGGCATCCTGCTCCAAGAGGCTGCACTGGCAAAGACTCATTTCTGGCAGAGTTTGGGGGATAGAAAGAAAGACTTCTGCTGCTTCTGCTGCTTTCTTTGCAAGAAGCCAAAAGTCTCTCTCTCTCTCTCTCCCCCTGAGAATGGAGCTGGAGATGGTATCCAGCGACCCCCAAATAAAGAATGATTGATCGGCAGGAAAACGGGGTGGGGAATTTTCCTGCAGACATTTTTGGGAATTTTCCCAGGGTCTCTGGTCCACAGGATTTAAAATTATGAGTTTGTGGTCCCTGAGGTCCAAAAGGTTGGCGACACCTGGTTTTGAGCATAAGAAATTTGAGTAGGAATCAAGTTGTGAGGCAGGCATGCAAGTCTGTGGTTTTGCAATGTTCCATAAAGTCATACAATAATCTTTACCCAGAAACATACATCCACACCATTCCATCTTTGGGAAAGGGCCATGAGTTATGAAGCATGAGAACACAAGTGCAAAAAGCTTGAATTCCAGCTTTTGATATTTTCTTTCCATGCTTCATTGTGCGTTTTATATTTTCAGTTAGGGAACATTTTTGCAGCTGTCTTATTAACACTTAATATTTGTAAACTGAGAAGTCCTTCCAGGAAACAAAGCACTTGTGGCTCGGCAGCAGTGTTCTCAGTAACTGCTTTTGGACACTGCCAGGAATAATGTCTTAAGATGTGGGTATTGATGCTGGCATAGTAATTCACTGCTCACAATAAAATGCAACAAAAGGCTTCATTGGATGTATTTTTTGTGGTATTTAAAACTGGAATAAGTTCTTGTGACTACTAAACTCTCCTCAAAGAAATAAGAGATCCTAAGATCATGCAAGGCCTCTAAAACTCCCTAAGGGAGTTTTTTTTTTAATCCTTTTTTTTTAATCCTATCTTTTTATGTTTGTAAATAACTCAAAGTGGTGAACATGCCTAGTACTTCTTCCTCTTCATACTTCTCCCACAACAAACGCTGTTGGGTTGGGCTGAGAGTGTGACCGACCTAAAGTCACCTAGCCAGCTTTCATTACTAAGGCAGGACTAGAACTCACAATTTCTTGATTTCTAGCCTAGTGCTTTAATCACTAGACCAAACTGGTCCTCAAACCTTTATTAGGTACGTTTTTTTTAATTTTGACCAGAAATAAATAATAAACAACTTAACTTGTATTTGGATGGCAATTATAAATTCTAATTATCAACAGTACTTCGAACTGCATAGCTAAACAGTGGAACTAAACTGTATTGAAGAATCAGACAGATTGAGATTGAGATAAGTGTGAATATAAATCCAATTAAGAAAGGATGCAACCAAAGGTTTAAAAAAACATGAAAACAGGCTTTAAAACATTCTTCTTTGACACATACCTATTAACTAACCTCAAGATAAGTGGAAGCAGCACCAGATATCTGGGCTGAAAATAACCCTGAAAATTGCTAGGTGACAGCAAAATAATACTTCAGCTGCTATCTAATGTTTCTGTGGATTTTTGCAACCTACAAATACATTATTTTGAAAATGTACATGTTCAAAGAAGGATCCCAAAACCTGTCTAATCCATTATAGTATGTGGGATGAGTAGATGTCATTGAAGACAGCTGATCCCATATATTGCACAGCTCAAGTGCCAAATAGGGCTTTATAGGTGACAACAAGCACTTTGAATTGCCTGTGGGGATTTATTTAGAGCCATTGCTGCTTACAAAGTAGTAGTATTAGTCAAAAGATGACAATGGCATGAGTGACAGGAAGCAATCTGTCAATCTAGGAACAGGTGTAATTAATACAGAACATAAAATTGTAGAAAGATCTTCCTGATCTCAGCTGCCACCTTTTTATTGAAGAGGACCCCTGAATCTGGCAGAATTTCCAAATTGTCCTCTAGGTTTAAATGGGGAAGATTTCAAAAAATGTAATTGTCTTGTTTTGGAAGCTAGTCGCAGCCCACAAAATCCACAGGTATTTAGCCTTGGTAAAGTTGAGCTAAAGCTTATACCTTTACATTCAAATTCTCCCAGCCTTCAAGCACTGAGACAAGACCTTCAAACACTAAGACAAGACAGCCATGCCTTCACTTGCTTGCCTAGTACCAATTCTACACAACTGTAGAAGCAGAATAGGTTTGCCACCGCCTTTGCTGTCCAGATCCTCCATAGTAACCACTTTGGTATTTCTAATGATGGTAATTTGTAGATTGTTTCACTGCTCTAATAGGCTATTTAGATTAAAAGGGTCTTCTTCAATCATTTACTTTAATATTGGAGAATATATGTAGTACAGGATTGAGTTGCAGTAGAGTTCTTGGTGTTTTCTGAGCATGCTTTTCTTTCTGCAGTTCTTTTATCACTAAGCTAGGTAACATCATCAGTTCAGTAAGGAGTGCAGTTCCTTTTATATGTGGTGAGTTATTTTACTAGACTTGATTGGAGTATTTTTCTTTTATTGCTTTTGGAAATGTATTCAAGACAAATAAAAAAATGGGAATATTTCATGATACTACTTATTTGCAGAGACTTTGCTCTTTTGGATTCAGGGAGATTAAAACTCTTGCTCATATATAATACGGTGCCCTTTCTATGAAATCCAAAGTCATGCTCTGATCTTCCCTATGATCATCACAAAATTTGCAGACAGATAGGTAGCTGCTTCTGGGTAAGAGAGGGAGCAAAAGGACCTGCAGGTGCCCAGGGAGGCACAGAAGAAGCATGGCAGAGCTTGAAATGGTGGCAGCTAGTTGGGAAGAGGAGAAGGGAGGATGTACCAATGGAAGGGGAGTGCAGCAAAGGTGTGTGGGTGGCTGGCATGATGTTACTACAGAACAGCTGGGGGAGAGTGGATGGTTGAGGAAGACTTATCTGAGCAGTTTGTGACCTTCCCTGCTTGCTTCTCCATTGATTTTGCTTGTAGGAAGTAGTCACAAACCATGATCATGTTACTGTGGGGATCCAGGGACCGCCAAAACTTCAAGGACCAATCATAGCCACCACTATTTTAGCACCATCCTAACTTTGAAAAGTTGCTGAATAAAATGAAATGAAATGTTGCTAAATGAGGACTACCTGTAGCAAAATATCATGCTAAACATCTGAAGTGTCTGTCCTAGCAAAATATTTTCTTTATAGATTTGAGGGTGCCTTATAGTAATTTAAACATTGTCATAAATTGAATCTGTGCACTAAATTGAATAAATAAAATTCCCAAATCTTCCCTTCAGCATAAGAACCAAATTAAAAATCTCTAGTTCTGTATATAGGTAAAAGTATGGGATCAAGTATACATAAAAAGACTTATGCAAGGAATATGACTTCACTGAGTGATGAAAGTAAAATCTGCCATCAAATATATGCTGTTGATTTTTCAGCTTTGCTCCTCCTATCTCCATAGCATCTGTAGTCACTATTTCATCCAAACAAGGAAATGATAATTATGAGCATTAGAAAAAGGCAAGATTTTCCATTTCCAAGTATGGCTGAATAATTTGGATTTCCCTGAAGCTGATAAGCTTTATTTCCCTCTTTAAAGATGATTAGATTTCTTAATAATCTGAGCTCTGATTGTCTGAACATAGTCCAAAGAACCAGATCTAGCTCCTTAAAGTGATGGGTAGAAGATCTCCTTTTCCTCCTCATAAAGCATTTCTGTAGAATATGTAGTATGGTCTGCAAATCCAATAACTCTCCATCTACACTATGTGCATTCTATTATAATAAGCAATTCCAAGTCTTAAAAAATGTCTTCCATCTAAGAACATAATAGTTGAACAAAACTGATATGCTGTTATTGGTGAGTCAACCAACAGAGTTATTTGTTTTGTCAAAGTCTATAAATATGTGCCCTTGGGATCTGGTTTAAATTTAATACTGAGTTGTTACTAATGCATTCAAAAATTAAATTATAAAACATTTGTGATGGTGTCATCTATCTGAAAGGAAACTCTTGTCATTGTCTCCACTTTGTAATTCCCTTGGTACTTAGTTCATAACTGAAGCATCATTTCACTCAGTCACTCTCACACACACATATACACACTATGGATAGAGCAATTTACATTTTCCCCCCTGGATGCTTCTCTTGTAAATTTGCATCTTTTTTGTCTCAATCATTGCTCTATATTATCAAAATATATTGCTTTACATTGAGAAAAAGGAAAAGGTAATCTAGTCATATATTATATTTTGGCATTATTGGTCAAAACTTTTAAATCCTTGCCAAATAAAACACTGATTAAAACTGAAGATTTCACTAGATAATCAATATATCAAGGAAGGTATTTTTTTTTTATTTAAATATAAAACCAGATCCATTTTAATCATCTCTGTGGGGGAAAAATGGCCACAAACAGCATAATCATTTCTCAAGACATATTCTTGTGGCATCAAATAAATATTTCCCTGTCTTAAAACAAATGATCCTTTGACTTCTCATAGATGAATACAGCCACCACCAACCCTTCTATCCCAGATGGGGAATTATGCACAAGTGGACATGCAGTGATCACATATTTAGGATATGCAACATAACATGAAATATTAAATAAGTAGAAGAGTGTATTATGATGATGTTAGCATGGGCTGATGATGTTATCTAGTCAGGTAATGAAATGTCTGCAAGCAAACAATCATGCTCAGAGAACACCTACAATTCCACTTTTAAACCAGTCCCCACATTTCAATCTAAACAATTGAGGGGCACTAATTACAATTTTCAGCTAGAACTCTACCTCTATAAATCAGATGAGCCAATATAAACTTAGATCACAATGCAACCTAGATAGAGATCCTGCTAAACCACAATTCCCATCATCAATTTCTAGAATTGATATGAGATGCCGGAGGAATTATGGCAGTAGTAATGTCTTTTTGTCTTCTAAAACATTTGTCTCCATTCTTATTTCACCGCACTGCATACAGGTAAATAAGTTGGAGGATATTTGAGCAGAATTGGTGGGATAGGAACATGGTTTTCTTTCTTTATGCCAGACATAGATTCAAGTTTGGAACAAGATTTGGGGAGGGGGCTACAGGGTCACCTGTGTCTGAAACAAAGTTTTAAATTCCTTTCTAAATCAGGATTGAATCAACTTTCATCTCTACTACCTTTTTTTGTGGGGGGGGGAGGTCAAGTAAATATATATTAAGTTCAACCTTAGAATCAAGTCCAAATTAATATTTTGATGTTGTTTCTACTTCTGGCTTCAGCTATGAACCACATTGTCCAATTATTTTTTAAAGATTAACAGTGCTGTTGTGCCGTAGACTTTCACAAATTGGATTGTCCTCCTGGGGATTTAGTATGTAAATGCACTTATTACATATCATTTATGTGACTTAATCTCATTTAAGATTAAGTGTAAATTCTAGAATTAATCTCTTAAGAGGAAAGACTGATAAAAAAAAGAGGAGTGCAAACATTAATTGTCCAGAATAACAATGTATTTGGCTACTGATAATGTAGTTTATTAATGTTATTGGAATTGGGAACAATAGTTCTAAATTGTTAATCTGTAGTTTTACTGATATTGTAGCAAAATGTATTAATTAATATTCCTATAACAATAATCTTTAAGCCTATTTTGGAAATGAGGATTCATACTTTTTTTTCCTGGGGTTGATGGAGATGTGGATGAAAACTCCAATGAATGGTGAGGTTTGCATGTCAATCTCTGACAGCTAATAAACATCATATGCAGTAACATTGCAATGTAATATTCCACTGTTTGCTAAATTCTATCAAAATAAGATGTCAGCCTCATTAGAGCAAATGTCATATATGGAAGAACAGCATTTGCAATGCAGTCACACAGCTCAAATCAGTAGATAATGTTAGGGGTGGAAAAGGTAAAATAACAACTTTGCATTAGAATATGGATGGGCCCTGAAATTGTTTTAGTAGCATTTACATATAAATATAAATACTAGTAACATATAATTAGCTAAATATGGATCCGTAGGGCTGGTCTTTAAATAAGGATTTATTTTTTATGCAAATGTTTATTGTTGGACTGGAGGGGAGGAGAATATGTTTTCTAATTGCATACCTGATTATTTTAATGCATTGTATAATATATAATACTGAATCACTTTCAAGATATGGTAATAGGCACCTTGATGAGTCTGAACAATTTGATTATCTTTGCCTTTTGATGATTCAGAACTGGGTTCTTTTATTTTTTTTTGTAATCCCTAAGGTCTTCTGTTCCAAATAAAATAGGAGCTATGTCCTCCACAAGGAAACAGACTTACTTGCATAATGGGATTTCCTTTTTCTGACTTTCCAAATTTTCTTGGAAGGATTCTCCAACCTCCACAGCAGATTTTGGGCAGCAGAGGGGGAAAAGAAATCTATTCTCTTAGTAATCTTGTTTTGACTGGTGGGTAGAAACACTTGGATACAATTCGATTTTCCCTCATTAATGGTTAAAACAGAAGCAAGATCAGTCAAGATGAATGTTCATGAATACAATTATTCTTTATTTGATTTGGCACTGATGAGTTTCCAAGATAAGGTTACAGTGATTTAAATACCTCTAATCCAGAAGAATCTAGCAACATATCATTATTAAATATATGTTTAATTTTCAAATAAAAATGAGCAGTATAAATTTATCCAACATTATTAACCTTTGGAGTATTCAGAAACAGAATACATTTTCTTGTGGTTATTTTAAATAGAGAGCATCCAGTGGAATAAAATCCAATGATAGTTTCCTGAGCCACAGAAAAATCAACAGAAGAAACACAGAATTCTTGCCATATTTCCTCAGCCTTATCCAGTATTGGTTTTAAGTTAATATTTTTATGACTTGCTATTGTTGAAATTTCATTCAACATCCTGTCTGTATGTGCGATCCAGTTTAATTTCATTTAGGTTGGCACACATTCAGGTTGCAGAAATTGAGCATTAAGCAAATCTGCTTACTATGTCCACCTTTGGATCTGGCTCTACTCTATATTAATTTGATTCCAGTTTTTCTTTTTAGATCCCAAAGTGATCTTCTCTCAAAGATTTTTGGTGCAAAAGCTCTTAATAAATAGTTACATTTAATTTGACTTAAGGGGGAAATTGTTAGCTACATGAGTACAGATTAATGACCAAGATATTTAATATGAATACCTTTAAATGTAATTAAAATAAATTTGAATTTATTTTGATGCTTAACATACCAAATTTAACATTTACTGCGAATCATTCACATTCTAAATGAGCAACATAGCTTCACTGATATTCAAAAGTACATACCTAGCCCAGTAGTGGGATCCTACCTGGGCCACTACCAATTCGGTGGGTGACCCATCGTGCGCACGTGCGCCCCAACACATGTATGCCCCTAACACATGTACGCACACCGCTAATGCACCAATCAGCTGAGAGGATGAAGAAACAAAAAGCAAGGAGCGATCCTCTCACCCACTCATGCACTTTTCACCTCTTTTTTCCTCTCGGCTTTTTTCCCCCTCTCAGCTGATAGGAGGCTTTTTTCCCCTCCTCTCAGCTGATTGAAGGCTTTTTTTACTACCGGTTTGGGCCAAATCGGACCGAACCTGTAGCATACTACCACTGCCCTAGCCTATATATGTCTAACATCATCAGAAGCATTTTGTGTATTCCTCATAAATATAGCAATTAACTTATAAACCATCCAAACTTAATCCTTTTCCATTTGTCATAGACTTTATCTAAAATAGCATATGTATATTATTTCACATACTAATTTTTTCTCACGCTTCAGAAGCAGATTTGATGAAGACAAAAATATTACTCCTGTTTTTTAACATTAATGGCTATGCCCAGTCCATTCACAATCTTGTTTTACAAACAGTATATGAAAAGGCAACATAGAAGATCAAAGATAAAAATACCGCCCAGAGGTGTTGAAAGTGTATTTTGGAGAAGTGGGGAGGGGGAGGAGCCCAACAGAAATTTTGAGAAAGGTTTAAATATATGCACTCCTTTTTATGTTGAGAGTCAGTTTGGTCTAGTGGTTAAGACATCATGCTAGAAACCAGGCAACCATGAGTTCTATTCTCATCTTAAGCATGAAAGCTGGATTGTGAAACTTTGGACCAGTCACTCTCTCATAGCCAAGAGTGCAAGACATGAATGGTTTGTTGATTCCAGTTGTCAATGGATTACTCAATTGATCTGAAAAAACAGTAGACCCTGGTGACTGGATTTGTTGACCTAAAGATCGGCAGTTCGAGACCCAAGTACCAGGTGCAGTCCTGTTCCTGCTTCAGTTCCTGTCAATCTAGTAGTCTGAAACAGGGGTCGCCAACCTTTTGGACCTCAGGGACCACTAAAACCATAATTTTAAATCCCAGGGACCACTAACCGGTTCTGTGGGCATGGTCTAATTTGTGGGTGTGGCTTGGTGGTTATGTAATTGGCTGGGCACGCTTGTATGTAAATATTATAAATATTTATATAAATATTGATTTTTTAATTAAAAAAAGAGCAACTTTTACCCAAAATCAGGCAAGCAGGCAGGCAGATTGAGTTGCTCACAAAATCACAGATTCATTCAGAGATCTTTCTATCGGCCACCAGCTAGCTCAGTCTGTCACAAAAAAATTGCTTGAAAGCAAACTCATAAAATTTGCTAACAAACAAACTCACAAAATTAAGTCACAACACATCATGTATGTAAACATTGAATTTTTTATTAAAAAAAGAACAATTTTTACCCAATATCAGGCAAAGCAGGCAGGCAGATTGAGTTGCTCACAGAATAATTCAGTGATCTATCTATCTGTCATCGGCTAGCTCAGTCTGTCACAAAATTTGCTTGCCGTGAGTCTGCACTGAATAATAGAACTTTCAGTCCTAACGAAGATTCAGCTGTGCTTAAAAACAAAGCTGAAGATCTAAAGATTAGCCAGAAAGCAAGAAATCCAACCATTTCATGCTTCCTAACTAATCTAAATCTCCCAACATAGCAGAACAGCTGATGGTCGGAAAAGTAGCAATTTAGCAGGCAAGTTTTCAGGTTAAGGAGTGAGTGGGCAGGGAGGGTTCCTGCGGGCCATGTGGGTGGCACAACCTTGTGTTTCTGTGCAGCCTGGATTAATTGCTTTAAGGGGGTGCTCTTGGGGTGAGATTTCTCTGCAGCCCACGGAAAATTTCTCGCGGCCCATCAGTGGTCTGTGGCCCACTGGTTGGCAACCATTGGTCTGAAAGCATGCACAGGTAAATAAACAGGTGCCACTTCAGTGAAAAGCTAACAGCATTCTGTGTACCTTGGCATATTGTCATGCTTGCAACATGACAAGTTTCTTTGGACAATGCCAGTTCCAGAGAGAAGGACCACTTCCTAGAGTCAGATACATGAGACAGGGAAAACCTTTACCTTTGCATTTTCAGGAAAATACTAGGAAGGCAAAAAAAAATAAAATAAACCCATTCTGTGTATTTATTTACAAATATAAATAAACTGATATTGCTGCCAAAATTTATCATGTAGTGAAACCTGAAGAGAAATAGGGTCAAATTCATCAAACTGTAGACCAAAAATCAACAATAAAAAGTAATTCCATGAACAAATAACAATCCTATTCTTTATTCATTTGTCATACTCTGCCTTTCAGATAAAGAAATACATCTTTGTTCTTGCACCTGGAAGTTGCATTGTATTGTTTGCTATTATGCTTATTCTCAGAAGATAATCAGAGACAAGAAGCAGCCTTACATAAATCCTTACAAGCTTTTTCATGTTTTTTCCTATTTTCCCCTGTCCTTTTATATCTCTATGTTAGACATGTCAATCATTACAGTAGCTGCAATAATACTTCTGTATCTAGGAAGTTTTCTACACTGGAAGAAACAGTGAAGGAATTATGTATCCCAATATCTCTCAGGTAGATAACCATCTTGTAGATACACAATAAGTTTATAAAATATTCTTCATATATAGGAATTTTCAAGCTGGATCTCTACCACAGCTATGTGAATCATAACATAATTGATATATGCCTGTTTTAGGTTTTCCAAAAAGAAATTTTCTAGGAACCACTGACTCAAAATCCAATGTCCCCTTTCTGTTTCACTGAAAGAAGAAATTCTATCTGGAAAAAAACCAACTGGATTTCATATTTTATTTTCCTGGGCAATATTTTTTTCTATATTACACTGATAATAAATGACCCTATAAATGCCCTCTGAAAGATACACTGCAAAAGGAGGGCAGTGTACCAAGACTCAACATAAATCTTGATATACTTAAAGATCATGGAAGGCAACACCTTGCCAGAGGTGAAAACTGGCTGCCACATATGAAGAATACTATGGAGCCCTGAAGACATTCTGTGACTAAGGTGCAGTGAAAGGGATTTCAAACAAATCACACCTAAATCAAGAGGAGTGGGAGAGAGAGAAACAGTAAGATCTATTTTACAAGATAATCATGAGTTCTAAACAGGACTGTGAGATTCAGCCAGTGTTACTACCAGTTTGGTGATTACGTTTAGCTATTGCTAAATCAACACAAAGTTTTGATACATGTATTTACCTCACTAGACTTGTTTCAATCTCGTAGCATAGTATTGCATAGTATTTTAAGTGCAGCACCAAAGGTAAAACCACTGATGCTTCTCACTATTTCTCCTTCTCTCTGTCAAATGTAGACAACACAATGATTTACCTTAGACTAAGGATCTCCAAGATAATATCCTTAAACCATCAGTGATACTACAAAGCCTTCCCTGGTGACCACCAGCCTTGTCTCATTCTACCAGTTACAATTTCTGGGTTTCAAAAATCCAGACCATTACATAACAGGAAAAAGAGAGAAAAAACTCACTTTGCTGCCAAATAATACCTGCAGATTCATAATAGGTGAGCCACCCAACTTGTTCACAACTATGTCTGTATATATTTTCCAGCAAAAAAAAGTATAAAAATAAGCTGACAATTAATAGGAGTTTAACATGGAACAAACAAACTCATTTGTTTTCCTTCAAATTGTATCACTGGCATTATTTGTAAGCTTCTCCACATGGCAGCCATTTTTCTTAAATGCCCATAGATAGTTTGAAGGCCTGTGCCCCGGATAATGCTGATTTTGAGAACAAAAACCGCACTTTTTTCCTTCAGGATATTACAACAACTAAACTATTCATAATTGATGGATGGTGTAATTTCAACAACATATAGCCGATGACAGAATTAATTAGGCACTGATACTATCACAGTTATATTAGTTCAAGATAATTTACATCTTCTAAACATAGTCTTTAAGCTTTACTCAGCTAATCTGGTAGCAGCAAAACATGCATATGTCCTGGGGCAAGACTTCAGAATGAATGAAAACATGTTTGGATTTTGTCCCCTGTCAACATGACAGAAAGAACAATGGCTTGCATATGAAGACTGGCATAACCAGCCAAATTTCAAAGAAGGAAACTTCTTAGCAGGCAATAAAAGAAAATCATGGTCTGGTCTTAATATCTGAATGAACCACAAAGGTTTTTCTATACTAAAATGTAAAAAGAACACACACAATATTTCAGAGAGAAGAAAACTTCATGTGTCCAGACAAGTGTATGCTATATATGCATAAATATGAGTTCCGCCACTAAAAATAATATGGTTTTTCTTTTGCTTTCGTTTTTTTTTCTTTTTGGGTCACAGGGTTCTTTGCTCATTTGGCTTCACTCTCAATCACTGTGCAGACTTAAAAAGAAAAGGTTCTGCTCCAATTAAAACATATAACTTGGAAAGTCTTCATTTAAATTGTAACATACAAGTATTTTCAGTTGTTCTGGAAATGGTAAATTATTTATTATGAGAAAAACAAATTTATGCCTGTCCAGATGTTTTTGCTTAGTGAGTATTATGCTTCCCCAGCTAACGCATCCACATAAAGGTCACAAAAAACATCCTACCACCTGGGAAACACCTTTACCTGACCTATTCATATTTATTTATGTAGCATAACCTGCTTCTTGTCACTCAAGCTTTCAAACTACATTAATAAAAGCTGAATCCCAATTGCCTGCCAGAGTCCTTCATGTTTTTAGCTAAGAGTTTGTGGGGAGAGACTCAGAAAATCATGTACAAAGGAAAGGGAACCTTCTTATTTAGCTACTTAATAAAAACAAAACAAAATTCAAGGACAAATAAAATTTCTGTCAGCACAATTAGTTTTCAGGTCCTGTGGGTGGACCTGGAGACTTTTCATACTGAAAAAACAAGAAAGGGAGAATATAAATGGAAATAATTTCCCACAAATTATATAAAAGACTAATTGGGATGGCATGAAGTTACATTACCTGGTTTTATCATAGCTTTGTATATTTCAGTCAAACCGTTAGCTAGAAATTGTTGTAAGAAACTAGTTAGAATAGAATAGAACAGAACAGAACAGAACAGAACAGAACAGAATAGAATAGAATACTTTATTGGCCAAGTGTGATTGGACACACAAGGAATTTATCCTGGTGTAAATACTCTTAGTATACATAAAGAAAAGGAACATTCATTAAGAATCAAGAATCATAACATACAACACTTAATGATAGTCATAGGGTACAATCAACATAAAATCATACTAGGAAACAGTCAATATAAATTGTAAGGATACAAGCAACAAAGTTACAGTCAAAAGTGGGAGGGGATGGGTGATAAGGAGTGATGAGAAGATTACAGTAATAGTAGTGTACATTTTGTAAATAGTTGAACAGTGTTGAGGGAATTATTTGTTTAGCAGAGTGATGGCTTTTACGACAAAACTGTTCTTGTGTCTAGTTGTTCTGATGTTCAGTGCTCTATAGCATCGTTTTGAGGGAAGGAGTTGAAACAGTTTATGTCCAGGATGTGAGGGGTCTGTAAATATTTTCAGAGCCCTCTTTTTGACTCGTGCAGTATACAGGTCCTTGATTGAAGGCAGGTGGGTAGTAATTGTTTTTTCTGCAGTCCTAATTATCCTCTGAGGTCTGTGTCTGTCCTGTTGGGTTGCAGAACCAAACCAGACAGTTATAGAGGTGCAGATGATAGACTCAATAATTCCTCTGTAGAACTGGATCAGCTCCTTGGGCACTTGAGCTTTCTGAGTTGGCGCAGAAAGAACATTCTTTGTTGTGCTTTTTTGATGACGTTTTTGATGTTAGGTGTCCATTTTAGGTCATGTAATATAGTAGAACCTAGAAATGTGAAGGTCTCTACTGTTGATACTGTGTTGTCTAGTATTGTAAGAGGTGATAGTATGGGAGGGTTTCTTCTAAAGTCTACCACCATTTCTACAGTTTTGAGTGTGTTCAGTTCCAGATTGTTCCGTTTACACCATGAGGCAAGTTGTATAAGCTCCTGTCTGTATGCAGATTTATCGTTGTCTCGAATGAGACCAATCACTCTTGTTTCATCAGCAAACTTCAGTATTTTAACAGATGGGTCATTTGAGATGCAGTCATTGGTACATAGGGAGAAGAGAAGTGGAGATAGCACACAGCCTTGGGGGCCCCCTGTGCTGATTGTACAGATATCGGATGTGATTTCGCTTAGCTTCACTTGCTGCTTCCTGTCTGTTAGGAAGCTTATGATCCACTTACAAGTGTGTTCAGGTACCACTAGTTGGTTTAGTTTACTTAGAAGAGTGTCTGGAATGATGGTATTGAATGCTGAACTGAAGTCTACAACGAGGACCCTTGCATAAGTATTTGGAGATTCAAGGTGTTGTAGGATCTAATGCAGAGTCATGTTAATAGCATCATCTCTCAATCTATTTGCTCGGTATGCAAATTGCATGGGGTCTAACAGCGGATCCATGATGGTTTTCAGGTGGGACAGCACAAGCCTTTCAAAGATTTTCATAACTACAGATGTTAGAGCAACTGATCTGTAGTCATTCAGTTCCTTGGTGGAGGGCTTCTTTGGCACTGGGATGATGGTAGAACGTTTGAAGCAGGAAGGAACATAGCACATCTCTAGTGATCTATTGAAGATTCGGGTGAAGATGGGGGCCAATTGCTCAGCACAGACTTTTAAGCAAGAAGGAGTTATCTTGTCTGGCCCTGGTGCTTTTCCTGGCTTTTGTTTATGTAATAGATCTTGCACTTCTTTTTCTGTGATCACCAGAGCTGGTAAGCCCAATGGATTGGGGCCAGTTGTAGGAGGCTTGGCTATTGTTGGTGTGTTGTGGAGATAGGTGGCTGTAGTTTCTTTTCAAACCTGTAGCAGAACACATTCAGGTCATCTGCTAGTTGTTGATTTCCTTCTGTCTGGGAAGGAGATTTGCTGAAGCCAGTGATGTTTTTAAGAGTTTTCCACATGTTTGCTGGTTCATTTGTTGAGAATTGATTCTTTAACTTTTCAGAGTAGCTTCTTTTTGCTGCTCTGATCTCTCTTGTTAATATGTTTGTGGCCTGGTTGTATAGCATTCTGTCACCTTTTCTGTAAGCTTCGTCTTTGGAACGATGTAGCTGCTTAAGTTTAGCTGTGAACCAAGGTTTATTGTTGCTATATATTTTCAGGTTCCTTGTTGGTACACATAAGTCTTCGCAGAAGCTAACATATGATGTCATAGTATCTGTGAGCTCATCTAGGTCTGCAGAGGCATTTTCAAAAACATTCCAATCAGTGCAATCAAGACAGGCCTGGAGTTTCAGCTTTGCCTCATCCGACCAAGTTCTCACTGATTTAATTGTTGGTTTAATGGTTTTAAGTCTTTGTCTGTAGGCAGGAACAAGGTAAATCATACAGTGGTCAGAGTGTCCCACAGCTGCTCGTAGTAAAGACTTATCAGCATCTTTTACTGTTGTGTAACATTGATCTAAAGTATTTTTGCCTCTGGTGGGACAATTTACATGCTGGAAATATTTTGGGAGCTCTTTCCTTAAATGTTTGATTGAAATCTCCTAAAATGATGGGAAAGGAACCTGGGTGTTTGGCTTCAGCCTCCATAATTTGATCAGCAAGAGTTCGTAATGCCTTGTTTGCACAGGCTTGTGGAGGGACATACACAGCTATAAGGAGAAATGAGTAGAACTCACGTGGAGAATAAAATGGCTTGCAGTTGATGTGTAAAGACTCTATCACAAAACTTATATATTATAGTTATATCCTGAGACTAACTGTTGT
Organism: Bungarus multicinctus; assembly: GCA_023653725.1. Lineage (NCBI taxonomy): Eukaryota > Metazoa > Chordata > Lepidosauria > Squamata > Elapidae > Bungarus > Bungarus multicinctus. The sequence continues at coordinate 81,879,739 of CM042838.1, forward strand.
TGATATATAAACATAATCATCCACCCTTTGTTTTACCTGATGTCTCTTTAATTCTGTCTGATTTAAATGTCTGAAATCCTGGGATGTATATGATGTTGTCCCCATGAATTTGTGGATTAAGTCAGGTTTCAGTAAAACAAAGAACAGCTGAATTATAAAAATCATAATTCCATCTATTTAAGAGATGAATTTCATCCATCTCGTTAGCCAATGAGTGTAAATTAGTCAGAAAGAGTGAAGGGAGAGGAGTTTTTTCCCCCATTCCTTAGTCTGTTTAAAATTCCCACTCGTTTACCTCATCTCCTCTTCCGGTGTGATAGCTTCTTTGCTTGCTTTGTTGTAATCCATAGCACTGGGGAATTGGTTAGAATCTCTTCCGCGTTTGCAAAGACAGATGGGGGTGGGGAATCACAAAGCTGCTCCTTAAGGAAACATTGCCTAATGCTTAGCAGATGGTCTCGTGAGTATGAAATCCGTAGTGAATTGCAGATAATAATAAGGAATAAAAAAACCATTAGAGAGCATTTCACCGACGCAATCATCCTCGGCGCCATCTTGATAATAATCCAAATTTAGCAAAGCTAAACTTAATCTGTTGGAGGCAGTTCTCAGTCTGAAAAGACCCTTGTAGAAGCCTGCCTTCATGGACATTCATTCAGAATGGAATGGAATGGAAGGGAAGGGAAGGGAAGGGAAGGGAAGGGAAGAGAAGAGAAGAGAAGAGAAGAGAAGAGAAGAGAAGAGAAGAGAAGAGAAGAGAAGACAAGACAAGAGAACAGAAGAGAAGAGAAGAGAAGAGAAGAGAAGATAAGAGAAGAGAAGAGAAGAGAAGAGAAGAGAAGAGAATTCTTTATTGGCCAAGTGTGATTGGACATACAAGGAATTTGTCTTGGTGCAAATGCCCTCAGTATACACAAAAGAAAAGATACATTCATCAAGAATCAAGAATAAGGTACAACACTTAATAATAATCAAAGGGTACAATAAGCAATCAAATCATACTAGGAAGAGAAGAGAAGAGAAGAGAAGAGAAGAGAAGAGAAGAGAAGAGAAGAGAAGAGAAGAGAAGAGAAGAGAAGAACAGAACAGAAGAGAGAAGAGAAGAGAAGAGAAGAGAAGAGAAGAGAAGAGAAGAGAAGAGAAGAGAGAGAGAGAAGAGAAGAGAAGAGAAGAGAATTCTTTATTGGCCAAGTGTGATTGGACACACAAGGAATTTGTCTTGGTGCAAATGCCCTCAGTATACATAAAAGAAAAGATACATTCATCAAGAATCAAGAATAAGGTACAACACTTAATAATAATCAAAGGGTACAATAAGCAATCAAATCATACTAGGAAGAGAAGAGAAGAGAAGAGAAGAGAAGAGAAGAGAAGAGAAGAAGAAGAAAGAGAAGAAAGAACAGAAGAGAAGAGAAGAGAAGAGAAGAAGAGAAGAGAAGAGAAGAGAAGAGAAGAGAAGAGAAGAGAAGAGAAGAGAAGAGAAGAGAAGAGAAGAGAAGAGAAGAGAAGAGAAGAGAAGAGAAGAGAAGAGAAGAGAAGAGAATTCTTTATTGGCCAAGTGTGATTGGACACACAAGGAATTTGTCTTGGTGCAAATGCCCTCAGTATACATAAAAGAAAAGATACATTCATCAAGAATCAAGAATAAGGTACAACACTTAATAATAATCAAAGGGTACAATAAGCAATCAAATCATACTAGGAAGCAGTCAATATAGGATACAAGTAACAAAGTTACAGTCATACAGTCACAAGTGGGAGGGAATGGGTGATAAGGAGTGATGAGAAGGTTAATAGTAATAGTAGTGCAGACTTTGTAAATAGTTGGACAGTGTTAAGGGAATTATTTGCTTAGCAGAGTGATGGCATTCGGGGAAAAACTATCCTTGCGTTTAGTTGTTCTAGTGTGCAGAACATTGTTTTGAGGGTAGGAGTTGAAACAGTTTATGTTCAGGATACAAGGGGTTTGTACATATTTTCACAGCCTGTGCAGTATACAGGTCCTCAATGGAAGGGAGGTTGGTAGTAATTGTTTTTCTGCAGTCCTAATTATCCTCTGAAGTCTGTGTCTGTCCTGTCGCAGAAACAAACCAGACAGTTATAGAGGTGAAGATGATAGACTCAATAATTCCTCTGTAGAACTGGATCAGCAGCTCTTTGAGCAGTTTGAGCTTTCTGAGTTGGCGCAGAAAGAACATTCTTTGCTGTGCTTTTTGATGATGTTTTCAATGTTAGGTGTCATTCATTCATTCATCAAATTTTAAAGCTATCCATCTCCCTCAAAGAGGCACTCTGAGCTACATACAGATAAAATCATTGTAAAAAGGAATGAGGAAACATTACAAGGATATAGACAGATGCATTCAACAGTTCATATAAGCATGATCTATATGATATTCAGCAAGCAACAACCCTTGATATGTGAAAAAGACTTTAGGAGGCAGGGTGAAGAGATGTTGCCTAGGAAATTGTCAAATAAAAAAGATCATAGCCTTTAGCTTGATAAGAAGGAATGGTAAAAAGCTCAGAAGGAACCCTCCCTAAGTTCTCAGGCTGTAAAAATGACGGTGGAAGACGTGTACTTTCCGATTTGCAAGATTCTGTTAATATAGCTTTACAATAAAGTAAAATTAGCTATTTTGGTTGTTTCCTGTCTGGTAAAGTACCTGGTAAAGCTGACTTCCATTAGTCTGATTATTATAAATTTCAGATTAGATATACCTTATTGCATCCTTCAGTTGTTGGAACATCAGATTATCATCATAGAGGCAGGAAACTCCAACTGAATGCTGATTTGGTGTTAGGGTTGTATGGTAGTCTACACAGGAAGTACTACCAGGAGAACTAGCTCTATATTTATTGTAACATTACATTAACAGAATCTGCAAGTGTGAAAAAGCCATCACTTCCTTCATTTTTAATCTCCTCTAAACTGGAGAAGGTACCTTCTGAAATGCTTTCATTATTACACCTCCTTTGGACTTAAATTATCTTCATCAGTCATCTAAGTTGTGACTCTTACTCCCATCTCTCTTCTGTATACCATTATACATCCTGTCATTGGATCACATCCTGATTTGGTTTTTGTCTCTGATCAGTGGCAGGATGATCTAGGTATAGGGGATGTTGTTGTAGAACCCCTGTCATGGACTGATCATTCGCTCCTTAGACTCGACTTCCATTCCGCACCCCCCCGCCGCAGGGAGGCGGGGCCGATAAAATGGTACCGCCCCAGGCGCCTGATGGACCCAGATAGGTTCCTGATGGAGCTTGGGCCATTTTCCGAGACTCACACACACGACTTGGTCGAGGGCTTAGTGGCTACCTGGGATAGGGTGGTGGCTGAGGCCCTTGACCGGGTCGTGCCCTTGCGGCCTCTGACTCGGTGCCGATCCCAAGTGGCTCCTTGGTTTTCCGAGGAACTGAGGGAGATGAAGTGCTGGAAAAGACACCTTGAGAGTGGTTGGAGGGCCAGCCACTCCGGATCTGACCGAACACTATTACGATCCCATATTAGGGCGTATTTAGTGGCGTTAAGGATGGTGAGGCGATTTTACCTCTCTGCCCTTATTGTGTCTGCAGAAAATTGCGCGGCCACCCTGTTTAGGGTGACCTGCTCCCTTTTGGAAGTGGAGGCACGGGAGGATCCCTTGCAGGACCAAGGACTTTTCTAGGTTTCTGCAGGACAAAATCACTCAGATCCGGGATGAGCTAGACTCCGACTGGGCATCTCCGGGTGGGGGGGCAGGGGCGGACTTTGGTGAGGTCATTTGGGATGAGTTCGATCCTGTTACCCTGGAGGACGTGGACAGGATACTGAAGGGGCTTAATGCCACTACCTGTTTATTGGACCCGTGCCCCTCTTGGCTGGTCTTGGCCACTCGGGAGGTGACACGAGGCTAGTTCCAAGGGATCATTAATGCTTCCTTGAGAGAGGGGCTTTTACCCACCGCCTGGAAAGAGGCGGTGGTGCAGCCCCTCCTCAAGAAACCGTCCCTGGATCCAGCATTATTGTCGAATTATCGTCCGGTCTCCAACCTCCCCTTTGTGGCGAAGGTTGTTGAGAGTGTGGTGGTATGTCAGCTCCCTCAGTACCTGGATGAAGTGGTATATCTAGACCCCCTCCAATCGAGTTTAAGGCCCCGACACAGCACGGAGACGGTGTTGGTCGCGTTGGTGGATGATCTCTGGAAGGCCCGAGACAGGGGTTGTTCCTCTGTCTTGGTCCTGTTAGATCTCTCAGCAGCTTTTGATACTGTCGACCACAGTATCTTATTGCGGCGGTTGGGGGCGTTGGGAGTGGGAGGCACTATTTTATGGTGGTTCTCCTCCTTCCTCTCCGACTGCTCGCAATTTGTGTTGACAGGGGGGCAGAGGTCAACCCCGAGGCCCCTATTATGTGGGGCGCCCCAGGGGTCTGTGCTCTCGCCCCTGCTGTTCAACATTTATGTGAAGCCGCTGGGTGAGATCATCCATGGTTTCGGGGTAGAGTTCCATCAGTACGCTGATGATACTCAGCTGTACATCTCTACCCCGGGCCACCCCAATGAAGCCGTCGAAGTAATGACCCAATGCCTGGAGGCCATGCGGAGTTGGATGGGTTTTAACAGGCTTCGTCTCAACCCGACCAAAACCGAGTGGCTGTGGTTTCCTGCGCGCAGATACAGCCAGTTTATTCCGTCACTGGCTGTGGGGGGGGGGGAATTTTGCCCCCCATGGAAAGGGCTCGCAATCTGGGTGTCCTCCTGGACGTACGGCTGTCTTTAGAAGATCACATTATGGCCGTCGCCAGGGGGGCCTTTTGTCAGATTCATCTGATTTACCAGTTGTGGCCCTTTCTGGATCTGGACGTACTTCGCACGGTCACGTCCGCCCTCGTCATCTCCCGCTTGGATTACTGCAATACTCTCTACATGGGGCTCCCCTTGAAGAGTGTCCGGAGGCTGCAGTTGGTCCAGAATGCGGCCGTGCGGGTGATCTTGGGAGCTCCTCAGAGCTCCCATGTTACACCGCTCCTGCGCGTGCTGCATTGGCTTCCTGTGGCCTTCCGGATCCGATTCAAGGTGGTAGTGATCGTCTTTAAAGTGCTCCATGGCTCGAGACCTGGGTACTTACAGGACTGCCTGCTGCCACCAACAGCCTCCCGCCGTCCAATGTGCTCCCACAGGGTCGGCCTCCTCGGGTTTCCGCCGGCTGGGTGTTGCCGGTTGGTGGCCCCGAGGGTGCGGGCCTTCTCTGTGGGAGCTCCCTCCCTTTGGAACGACTTGCCCCCGGAGATACGGGCCATCACCGACATTCAGACCTTCCGGCACTCAGTAAAGACCCTGTTTTTTCAACAGGCTGGCCTGGCCCAGTAACAATTTGTGGGGTTTTTAAATTTGGTATTTTTAAATTTTTTATCAGTTTTTATACTTGTTAATTTTATATTCGGCCTCCAATTTAATCATTTTAAATGGTTTTTAATTTTATAACTTTATACTGTTTTTGTTTTAGCTGGCTGTACACCGCCCCGAGTCCCTTTTTTGGGAGAGGGGGCGGTATAAAAATCTAATAAACATAAACATAAACTTGGTACAAACTTTTTTACATTCTGATGTAACAAAAGCAGAGATTGTGCAGTTGTCTGAATAGGATGCTTCAATTTGGATGCTTGCCTGTAACTCATCAGATATTGGTTTTGCTAGCTTAAATCAGTGATCCCCAACCTTTTGGATCCCAGGGATCGGTTTCATGGAAGACAATTTTCCCATGGGGAAAATGGTTTCACATCCTACCAAGATCCCTCACATGCAGGATGAAGTTTTGGTTACTTGTGTGGCCTAGTTCTTAACTGGCCACGGACCAGGACCAATCCAGGGCCTGGGGTTTGGGACCCTGGCCTAAATGGCTCTTCCCAGTTATATGATCTTAACATTATTATATGGCATAATTGTGTTGTGCTTAATTGTATTAAAGAAGAATGAGACTATAATGTACCTCCATGCTTTGATATGGAGTGGGATAGAATCTGGTGACAATGCAGAGGAATGAGACTGATCTTGGCTGTAATTTCATGCCTGAGCTATGGATAACAAGCCAGTTTTTGACAGAATAATTATTGTTACAGGTAATCCTTGTTCACTGACACTGGCAACTTGATCATTAACTGAAGCATTGCTACATGACACTGAAATCGTGCTTATTAGCCTATTTCAACTTTCCTTTGCTTTAACAGATCTGCAAAGGTTGTAAATGTGAAGATTTGTTATAAAGTTACTTCTTATCCTGGAAAAATATGAACAGTTGCTAAACAAGAGAATCACAAAACAAAGAATACTTGTAAACAATTTAATATCTATATTTAATAACTATGAACAACAGAGTTATTTCTAGCAGTGAATGAAAGTGGTATTAAATTACTTCATCTATAAATCCTCATGATTTTTTTCATTCATGTGGGGAAAAAAAGTACCTACCATGCCATCCAATTTAAAGTTCCTCTCTTCTCAACACAACTAACTTGCTCAGAGGAGCAGCAACAACCGTACAGAAGATGACTAGCTCTGTTTCAAATTGTTGTGAATTCACACTCAGTTGCCTATCAGCACAAGGAATCCGGCCAAATCTGGAAATTTCTTTAAGAACCGACATAAGCCACATTCTTTCATTATTGACTGCTATTCATTATTGACTGCTAATAGCTGTTTTGCATTTAAATTAACCCAAAGGGTAACTGTTAAATAATTTATGAACTTATGGTTTGCAGGCACAGGAGGATTTTGCATTTCTCCATTGCATTTTGAAAGGTAAAATGCCAATTTCTGCACTAAAAAAAAAATCTACCACTAGCAATCAAATAAAATAATGTTTTAGATGAACTAAACCGTTTTTCCCAATCAAAGGTGCATTTCTCTTCATGTCAGTCTGTTTCTATGAATCTTTGCTTTGTTAAATGCCAATAAAAGCATTTCCAACAAAATAAAGTTTGATCACTTGCGCAAATTTAGCCTAGAATTTCCCTAATTATGCGAGTTGTTGATAGCAATTGAACTTAAAAAGGTAATTAATATGTTTCTTCTAGAAAGCTAAACAGCAAAAGTAAAAATGCTAATGTTAAAACATGGCTTTTAATATTATGCATTTAAATCTTGATCTAAAATTGATTCAATTCAATTACTCAGGGACTTTTTAAAAAATGTATCTGATTACATCAAGATATGTTGAATATGAACTATGGAAGGAGATAAAATGGGGTTTAAATAGATGGCAAAAATTAGATTTGTCCTTAATAGGAAGAATTTCAGTAATTAAAATTAATGTACTACCTAGAATGTTATTTTTATTCAGACTATGCTGATATTGATTAGGAATTTCACTTTCAAACAATGGCAGAAAGATATACCTAAATTTATTTGGCAAAATGAAAAACCAAAAATTAAATATAAGCTGCTACAAGATTCTAAAGATAGAGTAAGTCTTGGTTTGCCATTTCTTAGATTATATTATGATGAGTGTGGTATGGTTAAAAGATTGGATAACTTTAAAAAATTCAAGGCCGCTTGAAGGTTTTGATTTGAGATTTGGTGGCATGCCTATCTGTGATATGATAAAGTAAAAATTAATCCTGGCTTTAAGATTCATGCTATTAGACAATCAATTGCACATGTGTGGTGGAAATATAAAAGAAGATTACCTGATAAAGTGCCAATTTGGTTACCACGTCATGAAGCACTACATAGAACCAGGGGTGGGATTCTCCTGGTTTGGACTGGTTCGGGTGAATCCCTAGCTGCGATGATCAGCTGGCTCTGAACTGGTTTGAACCGACAATCATGTGGGCCCGCCTGTCCGCCCCTGCGCTGTACTCACCTATAGCTGCTCAGCTGAGTGGATTGCCACACCTCAGCTGTGTTACTTCCCTGAAGTAACCTTGAAGGTAAGTAATTGTGATAGCTGTGCATGCATGCATGCAATTAGCGAACCGCTTGTTACACTGGGAGAATCCCACCCCTGCATAGAACACAGATGATTTTGGAATGTAAATGAATGACATATCGAGACTTATTGATATTTGAAAAGGGGATTTCAGATAAAGACAAGAGAACAACTAGTACATGAAGGATTTGCTTGTGATTGGTTTAATTATTACAAAAATTCTGAAAGATTTAAACTTGATAAAAATTGTTTTCACAGGAACTAAATCTGAATTGTATGTTAATTTATGTTCTGTAGATGATCACTTGATTTCTAAAGTATATAAAATGCTAGATAAATCTAGAAGGTGAATAAGTTAAAGAGTGTATGGTAAAATGGGAAAAAATGGGTATAATATAATACTAGATAAATAAATGGGAGAATGTATGGACGAAGGGACTAAAAGTTACATAAAATTATAGTTTGAAACAAAACTTTTGTAAAATGATATATCATTGGTACTTGACCCCAGATAGACTAGTGAAAATATGTAAAGGGATTTCTAATAGTGCTGGAAATGTAGTCAAACTTCAGGTTCATTTGATCATATGTGATGGTCTGGCAAATATGTGAAAGCATACTGGATAAACATAATGACAATGCAAACAATACTTAAGATACACAAATTAATGAAACCTGAAGCTTTTCTTTTAGGCATGATGGACAAGTCAATTAAAAAACAATTTGGGGTGTTATATGCTCATTCTGCAAAACCACTTAGAGAAGGCTGTTAATCACTGTGAAGTGGTATATAAGTGTAAGTGCTACAGCTATTTGGACTAATAATAACAATAACACAATTATTACTGTTTTTCAGTGCAGTGGCAGTGGCAGTCTTTCCTGAGGAGATCAAACTGCTCCCCAGCTTGATGACATTTAAGAGGCTGTTCTAAAGAAAATTATAATTAACTAAAGAGTATTAGCAATCTTTTATCTATTTTTAATTATTGCCATTCCTTATTGTTATTTTTATCTTCATGTATTTGGACTTTATATGTTATCTTGTTTTAAATTGTTTACAATATCTTAAGATTTACTGTGGATTTTTTAATGTTTTTATGGTCATAGATGCAAACAAGATTTCATTGGACTGTGGCAAGATAAAATGGACTCAATGAATGAAAGCATGTTCTTTATTAGAAAATCCCAAATCCTATAAATATTCAAATTAAAATGAGGAAAAAAAAAGATATGGTGAAGATTGGGATAATTTCAAGAAACGTCAGCATTTGTTGAATGATGAAAAATATGACACTACAGACACAATATACAAATGTGCAAGTGGTTTTCTACATGAGGAAGCATCATTGGGTTTGCTATTGCTTTCTTTTTAGCATCGAATTCAGCAATTCTGGTGGTAACATCCACTGCTGTCACTGTACAAATTCAGTAGAAAGAGACATTGGACATTAGTCAAACCATCAAGTCCATCCCTTATATTTTATTGCACTTCCTGATTTTTTTTTGTATTGAAGAGTTCTAATATTCCTTATTAACATTCTCTGCTTTGCATGACCCTGTCAGATATTTGGCAAGGAAGTTATACAAAATTAGGGCTATAATCTCAGCAATATTATTAGTTCCTTCCCAAATTAGCAAACTTCTTTAAATAAATTAAAGCTTTCTTAAAACAAAGCTTTCCTAATGGGAATAGAATAGAAATCTTAAATTAAAGAGAATTAAATGGTAGAAATCTTAAATTACAATGAAAAGAACTCTATTATGGAAAAGAAACTAGCAGTGAAGAAAAGCTTTTTAATCCAGATGTAATAGCTCTCTATGAATACCCACAAAGATGTTATTTAACCTGAAGTGGTATTGTCTAAGGAAGGCCTTCTTTTATGCCTTTTTTTCAAAAAGACTGAGTCAGCTCTGAATCATGTCTCAGACCTAGAACGGAGATATGTAACACCTAGAATATTTTAAAATTACTGTCATAGGCCAAATTAATTTAGATTCACTGAATAAGATTGAGTAAAGATACTGTGAATCATATTAGTTCTTGCACTTTGAAAAATGGATTAGTAGCAGCCAAATTAATATATTTTAAAGGGTTGTGATATTTAATAACCTCTCTGACAGAAATGTTTCTTATGTATTAGTAGGGCAAATGCTAACTTACTTAAATGAGCAAATGATAGCCATAATCAAAAGGTCCATCAAGATAAAATATATTACTACTTTCTTTAATACTGAATGATTTATTATGCCATGACACTGAATCAATTGCTTGTTTCTCTCATAATTCAATAAAGCAAACATTATTTAGTTGGTCTTCTGAAGTTCAGTAACACAAATGTCATTTTCAGCTTAAATTCATGTTAACCATTTGTTATAAAAGTGCTCTTAGTAAAGAGGAATAACTGGCACCCATGTATGCTAGTCCTAATACCTACTAGATGTGATGAACTCGAGCTGTTTTGGTCTAGTGTTTAGGCTAGAAACTAGAAGATAGTTGTAGTCCTGCTTCAGGCATGAAAGCTGGCTGGATGGCTTTGGGCCAGTCACACATTTTCAGCCCAACTCACCTCACCTTGCTGTGGGAAAAATGGAAGGGAGTCTTAGGTATGTTTGTCACCTTGAGTTATTTATAAAAATACTGGGGTGTAAATAAATATAATAAACAATTATTCTTATCATATGAAATCAGTCAGAAACAGTTAGCTTACAAAAGGTGTCCTTATATTCCCAGGTCCATGACACCCTTGTGTACAAACCATCCCCTTTCCATATTGAGTGAGAAAGCTAATTTTATCAGTAAGGAGGTACTTTTGTCAGTGACATCGATGGAGATTCTCAGTCAACCCAGGTCATGGTTATCCCAAACATCCTTTTTTCATAGCTGAAAAAACTTCTTGGAAGAGAAGTGAAACATCTTAAAAAAAACAACAACCAGAAAGTCTAGTTGCCTCTTGAAAAAAGGGACATAACCTTGATATTTATGAGTTCACGTGCAGTCTAACTAGGAACAGTGGACAATATACAGTGTGAGCAAAAGATGTTATAGAAGATTGAAGCTTCTGCAGTCTTTAATAAGAGGGTTAGGAATGGTAGGAATGGCAATGCTTACTAGTAATAAAGAGCAACCCTGTTATATCTGGCTTATCAGAAACAACAGAAGCAAAGTGAAGATCCCAAAATTTCTTAGCATGTCTTTAAGTTTCATGATGGCATTATTGTTTCAGTTGTACTGTGCCTATTTTAACTGTTACACTTTACCCTCTGTAAGCCACAGAGCTGTCAGGTAGTGGTGGAGAATAAGTTGAATAAATAAATAAATGATAAGATTGTAAACCTAGATCCACAATTGATCAGTTATGCCTGACTATGGATACACCTTTGTCAATAACACACCATTACAGAATAGTGCATCTGACTAATGTGTACACAGGGGCCCATGATGGATTGTGTAGGAATTATGTAAGGAACAATATGTTTAGGAATTCACATATGATATGTTGACACTCTGACTCAATTTTATTATTCATGGCCAATCAATACCACCCTAATATCCTATAATAAACAATAAATGGGGTAGAAATGTATTTTTGATGTAACACCTATGAAACAACACTTTCATCATTTCTGAATTGTCAGAAAAGTAGATCCTCAATTGTTTCCAACACTTTAGCTTGTGTAATGTAATGCTATGTATGAAATAAATCATAACTGATTTTAAACGATGTCCAACATGTCAGAAAGCCATGGATACAGGGGTGGGATTCTACCTGTTCGGACCAGTTCTACAGAACCAGTTGTTACGATTCTGCACAGTTCGGAGAACTGGCAAATCGCGCCACTGACTCAGGCAGCAGATTGCAGAAAGGTAGATCTGTGAGTGACTCTGTGATTCTGCAAGCAACTCAATCTGTCTGCTTTGCCTGATTTTGGGTAAAAGTTGCTCTTTTTTTAAAAAAAAATCAATATTTACATATTGATAATATTGACATACAAGCCATGCTCACCCAGTCACATGATCAAGCCACACTCACAAATTAGGCCATGCCCACAGAACTGGTTATTAAGAAATTTGAATCCCACCCCTGCACGGATATGTGTTCTTATATGGGGGAGGAGAGGGGAGGTTAATACTTTAGCATATAGGACCACCCAAGTATTTCTCCTGTTGAAGATAAATCAATCTGGTTCTTAAAATCTTCTCTATCACACCACCTGCATTCTGGAACAACTTTCTGGATATTTATACAGTTCTCCCTGATTGTTCAACATATTTTTGGAAATCTGGCTTTGCTCCTAGGCCTGGGGTTAGATTGGTTGTTTGAGCTTCTGTTCTATATGGATATTTTGGGATAGTTTTTTTTTTCTGGACATGTGTTTTTTCATCTTCATTTTATAGTTTCTCATTTTTGAGATGTAATCTACCCAGGGTCATTTGGGAACTGAATGGCCTCTACATACATTCAAATAAATCTTCAATAGCTGTTAAATCTAAATGCCTATAGGGAAAATCATAGTTGTTTTATCTTTTTAAAAATTGTTTGCAATGTAAGACTTAAAAAAAATATATGAATGTGGTAGCAAGGATGGGGAATTGCCTCCATTCTCCAATTATGACAAAATTACAACTGTATTATGGCCAATTAACCTCATTGTTTGAAAATGCTGAGAGCTGGAGTTTACAAGTATCTAGAACAGTGTTTCTCAATTTTGGCAGTTTCCAGAATTCCCCAATGAGCTTGCTGAGCATTGAAGTCCACATCTCTTGAAGGTACCAAGATTGAAAAATGCTGATCTAGAGGACCACAGTTTCCTACCATTGCTTGAAAGAGCAAATACAATAATCAAAATCTGAGAATATCAAAATCATAATGAATTGTAGAAGGGCTCATATATCTTATATCATAAGAGCCTTGTGGCACAATGGTTAGAATACAGTATTGCAGACTAATTCTGACAACTGCCAGCAGTTTGATCCTCACCGGCTCATGGTTGATTCAGCCTTCTATCCTTCCAAGGTCAGTAAAATGAGGATTCAGATTATTGGGGGCAATATGCTGACTCTGTAAAACACTTAGAAAGGGTTGCAAACATTATGACACAGTATATGTTATTGTTATTTTCTATTTCCATAACACATTCTTGGTAGAGCTAGCAAAATAATTTATGAGTAGATGTCAAACTTGGACAATCCCACTAATTTCTTCTACTTTAGTCTAAATTGAACAATTGACTTTATTTTTATTTATTTGTACCCAACTTATGTTATTTTTATATGGCAGCCATATCCAATACTTTACTCCTCCACAACCCTGTGAAGTAAGGCTGCGACAGTGACTGGCCCAAGAACACCCAGGTAGCTTTCATGGCTAAAGTGGCAGTAGAATTCATGGTTTCTAATTTTATAGCCTGGTGCCTTAACCAGTAGACCAAATGCTAAGTTTTGGATTTTTATCAAGCAACATTATCTAGATGTGCGTAATAACTAAGAACATGTCCTGCCTTATAATATCACGATAGTAGAAGTAAGAAGGTATTACTTAGTGATAACAGAGAACAGAATGGAAGATAAGGTTGAAATGTGAAGTCTATGAACATGTACATGTTACATCTGGACCTTCCCTTTTTCCTTTCAGAGTTATAATTGTTGGAATACCATGGAAGGCTAAAATATAGGATATAAACACAATGATATAGGCCCCCAAGTTTGAATAAAAATTGTTGAGTCAGAATTCTAAGTAGAACCTCTACTAAAAAGCAATTTTTAAAACAAACTGCAGCCAAGTCATTGGGTTCCTGCTGTCCCTTCGCAACAGGATTTTGTGCTTGTTTTTATCAAACGTGTCAAATTTTTATCCTCAAGATTTGTCTTGATTTTTTACTAATGTGTGTGGTGCTTGGACATTTATATAATTTATATATATTTTTTTCTTTTTAAAAAATAAGAATACAAAAATATTTTGCATGGGAATAAAGATATTGTTTTAATCAAAATTTTTGTTTTTTACTATCGATCTATTTTTATATTGTTCATACTACCTAGTATACTATACTAGTACAGGTAGTCCTCAATTTGCCACCATTGTTTTATAGTGACCGGCTGAAGTTACAATGCCATTGAAAGAAGTGTCTTTTGAGCATTTTTCACACTTATGACCTTTATAGCATCCTCATAGTCATATGATTAAAATGTGGGCACTTGGTAACTGGAATATATTTACTACAGTTGCACTGTCCTGGGGTCATGTGATCACAATTTATAACCTTCCTTCAATGGGAAACCAGATTTGCTTAATGACTACAGGATTTATTTAATTGCAGTGATTCGCTTAACAACTCTAGCAAAAAGGTTATAAAATGGGGCAAAGCTCACTTAACAAATGCCTTGCTTAGCAACAGAAACTTTGGGTTCAACTGTGGTCATGGTGATATACTATCTATACTGCTGCCCTTTTGATAGCATGGGAAAGTTAGCATCTTATGAATCACTTACACTTGTATTTATTTGACAATACATTTGCAGCCAGGTTTGTTCTCTTCAAGAAAACTAAAAATATTTACTTCTTGAATGTGAACCCTAATTTCTGGCAGTGATATAAAACACATTTAATTTCATCCTTACGTTCATAGGTTTGAGTTGGTTTCCTCTTTAGTTAGAAATAATGTGCTATGCAAGAGCAACAAATGGCAAAGAAGACATTTTTGTATTCTCATCTTTAATGTGAAGGATTATTTTTTCATATATTGTACGAAAGAAGATAAAATCATAGTTTGATAGCTCCTCTTAGTTTTGCGGATCGTCCCCTGGGATTGTTTTTAATTTCTGTAGCCTGGGGAGTGAGCACTTTCTTTTCTATAAGTTTCCATTTTGAACTATAATTTTCACTGAGCGATTCGTCCTCCACTTCTAATAAGTCCATTCTTGCTCTCCTGATCTTCTGCCTTACGCTAAGGTTGAACCTTTCTGAAATATCTATTTCATGCAGAAATCTTTTGACAATACGATCTTCTAAAGAATGGAAAGTAATTGCTACAAGTCTTCCACCAGGTTTTAGAAAATGTTCAGCTGCTTTCAAACCTTCATAGAGTTCATGTAGCTCATTGTTGACAAATATGCGCAAGGCTTGAAAAGTTTTGGTAGCTATATGTGCTGGTCTTGAAAGTTTGTCTTTTCGAGCATACAAAATGGTTTCTGGAAAAGCACCTATTTAAAAAAAGAAAAAAATGAAAAAGAATATTTTGGCATTTGAATGCTTCTGGATAAATTTACAATCATTTTAACAGTTAATCATAGTAAATATCTGGAAATCGATGCCATTTTAATATTGCCTTTTGAAATTTTTAACAAGCTAGTGATAGAGTCTCTGAATCTCTAGGTTTTTCAAAACTCAATCTCATTTCTGGTAAGTGTTGACATTATGCTAGTCCAAGTTGGCAAATTGTAAAGAAATATTTTATATTATTTGAATTCATAATCAGCCAACACAAGTTGTTTCAATAAACTGTAGCATCCAACTTCATATATTTTATATACACTTGAAATAAAAATAATATATTTTTACTTCTCCTGAAAGTCTGCAGTCATTTACATTATTCACCTGTTTTATTTGGCACCATGAAATATAATGAACATTAACTACTGCTGTTTTCCAACAACTGACTTAAAATTGTAGTTATTTTATTTCACTTTGTTTACAATCTCACTATTTCTCCTATCAATCTGATTCTGACTTGATGCCAGAGTTTCTTACTAAAAGACTTACCAGTGGACAACCATTCCATCCTATTGCTTAAAATGCATTATTAAATAATGGAAATGAGGACTAATTTTGATTGTCTGTTGAAAGGTTAAAGTTGGGTATATGCCTCATTTCCATTTCACCATATGCAGAATTTATAAGTTACATTTAGATGCAGAAAATGTTTTGGTGTCCACAGCAAGTCATAGCTTTTAAATATTTTTCATTTTAGATTTATAATTTAAAGCATCATATATATTTCATGTATATATGAAATTTTCCTTTGACTGGAGCTTCTTGGGGACAATTAAAATCCTTAAATAAGACACATGCAATTCATATTTAGTTATGCCATATAATGTAATTTCTATAAGCATGAATAGACAAAAATATCAGTAGATGAACTCATAACTCATAATTAAGGAAACTTCATTTATCACAGTATCAATTTATTTGCCTTAACTCGCACTTGCAGAAATTGGGAGTAATTTGCAAATCCTTGATAAATTGTTCAGATTATATATCAAAATAATGTATCATTACCATATAAATCAAGATGTTCAAATAGAGCAACTTTCATGAACCATAATTATGTTTTAATTTAATATACTATCAAAACCTAGGATTAACTGGAGAATCATACAGTGCACCTAGATCTAACATTAAAAATGGCAGCATTATGGCATTACAACTCCAACGGAAAATAGAATAGAATAGAATTCTTGACTTGGCAAGTATGATTGGACACACAAGGAATTTGTCTTGATGCAAATTCTCTCAGTGTACATAAAAAGAAAAGATACATTCGTCAAGAATAATATGGTACAACACTTAATAATAGTCAGAGGGTACAATAAGCAATCAAATCATACTAGGAAATAGTCAATATATATCGTAAGGATTCAAGCGACAAAGTTACAGTCATACAGTCACAAGTGTGAGGGGATGGGTGATAAGGAGTGATGAGAAGGTTAATAGTAATAGTAGTGCAGACTTTGTAAATAGTCTGCACTACTATAAATTGTAAATAGGACAATGTTGAGAGAATTATTTGTTTAGCAGAGTGATGGCGTTCGGGGAAAAACTGTTCTTGTATCTAGTTGTTCTGGTGCGCAGTGCTCTATAGCGTCGTTTTGAGGGAAGGAGTTGAAAGAGCTTATGTCCGGGAAGTGAGGGGTTTGCAAATATTTTCACAGCCCTCTTTTTGACTCATGCAGTATACAGGTCCTTGATTGAAGGCAGGTGGGTAGTAATTGTTTTTTCTACAGTCCTAATTATCCTCTAAGGTCTGTGTCTGTCCTGTTGGGTTGCAGAACCAAACCAGACAGTTATAGAGGTACAGATGATAGACTCAATAATTCCTCTGTAGAACTGTATGAGCAGCTGCAACTAAAAATGCAGGCCTAAGAACTTGTGTACAATGTAATCAATAATTTTATTTTGACATAGCCATATTTTTTGCAGATGTTTCCAAACTAGAAAATCAAATACTCCAAGACATATGTTCATTTAAAACCAAGGTGCAAAAAGTGAAACCCCAAGTATTTATCTTGTGGCACCTACATTAACCCGAGACTTGGTTCAAATTTCAGCTTCCTTCCAAATTTAGTCTTTTTTTTTTCTAAATTGGGATAAGAAGTAAAAACAGCTGCTACCATTTCATGTTTTAACTCCCCCACCACCAATCTCTTCTTAGAATGGATTCTAGCACTGACCATTGTTGAAGTATAGACCTTGAGATAGCTTCCAAGTCTGATAAAGCCCTTCCACTGGTGGGAATTATGTCTCTCACTTCCAAAAGACTACTGGAAAATTATATCTGGGTTTATTGTAGCAGGAGGGTTTGTAAAATATGTATGTATTTTATGCCTCGAGGATCTCATAGCCTAGGAACTATTTTTCCTGAATTTATAATATTTTTTTAAAGTATCACAATTATTTCCAAAAATATGAAGTATTGAAGGCAATTTCAGATGCTTGGCAAGGCCTCAATTATAGCAACCTGAAACTGAAAGAAAACTATAGCTAGCATAATAAATAGGACAATGTTGTATGAGGATATTTTGAGCATCAGAGAGGAATACCCATTATATTATTAAATACAATTTCTACTCAGGAAGACAGGCATGCCTTTAAGTGGAATTAGAGCAGGGATGGCCAAATACAGTATGCCATTTTTAAAATTCTGAAGTCCTCCAAATTCATCAATTGTTTTGATGTTTCTGGTGCTTTTTCATAAAGACCCTATTCGGCAAAAATCTGTTTTTCAGATTCCCACTTTCTCAAAAAACCTTAAAGTCTTTTAGTTGGACCTTTCTGCAACTTCCAATTTTATTGACAGTTTTTGGGATATCTGTTAGAGGCTCATTTTGAGGATATAGCCCTTATATGCTATGCTTATGAAATGATTAAAGAATTTAGTTTGAGGCAAGATAGAAGTTCTAATTTTAATTTAATTTAATTTTAAGAATTTGCATGACATATGTGTAGATAATGCTTAGTTTTCTTTCCTCTCTTTATGTCAATCTCTAAGCTTAAATTTAACCCTAAAACTCACTGGGGTTCTGAATGACTGAATGGCTATGGATTAAAATCAGCTGTGTAGTGGTAAAACAAATGAACAGAATTGATAATTCATTAATAAATAAGAATTTGATCTGTGTTGAACAGATTCTTATTCACTTTAAGAAATTTGGCCTCACAATGGAGACTCTTGAATCACATATATCAGCTGTGAACAGGAATACTTTCTCTATCTTAATTTTCTAACCCAGATAACTTCATTCCTTGAAAGAGAAAAGCTAGCCATGATAATTAGTTTTGCTATCATTTCTATTTTCAATACTCACTATAAATAAAACATTAATGAATCATACACTAATTACCTATATACAGTAATATATTAATTATATATTTGCAACTTAATATATAAATTAATTATTTTGGCTTATATACTGTTGTTATTTTGTCTTGTACATTATAAATATAGGTAGTCCTCAATTTATGACTATTTGATTGGCGACTGGTTGAAGTTATGAAAAGCTGGAAAAAATTACTTATGACTTGCAATGTATCCTGGTCACATGATCAAAAATCAGACATTCAGCAATCATCTAAAAAATTATCCTGGTTACAGAATCCTATGGTCATGTGATATGACGACCCTGGGTGTGGCACAAAGGCAACACAGTCAGATAAGCAATAAGAGTCCCTTTATTATCTCCAACTTTGCCCCCAGTGTCCAGGTTACCTTCGGGCTGGAGAAAAACTCTCCCAGGAACAGCCTTTATCTGTAGAAAATTCAATCCAAAACAAGGTACATACAAACTGTAACTTAAAATCCAAACAAACCTAACTGAAGTAGTTAGTTTGGCAGGGCAGGAGCAGGAATTTCAAACTTGAAAGCACGGCAAAACTCACACAGTTGGAAAGACGCAGATAACACAGGAACACAGATAAGCCACGATGATACAAGATAAAGTCACGTTTGCTCCCAACAGCCTGCTGCACGCAGCTTGCCTTTTTTATACAGTTCCCAGCTGCAACTGATGAAGGGAATAAGGGCCCTTTCCTTAAGTAAGCCACGCAACCCACATTGTTCTCTTCTCCGTTCCTCCCTGCATGCCCTAGGATGAAGAGGGGGTGGGCCTGGGTCTTCCGCTGAATTCCCTCTCCCTTGTTCTACCTCTCCCCTGTTCTGCACAACTGGACTTTGCCCTTCCCCAGTTTCTTCCACAGCAACAGAGCCACACTCCCACTCCCTGTCAACTGTTTGGCTTCCTCCTCCGAGTCAGAGTCCAACAGGGGCATGTGATTACCATTTGCAATTTTCTCAGAGGGCTTCCAATAAGCAAATCAATGGGGGAGGCCAGATTCGTTTAATGACTGCATGATTGGCTTAATGCAGGGGTGGGTTCAACCAGTTTTACTACCAGTTCGGTAAGAGTGCGAGAGTGCAATTTGCATGTGTACAGCGATTTGCGTGTGTACACCGATTTGCATGGGTGCACAGCATTTGAAAATCCTCTTCTTTCCTACAACCTCAGCTGTGCCACACAAAGCAGCTGAGGTTGAAAAAGCAGGAAATAAAGGACAGCCAAGAGCCCAGGTGGGTGGGCGGGTCAAACAGATGAGCAAAAGGTCATAGCAGCGAACCAGCTCAGTGTCTGCTGCTCTTCAGAGTTACCAGTTCTATAGAACCGGGCCGAACTGGTAGCATCCCACCCCTGGCTTAATGACCACAGGAAAAAAAATGTAGTCACAAGGAAGTAAACACTGGAAACCGGCAAAAGCTGCCAAAAACCACAGTTGCAAAAACCTGCAACAGTCATAAATGTCAGCAGTTGTCAAGCCCCCAAAATGTGATCAATGTGATCTCTGTATTTTTTGTGTCTGTGCCCAGCTGGAAACTTGGGAACTGGGTCATAAGTAGTTCTGGGGAGATCCATTGTAATTTCAAACAGTCAATAAGTAACTGAATGTTAAACAAGGACTACCTCTAATAATAAAAACCCTACAAACATTGATAAATATATACCTTAGTATTTGAGTTATACTATCTATTGCCCATAGTTGCTGTCTTTTAAGAAGCCTTTATGAATTTCAACAGATTAGACTATGACATCTAGGCTATTAACTGCAAAGATAAATTTGGTCCTGGAGTGAATTGATGTACCCATTTCCAATTTGTTTCTAAGTAGACATCAAAGTACTGATTATTTCTCTTTAAGTGTTTCATATTTAGACTAGAATATCTGAAGAACATTGTCTTTTATTTAATGTTGCACTGTTTGATAAACAGAAAAATATTTTCATATTTTAATAGTGATATTGTTCTTTGCTTTTGACTACTTTTCAAAGACATGAAGATGGATATAAAGGTTGAAAAATAAAGAAACAAAAGAGCACGAGAAAGCAAGAGAAAAAGCAAAAGAAATAATTTGGTTATGTTTTCCCTCCTAATCTCAGTTTAAACAGAATTAGTCCAGTAAAGAAAATGAAAATAGACAGAAAGATTTCATTCTTTACTACTGGTGGCTCAGAAAAAATAAAATAAATCTAATCTTGCTTACACCTTTGCAAAAAAAAAAAAATGCTGGCAGTGGAGGAAAAATCTGCTTGGTAACAAGCTTTACTAGAGATAATAATAGAACAGAACAGATTTCATTCATAAAAATACCATGCTTCTGGCATGATAAATGATTTAAAATCCCAAGGAGAAAAAAAAGTATCTGTTGTTTAGTTTAGGTTGAGGATATTTTGATATTGCATAATGATTAAAAACCTAATAGATGCGCATGTTTAAAATGCACTAAATTCTAAGCTTCTGAATTAAATTCACAAACACTGTGCTTGCCAGCATGCAAGACTTCTTTGTGTGAGAGTGTTATAAAAGACTTTAAAAATTAATTCTTGTTAGAGGAATTTCCTGGTGAATCTTAATCATATTTAATAAGTTTCAAAGATGCAGCTTATATCCTTTCATCTTGGAAGTGGTAACAAATGTTAATATCCAACTGAAACTCTAGAAAATTTCAAATTCTTAATTAAAATACTGTGAATTTGGACCAACCTGAATAAAATTTATTTAGCCAGTACTGTTTAAAGATATAAATGAGCTTATATGTTTCAATTTCTTAACAAATTAAATTCTCATAACTCAATAAAATAAAGACAAAGAAAACTAAATTTTATTTTTATTTTTTGATCAGAAAGAACAAATAGGTATGTTGAGCTGATTTTTTTTTCATCATTACAATGGCTCCTTGATGAACTATTACTTTAGGTTTCATGACTGAATAAAGAGTTGGATTCAATGCTCTTTTAACTCTATGATTCTTTCTGTGAATAAACACAGTGTGTCATTCTAACAGTTTAGTATAAATTGTCAAATGTTATATATTATATGACAAATATATTTACTGATATGAGTCATGTGAGACCCAGTTTGGTATAGTAGATAATAACACTAGGCTGGAAACTGGGAGACTGTGAGTTCTAGCATTGCCTTAGGCACAACTAGGTGATTTTGGGGCAGTCACTCTTTTTCAGCCTTAGGAAGAAAGCAAGAGCAAAGCACTTCTAAAAAATGTTGCCAAAAAACCTGCTTGGACTTCTTCAGGTAGTTGCACACCAATACATACACACCGCCATCATTGGAAAATCTGCCTTATTGTGATTTTGGCAATGTAAATTTTCCACTTGATCATGAAAAAATAAATTGATTAAAATTCAGTTATTGCTATTGCTTATCTAATATTGTAAGCACCTACCATCTGTTAATTGAAAAATAAGAAATTATAAAAAATGACTACATATGAATATTTTCAGTAATCCACAAAGAGAAATAAAGGATATTAGGAATATTTCTTTCGTATGGAAACCAAGAGGTAAGTTAAATAGGTTTAAATAGTTTAAGGGACAAATATCACCTCTTATCCTGGGATATTTATTTGCCAGTAGATGGCAATGTCCATTCTCCAGTAGTTTTGAATGTCGGAGTACCTATACAAGTTCAGCATCCTGAAGCTAGCAAAATATTTTCATTAACTACATAATCCTTGAACAACAATATTAAAAAAATCCATTTTGACAGAAGCACTAGTGGAGAAAGTAGAATCACCAAATAAAAGGAAAAAGAAGCATTTTGGGATATAATTATGAGCTATCTAAACACTCTCATATTTTTCAGGTTTTCTGCAAGTTTTGTCCCAAAAACTAGCAAAAGGATGAGGAGATATTTTACTTATTTGATTATAACTGTTACTGTATAATTCTTGAAAAGGCTGTGTCACCTGCCTCCTTCCTGACATTAATATGGTACTGAAAGAAAAATGTTATGTCTAAATTCAGAATTTTATACATTTTACTGTAGGTGTATGGTCACTATTTAAATTATGATCTTTGAATCTCTACTTAATGAAACAGCCATCATCACTATCTGAGCCACTGGAACTCTAGAAAGATGTTAAGTCAGACTGAATCATGCTAATGAGAGGTGGTATTCAGCAGGTACTGACCAGTTCTGGAGAACCGGTAGTGGAAATTTTGAGTAGTTCGGATAACCAGCAAATACCATCTCTGACTGGAGATTTTACAGTATCTTTCCCTGCCACAGCCACCAAACCACGCCCAAAGAACCGGTAGTAAAAAAAATTGAATCCCACCACTGATGCTAATCTTTATGAATCAATCATCAGTCTCCGCAAATTCAGGTTTATATTTGTTTTCTCAAATTTATATAGCCACTCATCTCATGTGAAGTGATTCTGAGCTTGTACAATGAAACCTACTATTAAAGTATACTACAAAACCACTTAAAAACAATCGAAACTGTAAAATAGATAAAAATGCTAGGCAACAAGTAACAGAGAGAACAAGGTGAATTAATTTGAAAAAAAAAAGTATTTGTAAAATTATAAGCTTTGGGAAACTGCCATAATTACAATCGCTATACAAAATGCATACTCCATGTTTTTGCTGAGCAGCTTTAAGATCTATTGATTTTTAACAGGACTTAAATCACACATCTAGAAGTCTTATAAGACCACAGATGATGGCTTCCTATAGGAAATTGTGAAATGGTAATCCATCAATTATTTAATGATTAAAAACCTGCTGTACAGCAAAATTAGCCTCTTTTTTTTCAAGTTCTATATACTCATGGGTCTTTAAATATGGGTTGGTACTTATCTGAAGTACCCAAAATATGTTTTTTAAAGACAATAATAGCAGCAACAATATGATTATACTCAATGACAACAATTAAAGATTAAAAGTCTGGGAGAGGGAATGTTTGGATGTATGATCCCTCCCTGCACAAGCCAGTTTTCTTTTCAACTAGCTTTTGTAAAGAAAAGAAGATCATATTCAATGAAGCTTCCTTGGGAAAGGAAAACCTCAGAATTCAAAGGACTCTATATCTGTTCACCAAATTCATTTAAGACTGGACAGACAGATTTATAGAGGGGTGGGATTTGTCACAAAGTCCTAAGCATTTCTCCAAACATGTAGTCATGTTTTATTAAGCCCTCTTAATTTTATTAGTGTCAGTGATTGAAATATCTTACTAATCAGCCTGATTTTACAGCCAATAGATAGCACAATGTATAAATAACCAATCTGTCTTATGACAAAAGAAAATTGTGGAAATTAAGACAAATAAATGGTTTCATTCTGATAGGTAAAATCTTCTTGCCTGACATTCCTTCTGTTCTTATCATCTCAGATTTCAACTTGATAGGCAAAATTATAAATATCATCATGTAAAATCTATTATTAAACTAATCATCGTTCAACAATATAAAAAGACAGAGCATATGGGGAAAAAATAGCTGACATCAGAGCAGGATAGACAGGATTAGATCCTGCACGATTTCAAGTACAAATAGATCCCTCTGGGACTTGTGGATTAATATTTTTTTCCTTTCGGACACTGCACAGAATTAATGAGGATACCTGCAATAATGCTGGCAAGCTGCCGCGTTCTGGTGATGGGATAGATGCTGCGTGCCTGAACAATTGTTGAAGCTATTTTTTTGGCATGCTTCTCCTCCCCATATGTTTTCAGGATGGACGCAAGTGCCTGTTGATCTAAAGCATTCACAACATCAGCAGCAGTGGGCGTGTCAGGATACCTACGCACAAGAACAGCCAATTAGTTCACTGACGTCAGCCTCCATTGACAAGGGGTGAAGCTTCACAGCATTAAGTCAAAGTCAAACACATACTTGCTGCATACAAGTACAGAGATTTTACAATAAGAAAACAGAAACAGCTTCTATCTTTAAAGTATCTTTTATACATAGAGGGGTTTATTCCCATCATAAACTTTAATATTATAAAGTTGCCAAGTATAGCCATAGTTCAAACATAATTCAGAAAGACAAAATATTGCATAAAACCAGAAGGTAAATTCATTTCAGAAGCAGACTTTTTTTTAAAAAAAGATGTCGCATTGCTTTTTCTGTTCCCTGATCAAAAAAGAGAACCTTAATCTCTCTAACCTTTTTCCTCAAATCTAATGTTATGAAAAATAATCTACCATGAAAAATGTGACGTATTTAATGATCACTTAAAGGTCTCACCATTCAGAAATGGTATTAAAAACAAAAACAAAAAAGAATTGAAATCAATCAAGTTCAGTAATGTTCCTAAAATACCAGAGGGAGGAGGCAGGAAAGCAGCATTTATTTTAATTTGCCTTTTAAAACTGAATATAAATACATACATACATACATACATACATACATACATACATACATACATAGATACATATATATACATACATACTTTTGATTTAGAATGTTTTATGAAAGATATCTCATAAAACATTGGGCATATCTGATTACAATAAATAGAAGCAGGCAACTGAATACAGATGAGCTAAGAAGAAAAAGTATAGCTATTCCAATTTCTTTGAAAAAAAAATTGGTCTGAGAACCTGGTTTGCATCAATCTACCAGTTTCAATACTATTCAAAACAATGAAAAACAAATTCTTCAATAAGTTCTTTCAGCTGGAAACCTTGAAGGAAACAACTCCTTTAAAATTACTTGCTTTTATTTTCAAGTTACTTCGGTCAATTTCAACTGGATGAAAGTTTTTTTAAAAAACCAGAAAAACAGATTATATTTTGAGAAATGTTATTATCCACAAGACCGCTCTGGAGCAATCTTCTCAACATAGCCACTAAAGGTTTGGAAATTTTTAATTCTAGATAACAGCAGACCAAAAGGACAAAAAGTAAATTAGAGCAATTTAAGTATTTCCCCTTCTTTCTGAATCTTTCCTCAAATTACAGATTGACGTAATATGTTATATAGTTTGATTGTTTCCACAATTGTCTAAATTTATCTTTAATTTGTAATCATAGCAGGTACCCAAGAGAATTTGGGATTAGGCAACTAAAAGCTGCTTCAAATCTTTTCTGTGTTAACCTTAATCATGCTTTCATTTCAGTTATAACTCTCTTCATTCAAGTTGATACAGTATAGAATTGCTACAAGGTTCTTACAGTGGTCTCTCTTTTGTTTAGTAATTTTATCTCTTCTGAAAGAGATAAATGTAAATGACATTTTAAAATTCTGCTAGCACTATATACTAGTTCACTGTCATTATCAGCAAAAACTTCCATTATCCAGAGTCTGGTATGAACTGCTAAGAGTCAGATGGCAAATTATTACTGTATTACAACTGATCACACAATCAGCCATACATTTAGATTGGGTTTAGCATTTTTATTCATCTATCGTATCCTTCTCAAGGATCTGGGATATCTATTAAAGATATTGTCGCAGGATGTAAGTTCTAAGTAAAGCTGCCTTTTGCAATTAAATGATAGTATTTTTTTCAATGCCAATGGTGTTCAAGTGATGCTCCAGATGTTTTGGCTTTGAACTCAAGAAGCCTATCACTATTGATACTATCTTTGCTTTCTGCTACTACAGTTGTCCTACTTCTAACTGCTGTATTATTATGGTTCATTGCAAAGGCAGGTAGATGTTTTAGAGTGTATTTCATTTTTATCTACCTATCAAGTCCTTCAAAGATCTTGGATACAGAGACGTTGCTTGATGATATTAAAGTTATATAATATTAAATTGCAGAATGTAAGCTGTTTCATGTAAAATTACCTTTTGAAATTAACTTATAGTGATTTTTTCAATGCCAATGATACTTAGATTGTACACCAGATGTTTTGGGACAGCACCCAAGGTGCCAATCACTTTTGGTACTATATTTGCTTTCTTTTGCTACAATTGTTCTACTTCTATTTACAGATCTTTGTATCTTGTGATGTTTTCCAGTTCTTTCTCTTTTATTTTGCTATCTTCAGAAATTGCCTCATCCACTACCCTGACTTCGTCTTTGTTAGTGACAATTGTTAAGTTATAAGGGTGTTATGTGCCAGATGTTTGAATGCTAGAAGTTCCAAAGCACATTAGTTTCTTTATTTTCTTTTACTTCTCTATTTTATTCTCCAACCAGTTCTTGCTTGCAGACAAATGGTATTTCTTGCAGATCTTCCAATGTACTATTGTTGCTACTTTGTCATATTTTATTATAGTCGCTCTGTGCAATCCTTTTGTAGTGCCTAATTAGATGGTAACTGTTTCTCTAGCTTCATTGCAAAGATGATATTTGCTGTCTATTGCTGTCTTCTCAGTTCTGGCTTATATGCATTTGTTCTTAAGTCTTGTGCAGCCAGAACTGTCCAGTCTTCTTTCCTCCTCTTAACCATTGCCAGATCTTGTTATCTGCTTTGCCTGCTAAATCTGTCTGTCTGTCTGCATGTGTGTGTGTATAATGGCCAAGCAGTATTTTGCTTTGCCATGTCTCTTTTCTGTTCTTCCTTTGGTCCTTCTTTAGGCCAGTTTGGTCTCTTTCATATTGAGTAAGTTTTTTATAATGTATTAGCTTCAGTGCATCTTCTTCATTGTCCTTCAGATATTCTTCCAATGCCTTTTTTTCTTGTTACTGTCTGCCACATTCCATATTCACCTATGCCCCTTGATAAATAAGTCTGTCAATATCTTTGCATGGATGAAGGGCACAATTCACTGTCATTAATTTCCTCATCTTCCTCTCAAGGGCTGCTTGAGTCAAGTCCACGATTCTAACTGTGTATCTAATGACTGTAATTGCTGAGAAGTTTACTGCCTTAATGGTAAATCCGCCACTGAGTTTGGACTTCTTCACTCTCATGATGTATTCACCATTAACCTTCCTCTTAACTGTGTGCTTGATATTATGTTTGAAGAATGCCATGGTATCATATGTCTTTTAATTTTTGATTGGGATATGCCCAGATCTGTCTGTCTGTCTGTCTTGTCCGTCCATCCATCCATCCATCCATCCATCCATCCACCCACCCAATCTTCTTCACCCAGATTCACCCAGATTTCCTTAGGACATCTTGATTCATTCAGGATAGTAAGGGTGGCACATTTGTCTAATCCAAACATCACTGCAATGTCATGGCTGTATATACAGACAGGGTTGAGTAGTGATTCTATTTCAGATGTGTTTTTGAGGTTTGATATTCCTGGCCTAATGTGTTCAGTGTTGTTGGCAGAGGAATTAATGCAATGACAAACAATAGTGATGACAGTGAGTCTCCTTGAAAGATTCCTCTCCTGATGATTCTTCTCCCAGTCTATCACTATTGACCAACAACTGTGTCTTCTACTGTGCTATTGATCTTTCTGATGTTTCTAATGACTCCTGTTATTTCTAGGTCCATTACTGGCAGGGAGTCAAATACCTTCTTGTAATCAATCCAAGCTAGATTCAAATTAGACTTCCTTCTGCAATTAAAAAAAACCGTTTTGTCAATTAGGAACTGATCTTTTGTTCTTCTGCTATGTGGGCAGTTTTCTTTCTGCCTGGATGGGAAGAGCTTATTTTCGACTCCATGCAATCAGCTACAACATTAATTAGCAATCTGAAAGTAGCTGGTAAGCAGATAATTAGCCTGTAGTTGCTTGGTTTTGTCCCTTTTGTTGAATCTCTGATTATCAGGTGCCAGATAATCTTCAATTTCACCTCCTTGCAGTATATTGTTAAACTGCTTGGCAAAGAGTGGGTGTAGACCAATCAAATGTTTTAACTAAAACCCTTATAGTTTATTTACACCTGACAATACTTGATTTTCCTTGTCCTTTTCTCCCCTACTTTTGCTTTTATTAGAAGTTCTTTTCATTTCAGATTTTTAAAATTTATTCTTATCTACCTCCTTTATCCAAGTTGCATTCTTGTTGCATTTCTTTGGGTTATCCTATGGCACTAGCTCTTTTTGTTGAGTATGAGATGGTTCACTGCAGTCTCTCCATTGTTTAGTAAAAACATTTCTGATTGGACTAAAGTTGGAGGCTCTACATATAGCGTAAAATTCTAGTTTGTATCTCTGATTATCTTGGCTATAGCTTTTATTTTGTGCTTTATTTCCAGTGCATTTTTAATCTTCCTTGTTTCTAGGAAGATTTCTGGTCAGCTTGTTTACATCAGCTGTCTATTATTTAGCTTTAGATGGCCTTCATATACATCAAGACTTCCAAGACCCTACAATGTAATAATGTATTGGTGTAGTATAGAGGTCTCCAAACTTGGCAACTTTAAGACTTGTGGACTTCAACTTCTGGGAGTTGAAGTCCACGTCTTAAAGTTGCCAAGTTTGGGGACCCGTGGTGTAGTATATGTGTGAATTGAAGCAGTGTAGCCTTTGTAATTGATAGGTGGAAAAGTTCTCAATGCCCAGATTTTCTACGCCTGTCCAAGATTTTTGGTCTACTTGTAGCCACCAGGACCACCATGGCCAGTTTAATTATTATTTATTTATATTTATATTGTTTGAATAATTTATTGTATCATTGCCTCTAGGACTATTTTTAACAATGCATATCTGTTTATTGTTGTATATACTTTGCAGATTCTATTCAAATATCATATACCACCACACACATACAAACACACATGTGTATATGATTACATAAATGTAGTTTTCCAGTGAGTTACATAAATCCAAAGAAATTAAAATATTTGTCACATTGATACTGATAGCAGTTATTCAGATTGAGCAATTTTAAAATAGATAATACTATCAATAATTGAACAAATCTAATACAGGTTTATTGTAATTCCTATAAAACAGCCTGGAATAAAATCTTCATTGTCTAATTTGATGGATCAGCAAGATGTGCACAAGGGAATGGCTTCCCCCATTTAATTCTATTGTATCTATTATAATCATTCAGGACTTGGTCAGGACTTGTTTCAATTTTAAAAGACAGATTTAGAACCAATATCTTTATTAACATTTATAACAATTTAACTGCTGGGAGAGGGATAGTAGGGGGAAGTAAAAGAGATTAAAAAAAAACCCTGGCACTAAATCCTGAAAATACAGCATAGAACATTATTTTTTCAAAGGAAATAAAAACTAATGTATTATATACTGTATTATGCAGAGAGATATATCAGGGAACTCTGAAAGGGAAATTAAATCCAGCCTGCTGTTGAGAAATTGATTACTTAAAAAAACTTTTATCAATAGATACCTGTCACCGTCCATCCTCATGTTCAACGGGCCATCCTTTTTTAGGGAAAAACCTCTTTCTGGTGTATCAAACTGCAAAGAAGAGCAACCGGCATCCAAAAGAACACCATCTAAACTTGCTGGCTGTACTCCAGAAGATGTTAATAAGGCGTCTACTTGACTAAACAATCCTAGAAGAGGATGTACTTGTTTCCTATAATAGTACAAAGGAAAAGATAAATATATACATTTGTTATTAGTAAAGCTACATTTAACAATAGTACTCTTCATATTTTATAGGCACATAGGTGTATTTTATTGTTGTCCTGTTTTCTTTTTATGTTTTTAACCCTTGCTAGCTGCTTGGTTGAGTGGAAGGCTGATGAAATTGAACAAATAATTAAACAGATAATAATTGACAGGTTGTTTATAAAACAACAACAAAACCTATGGCAAATACCACTGTGTTGTTTCTAATGTTAAAATTTTTGCTATCCTGGGAAAATTTTGTTTCTGAATGAGATATTGATGTGTCACCTTTCAAAAACAGATTTTTTCCAGGTTCAGCAAGGTTAGATAGTAACACATATGCATATATAGCACAACTGATTTTATTTTCTTTACAAAACCAACTTTTAGGAAGTAAACATGAAGAAACAGAATGGCCAAAAGTGAGATTACAGTTTTTTTATACTTCTTTCTCATAGCCAGCAAACCCAAAATAAATTGAAAAAGCCAACTCTATTATAATTACATTTTTTCAATGGATGTTTTAATTATACTACCATATGCTATATACATTTTTAAGTAAGCAATAGCATGTTGAATCCTATGAACTGTTGCAGGGAAGATTCATTAACTGAAAATCATTGGGGGAAAAGTAGAGGTTGGAAATTATGATAATTTTGGGCAAATTATTTTTATAACTATCCAAGATGAATTCATAAGTTATACCAATTAAATGTTTATTTTACAGCAGAATAAATAAAATGAGGTATAATATTGGCTCTATACTATAAAAAATGAATATTGTCTAAGGAAGATTTATTACGCACGTTCTAAACCTCATAGATACATGGATTTTTAAAGTATTCCTGGCAAGTAAAATAAATTTAAAGTGCTATTAGATCTTTGAAGTCCTCTCTGTTACTTGATTGAAAACATAGTCTGTACATCTGCCCAGTTATTCTAACATCAAAAGAATGTATGTCCCAAATGAGTAACAGTTCTTTGAACTAATAAAGGCATTTTGTCAAAATCATCGAGGTAAATAAAACAATCTTCAGAAGCTGACATAGTGTTAACTATCAACAGGCAACTCATAAATGACTAGTCTTGACATTATTGTCAGATCAATTCCTGAATGAGACTACATAGAGACATTTCTCAACTACATATCTGAGAAAGGCAAGGGTGAGAGGGAAGGGAGGCATGGGAAAGGAAGGTGAGTAATTTAGGAAAAGGTTAGAACTAAGAATGAACAGGCAAACAAATTGAATTCTTTATTGTCATTGTACATATTATATACACAGTATACATACAACGAAATTCACATAACACCCAGAGACCAGACCCAACAATAATCCTGCAAAGATAATATATATTACAATTACCAAATAACTTTCATCCACAATGTGTTTGATTATCATTTATTATCTGAAGTATTTCTAAAGGCAATTCCAGAATTTTATAGCTCACTTGGTTCTATCTGTGAAATTCTACAATAGCAGTTCTACGGTGGCACAGTGGTTAGAGTGCAGTACTGCAGACCACTTCTGCTGACTATCAGTTGTCTTGAAATTTGGAAGTTCAAATCTCACCATGCTCAAGGTTGACTCAGACTTCCATCCTTCTGAGGTGGGTAAAATGAGGAACGAAATTGTTGGAGGCAATATGCTGACTCTGTAAACTGCTTAGAGAGAGCTGTAAAGCAGTATAGAAGTCTAAGTGCTATTGTTATTGCTATCTTCCAGACTAGGGAAAACTGAAGTAGTGTGCCAAAGTGTCCAATGTTATTTTTGCTTCAAAATACATTGCTGTATAAAAGGGAGCAAGCATAATAAATAATGCAAGTAAAAATAAGGAACATAAAAAAAGAGTTAACAACTCGTTCTTTCTCACTTTCCAGTTACATTTGACAGCTCACTGCAGCAATAGGTAATTCCAAAATCAGAACATTCTAACAGTGTAATTTAAAGATTAATATTAGCAATTTAGTGCTGCCTGCCAACATTCAGAACTTCCTGCAAATAATGTACGGAAGATGTTAGATTAACAGAATCTTTTTAATAAATTTCAAAAAGACAGGTATACAGACAGTTCAATTCTTTCTCCAAGTGGAAATTCATGTGTACATTCATGAACAAGATTTAAACAGCTAATTTATATCAATTACTTCCAGTAATTTAGGATGGGTTCAAACAATGTTAAAACTTAGAATTCAATTTCTGACAGGCCAACTGCAATTAGTACTTTATTCAATAGGATCAAGACCTTGGAAATATCTGTAATTAGATAGTTACCCTGGAAAAGGCAGACAACATCAGACAAGTTTCCAATTAGGAATGATAGTTATATCATTTAGAAAGATCAGACTTCTCTTTGAAGGGTGAGGTTATGAATAACATTTATGAATACGTTTGTTTTCTAGAGGGAAAGGATATTGACATACAGTATATATTTCTTGCTCCTAGTCTTTTTCAGCTTAAGAGGAAGTTCTGTAAAAATATCTTTGCAATATTTCCCTTCTTCCTACTGCTGTTCATTTTTAACTCAGTTAACTTAGCTTGAAAAGCTAAGAAAACCCAAGGGATAAACATAGTCCCCATTGAATCATGCCCCTTTGAATCATGCCTACAAAATGGATATTTTGTAACTTCACTCATTTGTCCTTTTCCTTGGTATAGACATAGTTTGTCACTGCCTGCTCCCAGAATATTTTTAAACTTTCCAGTGTATTCTATAGCCCTGGTATATCCCCAAGGTCTCCCTTGATATCACTAACCAGATCTTATCAGCTTCAGAGCCCAGACAAAGGCAGCAAGATACATCAATACTTTCTATACTAGATTGGCACACAAACCAGGCAATAATCCATTAATAATGATGATTTATTTATTTATTTATTTATTTATTAATCAGATTTCTATACCGCTCCCTCTCCCAAAAAGGGACTCGGGGCGGTGTACAGCCTACTAAAAACACACAGAATAAATATAATTTAAAATTAAATTAAATATGCAAATCCGGCTGAATCCCACCAAATTACAAATACAGACATTTAAAATCCGGGATTAATTAAAAAATTAAAAATTTTAAAAATTGAACAATTAAAACCCAAATTAAATTTAAAACCCATAGACCATTTACTGGGCCAGGCCGGCCTGCTTGAAAAATAAGGTCTTAACTGCGCTCCGGAAGGTCAGGATGTCTGTCATGGCCCGTATCTCCGGGGGGAGATCATTCCACAGGGAGGGGGCTCCCACAGAGAAAGCCCGCACCCTTGGGGCCGCCAGCCGACAACGATCAGGCGGCGGCACCCCAAGGAGGGCAACCCTGTGAGAGCGTACTGGGCAGCGGGAGGTTGTTGATGGCAGCAGGCGGTCCCGTAAGTACCCGGGTCCCGAGCCATGGAGCACTTTAAATACAGTCAGTACCACCTTGAATCGAATCCGGAAGGCGACAGGAAGCCAGTGCAGCCTGCGGAGAAGCGGTGTTACGTGGGAGCCCCGAGGGGTACCCACGATCACCCGCGCGGCTGCATTCTGAACCAGCTGCAGCCTCCGGAGACTCTTCAAGGGGAGCCCCATGTAGAGAGCATTGCAATAGTCCAAGCGGGAGATGACGAGGGCAGAAGTGACTGTGCGAAGTGCGCCCAGATCCAGAAAGGGCCGCAACTGGTGAATCAGACGAATCTGACAAAAAGCCCCCCTGGCGACGGCTGCAATATGATCTTCTAAAGACAGCCGTACATCCAGGAGGACACCCAGATTGCGCGCCCTTTCCACGGGGGTCAAAACCTCTCCCCCCACGGCCAGCGAAGGAACAAGCTGGCTGTATCTGGGCGCAGGAAACCACAGCCACTCGGTTTTGGTCGGGTTGAGACGAAGCTTGTTACAACCCATCCAACTCCGCACGGCCTCCAGGCACCGGGTCATCACTTCGACGGCTTCGTTGGGGTGGCCCGGGGTGGAGATGTACAGCTGAGTATCATCAGCGTACTGATGGAAGTCCACCCCGAAGCCACGGATGATCTCACCCAGCGGCTTCACATAAATGTTGAACAGCAGGGGCGAGAGCACCGACCCCTGAGGCACCCCACACAGTAGGGGCCTCGGGGCCGACCTCTGCCCCCCTGTCAACACCAATTGCGAACTGTCGGAGAGGAAGGAGGCAAACCACCGTAACACGGTGCCTCCCACCCCCAACCCCTCCAACCGCCGCAATAAGATACTGTGGTCGACAGTATCAAAAGCCGCTAAAAGATCTAACAGGACCAGGACAGAGGAACAACCCCTGTCCCGAGCCCTCTAGAGATCATCCACCAACGCGACCAATGCCGTCTCCGTGCTGTGCCCGGGCCTGAAACCCGATTGGAGGGGGTCAAGATAACTCGCTTCATCCAGGTACTGCGGGAGCTGACGTGCCACCACACTCTCAACAACCTTCGCAACAAAGCGAAGGTTGGAGACTGGACGATAATTTGATAGTAATGCTGGGTCCAGGGACGGTTTCTTGAGGAGGGGCCGAACCATCGCCTCTTTCAAGGCGGCGGGTAACAGCCCCTCTCTCAAGGAAGCGTTTATGATTCCCTGGAACCAGCCTCATGTCACCTCCCGAGTGGCCAAGACCAGCCAGGAGGGGCATGGGTCCAGCAAACAAGTGGTGGCATTAAGCCCCCCCAGTATCCTGTCCACGTCCTCCAGAGTAACAGGATCGAACTCAACCCAAATGACCTCACCGATATCCACCCCCACCCCCCCCGCCCAGAGATGCCCAGTCGGAGTCCAGCTTATCCCGGATCTGAGTGATTTTGTCCTGCAGAAACCTAGAAAACTCCTCAGCCCGCCCCTGCAAGGGATCCTCCCGCGCTCCCACCTCCAAAAGGGAGCGGGTCACCCTAAACAGGGCGGCTGGGCAGTTTTCCGCGGACGCAATAAGGGTGGAGAGGTAAGACCTCCTCGCCATTCTTATCGCCACTAAATACGTCTTAATATGAGATCGTAGTAGTGTTCGGTCAGACCCAGAGCGGCTAGCCCTCCAACTACTCTCTAGGCCTCTTCTCCGGCGCTTCATCTCCCTTAGCTCCTCAGAAAACCAAGGAGCCACCTGGGATCGGCATATACCAGCCATCACCAAAAGTATATATTAGGCAAGTTTTTCCTAGCTGCAAGCAATAGGAGGAAAGGCAGGAAATGGGGAATGGGCATAAACTTTCCTTATTCCATATTTCTTCATCTGTTTTTCAGGCCCATATTTTGAATTGTATGGAACAAAGGGAAAAGAGAAGGGTTAGGGACAGAGAGAGAAGCCTTATTTATGCATTAAATTTTAACTTTTTATTTTTTATTGCTTTAATATTTTTACAATTGTTTTGACCAGTTTAAATTTTTAAAATTTTAAGCTACCCAGTCACTTGGCTCAGTTGGATGGCTATAAAAGTTGAATCCATGAATGAATGAATGAATGAGCCCCTTTAAAGCAGTGGTGGGATTCAAATAATTTAACAACCGGTTATCTGCCCTAATGATTTCTTCCAACAAACTGCTCAAAGTTAATAACTGGTTCTGTTGAACCGGTGCGAACTGGATGAATCCCACCACTGCTTTAAAGCCAGTTAATCATCAAATGCCAATATTTACTATACCTCTGATCATTTCTACTTCTTCTATTATCAGTAAGTGTAAGTCAACTATATCAATTTTCTGCTAATTACTTGAAAAATAGTGTTAGTAAAAGTGAGATGTTTACGAATTAATTTTATGTGTTTTCTTGGTTGCAATAATGTTCATTATTTGAAAATTATGAATGATAAATGACTCCCCACAAGACTAAGTAAAGCACAAATCTCTGTTCCTTTTCTACCATTTTAACAGTTGGCAATTGCTCTTAGTTCTGAATGGAGATTAGACTTTCCTTAAAGCTCTAAGTTAGAATTTGTTCAAGCAGTTGAATAATTGAAGCATCATATTTTATTTTCAACACAATTCTCATGTTAGAAGTTGAAATGAAACAAAGATTTTGTTTGTTTGTGCTGAATCAGAATTTTAAAACACTATAGTAGTTATTAGCAAAATGTAGACAATATGGAGATCAGGAGACTCTTTTGTCCTGTTGATTATGAGTGCTTATAGCTCTCCTACCTAAATAAAAATGGGGGGTCCCCATTTTTATTTTGTTATGCTGCAAACTTTAAAAAAATATTTGTCCTTATTTTGCAATATACACATGATCAATATAAATTCAGAAATATGAGTGTGTTTAATAAACTATTATGGAGAAGAAACAAGAAGGAATTAAATAAATTTTGTAACACTTTGTTATTTACACCAATTCTATTGCTGAGATGTAACATTTCTGAAAGTATGTAGAAGCCAATTTTCCTCCTTTCTATATTGAGTGGGAACTCTAATTGGCCAGAAACAGTCATAAAAATTTAACTCGATTTTTGAAAACAAAACTGCCAAGAGGTAATGCATCACTTTCCAGTGGAATAAATAGCAGTTCTGACGTCAAAACTTTGTTATATTCCAATAACCTTCTCACCTGGGGTTTCAGGTACAGCAAGTTATATGTCAATTTTAGATAAAGTTCTAAAAATAGAATGCATGGCAAATCACACTGTCATTATTCTATCTGACAATATAATTTGTGCTCCATAAATGTTTGGAAGTATAGAAATAACAGTGTTTGCTGCAGAAGACTCTCTCCTATCCTCCTTTAAAGTGCATTTTGAACTTTTAAATTAACCCCCCTTCCTACAAAATGCTTCCCATTGCATTCAACAACAATATTCATGTGAATATAGCAAAACAAAAACAAGAAGCAGATGCTGGAAATATATGCAAATGACGTACAATTGTGCTTCAACTTCCCAGGCTGAAAATTAATCATGCCTCTACTAACCTTGTTAGTGTGTCAAAAAGAAGCCACAATACTTTATGCTGCACAAAACTGATAGGCTAGTGAGAAAAATGGCTGCACATTCTTTTCTTTAGGAAGAAAGAGTTTAGGGCTGCCAAAAATCTCTGCTCCAATATCCAAAAATAGTTTAAAAATGTTCTGGATTTCTCCATAGAAAATTTTGGAGAGTACTGTATTCAGGAGGACAGGTAGAAGGAGATAATCTTAGTGTAAGCTGAAGCCCATGTGTTCCATGCTTTGTCCTTCACAACCTTTCTCATATAACGTCAATGCACTTGATTAGTTCCATAGAATTGATCAGTGGAAAAAAATCAAGTCATGATTACAGGCTCTTTTCAGAATTATTTCCCCAATTATCCAATGCATATATTTACAAGTCCAAGTACCTTTAGTTTTACTGAAATTTCTCTCAAGCATTGGTTGTAGGTTAATTTGTGACTGATTATTTGAAATAACTTCGATGCTGACTCTTAGTGACCATATTAAGATTAGAGAAACCGTGTCCAACCTAGCTCTTCATGACTTCTAGTAATGCACCCCTGGCTGGACTCTTCTCTTTCTTTCCACCTTTACCAGCATTATAGACTTCTCTAGAGAGCTAAGTCTTCACATGAGACTGAAGTATGATAATTTGAGAGTAATAATTTGTGCATCAAATGAAAATTTGTGTTTGATTTTCTTGATTTTCCATTTGTTTGTTTTCGTGGCTATTCATGATGTTCCCAGATATATGCACCAAAACCAAAGTTCATTCTTTGCTATTCATGTTTAACCTTAGTCTCATTTTTTTTTTCTTTTTAACAGGTATCTTCTACTATCTGTATTCTTTGATTTTCATTATTAGACTTTGCATATTATCTGCATCTTCCATTTATAAATTGCAGTTATATTTTCCAAATCACTAATTAAAAAACAACAACCACCTCGAGTCATTCTAAAATGCCATATAATTTGATTTTATATGATAATTTGATATTACCATATTTGTTTATATCATAGGAGGTTAATTATGATTTTACAGACTTCACACTGGGGGTATTTTGTGAACCTAATTTGTTCAGCATTTCAGTGGCCATAATGTACTTCATTATCTAACTACTTTTTAACATTACAAATTATAACTTCATAATAGCATCTGTGCTTGTGTGAAACAATTCTCCCAAAAGTTAATACTTTTTATTTTATTTTATTTTTAATACACTTTTAGCAGCTTGATACGAACTACCTGAATTTCTACTTTAACCAATGAAGTGAGCATAAGCAGGTTAAAGGCACTTAAAAATAATGTGGAATTAACCTGAATGTTTGAGTTATTATAATTATTTTTATAATTATGCTACTTGATTATTGCTATAGGAATAAATGCCTATTTGAAATTATTAAACTAAACCAGAATATTCTATAAATTTCTGAAAGGCACTGATATAAATGACACAATGATGATATTTGATATTGCAAGATATACAGTGGGGCAAAAAAGTATTTAGTCAGCCACCAATTGTACAAGTTCTCCCACTGAAAAAGATGAGAGAGGCCTGTAACTGTCATCATAGTTATACCTCACTTATGAGAGACAAAACGTGAAAACAAATCCAGACAATCACATTTGATTTGGAAAGAATTTATTTGCAAATTATGGTGGAAAGTCTGATTTGGAAAGAATTTATTTGCAAATTATGGTGGAAAATAAATATTTGGTCACCTACAAACAAGCAAGATTGCTGGCTCTCACAGACCTGTAACTTCTTCTTTAAGAGGCTCCTCTGTCCTCCACTCATTACCTGTATTAATGGCACCTGTTTGAACTTGTTATCAGTATAAAAGACACCTCTCCACAACCTCAGTCACACTCCAAACTCCACTATGGTGAAGACCAAAGAGCTGTCGAAGGACACCAGAAATAAAATTGTAGACCTGCATCAGGCTGGGAAGACTGAATCTGCAATAGGCAAGCAGCCTGGTGTGAAGAAATCAACTGTGGGAGTAATAATTAGAAAATGGAAGACATACAAGACCACTGATAATCTCCCTCGATCTGTGGCTCCACGCAAGATCTCATCCCGTGGGGTCAAAATGATCACAAGAACGGTGAGCAAAAATCCCAGAACTACATGGGGGGACATAGTGAATGACCTGCAGAGAGCTGGGACCAACATAAAAAAGGCTACCATCAGTAATACGTTACGCCGCCAGGAACTCAAATCCTGCAGTGCCAGACGTGTCCCCCTGCTTAAGCCAGTACATGTCCGGGTCCATCTGAAGTTTGCTAGAGAGCATTTGGATGATCCAGAAGAGGATTGGAAGAATGTCATATGGTCAGATGAAACCAAAGTAGAACTGTTTGGTAGAAACACAACTTATCATGTTTGGAGGAGAGAGAATGCTGAGTTGCAACCAAAGAACACGATACCTACTATGAAGCATGGGGGTGGCAACATCATGCTTTTGGGCTGTTTCTCTGCAAAGGGAACAGGACGACTGATCCGTGTGCAGGAAAGAATGAATGGGGCCATGTATCATGAGATTTTGAGTGCAAACCTCTTCCATCAGCAAGGGCATTGAAGATGAAACGTGGCTGGGTCTTTCAGCGTGACAATGATCCCAAACACACCGCCCGGACAACGAAGGAGTGGCTTCGTAAGAAGCATTTCAAGATCCTGTAGTGGCCTAGCCAGTCTCCAGATCTCAACCCCATAGAAAACCTTTGGAGGGAGTTGAAAGTCCGTGTTGCCCAGCGACAGCCCCAAAACATCATTGCTCTAGAGGAGATCTGCATGGAGGAATGGGTGTGCAACAGTGTGTGACAACCTTGTGAAGACTTACAGAAAATGTTTGACCTCTGTCATTGCCAACAAAGGATATATAACAAAGTATTGAGATGAGCTTTTGATATTGACCAAATACTTATTTTCCACCATAATTTGCAAATAAATTCTTTCCAAGTCAGACAATGTGATTTGTGAACAAATCTGGATTTGTTTTCACATTTTGTCTCTCATAGGTGAGGTATACCTATGATGGCAATTACAGGCCTCTCTCATCTTTTTAAGTGGGAGAACTTGCACAATTGGTGGCTGACTAAATATTTTTTTGCTCCACTGTATATATGTGTATGTGTGTGTGTTTTATATATATACATATATATATAGATAGATATATAGATAGATATATGAATTTGTTGTGCGCACGCACGCGTGCGCGTGCACACACACACACACAAAACCATTCAGCAAATACTGCAACTAAGTAAATAAATCTTTTTTTATTTGCTGTTTTAAGTTCTGGTTTTCTAATCATCACTATCAATTGCGCCACTGGATCCCTTTAGTTATTTTCATGATCGATTTCAAGCCCTTAGGTGACTTGTTAGCAAATTATTTGGAAAGGAAAAGTGACGCAAAAGATCTGTAAAAGCCTTATTAATCATTAACTAACTTCTACCTTCAAGCCACCTGCTGTAGCCTTTAAGTTGATTATGGAGCAAAAAGACGTCAGAAGCTTGGGAATGTTGTTTTTATACCGGATGTATCATGCTTTTTACTCCAAGATACTATTCAACTGTTATTCAGGCTTAAAATGTTTACATGCTCTGATATTAGAACTTAAGATGTGCATCAGGCCTGCAAAAAGACTGGAAAATAAAGGGTCATACTGTATATAGATAGAGTGGGAAATACTAAAACCAAAAAAAAGCAGAAGTTTGAATTGTTTTAAACATCAAACTACAATCTGCATGAATTTTAAACACATAGAAAAACATTAAAAAGGGGCATTGATCTTACCTGAACGCTTCTTCTCGGGGAGCCGAAGGGAGAGTCCAGGCTGGGTAATCTCTAGTGTCCTAGCTCTGCAGACCAAGTTGAAAAAACTGAAGACACACCCCCTGGTAACAGTCTCCAGTTCTGAAGACGTTGAAGCGAAGTCAGCTGCTCCTCATCCTCCAACAGATATCTTAGTGGATACTGCAAAAAAAAGGGACATTTCCTCTCTACTCCGATCTGACAGAATACAGGGTGGGACTGGACTCTCCCTTCGGCTCCCCGAGAAGAAGCATTCAGGTAAGACTAACGCCCTTCTCCACTGGGACCTAATGATGGCAGTCCTACGGGTGGGAACTGGATTGGTCGGAGATCCCCACTTCTGCATGAACTCCCTGCAGTACTCACCTTCCAAACGCTGCCTCTGCTGAGGCAAAGGAGTCAATTTTGTGATGCCTAATGAATGGGGTCAACAATGACCAGGTTGCAGCTCTACAAATGTCCAGAATCGATGCCTGCGTTGCCCAGGCTGCGGTGGTCGCTGCACTTCTGGTTGAGTGCGCAGTGATTCTCCTGTGTACAGGAAGGCTCTGTAACTCATAGGCCTTTGCAATGCAGGTTCTAAGCCAGCAACCTACTGTAGAAGGTGTCAACCTGCGACCCAAAGTTGACAGCTGAAAGGAAACAAACAGGGCTTCTGTCCTCCTATGAGGAGAGGTTCTTTTGATGTAGATACGGAGGGCCCTCCAAATGTCCAGAATGTGCCATTTTCTTTCCAGTGCATGGGTAGGCTCTGGACAGAAGTTAGACAAAATCAACTCCTGTGAGAGATGGAATAAGGAGTTTACCTTGGGCAGCAAAGTAGGGTCCAACTGCAGAACCACCCTGTCTGAATGGAATATGCACAGATCCCTTCTGATGGATAGGGCCGCCAACTCCGAGATACGCCTAGACGAGGTAACGGCTACCAAGAATGACACCGTGCACGAGAGTAGATGAAGGCTGACCTTACACAAGGGTTCAAATGGGGGAGAAGTCAGGGCCTGCAGGACCTTAGGCAAATCCCAGGTGGGATAGCAGTGGACCACCAGAGGCTTCAAATTCGAAGCTCCCCTAAGGAAGGGGCCTTTAACACGTCCTCCACATCAGGTGGGATGACAGATGAGGAAGCTAGGGCTACCACTGGGCCATCTACCTTTGGCACTTCCATAACGTCCAAAAGGTTTACCCTAGAATATTGGGTCAGAGTAGAAGAGCTCCTGACCAAAATCACCGAGGCCACGGCCGCCACCTGCCTCTTCAAAGTATTGGGGGCGAGCCCTCTATCCAACCCATCCTGCAGGAATTCTAATACATTTGCAACAGAAACAACAGTGGGTTCCAAATGATGACTAGAGCACCAACTGCAGAAAATTTTCCAAGTTGCATTATATATCCTGGTTATTAGTGGAAAACTTCTCCTGCTTCAGGATCCCCCATTCAAGCGCCAGACAGTTAAACGAAACCAGACTGGATCTGGGTGTTCGATTGGGCCCCGGCTGAGGGAGATCTTGTGCAGGGGAATTTAACAAGGTCTGGCGACTGACAGGCCCACCAGGTCAGCGAACCAGGGATGCCTGGGCCAATAAGGGGCTACCAAGAGCACCTCTATCCTCCCTATCAGTACTTTCCTGATTGCTCCCGGAATCAGGGAAGGGGGGGAGGCATATAATAGTCCCTGGGGCCACCTGCACCGAAGAGCGTTGATTCGTTCTGCTCCCCGGGCCGGGAATCGAGCCAAGAACCTCGGGAGCTGCATGTTCTCTGGTGAAGCAAAGGGATCCATAATCGGATGGCT
The DNA here is from genome assembly GCA_023653725.1 of Bungarus multicinctus. Classification (NCBI taxonomy): domain Eukaryota; kingdom Metazoa; phylum Chordata; class Lepidosauria; order Squamata; family Elapidae; genus Bungarus; species Bungarus multicinctus. The sequence continues at coordinate 81,922,162 of CM042838.1, forward strand.
GAAGCACTCTGTCATCTCCTGGAACAGACTGGAATGCAGTCGCCATTCTGACTGGTCGACCGTGGCCCTGCTCAACCAGTCCACCCGCACGTTGGATACTCCCGAGATCTGTTCTGCTTGTAGGGACGGTAAGTGTCTCTCTGCCCACCTGCACAATCGAGTCGCCTCCTGCATTAAAAGTCTGGAGCAAGTGCTCCTGTCAGTTTATGTGGGCCTTGGTAGCCACATTGTCTGTGAGGAGAAGGACATATCTCCCCACCACCTCCTGTCTTAGATTGTTGAGCGCTAAGCGGGCAGCCCTGAGCTCTAGCCAATTTATGTTGTGGGCAAGCTCCTCGAGACCACGTCCCTGGGTGACCTAGACTCTCAAGTGGGCCCTCCCAACCATGCAGATTGGCATCGGTTGTGATGGTAATCCTCTGAGGTTCCCTGTACAGGCATCCCTGATCCATGGCTTGGGAATGTCACCAATGGAGAGAACGATGGACTGGCAGGGGGACACGAACCCTCCTTGAGAGAGTCGCCCCTGTCCGCCCTCTGGTAAGGGAACAGGAACCACTGGAGGGTTCGGGCATGCAAGCGGGCCCAGGGGACAATTCCGATGCACGATATCATCTTGCCGAGGAGTTGAGGCAGCAAAATGATAGGTGCCTCTCTGGAAGACAGGATCAGTGACGTGAACTCCCTGATACTGTCTCGATGCTCCTATGAGAGGAAAACCTGCCCGGCCAAGGTGTCTATGATGGCCCCCAAATGCAAAAGCCGATGGTACTAGGTGGTATTTGTCCAGGTTTATTGAGAACCCGTGCTCTCGAAGAATCCTGATTGTTGAAATCAGATCCTCCTCTGCCTGAGGTCGAGAGGAGGATGCTATCAGGATGTTGTCCAAATAGCATTGGATTCTTATGGGTAAGGCCCTGAGGAATGCAGCTTCTGTTCTCAGGATCTTGGTAAAGGTCCGTGGGGCTGATGACAGGCCAAACGGAAGAGCCCTGTATTGAAAATGGCTGCCACCATAGCAAAACCTCAGGAACTGATGGTAGTTGGGATGAATGGGCACGTGGAGGTAGGCCTCTGTCAAGTCTACCGTGGCCAAAAAATCTCCCTCCCATAGTCCCTGTAGAATGGAGTGGAGGGAGTGCATATAGAAGCTTCGGTAGATTAGATGTCTGTTGAGCCCTTTCAGGTTGAGAATTGCTCCCCCCCCCCCAAGGTCTTTGGGATCACAAACAATATTGAATAGAAACCCTGTCTTTCCTGGTCTACCGGATCCGGCTGGATGGCCCGAATGTCCAGAAGATGGTGGATCGCCGAGATCCCTCTTGTAGGGGTCCCTGGAGACAGGGCAGCAGACAAAGGCTCTTGGGGGGAGGAGAGAAACTCCAGAGAAAGACCCGACCGTAAGGTTGACAGGACCCAAGCGTCCGTCGTGGTCTGTTCCCACCGCTGCCAGAACAGTCCCAGACATCCCCCTATGGGAAATGAGGCTCGGGCGTCACTTGTTGCGCCTGAAGGGCCTGTTGGAACCCCTAAAGGCCCTCCTGCACTCCTGCCTCTGACGCCCTCTGGTGGCAAAGGCCTGTCTATTGGCTTGAGATGACGCTCTCTGGAAGAAGGGCCTAAGTTGATGGGAAAAGCCTGCCCCAGCTTCTCCTTGTTTGAAGGACGGCTTCCTGAAGTAGGTGGAGACCTGGAGTCAAAGTGCCTCCTCTGGGAGGGCAGGATCTTTCTTTTGTCCCTGGTTTCCGTCAAAAAGGGATCCAGGGCCTCCCCAAAGAGCCTCTCTCCCTTAAAGGGAGCAGACGCCAGTTTCTATTTGATTCTGACGTCCATGTGCCAATTTCTCAACCAGAGAAGCCTATGAGCTGTTACGGAAAAGGCCATGGCTCTGGAAGAGAATTTGTCTGACGTGAGGGTGGCATCCACAGTCAGTTGAGCCGCCGCTATGATTTTATTCAGGTCCCAATGCATCCTGAGATCCTAAGGTGGGATTCTGCCCTGTAGCTGCCTCAGCCACTTCAACGATGCCCGGGTAAAAAAAGATGCGGTCGTTGATGCTCTGATAGCCCAGGCGTCGGCCTGATGAGCTCTCCAGAGCAGCATCTCCTCTTTCCAGTAGTCTGCCTTTAACACGTCCTCTACATCAGGTGGGATGACAGATGAGGAAGCTAGGGCTACCACTGGGCCATCTACCTTTGGCACTTCCATAACGTCCAAAAGGTCCTTGTCCAAATTAAATAAGGTAGACTCAGAGCCAGTGGGATGGGTATACACCCCAGGGGCCTCCCACTGCTTTCTTATCAGGTTCAGAAACATCTGGGGCACAGGTACCAGGTAACGTCCACCACAGATGCTTTCTCAGTAAACAGGAGATCCTCCTGATCCTCTCCCTCCATGGGAAGATCCTGAGTGACCGTGTCCTTTTTAAGATTAGCCATGCTCTTAGCTTTAACCAGCAGAGTCTTGAAAAGAGCCGGCTGGGAAAGATCCTTAAGGGGCGGGGAACCTGCTACATCCGACTCCTCATCCTTCTCTGGAAGGAGGTCCCTCTCGAAGCTATAAAATTGGCTGCTTTCAGAAGGGGAGGCCGAGCGCTCTCTGAAGTGGGTAGGTTGTTCTGTTGCGGCCTGCCCTTGCTCCTGAAGGACGCTTCTGTTAGTGTTGAAATAAGACAGTGGCAGTGGTTGACCTCTGCCTGCAATTCCTATCTTATTGTTTGGGAAATCCAGGCCCTCATAAATGATGGCATTTCTTGCATCTGGGTCTCCTCAGGTTGTAAGCCAGCTGCTGTAGGTGTAAAGGTGGCTGCAGGCACAGGTCTGGCTCCGCTAGGGACCTGGTTTACAGGTGCTTCCATCAAAATCCCTTGAGGTGGCTCAGGAAAATTGTGTGAGGACTCTGCCCTGATTTGGAGGTTTCCCTGCAAATCCTGTGTACTTGAACCACCAGGAGACTACGCAGTCATATACTGTCTATCTGGCAATTGGTCTGGCTGCCTGTCTTCTTGTGGAAGCAAATCTTGAGAGGTTGCTCTGCTATCTACCGTATTTTCCGGCGTATAAGACAACCGGGCGTATAAGACGACCCCGGATTTTCGGTTGTCTTTTTTCAAAGTCATCTTATACACCAGAAAATACGGGTATTCAAAATTAAGCTGCAAGGATTTGTAAATGCTTCTCCTTCCTTCGCGCTCGCATCAGCCGACCGTACAACCTTCCTCCTCCGGCCCCAGGGCGGCTCTCTCGGTCTCTCTCCCACACACACGGAAGACGACCAGGCCTCCCGCGGAGCATGATGGGCCGGCAGAGCAGCCGCCATCTTGTTCTCTTCGGGAAGGGGAGGAGCGTCTCCCGGCGACGCCCGTAATATTTTCTGGCGTATAAGACGACCCGGCGTATAAGACGACCCCAGATTTTCGGTTGTCTTTTTTTGGTTTCAAAAGTCGTCTTATACACCAGAAAATACGGTACCTTCCTGGACCTCACTGCCCTGTCAAACTGCTTGTCTATGCCTGGCCTGTCTATCCTCAGCCCTGAAGGGTCTTTTAGGGGCTAGAGCCCTGGCTCTAATCCTAGCTGCTGCCTCCAGACCAGCAGATCTGGGCTTAGGAGCACCTTTAGCAGCCTTCTCTGTGCCCTGCTGAGGAACTGACAAGTCTTGATCAGCTCCTCTGGTGGCCATCTTGAGCCCGCCAAAAATAACTGTCACTTGACAGGGAGAAAAGGAAAAAAGGTTAAAAGAAAAAAATTCCTGGCCTGAGCTGTCTGCTACAGCCACAGTCACTGTCCACCACTTCAGGAGGCTAGTGCGACCCGAAGTGGTGAGCTCAGCCCAGCTCCACGATTCCAAAACTGAGCCAGAGAAAAAAAGTTTGAAAAATGGCTGCCTCTTTGAATCGGAGCAAGCCCTGACAGGTCAGAGGCTTGGGAGCCTGGCACTGGATGCACCGCAATTTCAGGCAGGCTCATACATCTCGCTGCTGCCGTAGTGCTCTGGGGACTGGCTAGGGGATCAGGAATTAATTCCTGATGGCCAGAACCCCCCCTCCCCAGGGACAATCCTTGAGGCGAACTGCAAGATTGTCCCCAACGAAAAGAATGGTTGCCGCCGCTGAAAAGGGACAGAGGCGCTTAGCGGCAGAAGCAGCTTTAGTCCCAGCAAGGGAAAGTGAATTGGGAGCGAGTTTAAAGAAAGACGCCGACTCCCGCCCCCAGCCCGGGCCACACGGGCTCTCACGGTTGCCTCCTGCCTAATTCTATCAAAAAGAAAAAAAAGAAAAAACAGTCCACCAGAAGAAAGGTTAAAAAAAGAAAAAAAATAAGCAAAAAAACATGAGCCGGAAAAAAGGCGCAAAAAATGAAAAAGCTAACCAGGAAGTCGGCTAGCTGTCAAACCTGATTTAAGTCTTCTCTAGCAAAAAAATCCTAATCCAGGGGGTGAATATTCTTCTAAATCCTAGCCATTCAGAGCCCTAAAGAGGTGGTCTGAACACGCTGAGACCGAGTGAAGAACTGGGGACCATTACCAGGGGGGGTGTCCTCAGTTTTTTCAACTTGGTCTGCAGAGCTAGGAGACTAGAGATTACCCAGCCTGAACTCTCCTTTCAGCTCAGTGGAGAATATTAATTTGTACATTTTAAAATTTTCCCAATCTAGTTTTTTTTAAACCAATGTTTAAATAAATTGTCATACACATGAAACATTTGGGGGTGGGAGCTAGTGAATTTCCCTAGGACCTTGGAAAAATTAATCTTGCATAATGGAAAGCCGAATGCCCGAGACTTGCCAGCAAGCCAGAAAAGAGCTCCATTCCTCAATAAATGCTCAATTCAAAAGTACTCAGAGATTTCCAATTCCTCCCATCCTTGACCAGCACGCCAGAAAAGAGCTCATTTCTCGGTAAGCACTAAATTCAAAAGCACTCTATTCAAAAGCGCTCAACGATCTGCAATTCGACCCATCCTTACTAGAAGGTAAGGTGGTGGGGCTCACCAGTACCGGGGGCTCTATGATCATTCTTGCAGGACAGTAAGACAATGAGATTCATCCAATCCTTGCAGGGTGGTGAGCACCAGGAGCTGTGAGTATCTTCAGATGTTTGCAGCCAGGGTGTGAAGCAGACTGCTTCCCCCCCTGCCACCCCTCTTTCTCTCTTCCCTCTTCACCAAATTGCTAATCCGGACTCCCTCTTTAAAAGGACAGTAACTTTGGATTCCCAATAAGTAGGGAAGTATTGTTATAATTAAACTCCTGTGAAGATTGGAAGCAATTTTATTTCCTGTGATAGAAGCAGAAGTATATTGAAGCCACGAGCGAATGCTCAATACAAATCTGAGTCTACATAGTAAAAATATAAACTGTTCAAATTGCCAGTACAAGACTATCTACGTGCCTCTTACTCTTAAAAGCAACAAACTTGAAAGTGTATTTAAATTGACTAGGAGGGGGCCAGAAATCCCATTCATCAAAGGAAAACAAAAACAAAAAGTTTCCTGTTGCTTCCCTGTGAATTGTTCTGTTTGTCTCTGCTGAAGAAGGGGCCAGAGATCCCTTCAGCATCTTTGCATCTTTACTATCTCAAAAACTCAATCTACAAAACAAGAAAGAGAGTGTAAACCCTTGCTCACTGATTGTTCTCAAGAGGAAAGAGGAAAACCTGTTTGACACAAAGAAACTACTATTTCTCCAGCCCAGGAAAAGAGGCCTCCTGCCAGTTTATTAGGGGTTATAAACCTATTCTCAGATATCAGCAACAGCTAAGCGGGGCAATGGCCCTTTGCTTGCTGACTCTCAGCGCTGCTTCGTTGCTTTCATTGTCTCAGAACATATAACTTTCTACCTCAAGATTATCAAAGATTAGATAATGATACCTCCAAATCTATTTCTTTAAAATAATTAATTTTATCAAATGATTGATTGTTTTATTGATTAGTATGATTGAGTGTTTAGTGCATATAGTGTGATTACTAAATATCTAATTAGTAAAATCAGTGATTTACTGAATTTAATTGACCAGTGTGTTTAGTAATTACTGTAATAAATTAGGCTGTTTGTTGCTTAGCAAAATTATTTGATTAGAGTGATTTGAATAACCAATTGATTGATTTTTAGTGATAAGTAATCTTACTTTTGATCTGTTCTCTAACATATCAATTAACATTTATTAATTACCAACATTCATTAAGTAACTGTCTATCTATCACATTAACTAGCTATTGTAATTGTTTACTGTACTATTGCCATTGACCATGCCAGCCAAAAACTCCAAATCAAAACAAAAGAAAAATATCTCTACCAATGACCTCCCAGACTCCTGCACATTTCAGATGTCTTGAAACCATCAATAAAAGTGAAATTTACATCAAATGCCGCCTATGTGACAATCTAGCCCACCCTGCCTGCTTAAACACAAACAAAAGCCTAGTTCATATGGTTAAAAATTCAGATACATTCTTTTATCTATGTCCATCATGTTCTCCTAAGCTAAACAAACTGAGTACCCTACCTGACAGAGTTGAAAGGTAGCACTCATTCACTCAATAGAAGAACGCTTAGCAACACGTTTTGAAACAACTATACAAGCAAGCCTAATCTCTCTTGAAAAAAAAAATACAGCACAGATAAGTGAGTACCTATCAGCTCAAAATCAAATCCCACAACAACCACAACCACTACCTCAACTACAATCACAACTGCAACCGAAAATAACCACCAAACCACAGCCATAAACTATTACTATCCCTTCAAATAATTCCACAAATAATATCGCCTTACTCATAAAGACATCATGGAACATGAACAGAAATGTCCAAATGCCATTTTATTTAGTCTCGAAGACCCCAACGAATCAGACCACATCACCAAAGTGATATCATTAGCAACTCAAATACAATAAACATTCAATGAAGATATCATTGAAATAACCAGAGATGGCCCTGGGTACAAATACGAAGGCTCTGTGGCCTCAAGATTTTGTAGAGCTGTATGCAAAAATGAGTCCAGCACATGCATATTCATTCATACAATAAATGGCATTGCAAAAACCAATCCCAACCACAAAAAACTTCACTCAAGATCAGACTTAACCATACTGCAAAGAATCCGCTCCCGTGAACTCTGCGCAGAACTCAAAAACTATCTAGACAATGGAGAAAAGAACCTATACATTGACTACCGAGCTGATTGCATCAAAAGAAAGTCACACAACTCACAACTCTGCATCCAACCCCACCCCATCCAATCCAACATCACTCAAAACTAGGCACGCACACCCCTAACTACCTCTATTCCAACCACAACTGGCCTTAAATGCAAGCTACTCAATGCAAGAAGCCTTGTAAATAAAATACCTGAATTTCTCCTCTTACTAAATACGGCTAAATTCAACATTATATGTCTGTGAAACATGGCTCAACGCATCTCTCCCTGACTCCATTTCCACAGTAATAGACTATCATGTTTACCGATCAGATTATGAAATCCATAGAGGAGGTGGTGTTGCTATCTTCTATAAAAAATTCCTACATCTAAAAAACATTCAAGTTACCCAGGAGCTTGCTATTCCTGAGATTATCGTCTGTGAACTGTCCTTAAATATCACATTTTGATTCTTACTATGTTGCAGAGCACATCGAACATGCAAACAAGATAAATATACTACTAACATGGGCAGCATCCTGCCCACACGCTTTTATCTTTCTTGATGACTTCAATCTATCTCATATTAACTGGACCCTTAATGAATGTACAACTGAACCCACACATGTAACCTTCTACAATGCAATAACAAATCTGGGACTAGAACAACTAGTAATCAACAACACTAGACTTAACAACTGCCTCGACCTCATCTTCTGTAATAGTTTGAATTCAATTTATGGAATACAAATTAAGAGAACCTTTTTCTAACAGTGACCACAACATGATTGACTTTTGTCTCAACATACGTCCACACAAAAATCATCACAACGACGGAATCTCCAATTATAACTTCAAAAAAGGCTATTATGATCTTATAAACAACGATCCCTCATCCATTGATTGGCAATTACTATTTACTGGATGCCATACTGTAAAAGATCATTACAACATATTTTTACTTGAAGTCAAAAGAGCCATCAAACTATACGTACCAATAACAACTCCCAAAACCAGAAAAAACAAATTACTCATAACAATAAGGAAGCTTCAATCCAAAAAGAAATCACTTTGGCGGAAAAACAAATCTGGTCACGTTGCCAACTTCAAAAGCCGATATAAAAATTTATGCCACCAGATAAAGACTGAATGCACCCATTATCACATTAAACAAGAAGAAAACCTTCTGCACACCAATTCCACCCGCCCTTTCTACACTTTTGTAAATAACAAACTAAAAGACTCAAGGTCCATCCCACTCCTGAAAGGACCTAATGGTAAAGACTGCAACGACGACACTATTAAAACCAACCTCTTTAACACATTCTTTGGCTCAGTATTTGTAAACAGCAATGGATCATGCCCAATATTTCCTAGTTGAACCACAGACTACTACAATGATCTAATACATATCAGTTTTACAGAAGACAATGTTGAAAAGCACTACGCAATCTAAAACCATCTCTATCTATTGGACCGGACGGAATATGTGCCTACTTCTTAAAAAAGCTATCCACTGCCATAGCTGAACCTCTAAGCATAATCTTTGAAAAATCTTTCAGGACCAGCTCCTTGCCAAAACTATGGTGACAAGCCACAGTCATCATCCCCACCTTCAAAAAGGGAGACCCCAGCCTAGTTGAAAATTACAGACCAATCTCTTTATGCTGCATCACCTGTAAAGTCATGGAATCAATTATTAACCAATCCATCATCCTCCACTTAGAAACAACCAACCTACTCTCTAATAAACAATTTGGTTTCAGGAAAAAACTATCATGTAATCTGCAACTCTTACACTGCAAAAACATATGGACTACACAACTTGATCAGGGCAAAGCAATAGATGCAATCTACATAGACTTCTGTAAAGCCTTTGATTCAATGGTATATGACAAACTACTCCTAAAGTTAAGGTCTTATTGTATCTCTGGATACCTGCATAACTGGATAGAAGCATTCCTGTCAAACAGGCAACAAATGGTCAAAATTGGGAGTGTCCTATCAAATCCTGTACCTGTCAATAATGGTGTCCCCCAAGGCAGTGTTCTAGGACCAACTCTTTTCATACATAAATGACCTCTGTGATCATATCAAGAGCAACTGCATTCTCTTCGCTGATGATATAAAGCTATTCAACACCACAGACAATACTGCTACCCTTCAAAAAGACCTTGACTATGTAGCAGAATGGTCAAACAAATGGCAACTTCAAATCTCAACAAATAAATGATCTGTCATACATATTGGCAAAAAAAATCAGAAAATAAAATACAAGCTGAATAGTCAAGACCTTGTTGATGATCCAAACTCTGTCAAGGATCTTGAAATACTCATCTCTAACGATCTAAGTGCTAGAGCCCACTGTAACTACATAGCCAAAAAGGCATTAAAAGTTGTTAACCTAATCTTATGTAGCTTATTCTCTGGTAATATTACATTAATAACTAGAGCATACTAAACATTTGCTACACCAATACTCAAATACAGCTCATCAGTCTGGAACCCACATTACATATCTGATATTAACACAGTTGAGAAAGTCCAGAAATATTTCACAAGAAGAGTTCTCCACTCCTCTACTCGTTGCAGAATATCTTATGTCACCAGACTCGAAATTCTAGATCTTGAAAACCTAGAACTACGCTGCCTTCGGTCCGATCTAAGTATGGTATATAAAATCATACATTGCAATGTCTTACCTGTCAATGAATACTTCAGCTTCAACCATAACAACACAAGAGCAAACGATAGATACAATCTCAAGATTAATCGCACCAAACTTGATTGCAGGAAATACGACTTCAGCAACAGAGTGGTCAATGTCTGGAGTACTCTACCTGACTCTGTGGTTTCTTCCCCAAACCCCAAAAACTTTAACCTTAGACTGTCTACTATTGACCTCACCCCTTTCCTAAGAGGTCTGTAGGGGGCATGCATAAGTGCACCAACGTGCTTACTGTCCCCGTCCTATTGTTTCTTTTATTTTTCTTATATGTATCCATGTATTCATAACTATGTTTTTACTTATACCTATTATCTTGTAAGCAATTGACAAATTGACAAATAAAAAAAATAAATGATATCCACATGCATGCATGAAGCTTAATGACATATTTCCAGACTTTAGGCTTTCTGTCAATGATCAGAATAAGTTTGGATAAACTTCTGTAATGCTGGCATTAGACAAAGCAAAAATCAAAATTTTAAGAGCACAACTGACTCATGAACATCTTTATCTATGCATGCAACTAATTTTTTGCTATTTAAATTGTGACAAATGATGGCATTCGAGATTTGGATAACATATTACCTCATGTCAGATTGAAAAAAATAAGTTATTTCAAATCATGTTTTAATTCATTGTGGAATACACTTCTTCCCATCTCCATATACAGCTAGAAAGCTGTCCTGAACAAATTATTTGCACTACATTTCTGGGATTCTACACAGTGAGTTATGCTATGCAAATATAGTTTTTTAAAAAGTTCCAGCTAAAGAAAATATGGGCTATTATTCTACATTAAATTATCCACTAGCAACTAAAGATGATAGTAATAGATATAAATTAAATTTGTAAAGACTTTTACTAATTTATATGATTTGCAGCTAATATTTCAAAGTATCATATTCATAAAAAGGAAATGGTTTACGGAAGTCAATTATATAAACAGTATCAAAAATTTTCTAAAAGTTCTTCAAACATTTATAAATCAGTTACATTTTATTCCCACAATGGGTATCTTAAATAATACAGACAAATTCTGTATTATTAAGCAAGAGAAAAATCCAGCTGACACATTTGAATGCTACATCTTCCTAATTTTTTTCCTGATGGAAGGAAAAAAAAATCCTGAATGAGACATGAACAAAATATTAATAGATTTTGTTGCATCGGTTCTATATAATGAGTATGTAGCCTTACCTGCCAGTGTTAAGTAAAAATTTGTTATACTGGAAAAAACTATGCACGTAAATAGCTAAGGATACATAAAAGCTCTTTTTCTTTAGGCTATTCCTTAAGGGTAATTCTGCATATCATTTTCAAAATTTGATCGCTGGTACTTGAAATTATTAAAAGGGAAGTTAAGAAGATAAACCATCTGGTGCAGAGATTTCTACTGCTTGTAATCAATTCACCTGAAATAAACCCATGGTTATTGAAAATCTACGTATGCGCTTCACATAAGTGGCCAATCTTATATTTTAATTTTATGAACACACCCCTGTCACCTATTATTATACAAAACAGGATATATTTTGTTTCATCCATTTTATTTTAGCTTGATCCAAAGACTTATATTTTCAGAAAAACAATTAACACATTGTTAGTCCTGTTCTTGACATATACATGCCATACAATGAAGCACTTTTGTAACAGCTTTGCCTATCATGTAGCTTCCCATTCTTTTACACTTATGATTCTAGCTTAGTGCATGCATCTTTGTAGCATTTTTTTTTAAAAGAATTAGAATAGAATACTTTATTGGCCAAGTGTGATTGGACACACAAGGAATCTGTCTTGGTGTAAATACTCTCAGTATACATAAAAGATATATTCGTTAAGAATCAAGAATCCTAACGTGCAACACTTAATAATAGTCATAGGGTACAATCAGCAATCAAATCATACTAGGAAACAGTCAATATAAATCGTAAGGATACAAGCCACAAAGTTACAGTCCTACAATCACAAGTGAGAGGGGATGGGTGATAAGGAATGATGAGAAGATTAACAGTAATAATAGTAGTAGAAGCTATCATACTGCAAATATACCAGTAAACACCCAGCATCAATAAAATAATAACAAAACATATTATATATTTACTGTATATATAATGTTGTTATATTGTTTTTATTCTGCTTTAAATAGTATTTATTTCTTTATGTAATTTACATAGCTGCCCATTTCATATAGTGACTCATATTAATCCACCAGTCATATAATTGAGATGGGTAGCCATATAAAATAATTTTAAAAATGATTATTATGTACAGTTTGGCATTTTAAATAATTTATTGAATACTTCCCAAGACCTAGGATAAGACAGATATTGTTTGATGTGTTAAAGATATTGTTGCAAGAAGAAAGCTGTTCCAAATAAATCCAAGTTGCCTTTTGCAACTGACTGATGATGATTTTTTCAAGGCTAATAGTGTTCAAGTAGTGTTCCAGATGTTTTGGGGTTGTACCCTAGATGCCTGTTGCTGTTAGTACCACTTTTGCTTTTTTGCCATAGTTGTTCTACTTCTATTTACAAATCTTCATATTTTGTGATTTTCTCTAATTCTTTCTCTTCTGCTGTTTCCAGGTTCTGAAACAGCCAGACTATTTAATGTTTCTTATTGATGTTTGTTAAGTCTGGAGTCTTAAGTGGCAGCTGCTTGTCTGCTCGAATTCTGAAGTTCCAGAAAATTTAGTGTCTTCCATTTCTATTTCTTTGTTGATTTTATTTCTCCCACCAATTTTTGCTTGCAAATCTTCAATGCACACTGTTGTTATTTGTTATGCCATTTTTTTTTGTCAGTCTGTGTGATCTTCTGGCAGCAGATCTAATTAAATTAAACTCAGGATGACATGTTGTTGTCACGTGATATATAACTTTTTCCCCGTTTGCTAAAATGGGGGTGGGCGTGGCCAGCATGTGATGCATCCAGCCCACGGGCCATGAGTTTGACACCCCTGAATTAGGCAGTCCGTTGATTCTTCAACTTCTTTACAGAGGCATTTGATGTGTGTCGCTATCTTATTGTTACTATTGTTATTATCTGTTCACAACAATGTGAAGTCACAACTGCCAATCATTTAGCTGGTGTTAGATTTCACATGCACAAATTCTTCCCTAGAGCATGGAATGCCTTAATGTATTGGTTTATTGTATGTGTGGGTCCAAGCAGTGTGGCCTTTTGCAATTGAGAGATAATTTTTTTTCCTCAATGTGCCAATTTGCTTAGTGCCATCCAAGATTTTTTGGTATGGCACACAATGTGCTGATAACCACTGGGATCACCACAGCTAGTTTATGCTATTACTTTTTAATTTTGATTTTCAAATATTGATATTATTAAGATTATACATTTATAATTAACAGTATTAAATATTAAATACTATAAATAAATTAAGATATTATGTTTACAATTAATTAAATGTGTTGTAGTTGCCTAAATCTAAAGCACTCTGGGCACATATAGAAGGGGGAAAAAAATCATAAAAATACATAAAAAACTGGGACTACACATATATACATCTGTCTTTATCTGCAAGAATGGTTTGGCATCCTGTAAGAACCCCACAGGTTTTTTTTTTTACAAAGGTCAGTGCTTTGACCTTTCAATTGCCTGGAGTGATCAAAATCAGCAGGGATTATCAGAAATATCTTGCGGATAAAAATCTACAGGTACGATAGTAACCGTCAACATTCCAGTAAACTGGTGCTCTGTAAGCTGTTATTGATTGGGTTCACTGCATTCATACACATTGCCTTTTATCCATGAGCTCAATATATAAAAATAAGGAGCAATTTCCAACTATTCTAACACAATTCTGAAATACGTTGGACCAAGAAAAGAATAACTTATTCATCATAAAATGATGGATTTCAATTCCAAGAATTCCCAAACTAACTTGAAATCACAAAGTTGGAACAGTGCCAAAGTTGAGAAATACTGTTCCAAATGGTCATTCCTGATGGAATCAGTCCTGCTGTTGGATGCCTGATTTTGAGGTGGAGAAAGACTGGACTGGAAAGAGGAAGACGGGAAATTTACAACTGAGAGACTGAAACCACTTCACATGAAGCTAAAGAAGAGAATCCTGAAATGGGAGATCAGCTGAAAAAAAAATTAAGGACATGGAAATCCTGTGTCTTTCTGATATGTTTATTGTTGGGTATGAGGAGTAGAAGTAGCAGAAATTGAAGTTAGAAATGGATACATTTAATCCTTCAAAGCAAAAGGGAGGAAGAATAGAACATCTAAGGAGACAATAATCTCCAGCTGACAAAATAGAAGGAAAGAGGGAGAAATACAGGTCATCCTAGTTTTATTTGATTAAGAAGAGTGAAGAGAACTTTGTTGCATCTCCAAACTTTTAAGATAAAGGGAAATTGAAGAGGGAAAGTGATGTTACAGTTGATACAATTAAGATTAGAGGAAATACCTTTGAGATTAGACAAGTATATTATCAAAACAAGTCCCCTCAACAATCAAGGCTGAGAAACAGATGGAAAATAATCTATTATCTTGTAAAAACAAGAAACAGCAATACAGCTTAAAGTCCAGAATTGATACATGGTATTAATTTGTGTACACTTGTAGATTCCAAAGGAGCTGATGATCATAATAGGTGTTTCTATCAGATCTGTAAAACAAATAACAACATAAAGGCTTGTCCTTGAATATTCTGCTATTAGATTCATGAGTGTACTGTATAGTTCTGTTGCTGGAGAAATGTATTAATAGGTCCAGGGTGAAACTCTGAGACACTCCAATTTACATTCTTGTTTTGGTTGCCTTTCATTTTCAAGAAATAAAACAAATGGCCTTGACTACATAGGAGGTTACATACCAAAACAAGCACTTTACAGCAGAAGAATTGGAACCCTGTTTGATTCTATATGGTGCCTAAATAAAAGCCACCACTACCATTATCAAACCAAAATAAAGAAAATAGAGTGTATAAGCATGTGCATGTGTATACAACAGATTTTAATAATTTAGATTTAATTTATCACTGGCCCCACTACCAATAGACCAACTATAAAGCATTGATTCTATTTTTTTTTCTGTGTTAAAGTTCAAACTACAACCAGATCTCTAAAATCAATAGAATAATCTTTAAAAAAAAAACTAACATGGAAAGAGGGAGGGACATCATCTGCTGTGCGTCATGCAGAGTAGCCTTTAGTGAGATGGACAGCTATATAAATTTGTTTAATATATACATACATTATATACATACATACATACATTTATTTTATAGTGAATTCCCAAATTCCCACTTCTGAAGGCAATCGATTTGCAATCCTGAAATCAACAAAGATCATAGCCATGCTTTGTGGAGATCACAGAAATTTGTTGGATTAAGTATGTATTTCTGCTAGCTTTATTTTACTAATGCAACATTTCAATTAGGCTTTATTTCACTAGAGCAAATTTTCCTATATCATTCATTTTTTATTTTAAGTGTGAATATGAATGCATTAAATGTAAAATTATATTCCTGAGCTTCAAGCATCATTATACCACTAGAAAATAAATTATACATAAAATTCATATAAATTAATATAAGCATATATATATAAATACTTCTCATACATACATCATACAATAGTAGCTCTTTTGACACTAATAATAGCCAAAAATGGGAAGGAACTGCAGCTTCTTGTTAATAAAATAATGGAGCATAGTGAAAAAATTGGACTAAAATTAAAAAGATCAAACTAATGAAAATAGAAACAATAAACTCCAGCTTTAGAACTGACAGTAGAGCTACTAAAGAGGTGGATAGCTTCTGCTGTTTACGTTCATAATTGACAGTAAAATTGACAAAAAAATTATCATAGATCAGCACTTCGTAGAATCGCTAAGAAGACCCTGAAAATGTTCAGATGTTATTGAAATAATTTAAGCAGTGGTATTGTGATGCTCTATGGAAATGAAAGTTGGACTGAAGAAGGAGGATAGAAAACGCATTAACATTTCAAAATTTGGTGCTGGAGAAGACTCCTGAGAACACCATGAACAGCCAAGAAAACAAACAAATATATTATCACACATGTCATCCCAGAATTCTCACTCAAGGTACAATCAGGCTTTATCTTACTTTCGAGGTATTATGAAAAGAGGCAACCCTCTGGAGAAGGATCTAATGACAGGGATCTAATGACAAGGAAAGAGAAAGGAACAACCAGCAATGAGGTAGATGAACTCAATTAAAGTACTGATAGGTGTAACATTGCAAGATTTGAAGGATCAAGTGAGGATCATCATTAAAAAATGTTTCTGTTGGTCATGAGGAGTCAACACAATAATCGTACATAATCCCAAACAAAAAATAAAAACTATACTCACGGATAAGATTCAGAAAGTTGTTGAGCTAATTCATAAGCTGTGGGGTCTCTGTCGAGTGCGTATATTTTAATATCCTTTGCCTTTTGTAAAATTGCCTTTGTGTGACCTCCTGCTCCAAAGGTCATATCAAGAATATGCTGATAAGGAAAAAAAAGTCTTGTTACTTATAAATAAAACATATAAATATTGACATCCACTTCAGTTACTTGTATATTTATTCTATTGAACAAGCAAAAAATTTTATCTTTCAGTTGCAGTCAACCTTTCCATTGATCCCTGTAGGCAAACTTCATTACTTAATAAAATTTGCAATTAAACATAGCTTCATGTTTTGTATTAGCTTCCAAACTGTTTGAAAGACATTTTCTAAGTAATAAAAAATGGATATATAAAGGAGTTTCAAGGAGCTCCCTAGATGACATCTTCAGAAAATTTAAAATTTCGCAGCTACATAAATGAACTCAAAATTTCATATGATTGCCAATAGTTATTTACACATTTGGTATAATTAAATGTGAGCTGGCCTGGTGAAACAATCATGTAATCAAATCATTCAGAAAGCTAGAATGTAGAAGCTCATGTTACATGTTGCATGATGTATGCTGCATTTTTAAAGCTTTAATAAGTAACAATAATACAACAGGATATTCTATGATTTCAAAGATTTAATAAGATAATTGGCAGAAAAAAATTAAAATCTACTAACACTGTATTACAAGCATGGCATTTAAACTACAAGATGCTGCAAGTTAGACCTCATCTCTTCACACTTAAGAAGACTTTAAAAGTTTACTCATTGACCTGGGGCAAAATGCTATCAGTATAATAATGATACTATCAGTATAATAATAATCAATCTCTCAATTCTGCATCCAACAGATAAAAGTGATGAAGTATGTCAGTAGCAATGTATGAGGGCCTACGATGAGACTGAACCATGATAAATTTGGGGTGCTACTAAAGAATAGTTCTTGGATCTATCTGTTGAGAAGACATATTGGGTTGAACTGATAACTGTAGCAGTAAGCATTTAAAATGAACGGTGGATACATTAGAAACAGATTTTTTATTGAATATCTAGCAGTGCTACTTTCAATTTAGTTTGGTATACCAGCTGTGAACTTTCCTGGACCACACAATGATTCATACCGTAGCTCTCTTTCTTTTAGAATTACTGAAAAGACTCTATACTGAACAGTCTTAAAAATACTTCTAATACTTCAGCCTATTGTATTTTAAATTCTAAACTAGGATGACTTCATTTTTAACCACTGTCTGCCCATTAATTGGCACAGTATTTCAATCTATTAATTATGACCTACAGGTCTCTAAATTTGGAGCTTGAAATTTGGAACTTCAACAAATATGAATCTTTTGTTTTTTACTATATGTGCAAACTGGTGATTGTGGAATTCTTACCTGACTGAGGACTATTTCAGTGACAGAATCTTTGCAGTAAAATTCTCTACCGTAGAAGTTCAACAATCACATATAATTGTTCTTCTTAGAAAAGATTCTTGGAAAAATTCCTGAATGTGTACTGATTCAGTAGGCTTGTAAGCTCTTGGCATATTTGCTTTTGACTGCTGTAAATAGCTCAATCATTGTAATTGTTTATTGCTCTTTTTTTCCAGTTTGTTGCAACACAATTTGCCATGTTTAGGTTAATGTATAAATCAATAAACTTAAATATAGGACTTGTCAAATGATGAAAATGAAGGAGGGAATTATGCAAGCAAATAATTTTTTCTTTTTTTTTCTAAAAAAAGTTAGTCACTAAAATATTGAAGCAAAATATTCAGCTAGAATATTCTTCAAAAGCAGGAAAAAACTACAGACCTGTCAGCTTATTATTGATGCTCATCAAGCCTTGCAAGGCTAACAAAGTTAGGAAACAAGATTCATTTTTTAGAAGGTTCTTTATTTTTAGTAGGGTAATGTAACCAGTATGGTAATGTATAAATTATCGGCCAGTGAAATAGGCTGTCATGTGACATTGCAAGTTGTCTGTTGTCAGAGATCTTCAATCAGAAAACTGAATATTTATATGTCAACGGGTGAAAATTGTCTTGACTCCATAACATTAGTTTAAATGATGTTATTTTAATAAATTAAATGGAAAAAAATCCATGAAATGAGTTCTATCGTTAGCTGCATTTTTTCCATCACCATTTGCCACATACTTCTCCCATTGATGGACAAGCTTCTTAAAGTCAACAGAAAAGACCACCACATTGTGTCTCTTCAATCAGTTCCTCATCATCATTTCCACCTGTTTGATTCAAACAGAAGCCCACAAAGTTGTTCTTTCAATTTTGGGAAAATCAGAAGTTGCATGGCTTAACAACTGTCTCTTGAAAGGGTCATGAATGGTGAGCATTGTTGCAGCAAAATTCTTTCTTGTGATTTCAAACTTCCTTAATCGTTTTTCACAATGTAATGCTACGAGATAATAATGGTGAAAGGTTTCAAGGAAATCCAAGCAAATAATACCACCTACACCCCCCTAAAACCATAACTGTGTTTTCCTGGGAAAGCCTAGATTTTGTTTTGATTTTCTTCAGGTGGGAAAAAACTGATTGAGCCCATATATCATTGACTGTCATCATGCTGTGAAGAAATTCTTCACCTTCATTCTCATAGTATGACAACTGCTCGCAAATTTCAGCTCTTGAAACTTTCATCTCTGTTATCAGTGTGCAAAGAACCTATCTTGCACAAGCCTTCTGATATTGAAGAACATCAATAAAATGACCCACATGCTCCTGTGAAATAGCAAGCTTGACAGCAATTTCCTTTGGGGTGATCTGCCAATAGTCTTTAATCCATTCATCAACCTTTCTCATGTGAAACTCATCAGTTGCTGTCAGAGGTTGCCCATTCATTCTTGATCACACAAATCAGCTCTTCCTAGTTCACCATCTTTATATATATTTTTAGTCCAGAGATTAACATTATTCTTGTCAACATACTTATCAACTTATGCATATGCTTTTGGGGGTGAATTTTAACTGAAGGGTCTTCTTCAGTAGTCAAACATTCAAACAAGATGCATTGTTTAAATCATGCCAACATGTAGTCACTGCAAGCTTCTATTTTTTAAACAGTGCCACAAATTCTTTTCTCACTGCAACCTCCTGTCAATTTAAGTGGAAGATCAGATGCTAAAAAACATATCAGAGGTTCTACTGTTTCAACACTGCCTTCTTTTGGTGGCACTAGATGCATTACTTTTCATTCAACTTTCAGAAATTACCTCTGACAATTGAATGGTTTTATGAAATTAGTTATTGCACACAAACATTCATTCACTAGATGTGTAGGAAAAGAGAATGTATTCTGTGCTTTCATGAATAATATTAGCATGATCAATGAAAGGTAACTTCAGCACAAATGATATATATATTTAGATGTTTGGGAATTTAAATCAGGAATCCTATACTCAGTCTCCTGGTAGGAAACAAGCGCTACAGTCAGTTAAAATTAACGGAATATATGTAGAACTGTATACCAATCCTAGTTTAAGTATGGTACTGTACCTTTGCATAACGTATTAATTACAAGTCATATTCAACACAAAAACAAGCTATCAACAATTTATTTATTTTCTTTCTGTTGTATTTAGTTTATTTTTCCTCCTTTTAAAGCCTGTCCAACTAAATGACATTTTATTCCCATGGTCCCATAAATTCTAGAACAGATTATTATACGAACATTTCCTGCAATGAGTCACCGTTCTACAGTTATGATATCCTCTCATCTTTTCAAAGGAATGTTATAATTAATATGTGACTGTACATTTTAGTTTCTCATTATCTCTATAGAAAAATAAATAATATTTGCAATCGCTTATTCCCCTAATTTAGGATATGCCTATGGATTTTTGTCTTAATTATCCAGCTTCAAGAAATATAGCTACAGTATTGAAAGTAGATGGTAGCAGTTAGTCCACTTATATTGGTTTCAAAAAGCTAAGTAGGATTGGACTTGGGCTGGATATCTCTAGAAAGGTGACAGTCTAGATGAGAAGTTCCCCTTGCTTCCAAATAAAACAACTGAAAGCCACTCCTATATAGTGTATAGACGACATGGGCATTTCCATAAAATTGTCAAATCATTAATTTGAAAGAAACTTTTCATCATAACATGACATAGCACTTCTGAAGATCACTTCATTTTATAGAAATACATTGTATTTAAAAATGTATGATTTTTAAATAACTTCTGCATTTTTAAACTATTTTTTCCATCTCTGATCAAAATTTGTCTCCCAGAAGATTTGTTTTATAGTATTTCTAATATAATATAATTTTATATTATAATATTCATACTAGATAATTTTTTCATTTTTATTTCAAATTTGTAATTCAAAACTGCTTTTCATATATGTTTTTCTTTGCATATACCTGCAACAAGGACTTAGCTACCTTTCATCTGTCAAGCTTTAGGAGAAACAAGGTAGCCTTGTTTAAAGAGGTGATAAGAGGTACAAAAAAAGTGGCCTTAGCCACTTTTTCAGTGCTGGCTGTTCTCTTTGCTCAACAGGCTTTTTAAAAATGATATAACATTCTTGCAGCCTCACAATACATGTTTTATCACTTGACATTCCTCCCATTTCCCAAGATGCTTATGGAAGTATCTTCAAGTTCAGGGCTACAGGATATGATGGCTTGCCTATCGCCTGGTAGTAAATGTGTATTTCATGAGCAATTCCCCTCATTATCAAGATAGCTATTTTGTGAGGCAATTTTTTAATTGGTCTAGGGAGTCTACATCTATTAATTTTCTAGGAATTTGTTTTTCCAACTAACAAAATGTAAGGCATTTGGTTACACATTTCTACAAACATGTCTGTAAGTTACTAAATACAGAGATAACTCAAATAATGTAGGCAAATTGTTTTGACACTTAATATTCTACTGTGAGGTTCATGGAACAAGGGCCTAGTTAAGCTTTTAATATATTTTATGCAATACTCTCGCTGTGAGTATGGATGGACTTTCTTTGGTAAGTATCATGAAAACTAAACTAAAGCAACATTATTTTAGGAGGCATTTGGTCCTTGGAAGGACTAAATGTTGCCTTTGAAGTATATTTTTTTAGTACTTTGGTTTATTCCACCTTGTCCAGAATTCTTTGAATTGGGACAAGCTATAAATATTACAAAATAGATAAAGGTTTGCATTTCTAATCCTGAACTCCTCTTACTACACGGTAGTCAGAATTATATTTTAATTTTAATATCCTATCTTTTGCCTTCAAAAGCAGACCTTATGGCATCATTCCATTCACAAAATTAATTACAGTAGTACTTAAAACTTAAGTATTTTCCATGGAAATTGAGATGCAATCTTACATCACAAGCAGCAGGAACTACCTTCGGTTTTTAGATACAATCCCAGATGGTGGTTACTGCATATAAAATCCTTGAGAGCTCAGGCCCTGGCTATTTGCAGGATCACCTGTGTCTAATTACTTTTGGCCATTTGTTAAGATCTGATTGAGTGGATGTATTCAGCATCCTGTCATTTAAACAATGCCATGTGTGAGACCTAAGAGACATCATTGTTGTTGCAACTGTACTATGTAACACTACCCCTCCTCCTCCTCCACCACCACAACAATCACCACTACCACTACCCTGCCCAATATTTGGATGGCATTAACTCTTCCTATTGTTTGGAAAAAATCTAAAGATTTGGTTTTCCCTCTTGCAGGCAGAGTATCAGAAGGATAGGTGAGCCCAGAAGTCTTATTAATATTAATCATACAATATCATATGTAACAAATGTTA
This sequence comes from Bungarus multicinctus, assembly GCA_023653725.1. Taxonomy (NCBI): domain Eukaryota; kingdom Metazoa; phylum Chordata; class Lepidosauria; order Squamata; family Elapidae; genus Bungarus; species Bungarus multicinctus. The sequence continues at coordinate 81,944,165 of CM042838.1, forward strand.
TCTATTCCAGGATCTTATTGAATTTTTTCTTGAATTTTATCTGGACTGTCCTATTGCTTGTTTACTCTGACTTTATCTTTTACATCTAACAGATCAGAAAATTCCAAGGTCAATAGTAAGATAAGCCAATAAAAAAAATGCAGAACCATCAACATGGTCCATATTCCTGCACACAGGGAAGCAGAATGAACAAGTATTATACTGACAATGTTACGTAGTTCTCTATAAAGAACTCATTTTTCTTATATATACCTATTCCAGTTTTATGTAATGACAGAAACCCTAGGAAGAGAAAGACCATAAATATAAAAGAAATCTATTAAATACATTGCTAATATGTCATTTTCTTTCCATTTTATAAAGAGCATTGGTGTTACAAGAATACCAACTCTGCAAATACTTTGTCTGGTACTGACTTTCACTGTTCAAAAATTTGTCCATCAGAGTCAAAATTTTCTTTTGTTGGGAAAAAACACCCTTATTTTTTTAAAAAAATACAAAAACAGATTAAAAAAAATCACAAATATAAATACATATAACTTGGTGTGCAATTTTTACATATGCTGTCACTATATGTACATCTATATCTATCAATACGCTGTGTGTGTATGTATAAAATTTAAGACCAATACAGATAGTGGTGGCTTAACCATTTTTATCGTTGATATTTTTATGGTTGGCTCCTCAACCAACATTTTCTAATACATTCAACAATCCAATTCCCAGGCTCCAATTCTATTTTTGGGGAGAATTTATGGGAATGCTCCTGTGTGATTTCAGCTTTTCTCAGCTGAGAACTCTGTAAAACAATAGCCAGGGGAAGTGATTGGAGATACATATAACTTGGATCTATCAAAATAACATTCCTTAATGATATTTCTTTACCAAAGAAGAAGCAGCACTTACTTATTTGGAGTAATTTAGGACTAAAGATAGTGTATCAGACATCCTGCTGCCTAACAGTTTCTGAGCTATAGAAATGATCTTGGGAGTCCCCAAACTAATGATACTAATATCTAGTTTGGCATTTGCTTGCCAAAAAAGGGGGGTTCAAGAATTTACATAATGGGGTAAAAGAATAATCTTGAGGAATCGGAAAAACATCTGAAATCAAGAAAATAGGCAGGTAAGAGAAGTCTGAGTCTAAAGCAAGAATGTAGTTTGAGAAAGCATCTAAGTTTTATTCTCTTTTCCTAAAGATAGGGAAGGACAGGCATTTTCAGGTTTACATGGTTATCGTATAAAAACCTTATAATAAAAGTAGTTTTCATAGCTGTGATTTGTTGATTTAGACTACCTGAGAGGGTTGACAGTTCATAGTACTTATAACAATGATTCACCTCTCCCACGGTTGCAGGTCCAATAAATAATGCAGAATATACATTTGATTTGATCCATTATTCTGATCTAGGAGATATTAGTGAAGTTTTAATATCTGGAAAATATTCTTTAAGTATGAACATCTATCAACAGTAATGGCCAAACTACAGCTAAATTAAGATGATGCTATGAATGGATTTATACACAAAGTACAAGTACTGTTAGGACGGTTCTATTTGAGGACACTACAACTGGATTCCAAGAAGATGTTAAAGGAATAGATAGTGAATTTGTCAATACTTAAGGCAGAATAGGTAATTTATTAGCACAATTGATATAACTATTCTTAGTGACCTCTGTGGCATTCTTTTATCTATATAATATATGAAACATATATAAGCTATGTCAACCAAATGATGAAGCATAACATTAACATTCAGGTGAAAGAAAACACAAATGTAATATGCTAATAAAGAACATAAACCCTATCTGAGGTTTTATGCTGCAGCAATACTACAGCAATTTCTTCTAGAATGAGAATACAGCTGGAAGGGATTTTGGACGACTTCTAGCCCAACCCACTGCTCAAGTAGGAGACCCTATACCAGTTCAGAGAGGTGGTTTTTTCTTAAACTCTATACCACTTCAGATAGCCTTTTCTTAAAAAGCATTTAAGATAGATGGCTGTCAAGTCTTTTCTTAAAAACCTCCAGTGATGAAGCAACCACAACTTCTGAAGGTAAGCTGTTCCACTGGTTAATTGTCCTCGCTGTTAAGAAGTTTCTCCTAAATTCCAGGTTGCTTGTCTCCTTGAATAGTTTCCATCTATTGCTTCTTGACTTGCCTTCTGGTGCTTTAGAAAACAAGTTGTCCCCTTCTTCTTTGTGGCAGCCCTTCAAATACTGGAATATTGCTATCATGTCACCCTTAGTCCATATGCTGCCTATCCCAGGTGACCAGGTTGGGTTTGGGGGACAACTCACCTGAGGCGGGGGTCAGACCAGAGGCCGTGCGCAGCCAGGAGGGTTCGAGGTTGGGGAGGGCCAGTTCGAAGATGGGGGGTTATTCCCAGGAGGGAGAGGTGAATTTTATTTGCACGGTGAGCAGGAGAGGCAGATATGGCGGTTGTAGGGGGCCATATCATGTTTTGGGAGCACGCCCCCGCTGTTTGCATGCAGTGGCGCACTCTGACCCCCAAGGCATTTCCCATTCCCTGGGTGGTCCGAGTCATCGGGCCCTGGGTCTTCGGTTGATGCTGTGTAACGCCAGGTCCTTAGTAAATAAGGTCCCCCTCATTTATGATCTGATTTGGGAGGGGGGAGCGGATCTGGCGGGCATTACCAAAACCTGGTTGGGCCAGGAGGGGGGTGTTCCCCTGGTGGAGATGTGCCCACCTGGGTTTCGGGTTTTCCATCGGCCGAGGGCTCAGGAGGGGTTGCGGTGGTTATTAAGGAAGATCTGTGTCCTAGGGAATCCACTGTTCCTTAGACAACCGGATGTGAATCCCTCTTTGTGAAGTGTGGTTCTGGGGTTCAGATGGGCCTATTGATCACATACTTGGCTCCCTGCTATGTGACATCGGCCCTGCCTGAGCTCCTGGAGGTTGTAGCTGGCTTGGCAGTTGAGACCCCTAGGCTTATGGTCATGGGGGATTTCAACCTACCCTCTGTCGGTGGGGTCTCAGAGATTGCTCAGGAGTTCATGTCCTCCATGACAGCCTTGGGCCTGACCCAATTAATTCGGGACCCCACACACACTGGGGGTCACATCTTGGATTTGGTTTTTGTCTCTGGCCAGTGGCAAGATTATCTAGGTATGGGGGACGTTGCCATAGAGCCCCTGTCATGGTCTGATCATTCGTTCCTTAGGCTGGACCTTTGTTCCACACCCACTCGCCACGGGGAGGCAGGGCCGATAAAATGGTTCCGCCCCAGGCTCCTGATGGACCCGAATAGGTTCCTGATGGAACTTGGGCCTTTTCCTGAGGCTCGCACACACGACTCAATTGGGGACTTGGTAGCCATCTGGGATAGGATGGCTGCTGGGGCCCTTGACAGCCTCTGACCCCAATTAGTTCCTTGGTTTTCCGAGCTGAGGGAGATGAAGCACCGGAAAAGATGCCTAGAGAGTGGTTGGACGACCAGCCGCTCTGGATCTGACCGAACACTATTACGGTCCCATATTAGGACCTATCTAGTGGCGATAAGGGCGGCAAAGCGGTCTTATTTTTCCACCCTTATTGCATCCGCAGAAAATCGCCCAGCCACCCTTTTTAGGGTGACCCGCTCCCTTTTAGATGTGGGAGTGTGGGAGGATCCCCTGCAGGGACGGGCTGAGAATTTTTCGAGATACTTGCAGAACAAAATCGCTCAGATTCGGGATGAGTTGGACTCTGACTGGGCAACTCTGGACGAGATGACTGGGGCAGATCCCGGGGGGGTCGTTTGGGTTGAGTTCGATCCTGTGACCCTGGAGGATGTGGACAGGATACTGGGTGGGCTTAATGCCACCACGTTTACTGGATCCATGTCCCTCCTGGTTGGTTTTGGCCACCCGGGAGGTGACACGAGGTTGGTTCCAGAGTATTATTAACACTTCCTTGAGTGAGGGGTTTTTGCCTGCCACCTTGAAAGAGGTGGTGGTGAGGCCCCTCCTCAAGAAACCGTCCCTGGATCCAACATTATTATCAAATTATCGTCCAGTCTCCAACCTTCATTTTGTGGCAAAGGTTGTTGAGAGTGGTGGCACAACAGCTCCCTCAGCACCTGGATGAAGCTGTTTATTTAGATCCACTCCAATCGGGTTTCAGGCCCAGGCACAGCACGGAGATGGTGTTGGTCGCGTTGGTGGATGATCTCTGGAGGGCCCGTGACAGGGATTGTTCCTGTCTTGGTCCTGTTAGATCTCTCAGCGGCTTTTGATACTATCGACCACAGCATCTTATTGCAGCGGTTGGGGGAGATTGGGAGTGGGAGGCACCGTGTTACGGTGGTTCTCCTCCTTCCTCTCTGAACTCAGGGTTCGGTGCTCTCGCCCCTGCTATTCAACATTTATGTGAAGCCGCTGGGTGAGATCATCTGTGGTTTTGGGGTAGAGTTCCATCAGTATGCTGACGATACTCAGTTATACATTTCTATCCCAGGCCACCCCAACGAAGCTGTTGAAGTGATGACCCGGTGCCTGGAGGCTGTGCGGAGTTGGATGGGTTTAAACAGGCTTTGACTCAATCTGACCAAGACCAAGTAGCTGTGGTTTCCTGCGCCCAGATACAGCCAGCTTATTCCATCGCTGGCTGTGTGGGGAGAAATTTTGACCCCCACAGAGAGGGCACGCAATCTTGGTGTCCTCCTGGATGTACGGCTGTCATTGGAAGATAATATAACGGCCATCGCCAGGGGAGCTTTTTATCAGGTCCGACGGATCTGCCAGTTGCGGTCCTTTCTGGATCGGGATGCGCTTCGCAGTCACTTCTGCCCTCCTTATCTCCTGTATAGACTATTGCAATGCTCTCTACATGGGGCTCCCCTTGAAGAGCATCCGAAGGCAGAGTGGTGCAGAGTGCGGCCACGTGGGTGATTTTGGGGGCTTCTTGGAGCTCCCGGGTTACACTGCTCCTGCACGAGCTGCATTGGCTTCCGGTGGTCTTCTGGGTGTGATTCAAGGTGTTGGTGGTCATCTTTAAAGCGCTCCATGGCTTGGGACCCGGGTACTTACCGGACCGCCTGCTGCCACCATCGGCCTCCCGCCGGCCAGTGCACTCTCACAGGGTGGGCCTCCTTGGGTGCCACCAGCTGGACAATGCCGGCTGGCGGCCCCGAGGGTGCAGGCCTTCTCTGTGAGAGCTCCCTTTGGAATGAGTTACCCCTGGAGATGCGGACTATCCCTGACCTGCAAACCTTCCGGCGCGCATTGAAGACCTATCTTTTCCAACAAGCCAGTCTGGCCTAGTACTATTGGAAGGTTTTAATTTTGTAATTTTTACCCTGCTTTTTATTAATTGATTATAGTTTTAATCTTTCAGCCATATATTTAATTCATTTTTAATCTATTTTTAAATTTTATATTTGATATCGTATTTAGTTGGGCTGTGCACCACCCTGAGTCCCAATTTGGGAGAGGGGGTGTATAAATTAAATTAAATAAATCCCACATTTTTCTTGGTTGCCAAAAAGTAGGTTGTGGTCTACTTTGTCAAATGCCTTGCTAAGTCTAAGTTTACTATGTCCACAGCATTTGCTGGTCTACTAACTTAGTCACTTTGTCAAAGAATAAAATTAGTTTGGCTACTAGTTATAACTTTCTTTGTAAATGTTGACAGACCTGTTCCCCTTCTCCCCCCCAATATCTTTTCAGATATTGATGTTATGCTGATTGGTCTGTAGTTTCTTGTATTTTTTCCCCCTTTTTTGAAAATAGGAACCACATAAGCTCTTTTCCAATCCTCTGGTACTTCCCCAGTGCTCCATGATTTTTTAAAGATTCTGAGATAATATCTTCCCTTTCAGAACTCTGAGGTATAATCAGTCAGGTCCCGGTGATTTACTGTATATTCATCAAGATCAAACAGGTATTCTCTTACCACTTCCTTGCTTATTTTAATTTTTATTTCTAGTCTGTCTTTTACAGTTATGTTTCTGTTAGACTTGGCTATGTTTTTTTTTTGCATTTTTTTGTTTTTTTTCTTATTTTGTGTTCTTGTTTCTACACATATTTGTGTATATTTTATAATATACTATAACTATTATAATATATTTATAATATATAATAATATATTTGAAGCTCATGAACTACTGAATTATTTTAGATTGTAAAGGAGATGACTCTAGATTGTGAAGGGGATGACTCATACTCTGTGTTCTCCTCTCAAACTTTGATTACAAAATTCAGTCTTCCGTATTTGTCAAGCCTTTAATGAATTAAAAAAAAAAACTGAAAAAAATCAAGATGTCACCATAGATAGAGTTAAATATATGAATATTTAATAACACTTGCACAATTCCAAGGATAAATTTCTCATTATGACACCCATAGACGTGGATGAACTCTTGCGAATGGTGTGTATCACATGTTCTCTTTATTTCTGCCTACCTTTTTAGACAGGAAATTATTAAGAAATTCTTAGTTCATAACATAAACAGTTGGACAGGGTGATTGAGAAGATAGTTTTTTCTTCTTCAGGCAATCCTAAAAGATGCAAATTTTATTTACATATTTGAAACTGGCTTGAGATTATGCTAGACAACTGACTTCAGATTTGATTAAAGGGTTGACTGTCTACAGTAGAAGTTAAAATTTTTTGAATCTTTTTGAATTTTCAGAATTTCTGCATAAATGATCTAAAATATATTTTCCACATGTTCTAAAACTACCCTGTTTCTCCAACAATACGGCCTCTACCAATAGGAAGGCCCAGCATGATTTCTAGGCATGAGGTGAAATTAAGCCCCACCCCCAAAATTTAGGCCTATTTAAACCATGCGTTTCCCCACCATTTCCCACATCATTCGTTAGAACTACACGAGGTGAAGAGAAATTGGGGGAAGGGCGGGTGGGAGAAAACTTGCCTTTAGGAGTGCCCTGCAGGTAGTCTAGGCTAGAATACCCCAATCTACTACCAATAGAATATCAGCCGATAGAAGCTCCCCGAAGGCAGAGTCACCAGCCGCTTCGATCAGCCGGTAGAAGTGGCCTCGGGGTGAGCGCCCACGCACACTCCCCTCGCCATGAGGCTGCTTCTACCAGCCGATCGAAGCAGCTGGTGACTACCCTTGGGAAACTTCCATCACCTGAAATAAACTGCCTCATGACGAGTGGACGCAGGCATCCACGCCTTGCCCCAAAGCGGCTGGTGACTCTGCCTTTGGAAAGCTTCAATCGGACAATAGAAGCAGCCTCATGGAGAGGTGAATGCGCATGGGGCGCGCTAGGTGGGGGAGGAAATTAAGTCACCCCCGAAAAGATGGCCTAGCCGTTTTTTCAGGGGTCAAAAAAAAATAAGGCCTAGCCTTATTTTGTGAAAACATGGTAGACAAAGAAAACTTAAACAAATGAGTCAAAATATTATATTTCTTCATTTACCTTTTTTAGGAAAATGATTCGAAGCCATATGAATGTGTGGCAAAAGCATGTGAACCTGTGGTTAAGTATCTTACGCTATTGTTTGAAATGTGGAATGGTCTAGCTCAGAAATGTGCCTTTTTTTCTCAGAACACCATATCTGGAAAACTCAATTCAAAACATCTATGACAGTAATGGCTAACCTTTTCTTTATCATGGGTTGAAAGTGTGTGTGTAATGCAGTGCATGCGTGAACCCCTGCCCCGTGCACATGCAACCCCCACTCCATGCCTCTGCGCATGCGTGTGACCGCCCATACACCCCCTGCCCATTGCACACGCACGCACATCTCCCACGCGCACGTCTCCCCCCATGCATGCGTGGCAGATACCTGACAATCAAATGGCTGGCGGGGTTGCCCGCAAGCATGCACAGTGGGGCTGTTCCGGGTGACATCTCACGTGCTCGCAGAAATGGCTCTGTGTGCCACTTCCGGCACGTGTGCCATAGGTTCGCCATCACGGACTTATGGTTTGGAGGATTTACTTCTTAAAGAAAATAGAAATTTACCTCTTGCTCTATGATTATTACATAGCTCTCATCTTTCTATAATCTATCCTGTCTAGTATCAAAACCATAAATTGTAAATTGATTTTTTAAAGTTTCACACAAAAAGTGTGTAAGGGATTTTCAGTCAACAACGAATATGGATATTGCCTTCTTCCTAGATCAATGATGATATTGATAGTGGAGCAGCTATGAAAAACTAAATTAGAAAATATAACAACCAATACTATAGTAAGTGGAGCAGCTATGAAAAACTAAATTAGAAAATATAACAATCAATATTATAGTATCCTTACATATCTTTTTGGTAATTCTGCATCTGAAATACTGCATATGGCTCTGGTAGCCATATTTGAAAAACTAATAGCTTTAGCGTCGTATGAAAAGGTGAGTACATTGAAATTTTAAATTTTTCTGTATTTGATCTTGATTTCCATAAAATTGTTAAAAAGAATATGTAATTTAAATATATACAAATGCAAATTTTGCATGATGAAAAAGTAATTATACCTCTACATGTATCACCCCAATGATCTAAAATTAAAATCAGGTGCAAATGATTGAAATTTCTGTAGAGACGAAATGGGAGGAATTTGTCTTTTTTAAACTTTAGATGTTTCATTTGATTTCCTCTTTGTTGTTGAAGTGTGTGGCACCACATTGCTTAGATTGAACGAGCTCTCTGAGGCCTGTAATACATGCTTGTGGAAAGGATTTAGAAAGCTCACTGAACAGTCAGGCATCAATCGATTCACCATCCAGAAGATCACCACAGTTTTCATATAACTGCCAATTTGCCCAGGCCAGTTTATTCCAATAAGTTCAGCTTGGGAACAGAACATATGATGCAGAAAGAAGTGATTAAACCCCAAAATTTCATCAAGTGACCTACAGGTAGTTCTTGCCACTAATGATGTGAAAGTGCATGAGTCTAACATTAGAAGAAGCCCAAAATTGCATCTAAATGGGTTGGGTAGTAAATATGTCAAGAGGAATTTTTGCTTTCCATAAAAATAATTAGGGCAAAATTAAAAGTTTGGTCATGAACACTTAGATAAAGATCAGGCGTTCTGGAACAATGTGCTTAGGACAGGCAAAGCAAAAATAGTTATTTGCCCATATACTAGAAAACATGTTTGACTAGAAAACTAAGGACATAATTTCATCAGATGGACCTAACACCAACTATAAAGCAGAATGGTAAAAATGTTATGATATGTGGCTGCCTTTCTGCATCAGAGCCTGGGCCGTTCACTATTATAAAATCTACTATGAATTTTTTGTAACGTTAGAGGATGGTTGAGGATGTGATCTGTCAGAAGATTGAAGCCAGAAAATGGCTACATGAGAATGATCCTAAACATTCCAGTAAAACTACCAAGGAAATGGCTGGGGGAAAAAAGAAATTAAGGGTGCTGGAATGGCCAAGTCAAATTCTGGATCTAACTCTCATCAAAATGCACTGGAGTGATTTGACATGGGCTCTGCATGGAAAAACAAAAACAAAAGCTCAAAATTTGCACAGCTGAAAAAAATTAATGTATGGACAAATAAGGAAAAAAATTATACCAATCGATATCAGAGACCGGTACACAGTTATAAGAAATACCCAATTGAAGTTGTTTCTGCCGAAGGTTGCAATGTCAAGTAATAGTGCCAAAGATGTATTTGATTTATCTACTGAAGAAAATAACATATCTGTTGATTTGTGTTAAACAAACAATTGCAAAATCATGTTTTCATAGCTTTTGTTCAATTCACCTTTATCTTTATACATTATATGAATGAAAATAAAAGATTGATATGTCCACTTACGTTAAAAAAGAAAAACTTTATGTACAGTGTACTTATTCTTTACATGACTTTAGCTGTTATGAGAAAGTAGAGGGGCTGTTTTATCTCATTGTCCAATGTTGCTTTTTTGTGTATCAGTTAGAATTTTATCAAAGGAACCCTCAGAAATCCTTCTTAATTAGCTCAGGATATATCTGGATTGCCCATTAAGAGCAAGGAAAAGAAAGTACTGCAATCGTTAATCCATAAAAAGCCTGCCTTTCTAATCCCAAATTCCTTTTAATAGACACAAATCTGCTTCAAAAGTATCCCACTTTTTACCCTGCAAAGCTAGGCTGTAGGACAGCATTTGATAACTAAGATGTCATTTTAAAATAAATTATAATCACAGTTAAAACCATACCACCTTGAGGAAAGTTTCCAATCATCTTCCAGCTCAGGAATCATTTTGTTCCTGTTTGTGTATCCTGCCAACTGCCAAACATATTCCGCTTCTCCCTCCCCCTATTCTGCTTGAATTGGCTTGTGTAGAAGCAAATTATATGATAGAAAGAGCAGAGTAAACAGTAATTCATATCTCTCATGCCTATGAATTCCTATGTTGTGCTCATTCATAATTGCATGCAGGCTCAGGGGGCTAACAGAAGTGGCAGCTGGTACAAGGAACCTGCAGGTGCTCTTATAAGAACTGACACTCTTATTATCCCGAGTGTGTTGCAAGGACAACAGGGAGATGGCTAATGGAGATATGGCATACCCTTGTTCAGATTGTTTTCCCATAAGCTTTTGCTCCTTGGGCATGCTACTGCTAAAATAAAGAAATGAGCATATTTACAAAGTGCCAGCTTAAGCAAGAAATAGATATCAATTCTTCTCTGGTGCTGGCCCTATCTTAAACAAGCTATTTCATTAAAAGGCTTAATCTTCATTACATCTACAGTAACTATACTGGGAAAGTATGTAAAATGCAAAAAAACCAGCAACAATGAGCATTAGCAAAAATATATATCCAGATGATACCAAAGACCAACCACTGACAAAGAGACACAAGCTGAGTTAACTAATTTTTACTTTGAAAGTCACAATTACAGAGCTTTTTTGACTAGGACTTATGGACACTCAATTAGAAAAGAGTCATGATGCTTGGTTTTTATACAGTATATGATAATTCTAGAAAATTACTATACGCACAGAGATAGAAAAATACAGAATATTGACAATGAAAAGGATTACAAAGATGACAGAACTTGTTGAAATGGCCAAATAGACTTGTCTCATAAGGGAAGAACCAATAACTACTTTTAAAAAAGATGAAACTATTTATAGACCTTTTATTGAACATGAAAAAACTGAACTAATGAACTCGGGATTTATTGATTGAAAAGGGTTATTTTAGAACAGGGATCTCCAAACTTGGCAACTTTGAGACTTGTGGACTGCAGGCTGGGGAATTCTGGGAGTTGAAGTCCACAAGTCTCAAAGTTGCCAAGTTTGGAGACCTCTGTTTTAGAAGAAGGGAGCAATGATACATAATTTGGGATATTGGAATAATTATGTTTCAAATTGCTGTAAATCACTTTCATCCTGCTCTAAAAACAAATAAAAAAAGCTTTGGATTAAGTGTTCTCCTCCAGATGCAATTAAAATTATCAATGAGAAAACTAAGCAATTTCGTGGGGCATTCCACTGCTATCAGATTAACTGGAAAACAAAAATTCACAATATTCTGTTTTACTTCAGTGGTTATATAACATGCAAACTTTCTTTCAAACAATAGCCATAGTCATCTTTACAAGAGCTAGGGACTTATCATTAATTAATAAATAAAGATGTGCAAATAAATGTAAACAAGGCATCAAAGGGAATATTACATTGATTGTTTTTAATATGTTTCATCTTAAAATCTTGAAATATATTTTTAGAGTGGATACTTTTCTAATATATTTGACTTAAAATCCTGACATATATTTTTATATGGTCAATGAACACATTTTTTTAAAGTAGATAAAAGTCTATTTAACAACATGGTACCCTGACTTCATTTGGTAGAAATTAAGAGGAAATAGGTACTATAATCTGTATTGGTTGAATAACGTATTAATAGCACCCACCACTTAATGAAATAATTCATACATGATTTACTTCTTATAACACCTTCCTATCTCTTCAAAAATCCAAAACTCATTGTCAAATCTATTCAAATCTTGGCAAAATAACTATAAAAGACACTTCCAAAATTTTATAAAAATACTTTATTTTAATCCTGATCAAACAAATCAACTTTATATTCCTTTTTCTTTTGCTTCTGACAAGCTTAATCTTTAATTTCAAGTTGCTGTTAGGACTGGATTTTCATTCAAATTTTCTCCAATATTAAGATTACTTCAAGATTTTTTGTATATCCAAAAGTCAGTCCTTACCCATGACCTCTATTTTAATCTCTTGGTTTATTATTTGTACTTTTTGTATATTTGTATTTTAACACTGTCATCTGTTTTATACTCTTCAATTTCTTTATTTTCCAATATTTCTCAGCTAGGAGGATACAAATCAAGTAGGATTTGTATCCTCTCTTAATCCTGTCTATCCGTTAATGGTCCCATATTGTTGTCTGTCATTTCTTCCTTATAATCTTTTTCAAAAAAACACATTTATATGTACAGAGATTATTGGTGTCAAATTAGTTCTAAATTTTTATCCCAGTTTTTCAAAAAATCCTTTGAAATGTCTCAAGTGTAGTATCTTTATTGTCATTTTGAAAATTTCACATTTCTTTTTTCTGCCTGGAACTTTATTCTCTTCTAGTGGCTCACTGCTATATTCATGAACACTTGGGGATTCTTTTGTTACTTTATTTTCAACTTTTAGCGATGATAAACAATTTGTGTCCCATGGAAATATTGTTTATTCAATTTTCAGCAATCTTAGCAAAACTCATAATGTTCCAAATTTATCTGGTCTCATGATCTGTTTACAACTTTCTTAAATTCTTATTTAGTTTTTTGCCATTTATTTTACATTTTTTAAGCTGCTTATTAACTTTTATTCTATTTTGGGATGAAGTTTTACTCACCAAGTGGTTTTTCAAATTTGTTGATTGGAAGACCTCTTTTAGCTGTACAATAATTGTGAATCCAAAGGTGAGATGGCTGAACCTTGTGTCTTTAAAGACTTTGATGCAGTTTAGAGTTAATGGCTTCCTTTGTTTCCCAGTACTCAAACCCACCAGATAACTGCTATTATGAAATCTTGTGAGAAGTGGCTGTCCTGAATTTCAGTGGGCAAACTCTCTTATCCACTGTTTATCAACAATCTGTTGGTTGTCACTGTGTTATCTATCCTATTTTGGAAACTTTTGTTTTGCTATTTTTCCTTACCCATAAGTCCCATTTTAAAAATATCTTAAAAGTGCATTAAATAATAGTATAGAATATGAATCAGTACTTGTTGGATTAAATACTTATTCCTTTTTTTTGGTACCTTAATATAAATTTCATCTTCCAAAATATTTAAACATTAGTCTATTTCAGGGATGGGATTCTACCGGTTCAAACCGGTTTGGGCAAATGGGATGTTAAATTTACATCTGGTTCGCTGAATTGATAGTTGAACCGAAGGCTGGCCCTGCCACCCCGCCACTCCCAGGAGTCTCTACACAGCCTGTTTTGGATTCAGGTAAGGCAGGGTCAGTGCGAAGGCTCTGGGAGGGCAAAAAATGGGCCGAACCAGAAGTTCCGGAAATTTTCTGGCTTCCAGAGGTCCTCCAGAGCCCAGGGGAGGCCGTTTTCGCCCTTCCAGAAGCCCGAGGGAAGCCTCTGGACTTTGGGGAAGGCGAAAAACGGCCAAACTGGAAGTTCCAGTTGGCCATGCCCACCCAGCAATCGAGAAAAGACCCAGTTGCTGGGATTTTTGAATCCCACCCCTGGTCTATTTCTATATTATTATATTATACTTAATGATCAAATAAATTCAAATAGGTCTGTTAATAAAGCAAAAAGAATCTGAGTTCAGAATACTGAAATTATTCCTTGATTTTTTTCACAACATTATACAAATTACACTCTTTCTTTGAGCTCAGAATTTTTTTTATCCAATGTATGAGAACTGAATCTTCCATACTTATGACTTAACTAAGCTTTATAAGGCCTTTTTCATAGTTTTTTATTTTATTTTATTATATGTGCAAATCAATCAATAAATATTGCAATTTAGACTATGTATGCAGAATAAGGTAAGCTGTTTTGTTACTGCTATCGAGGAACAATTTAGCAGTCAGAAATCCTTGCTTACTCAAAATCTACTGGCATATTCAGATTTGCTCATCTTGCCGCTTAAGCAGCACTATGACACTATAGAGGACAATCAGCAGAATTGTGGAAGGAATCAATTACAATGGCAATGGGTGCACCACTGGAAGACCTGAAGGATCAGAGAGAAAATTCATGTGGTTGCTAAGAATTAATATTGACTAGATAGAACACAATCAATCAATCAATAAACAAATTAATGTCTGTATTCTAATTAATATGTGAAAAGACAATATGAGGGGACACAAATGTAAGAGTCTCCAACATTAAAATGCTTTAAAAATGTCATATAAGTAGTATGATTTGTAACCAAGACAATGTTGTAGGATCAGGCATATAAACTAATCTTTCAAAAGAACTGCATCTCAGAATTATTATATCAGTTCAAAAGCAGGTAGGCTACATATATATATATTGATATAAAGAATTGCCAATCTATTTTCAAAGCTAAAATGGAAGGGGAAAAGAGAACAATAATTTTGAGCTGAATCATCAGTACTTCATTAAGGTCAATATTATATTCAATTATTGAAGGATTGTAATGGTCAAGATAACTCTCTGGCAGAAATAAACTAACATTCTCAGGGACACACTTCAAATGGTGCAGGAGTATGAACATATTTCCAGAAAAAAATTGCACACTACAAGATTCAGATGACCCTGAGGGCACAGTCTCCAAGTGGCCTCATCAATTCTCAGAAAGACCACATGACTACAAGGAATATAAATCCTTCAATTCTCCACCTCCAGAACTGAAGAAACTTTTTCCCTTTTGAAAGAAAGCACCTTTGGGACAATCATGACCTGGAAGACTGAAAATCTCCATAGACATTTAACATTCGCAAATAACACTATTCACAAAGTATAAATAAGCATCTATTTACATAAAATATATGTTGGCCACTAAAATACAGACCACAAATTCATTAAAAAGAGAATCAATTGCAAAGAGATCATTTTCATAAGGGTACATATGACTATAAAGATGCAACATAAGAGAAAGAATAGGGTGATGGAAAACCATAGGAAAATCAGGTAAGTTTTTAAGTACTGTATAATGAAGAATGTGTTCATAAGTATCGCACACTTGATAGAAAACCATAAAAAAATTTAAAATAGCAAGATGTCACCATTCAGTCAGTCATTCATTCATTCATTCATTCATTCTTATTGCCACTTGTTTTCCAAGGTATTAGAAAAATAGCTACACATTTAAAAATAAGCAGTCATGACAGTAGAGCAAACAAAGCTGCAATGAACTGGATAGTACTTGTATAGTACATTTTTTCAGTTGTTAGAAATATAATGCTTTCAAACAACACCAAAAAAAGATTTAATGATCTCCGGTACACTGTAATTCAAGATGCTCATATTCTCATCTTGGATGCAGATACAATACACTGATACATAATTAAAGAGCAGAAGTTATTGTGATTTATATTTATGTAAGTAAAGCTGTACAAAAAGAACAGTATTCCAAACTTCTAAGAAAAAATAAGATTTTAAATTTTTTTTGCCACAGATTATTGTATATCTATGGAAGTTAAACTTCCTTTATCAGTATATGGTAACTTAATAATAACAAGGTATCTAATGAAAATATTGAAATCCTAAAAGGACAATGAAAAATGAGGCAATGTAGGCTTTACAATACAATAGGGAAAAATATTAGAGAAGCTATGCAATAAAATATACATATTTTCAAACCCATAAACTGGATTTAAAAAAACATTCTCAAATGAGGTTTCTAAGGTAAAACATGCAGACAAAAAGAATACACCATATAATTCTTTTGGTGACAGTTACTACAGAAACTCTTAAAAGACATATTAAGGAATCAGCTTTGCTTGGAAGCTAACTGCCTTAGATTTATCATCAAAATGCAACTATATTACTTTTTAACAAGGCAGCTTTATTTCAAACATAGCTGTCTGTGTAAATAGCAACAATTGCACATTTTAATTACCTTTATGAAAAAATGTTTCTAAAGTGTATATGTATCTTTTTATGTGGTGTAAATATTCTGTCCTATCTTTTGGTACCTTAAAAACCAGAGAACAGAAGAGAACTTACCTAGTCTTTCAATTTTATGAGATAAGTTCTACTTCTAATATCTTATTTCACAAAGATGAGATCATTTTACATTTCTTTGTTAGAACTTTTTGGATTAAAGGCTACAATAACTAAGGTTGATTTAATTAAGCAAATTAAATATTCAACTGCTACACAGTAATCATTATTCAGTGTTTAGCCTATATATAGAGTATTATGCTATTTATATATTAATATATTCTTCTCTATGATAAACATAAACTCAACTGCTTCAATACCTTATAAAATACAAATGGAGAGAGAATTTCTGAAAACTTTAGTTGTAAACATTTAAATAGACTGTTCTTTATCTCAAAGAAAATAAAAATACAGAGCATTAAAAATATGTCATATATGTTTCAAAGTCCAAATTAAAAGTGGAAATGGTCATAAAGTTTACCAACATGGTGTATACCAGAAAGATGCATACAATCACTAGTTTTGTAGTATCATTTCTAATTTATTCCAGTCTTTTTTATACACTATGTTGAGGCAAAACTAAATAAAACGTAATATGTCAGGACTAGCTGCTAACAGTCTTGCTGCATTCAACAAGTTATTGCTACAGCTGGCTTGCATATAGACCCAACCAATACATTTTAAATGTAAGGTATGCAATCCTTTATATTTTGTATATGCTGGACAAAAATAGTTGCCATCTTAAGTAGAACCATAAAAAATTCTTGCAAAAACATCAGTGCAAACGATTTCTGTAAAAATAACATAATGGTTTTGGTTTTAAATATTTTTTATCAAGCTCCTTATTTATGTGATTATATAACAATTTAGAAACAAGACCAGTTTCCCTCACTACCACCATAGAAAAATCATATTCCTCTATTATACTACTGATTCTATTAGAAATATTTTAAATGTGAAACACTATGTTAAAAATTCAATTTAAACTTTTAAAATATTTTAAAAGTATTTCCCAAAATGAAATGCAAGTTTCTACAATACTGCTATTTATGAATAGGTTTTAGATATAAATTCATCTCATACTAAGATTGTTTATTAATTGCTGCTTATGCCAGTGAATAGTTATCTAATAAACTATTCGTATATAACATGCTCATTTTCCCTTAGATATTATTTAATTGCAATTTGCATTAAAATGATTTTAAATATTAATACTTTTATGACAAATATTATAGTGCCCATTAAAGAAATATACTCATTATTCTGTTTTGTTCAACATTAAAATAAAACTTAAGTCATAAAAATAGTGCTTGGCAGAATAGCTACACAGTTCAAACGCTCCTATTACCTTCTACTTAGTTCTGTATGGCAAGTTAGTTTAATCTTCATTTACACATAAAAAGTAGGATTACAAAGCAGATTTGATTTAGTCATATCAAATTTAAAACTTTATTTTATATCATTTGGAATTCAAATTACATTCAAAGGAAACAAGCTCAATTTGCACTGAGTTAAGTGAAAATCAAGGGTTGTTAAGTGAGGCCTTCATATGATTGCAACTTGCAACTTTCTGCTGGCTTCCCAAAAGTCAATGGGGCTGGCTGGAAATTGCAAGTCCAGGCCTGTAAATTGCAAACCTAACACATTTTGGTCAAATGTCCCCTTACTTTTAGATTACATAAGAGCACAATACACCATCTTATACAGAAAAAACAACAACCCTCTGATAGATAGACCTGCAGAAAATGTGAAGTCATAGCTACAACTTCTCACAGCATTAACTAAATTAATTGTATCAATAATAGAAATGAGAGGCTGCATTCATAGGGCTGTGCTAATCCTCGGAAAGATTTGAGAATGAAAATAGTTCATATTTCTCTCAGACAAGCAAAACTTGGATACATACACAAAGACCAGTCAAAAGTCATGGCTGCTTTAACAATGCAAAAAGAGGTGCTTCATATAAATGCTAGCATGTTATAAAGGCTGTATTTCACAGGACTTACATTACAGTTTTTCACTATTTTAAAATCAATGTAAACTTGAGGAAAATTTCCTGCAATCTTGATACATCTAAACAGACTGATTTTATTTTTTTCATTTAACAAGCCATCTAAAGTATTTCCAATTTTCTTCCTAAATAAAATTATGTTTGTATTTCTGTGTTACTTCACTGAATTGACCCATATCTCTAAGTCTAGAGAAAGCTAGGAAGGCTATCTTAACTAAACCAAAGATAAGCGATGACAGCTTGCCAAGATAAGAATTACCTCAAGAATCTGTGAGTGAAAAATTGCTTAATTCTGAATTCTTTTGGTGTCCAGGATCATAATGAGAATTTAAAGAGACAAGAAAAAAGTAAATGGCATACAAATATTATTTAACACTGTAACCTTTAGGAGATTATTATTATAGCCCTGATAGGGTTTGGGTTTTTTGTTTTTGAACAATTGTTGCTTGATCTGATTTGATATTGTAATATAAACAAATAAAATCATATTTTGAGACAAAAATGAGGTGAGATGAGATGTGATAAGATAATCTTTATTGACTTTTTTTTTTACTATGAGCACACTGGCACACATTAAAAATGAAATTCTGTTGCCTGTTCTCAAAAGAAAGTATATATTTACCCATAAACATACATAACACATCCATACATATTTATACATACATATATAAATATTAATCACTGTCAATTTTGAATACATAGAGAACAGAAGAATCTTGAAAGTTCGTAAGATTGATACTATATGTGACTGAATCTAATGTTCTGCTTCGGATACATGAAGCCTCCACTCAGAAGGTAACAAGAAAAACAGGTCATGAAAAGGATGTGTAGCATCCCAGAGAATACTGCAGACTCTGCTTGAGCATCAAATATATGCTATGTCCTGGATAGAAGGCAGTGAACTAGCAATAATATTTTCTGCCATTCTCACCACTCTCTGCACAGCCTTCCTGTCTGAAGCAGTAATACTTTCAAACCAGACAGTAATACCATATAACAGGATGTTCTTGATCGTTCCTCTATAGAAAGTGGTAAGGACAGGGGAAGGAAAATGTACTTTTCTCATACAACGGAGAAAATGCAGGCGCTGTTGTGCCCACTTCACCAGTGTCTCATTGTTGACTGTCCAAGCTAGCCTACTTGTTAGTTGCACACCCAGAAATTCGATGCTAACCACCTCTACAGGTGAATCTTTAATACACAAAGGTATGTGGTTATGCCTGCCTTTTCTGAAATTGACAATGATCTCTTTAGTTTTCCTTACATTTAAGACAAGGCTGTTTTTATTACACCAGTTCACCAAACCCTCTACCTCCTTGTGGTAAGTACCCTCATTGTTATCCTGAATAAGGCCCACAACTGTTGTATTATCCGCATACTTCACAATATGGTTGGTGGCAAACCTTGCCGAACAGTCATAGATCAACAGGGTAAACAACAATGGACTTAGGATACAGCCCTAAGAGAACTTGTGCTCAAAAAAATGTTGTTAGAAATATTAGTCCCAACTCACACATACTGGGGTCTATCAACAAAAAAAATTCAATAATCTAGTTGTGCAAAGGAGTATTAAAGCTTAAAAGTCAGTTTGTATACTCGATGCTGAGGAACGATTATATTAAACGCTGAACTGAAGTTAACAAAGAAGCATTTGCAAATGAGTATTTCTTTCCCCTAAGTGTGCCAAGTTCAGATGGAGAACAGAAGAAATAGCATTCTCTGTAGAGTGATTTGGACAATAAGCAAACTGAACCAAGTCAAATGCTAGAGGGAGGCTGGATACAATAATGTCCTTTATCAGCCTCTCAAAACATTTCATAATGATGGATGTAAGTGCAATCGGACAGTAATCATTAAGGCCCATAACTGTAGACTTCTCTGGCATTGACTAAATAATGGCAGTCTTAAAACATGATGGGACCACTGCCTGCTATAATGAAAGATTGAAAATGTCTGTAAGAACACAAGCCAACTTATCTGCACGTCCTAAGAACATGCCAGGGGTATTATCTGGGTCTGCTGCTTTCCGAATGTTAACTTTCCGCAATGTCCGCCAGGCAGAGATAATACCAAAGCTAAGCATTTGCTCCTCAGGATGGGGCACAGCTTTTCTCACAGGTGTGTTATTTGATGCCTTGAATCTTCCAAAAAATATGTTCAGCTCATTTAAAAAGTCTGTGTTGCTCTTACAAACAATGGAGCCATCTTATAGTCTGTAATAGCCTGGATGCCTTGCCACATATGCCTGGTGTTCATCGGGTCCTGAAATAAGTTCAATGGGCTTGCTTTGCTCTTTCTATGGCACTTTTCAAATTGGCTCTAGCTGTCCTAAGTGCCAGCATTATCGATGGATTTAAAAGTCACATTCCGTGCTTTCAACATCTTGCGAACCTCATGTTGTCCATGTTTTTTCATTATCCCTCACAACAATATTTTTAAGTACGCAGAAATCTTCAGAGTCATTTTTATTCATTTATTTACAATGTTTGTCCCAGCCACAAAACTCTGGGTGGTACACAATAAAGAGGCAACAAAAATAATGTAATATAAAAGCTAAGTTTAGGTAACTGAGAATATTTCCAAAGTATATACAATGCATTATTGAGCTACTAAGTTTCATTTTGAACAAGTTCAAGTATCATCAATAAGCAAATTTCTTTAAAAAATTATTGTTAAAGTGAAGTATTTACTTTTTAGTAACAACAAAGTCATGTTTCTGCAATTATTCTGACCAAAAAAATATGTGAATTAAGTGGGGGAGAGAAAGTCATTGCACATTTCTGATAATTGAAATTTACTGAAGAGGTCTGGGAAAGGAGGTCAGTGAACCTGCTTTTCTTTTGATCTTTTATCCTTGTGAGTGCCTGGATATTTCTTTGGTAAGAAAAGTTTTGCTGAATGAGTCAGCACACTGAGTCATAGGCAGTTTGAAGCCTGTAGTGCTATAGACTAATTGGTAACAATCTCAAATTTAATTAAAATATAGTTGTCAGTTCAGATTACTGATTGACAATCCCATGGAAGTATTTCTTTAGATATTTTGTTTTAATTGTTCCGTTATATTAATGGTGTTATTGTTTTCAGATCCAAACCTTGTTAAATAAGAAAAATGCTGCCATACTTTTCTTATTTTATGCATTACTTCCAACTTATTTCCTAACATTCTCCAGTGCTACAAGAACCACAATTACTGATTGGATTTGTAGCATTGCCTTATGGTCTCTTAACTTTTTGTCTCTTAACTCTTTGGCTTTGCCTCAACATGATTACTGAATTTTTATGGATTCAGGGATGAAAGAACATGGTCTTATCCATTCTAGACAACACTATGTTGATGTTTTATTGTATATCTATTATCCCTTTTTAAAAAGACAATATAGGGTCAATCATTATGTTTAAAGAATTAGAGTTACATTAGTGTGATGGGCTTTGATAAGCAAAATAGGAAAATAGACTGAAAATGTTAGTCCCATACATTCCAGAGAAGTGAGAATTTGAAGCCCCTTCAAAAATTTTAAGGTGCAAACAAATGTAAGCATGTTTGCATGTAAAGTATTTGTGTATGTATGTATTAGAAAGAAAAAAAATTGAAAGTATACAGAACACCATACCATGGCGGGGGGAAGACAACACAATAGCAATATTCTCATACTGATCTTTCTCCCAGAACCTAGCATTTAAATATCATAATACTGAGTCTGGAAATTACATATAATCATAAGAATCAAGAGCCTTTGCTGGGCATATTTTGCTTAAATTTGCCTACTTCTGTTCAATTCCATCATAAGATATCCAGGCCATGTTGAGTACCCCATGTATGAAGTGGTTGTACAAGAATAGAAGAAAAAAACACATCTGAACCCAATAGAACTAGGCACTATCAGGACCTTGGAGAGTTCACCAAAAGCTATTTACAAGGTGGATTAATTTGCAGCAAAACAATTACTGACATAGAATCCATGTTTAGTCAATTAAACCTTTAAAAAGGATGGGAAAAGACAAACAATTATCTTTATCATCATAACCCCTCCCATCTCCACACTACTGCCTTAAAACAGCCAGTAAAGAAGAAAACATCCCTTAGATTTTCCTGATGCCTCACATTTCTGCTTAAGTGAGAATCTAAAAAGACGATATAATAGACTCAGGGTCCTCAAACTTTTTAAATAGGGGGCCATTTCACGATCCCTCAGATTGTTGGGAGGCTGGATCAGTTGGGTGGGCGTGGATAGATGGTCATATGACTGGATGGGCGTGGCCAATTTAGCAGTCCATTTTGCCAATTTAGTAGTCCATTAAACAATACACACATATTAAACTTTCATTTGTTTTGCTCCTGGGGGTGTTTTATTTGCTTTTGTTTGCATGTTGCTCTTTTGGTTGACTTTTCTTTTTACTAGATCATTTTTCAAATTGTTTAGTGGTCCAATTCAGGATACTCAGTTTTGCAGCAATTCTTATCAGCACCAGGACCTTACAAGCAACTATCTATCTATCTATCTATCTATCTATCTATCTATCTATCTATCTATCTATCTATCTATCTATCATTGTGTCTTTCTCTTTCCATATCTCTTTCCACATCTCTCTCTCTCTCTTTCTCCTAGGGCACCTTCAATCCTGGCATTGCCCTGGGATACCTCATTGAATTCCATTCCATTCCAACTCCATCCTACTGCTATTGTTATTGCTATTGCTATTCCATCCCATCCCATTCCTAGTCCCATTCCATTCTATTTCCATTCCATTCTATTCACATCGCGGTGGTCTCAATCCACTTTTGGAATCTCACTGATTATCCTGGAGCTTCCTCCACACATGCCAAACACATGCAACAGGCATGAGCAAGGGCTCAGCGCATCTGGGAGGCAGGATCAGAACAGGCAGGCATTGCTCAAAGCAGATCTTATGAGGAAGCCCCAAGGCAGGAGCTCAGTGGCCATTGAGACATGAGTGGGCTAGGAAGCAGGCGCCACAACAGCCACCACCAGTTGGCTGTCCTTCCTGCCTACCTCTCCAGAAACAGAGACAGCCATCTTCCTTCAGGGGCAGGCAGCCTCACTGGCCACCACCCTGGAACTGCTGAGCACCAAGCTGGAGGAGGGGCAGCCAAGCAGCAGTGGTGGGGGGGAAGAAGGCAGCGGGGTGGGGAGGTGGTGGGGTGGCTGTTGTAGCACCTGGTCCCTAGCTCACTTGCATCTCGCAGCCCCATTTCTCCAACAGGTGCCCGCTGGCTTGCAGGAGTCTCTTTCAGGTGGGGTTGGGAGGTTTAGTGCCGTCATGGCTGCTTGCTGGCTTGGAGCATACTGGTTGATCCCCACCCTGAGTCTGGGGATGGAGGAAGCCTGAATTAAGAAGCGGAGGTGGAGGGATACCACAGCCACCCAATGCACACGTCCCCAAGCACCTGCCATTGGACCTGGATGAGGTGGGTCTCCTGGAGGCTGAACCACATTCGGCTTCCAGCGTTGCATGACCCACTCAGTCCTCCCACCATGCAGCTGTCAGAGGGAAGGGAAGGGAAGGGAAGGGAGGAAAGAGTCTCGTTCAGAGCGGCTGATGCCATTGTGCCCGGGAGCAAAAGGAGGTGGGCTGCCAAGCTCTCCTTGCGAGTGAAGGGCTGTGGCTTTAGATGCCCAAGGAAAGAGCTCAAAGTTTTGCCACTGTTGCTCTACTGGCGGGGGGGGGGGGAGCCAAAGGGTCCCAACAGGAGAGGCTGTGCATGCTGCATAATTAAGCATAGCTTCCAAGTGTTGGCTTAGTGTCAGGGTGATGCTCTCAACTGAGGACCACCCATTCACCCTTCCCCCTTCTTTGGACCCCACATCCAGCCCATCACCAGGGGATCCGCTGCTTCTGGGCTAGTCTGGCCAGCATGGGAGAGCACCGCACCGGATTGTGGCATGTTCTCAGACCTCCCACCCTCTGCTTCTACTATGCTTTGCCCAGGATGAATGGCAAGCGCACAGGTAATACTTGGAAGTGATGCGTAATTACGCAGCAGGTGCAGCCTCTCTCATTGGGACCCTTCAGTTTCCCCCCCCAGGGGGTGACGGTGGACTGAAATCCCTGGCAAATCGTCATGTTTTTTCCTTGGCTGGCAAAAGGAGTGGCCCATTTTTGCCTTCCCCTGTTCCCAGTAGCACTCCGCTGGCCAAAAGCAGGGCACAGGGATGCCTCCGCCTACCCATTTTTGGCCTCCCCTGTCCCAGAAGCACTCTGCTTGCCAAAAACATTGGCCTTACCTTCCAGTTCTAACCTGCAGGGTTCACAAAGGTAAGTCCTGCAGACAGCCAAAGTTTGGACATCCCACCCAAAGTCCTTTTCTGAATCTGCTAAATTCAGGATTTATATGGTATGCTGAATCACTATCACATTCTTGATAGAAAAAACAATCTGCCATGAATATCTTATTTCATTCCCAAGTTCTATTTTGTTTCCAAAAATAGCCACTGAGGCTCAAAAAACAAAAACCAACCCCAATCCTCCTTCATCTTTATCATGTGAGATTAGAAAACATTAAGATTTTGAAAAACGTGTATTTTTGTGTGTATATAAATACATATATACGTTCACATACACACACATACCCCTTCACACAGAGAGAGAGAGAGCTCTATGAAAACCATGCCAATGACCTCAGCAAAGATTAAGGAACTAATGGGTAAGTTGATTCTTTAGAACCTCTCCATATAAGAACAGCTGTTCCTCGCAAGAATGAAAGACAGCAATTTTCCATGAGTTTGAGAACTGGGAGACTATGGGTTCACCCATCTTGCAACTGCGGCAGAGACTTTTAAAGAACATTAAGTTTGCAAACTTCACTTCAGAAATGGCTTCATTAACTATGTTAAAACTATTAAAGACTTTGGACCAACAGGTTTGAAATGTCTTTATCGTGTGAGTTTATTTTCAACTCTGAGCAATAGAAAAATTAATTATATAAACATCAAAAAGCTTTTTAAAAAGTCTGATATAAGAAAGTTATAAAGAGATCAAGGGTCCAAATTGGTCTGACTTTTACTATAAGATTTTGGAATTAACTATAAAAATAAATAATGTCTTGTAAGAAACTTGGCTACGATCAGTCATAACAAGGAAGTCTTACTTTATGATTTAGAACCAATACTAAGCAAAAATAAAATAAAATGCAAACCTGACCTTGATGTCAGGACTTACAAAATGACACAAAATGTTGTAACACTGTAAGCATTACAGATTTTTAAAGAATGGAATTAGAAATTAGTTATTAAAATATCAACAACATATGTAATGATGTTTAATTCCAAGGATAGAGTATGTCTAAAAGATGTTTATCAAAGAATGGCAGATGTGGAACCAATTTTATTTGACAATATAGAGAAATAATAAAAAGTTGAATGACAGGCCAAGAAATAATTTGAGAAAGGATACTTCATTAGATATACAAAAGAAACTCAATGAAGTTGAAAAATTGAAAAGAAAATACAAATGATAAACCAAGAGAGTGACTTGGAAAATTGTTTTCTTATTGGATCTACAAAAGAGATTTGTTATGTATTGAAGAAGTCTGTGTGATGGGATAAATAAAATTGAAATCAAATCCCATGACAATATCTGACTGAATATAAAGACAATATAAAGATTGCAAGCAGATCAAGATTAAAATTAAGAATTAATTTCTTTTTTCTTAAAAAAGAAATTAAGATTTCTTTTTTCAATGTTCCGGCAATCTTTATGGACTTCTCCTGAAACCAGGATTGAAAAATTAATGTTTGTAGCATTTGTTCACCCCACTATATTTCGTGAATTGCTGAATGAAGTGAGGACTACAAAAGCACATAGCACTGATGATGAATTATGGTATTTAATACTGAGGCTGAATAGCTGCATCAACCTCTAATGCTGTGAGCGATGTAGGATCCTGTAATATTGCTACAAAAACAATGGGAAAACAGAATAGATTTCTGGATCTGTTTCAAAAAAATGTGTATGTGAAAGTGTATTGTTATTGTTTCAAAAAATGTTTTAGGTGGACTAGATGTTTATAAGCAGCTTCAGGTTTGTAAAACTGCCAGTAAGCTAGTTATATGTAATATCATTGGTGATATATGCATTTATTTGTAAGCAATAAATCATTTACAGCTTTCTTTTCCATGTCTTTTTTATATTCCTATTTACCAGTTTGGTCTTTATTGATCAATTAAAATTTCATAGTTTATAAAATTACAAACCATAGAATTATAAACTCAAATTTTAAATTAAAATATCCGGCACTCTTAGGCATCTCCTAGGCTGCCCCACCAACCATCAATAGGTTCCCTTCACTCTATCCTGGAGATAAAAGATAAAGTTAAAAGATAAGGGTCTGCCATACTACTGGGGGAGAGTGTTCCACACGATATGGGCACTTAACAAAAGGACACATTATAACCCATTTTATTCTGGAAGCCCAAGGCTATATGCACTACTACCATCTTCAATTTGCCCCACAACAATAAGTCTGAGCAGTAGATTGAGCTAAAAAACAGAGATTGACTCAAGACCATCACTGAGTTTAGCTGATAATAGACCTGAATTGAGATCTCCTGGTCTTAGTTTAATTCAGCCACTACACCATTTGGCAAGGGAAGACAACTTTCACATTGTTGTTGAGAAAACGACATGGACTGGAATTTAAGAAGGACTGAATTCAAGCTAGATTTCACCCTACTTTCAGTCAACTAAGAAAACAACTTTACAGCATTAAATTACCAAGTTTCAAAGAAACAGAAGACAAGTGGGATACAAAAATTGATCAAGTTGTCTCCAGAGTTGGTCTTCCATGAATTTAAACATTCTTTTCTGTGATAAGGGGAAATAAAGCTTTTTAATTGATTTCTCTTTTATTGTTTGTCAAATGTTCATTTACTCATTGTTCCACAAAAATGTCAAACTACCAAGATTTTCAGCAATGCAGATAAAAGTGTAAAGAATAATAATCCAGGAAAATTATTTAACCCTCTTAAATCTGCCATCATTCAATTCTCAGAGCTGTGCTCCACACTATTCAGGATCCAATCCTATCGGTTTTTCATGGATTAAGACCTTACTATAATTTGAAAATTTGGATTGTCTTTATTTGGTTTCTCACTGCAGCCTACTAAGTTTAAGAAACATGTTACATCATATTTATGTTATGATCACATAAATAACTTAGTATGTTTTATGACTGTATATATAATTAATGTAACTTTCAATTCAGGATTAGCTTTCAACATAGTTCAATTAGTTATATTTCCTACTCTTGAATTAATTCTATTATTATTTAATAGAAAACTACTAAACTGAAGTGGCAGATATCTCAGTTACTTTTACTTAACTAATGTTTTTGTTTTACTTGGTGTAGCAGGAAATTGAAAATCTGAATCACACTGTATAAACCAATATTCAAATTTTTATAAAGTTGGTCAATACCAGGAAGAATATATAACTATTTATATCTATCGCTACTTCTGGGACCAGTGTTTCATTCAAATGTGTTATATTATTTTCTTGTGACTACTTTTGGCCCCCCAAAATTGCAAAGACTAATGCTTTACACAAAAAGAAACTGTACACAAAATCATTTACAAGCTGAGTCACCCTAAAGCATTGCATATTAAAATATAGGATTATAAACAAGCTCTTGAAATACTATAATTTGTTATGGGATGCAATGTAATACCAACAAACTAATTTAGTATCACAAAAAAAAAAAAGACTTGGTCCTTAGAGTAAACGCTTTATAACACTCCTCTTGATAAAAGCTACAATATACAACATAAGCTATGGGACATAAAAAAAATTGGGGGAGTGAGAAAGATGCCATGAAGAATGTCTGTTGAAATTGAGCTACAGAAATCACTATAAATCATAACATTTTAGAATAGGGAGGTAGTTGTTCAAATATCTTATATATTGACTTTTTACGCTCAGTGCTGCAGAAAGAAACAAGATAGAGATTCAACATTTTTATTTTCTTCCCACTTTTCCTCTAGTCTTCCAAAACCTGGATATTTTGTCAGTTGATTTAGTCTGAAGTTTCTAATGTTCACAAAAATATTAAAACCAAGTTTTAATTTGATACCATATAAACTAAATATTCCATTAACATCAATATTGAAACTGAAATAAAAGTTATATGATTTCAGTACAAGTATCTCCTTGTATAGGCTCTACATGTTAAAATCAGAATTGGCAGTCCCTTTTAAGCACCAGCATGTCTACACATCATCATTTCCTGCATTTATTTCTCCCATCAAGAAAGAAGATATTTTTTTCCAACAAGAAAAAGACATCTCTCTCCATCCCCATGACTTCATATGAGGGAGAGATATAATTATAGGTATAGTATAGACACAAAACATTTACACAACTACAGCACCTTATATTGACAAATTTTATAGATACAGTAGTATGGAACTTTTTAATGAACTAAGAAACTTTAAAATGCTAACAAAAGAATCCTTAGATAACATGGCATATTTGTGCTATTTTCAGAAATTAAATTTCTGCAAATTTACTGCAACAGGAACTTCACTGATAATAAAAACAATCAATGTGACTCATTCTTACAACACACTTCAAAGAATACCACACAACAGGAAATGGAAAGTGGAAAATATTCTAAAATAATGGAAAAATACATAAGAACTAACTGGAAATTTGTGTATGCTAAAAGATAGTTTTCCTACATGTAAAATCAAGAAACATTGAATATGATTCAAAATATTTCATAGGCAGATGCTCTTTCATTATCCAAGCAATCCAATAAGATTTCAGATTATTTTTTGAAAAAGAAACAATAAATCCATTGTCAAATCCATTAACAATTATTCAAAAGTTATTCTGAAATTATTTCAACAATTATATCGGAGCTAAAATTCCTGCCATTCTCTTCTTGATTTTTATCCTGCTGTTGATCTTTCAGGTTCAAATGTCTGAACATCATCAAGAATTCACACAAACTTTTCCTGAAAGGCTCTATCTCCTCCATCAATGCACACAAAGCTTCACCAAAGGTTGATTAATTTATTAATTCCATAGCATTTACAAATCTACTACAGCCATCTGTGGCTTTGAAATGTATGCTCATGTGGCTTTCTACAATACTACTTGCTATTTCATCCTGTGCATGTTAATGCTACATGAATATTGCTGAAGATACCATTTCATCACTACTTCATCAAATTATGCTTCCTATTTTCATTTGTTTCCTTGCTATATCATATTGGTACATCACCATACTGTTTATACTTCTTCAGCTTTTCATTTGTGGTCGGAACATCTGATATAATTTACTTCTGTCAAACCATGTTCTTGACATGTTTCTATTGCCATGTTCCTGACAAACATGTAATGGGCACTTTAATTTTTCAAACAAATCTATGGTTTTATGCTCAAAGTTACACTTTTTGTACTTACCTTTAACACATAGAACTGTAAATTAAGGTACAAAAATGCTATTCAACATTTTGAAGCAACAATGTCCCTAATCAGAAGATTGAACACATATCAATAATTTTTCATACAGGGAATTTTTACTTAAACAAATGATTTTTATCTTGGAATTCAAATTAAAAAAGTTATTTCCTATTTCTTTTAAATCAGAAACGTTACCTGAATATACACTTGCATTTGTTTTTGGCGGACACTAACTTTTTAATCTGCTAAGAAGCTTGAAGACATGGACTGGAATACCATTTCAGTAAATTCAATGATTTAAGTGATTACTTAATTAAAATAATGCAAATACAAAAGCAAACAATTATCAGTCCAAAGTGAATCAGATAAAACAAAAGCCAATTCACTAAAGGCAAAAAAACATGATCATAAGGAAAAATAATGAAATAATGGTAAAAATAGTAAAAAAGCTTGGAAAAACTATTTGTAGTCCCATTAGGTTGCAGTGCTAGTAACAAAAATATCTATTTTACACCCAATATCAACTGCTGTAATCATAGTAGATTCTGAACAGCATGTATACATATTAACAGCAACAATCAAAACAATACATAAAAATATGTACCAAAATAGTTTTCTGAATAAAGTTAATTTGAATTTTACTCTAAAAAATCATGGAAATGATTCCTTCAAATAAAATGTTATGAGATACATTCTATAAGGTTTAATACTTACCTTTGTTAAAAATGTTGCTTTTGTTGACAATAATGCAGATCCTAGCAGAAACTATCCCAGATAATCAGTATTTCTCTTCTGGTAGGATATGCTTATTGATATGCTCATTTACTTTTTCATTATCATTAGACAACACAGGGCTAGGGCAGTTTTAGAACTATAATTCATTTTCCCTTTGGGAAGAAGGTGTTCAGTGTGTTACCACCAAGTAACTTCTTAAAGATTAGATGTAAATTTTGATTCTTATATTTCCTTCCAACTTGGACACTGAACAAAAGTTACTTTGACAGATTTGATTCATCTGTGTTGAGGTTCCCTACAAAGGTGATCTTGCTGGGCATTTTGACATGTCTTCATACCTAACTTTGTAGCTAAACTTTACATTTCTTATCAGTTACTAGATACTGCTCAAAATTCAGAATACGATTATCTTCTCTCAAGATTGCTTCAATAAAAAATGGCATATATACAACTATGCATTTCACTTATGGCAAAAAGTTACACAAATAATATAAAAAACAATCTACTACAAAAACCTAAAATGTCAGGTTACAAAATAGAATGTCTGTATTATATTTTGTCATTTATAGTTTCAAAAATATTTATCTGCTTTGAAAATAAATTCCAACTTACCTGTTCTTTTTGAGGTGCTAAAAATTCAATAACTTCTTCCACCATAACTGATTTATGTAATTGTTGACTATCTTCGCTGTATATATCATCCTGCAAGTTTTCACTAACACTGAAATGTAATGATTTCTTTTCAGCTTCACATGTACTTGTTAACGAAGAATGTATGCATTTTATTGACATACCTAAGCAATTTGGAATGAAAGTATGCAAAGTAAATTGATTGCAGATTTTTTGTAAACAAGGAAGCCAATGCATGTTGGAGACAAAGTTGCTTGAAGGATAGGGTGCAAATACTAGTAACAAATTAGTACATATATCAATCTGTAAAAAAGCACCAGAAATCAAAATTAGTTTATACAATATAGTCAATAAAAAAGAAGAACCATAATTAAGTTACCTAGAGGGCTTTTAGTGCTAGCATTACATGGGACTACTTACTGCTGTTAAACCTTCTATTTAAGTTTATATTAGTTAAAAAAAACATAATGAAATAATTTATTAGAATCAAATAATTACAGATATAATTTTAAAGATAGATAAAAACACTGAAATACAGTATATCATTTAATTATGGACACTATTTATTTATAGGAACTCTGCAGCTGTATCGTTTTCTCCTTGGAGAGTTCTAGATGTCATACACTTTTGAAAACCTTTTTATTCCACAAGGTATTCTATTAGCAATGTTTGTGTTCTTATATATGCACTGATATTCTTCTCTCAGCTTGGTTTTTTTTAGATTTATCATTTTTTACATGTATTTTATTTATTATCATTTATAACCCACTTCCTATCCATAAGACACTCAAAATGGTTAATAATAAGCTCCATAAAAGCAGTTCAAATCATTATTAAAGTTGCCCCACCCAAAAGTTCTTGCCTAAAAATGAAAAAAAAAACCTATTGAATGCTGAGTATAACTTGATTTTTTTAAAAAAAGGCTATTACAAGCCGTGAGTGAAAGGCAATTAATTAGGAAGTCCATATAGTATATTATTGATTAAGCAGCAGTATAGTCATGGCCACTTATTAGTAGATAAAGAGGACTAACAATTATCTAGTCGATATATGATATTAAGCAGCTTTATCGTCCTGGCCAAATAGAACAAGATCACAATGGTAGCCTCCACCCAATTACCTTGCAACATATAATCATAAGAATTATTAATAGTGAGGTTAATATTTATTAATGCAATAGTCACCAAAAAAGTAAATTCCCTTATAGAATAATAAAAATCAATGGTTATCTCTATCACTTTCTGATTAAAAAATTCATACTTTATATCTTACTTTTTAAATCTACCTGGAATTTCCTTCAACAAGCTTCAATGGATGAGCCAAGAAAAACTTATTTTCCTAAACTATATAGAATGTAATCAATCATTTTCAAGTTTCCTCTCACTTTGCCTTAAATGCAGTTAAGAAATGGTTTGTAAAATCAGTATGAAGTTGATTTAATTTATTCGCAGGGAAAAGAAAGAGCATGAAAAAATTGCAAGAGTAGACATAGTCAAGGCCTCTTATAATAAAGCAAATTCCAGCTTCCATAGAAATTTTAAACAAATATTTGCAAGAGAGCAAATACTCACAATTTGTCTCATCCAAAATTCAAGAAAAGAACAGGAATAATGAAATAGACTTGTAAGGGACCAATAAAAACATGAATTTTCACAAATTCATTTTAAATGTCATCTTGTTATGTGATCATGAAATGCATTCCAAGTGAAAGGATGCTGAAAAGATATTTGGAAAGAGTCACTTGTTGACAGAGGGAGAAGAGGGAAAAAAGCTGCTTTTTGACTGAATTAAGTCATTTGAAGATGAGGTTTGTTTATTATCTGTTACAACTGTTGTGTCAACTGCTTTTAACCCATAGAACACACGTCTCATCACCATTCAAGTCCAGAGTGACTGCCAAATCGCTTCATTTGGCCCATAATTAAGAAATGTGTTTGATACTTTTATTAGCAGGGAGAAAGAAATCCTTTGTTTGGACTTAAGACCCTTTGGGGAATTATCATTTAGTAATCCATACATCCATTATTTTTACAAGGAGCTTTTAATTTGGCAAATGCTTTTAAAGAGCTCAACAAAAACAACGCTTTCTCGTAAAAGAGAGAGAGAATGACGTTATTCACTAGAGACCAGGGAAGGAAGAGGTGGGAGAATACCGTATCTGACCATCATCGCCATTTCCTTTGCAATTAGGACTCCTAAGGGAAGGATACTTTATTGTATGATTAGAAATGTATGCATCTGAAGAACCACGAACCTTTTTTCCCCAAGCGATTGCCTGTCTCACCCGTCCTATGTTTTAGGAAGACATCGTTCTAAAGCGGTCCTGGCGGTGTTAGACGAGGCTTCCGCCTCTTAGCTTCTTCGTTGCAGCTGGCTGAGGCAGGTGGGCTGCCAAAAGGCTTCCCCCTTGTAACAAAGCCGCGCCCGCTTTCAGTTCCGCTTTCCCAAAGGGCAATTAAAGCAAATCGAATACTGTGCATGTATTCATTCAGTGGAAAGAAACTGATGGGGGCGGAGCATTATTCGTTTCTGGCCCCTCTCTCCACGCGTTTGAAAAGTGGTAGGTCCAGGCAAACATACAAACGCACCTGCTTGGAATTCGCACCGGTTGTAAATTACAATTAGCCACGCGCCCTTCTATTGAGAAAAAACTCCCATCAATTCGTCAGGACTGGCGCCCGAAATAACAAGTATACAGTACAGTAGTGTGCATATGTTCAGTGTCTGCTAGATTTTTCTGCTCTCTTTCTTCATGGCATTACCTCCCTTAATTCTTTTGCGTAAGCATCCCTTTTTATCTTGGATATTAGCCATCCCAAATTAATGTGGAAGAGTTATGATCAGCAGATAGTACATTCTATTAGCCTTTAAGATCCATGAAATACTATAATAATTTATTCTATGATGTGAATCCTGGACGAAGGGGCTGATGAAGAAAATTATTCGATATTCACGACTGCTTGTAAAGAATTTTTTTCAAGGACAAAAACAAAAGGCACCAAACCTCCCCTTCTCTCTTTAGTTTATTGTCATTGCACATCGTACAACGAAATTAAATACCGTCTTCAGTATACTATACAGTAGAATTAAATTGCCTGACCATTCATAAGCTGCAACGTCCTGTTAGAGGCCCTCGCCGACAGTCATAAACAAGAACAGTTCTAATGAAGCACTCATTAACAATCAACCTAGATACGTTCACCAAACCTCAATTTCACGAATTTACAATCAAATGCTATCCAAGCCTTACATGCCCCAATACTTCTGGAGATTGCTAAAGAATTGTCTGTAATAATGGACTGTGTGTTTAATGTTTAGTATATAAAACTCATTGTAAACCCATTCAACAAATGTCTCCACCCCTCCCCCAGTCACTTACAAATAGCTACTATTCTCCCCTATCGCGCTACTCTTACTACACATAATCATATTCTCTCCCACTTCCTATTAACTGCTTAAGAGCGACAATCGTAATTCGAGTAATCGGAAGTGTGGTGTGTATATACATACATACGCGTGTTAGGCGAATACCCCGCCCATAGTAAACTAAATGCGAGGAAGGGCATTGGTTAGGGGCTGAAAAGCAGTGAGTAAAGAGTTTATGTACACAGCGCAGTCACAGGGCTCCTCTCTTGCTTTCCTTCCTTTTGGTAATAAGTGTACCCTTCAAATTGAGCACGTGTCTGTCACACAATACATACTCTAGATTCCGGTGCTTTTGCAGAAGCCTTTTAGACTCATAACTTCAAGGGTATCGGCTTTCAAATGAAAACGCCCGAAATCCATCGGCAAGCCTATGCGTGCTTCAGTTTAGAAACGCCCCGCCTTTCAGCACACTAGCGGGCAAACCAATTCAGTCCGCCGAGAAACCGCTTAAAGCCATCTACACTTAAAGAGACACGCAGAGTAAAAAGAATTCAGTGAGGGTTGGGCTAGAATCGCATTAGGAAGAATTCCCACGAAAAACAGGCAGTACTGTTGAGTCACTATAACTAGGATACTGGGGTCAACTATGCCGCTTGAACACATTAAACAAGATTGCTCTTCGCTTTTTATACGCTCAAGTCCGTATTCTATGTGATCTGGCCATCGAATGAAAAGATAGAATGATTACATTGAAATGACAGCAACCCAAACTTGTTTCATTCAATTTTTTCGTTTGGTCTATTCCCACCCCGGCACCCACACCTTCTTTATTAATCCTTCTGAAAGTGATCTTTGTCCTCCCCGATATTCCTTGAGCAAAAATGAAAAAAAAAAATCTAAAGCGACCCATCCCCGTTTTTGAAAGCACATCTCTTCTCTCTTATTCCTTTCAGCTTCCCATCCATAGAAGACAAAAAGCCTAGTTTTTGTCTTTCCTTGAAAGACGGCTCGAGACTGTTGCTGTGAAAAGACGGGTCCTCGTTTAGACCAAAATTCATATCCCGTCCTATCAGCAGCGCAACTATGACGTTTCTCGGTCCTAAACCAATCAGAAGCGACAGATCTGCAAGCCGCTTGTATTTGAATTTGGTGGCTTGCTGAATAAAGGAAGCGGGACGGCGGTGACGCTTTAAGCAAGCTGGTGCTCGATAGAAAGGGGGTTCGAGGTTTGGGTGAGTAATTGTATATACTATATATACTATATACTATGTATATAACAGGAATTCCTAGTAAAATGGAAAAACAACTATACTTACGAGAATTATTAACTGAAGCTTTACGCATGCTTAACCTGAGACTTAGAACCGTTCGTCTTCTAAATACGCAGACATGAAATTGTATCTCTCGGATGTAATGATTCGTTTGTCTTTAGCGTACACACAAAGGCTAGACGAATAGCAAAATGTTTTGGTATCTTGTGGCAAGGAAGCCTGCCTTACTACTTTCGAGATTTAAAGCGTAGGGACTTTGTAGGCTGTCGCCAGGAGACAACCTATCAGAATGGTCAAACAAATGGCAATTTCAAATCTCAACAAATAAATGCTCTGTCCTACATATTGGCAAAAAAATAATAATCAGAAAATAAAATACAGGCTGAATAGTCAAGACCTTGTTGGTGATCAAAGCTCTGTAAAGGACCTTGGAGTACTCATCTCTAATGATCTAAATGCTAGAGCCCACTGTAACTACATAGCCAAAAAGGCATTAAGAGTTGTTAACCTAATCCTGCATAGCTTTTTCCCCGGTAATATCACACTACTAAATAGAGCATACAAAACATTTGCTAGACCAATACTCGAATACAGCTCATCATTCTGGAACCCACATTACGTATCTGATATTAGCACAGTTGGGAAAGTCCAGAAATATTTTACAAGAAGAGTTCTCCACTCTTCTACTCGTTATAGAATATCTTATGCCACCAGATTTGAAATTCTAGACCTAGAAAACCTTGAATTACGCCGTCTTCAGTCTGATCTAAGTATGGTATATAAAACCATACATTGTAATGACTTACCTGTCAATGAATACTTCAGCTTCTACCATAACAACACAAGAGCACACAATAGATACAAACTCAAGGTTAATCACACCAAACTTGATTGCAGGAAATACGACTTCAGCAACAGAGTGGTCAATGTCTGGAATACTTTACCTGACTGGTTTCTTCCCCAAACCCCAAAAGCTTTAACCTTAGACTGTCTACTATTGACCTCATCCCTTTCCTAAGAGGTCTGTAGGGGGTGTGCATAAGCGCACCAACATGTCTACCGTCCCTGTCCTATTGTTTCTTTTATTTTATTTTTCTTATATGTATTCATAACTATGTTTTTACTTATACCTATTATCTTGTAAGCAATTGACAAATCTGATAAATAAATAAATAAAAAACATGAGGTCCCCCTTCACTGTGATGCTTTAAAATGTTATGCCATTCCTGCAAATTGCTGCTTTGTCCTGTAAATAAGTTTGACAAGCAAACTAGAATCTGCTAATGTGAATAAAACCATATGTCAACCTAAAACTGTTACCTGAGAAAAAGTTATATTGAATTCAAGTTCAATAGAACTGCACCATAATTTGTTGAATGCCACACACTTCCTTAATAGTTCTGGTACTTTATAAAAATAAAATAAAACATTTATAAAACACAAATTAAGGAATGTGAATTAAGGAATAGTATATTTTCTAAATAGTGTTTTGTTAAACTATTAAAGCTATGGTAGATAATAAACAAGACGCTATATTCACTTGCATTAATTATATTTTTGTGGTTGAAAAGTGTGTCTATAAAGATATTACAGAAATAATGATGTGTTTAAGTATATCTGCTAATATTATTTCAAAGTCCAGGCTCCCTCTCCCCAAAATAATGAATAGAATTCCAATGTTAGATTAAAATGTTAATACAGTTTGCACATCCTACTGTTTATTTTGTTTATTTTCAAAACTAATAAGTAAGATACATTGTGGATAGAAAGATGTAATTCTGTTCTCACCTTAGATTAAGGCACATTGATGTCAATAATACCTATTTTTGAGAGATATATAGGGCACTGGATTTTTTTTAGAAATGGCTGCTCACTAATTCTTAAAACTATTGCATTGGTTACTGTTGGCTTCCAATTTAAAATACTGTATGTCCATTAACTTCAAAGCCTAACCCAGAGCAGCCCCAGAATATTTAAGAAAGTATCTTGTAACGATATAAAACATTGAAACAGAAACCTGACAGCAGAAAAAGACCCAGTGGTCCATCAAGTCTGCCTTTTAAGTTTTAAGTTTTTTGTTTATTTGTTTTTGGGTTATTTTAAAATTTATTTTAATGTTTTATTTATTGGCTTTTATTTATTTATTCATTTTTTAATTTTTATCAAATGTTAGACATGTTTTTCCCAACCATGTTTAATTTCAGTTACTGATTATTGACCTATTACCTCGGAAGTTTGTTCCAAGTTTCCACTATTCCTGTGAAGTAATGCTTTATAACATTACATTTTAATTTCCCTCCTCTCAGGGAATAATACTCAAATTATTCAAATTATATGCAGTACAAGGAACTTTTTGTGTGTGTGATAATCCACTGGAACTTTCTCCCTGCTGGAAGAATTTGTGTTTCCAACCATCTTATTTTTGCCAAACAAATGAAATTATGCATCATACCTTTTGCTCAATTGTTTGCGCTATCATAGGAAATGGATACAAAGCCATACTAGTTTGTGTCCATTTCGTTTGCCCATCACTATTTTGTTATGAACTACCAGAGTCTATGAAACACTTCGATATTTTTTTCCAGCCATTGAACCATGTCCTATTATTTTAAACAATTCATAGAACAGCTATGATCAGATAGACACGAAGTAGGGAAAAAGTAAAAATAATGAGTATAAGTTGTTATAATAACTGACTTGGAAAATGAATAAAAGGATTTGGTTCACAATTTAATATGGATAGTTGGTGCTCCTTAATGCGAAATTGGCCAACTTAAAAGGCATAATATTAAGCAGAAGCAAAAATTTAAGCAAAACATTTCTGCCACAATAACACCAGTGTCAAAATTGCATTGAATGTTGAGTATGTAACAAAACACATGCATTTTGAGAGTTTTGTTCCAATTAATATACCATTTTGTTTCAAGCATGTTTTATAAACTATAAAATCCAATCAAATTTGAATATTTAATACTCTGTTGATAAAACTCTTTTTTTCTTATTAACAGAAGAATTTACTTGGTATGCACCCAAGGCAACATAGCTGCATTTTATAATGTCTGCTACAGATGAAGAAAATGTCTGCAATCATATAAAAGTAGTAATCCGTGTTCGTCCTGAGAATCCGAAAGAGAAAAATGGCAACTTTCAAAAAGTGGTTCAGGTTGTTGATAAACATATATTGGTATTTGATCCTAAAGTGGAAGAAGTCAGTTTTTTTCATGGAAAAAAATTACCAAACCGCGATATCACTAAACGGCAAAATAAGGATCTAAAATTTGTATTTGATGCCATATTTGATGAACATTCTACACAGCTGGAAATCTTTGAAGACACCACCAAAACATTTCTAGATGGTTTTTTAAATGGCTATAATTGCACAGGTAACTTCCCTCAGTAGTCATTTGTTATCAGTGTGCATAATAATTCCACATGAGTAATCCTAGTACATTGAAAGAAAAAATCTTTTTTTGTTTCCTACAATGACATTTGCAGAAATCTCCTAACAAAATTTACATCTTCCACACTTTCATTTTTCCTGCTTTTCAAGATTTTTAGGAATAAGGCAAACACAAAGTATTTTGTTATGATTAATACTACCTCTTTAAAATTAAGTTGAGAACTTTATGTATCTCATTTCTAAATGCCTAGATACTGGCAAAAGTAATTAAGAACAATAAACGTGGTTCTTTCTTGGCTTTTCTGAAAAGAGAAGCCATTATAAAGTTCTGCTTAAAATACCTGTTTCATTAAAGACATGTGCTAGTTTATTTTTTGCATAAAATTACAGTTGGCTGCCATATTTCTTCAAACACATTTTTGTAAATGGGCAAAAAATCCATTGGGTTGCTAATATTTTGTTTCAAAAGTCAGCGTCATGAGTCACAGTCAGTTCAAAAGTTCCCTGTCCTTTTTCACAATGTAGTACTTGCTTATGGTGCAACTGGAGCTGGGAAGACTCATACGATGCTGGGTTCCCCTGAAGACCCTGGAGTAATGTA
The DNA here is from genome assembly GCA_023653725.1 of Bungarus multicinctus. Taxonomy (NCBI): domain Eukaryota; kingdom Metazoa; phylum Chordata; class Lepidosauria; order Squamata; family Elapidae; genus Bungarus; species Bungarus multicinctus. The sequence goes on from CM042838.1 coordinate 81,983,658, forward strand.
CCTGAGTATGATGGAGCTTTACAATTCTATTGATCAAATTAAAGAAGAGAAGCATTGCGCTATTGCAGTTTCATATCTTGAGGTAAGAAGTTAAGAAACTGCGCAATATTTTTTTTCAATAAAATAGAATCTTCTAGAAAGAGCATTCCTCTTTTAGTCATTTAATTTTCATGCTTATTCATATAAGCCTTATTACTTTTGATCAATTGTCTCACTTGTCTATGAGCTGATCATGCCTTATTTAAGATTAGTTTTCTAGAATTTATTTCCAGTCCAGTTCAAGGAATTAGCCCATGTCCAGGAACCTTGTCAATATCCTACATTGCTATTTTTAATTCCTTTTATGTGACTTACTCTGTCTGTACTGTTGCCTTCAGTTTTTGGTGGTGTCTCTTAGGAATCATGTGACATATACCTGTAATGTTAGCTAAAAGTCAAATGCTAACTACAAGTAAAGTAGATGGAATTAACAGTATGGGATTTCACTGGGCAGAGGATTTTTTATTATTATTATTAAGAATAATAATAATAATTGCACTTTTATACTGCCCCCTCTCCCAAATAGGGACTCTGGGTGGTGAACAGCCATTAATAAAAATACAGTCAATAAAAGTTAAAATAGATTAAAAAGTTATTAAATAGTGGCTGAATTAAAAAACAAAAACCAATAAAATCCAATAAGAAATTTAAATAGTTACAAATTTAAAAACCATTTTAAGAACACTAGGCCAGTCTGGCCTGCTGGAAAAGGTGGGTCTTTAGTGCGCACCAGAAGGTTCGCAGGTCAGTAATGACTCGCATCTCCATGGGTAATTCATTCCAGAGGGAAGGTGCTCCCACACAGAAGGCCCATACCCTCGGAGCCGCCAGCCGGTATTGCCCAGCTGGCGGCACCCCAAGGAGACCCACCCTGTGGGAAAGCACTGGCCGGCGGGAGGCCGATGGTGGCAGTAGGCGGTCCCGTAATTACCCGGGTCCCAAGCCATGGAGCGCTTTAAAGGTGATCACCAATACCTTGAATCGCACCCGGAAGGCCACCGGAAGCCAATGCAGCTCGCGCAGGAGCGGTGTAACATGGGAGCTCCGAGAAGCCCCCAAGATCACCCGCACAGCCGCACTATGCTGCACTGGTTGAAGCCTCTGGATGCTCTTCAAGGGGAGCCCCATGTAGAGAGTATTGCAGTAGTCTAGGCGGGAGATGACGAGGGCAGAAGTGACCATGCGCAATGCGCGCCGATCCAGAAAGGGCTGCAACTGGTAGATCCGACTGGACCTGATAAAAAAAACCCCTGGCGATGGCCACTATATGATCTTCTAAAGACAGCCGTACATCCAGGAGGACACCCAGATTGCGCGTCCTCTCCGTGGGGGTCAAAATTTCTCCCCCCACAGCCAGCAATGGAGTAAGCTGGCTGTATCTGGGCGCTGGAAACCACAGCCACTCGGTTTTGGTCGGGTTGAGCTGAAGCCTGTTGACACCCATCCAACTCCGTATGGCTTCCAGGCACCGGGTCATCACTTCAACGGCTTCATTGGGGTGGCTTGGGGTAGAAATGTATAGCTGAGTGTCATCAGCATACTGATGGAACTCTACCCCAAAACCACGGATGATCTCACCCAGCGGCTTCACATAAATGTTGAACAGCAGGGGCGAGAGCATGGACCCCTGAGGCACCCCACAGAACAAGGGCCTCGGAGCCTCCCTGCCAACACAAATTGCAAATGGTCAGAGAGGAAGGAGGAGAACCACTGTAACACGGTGCCTCCCACTCCCAACCCCTCCAACCGCCGCAATAGGATACTGTGGTTGACAGTATCAAAAGCCGCTGAGAGATCTAACAGGACCAAGACAGAGGAGCAACCCCTGTCTCGGGCCCTCCAGAGATCATCCACCAACGTGACCAATGCCGTCTCCGTGCTATACCCAGGCCTGAAACCTGATTGGAGAGGATCTAGATAGACCGTTTCATCCAGGTGCTGAGGGAGCTGTCGTGCCACCACACTCTCAACAACCTTCGCCACAAAGCGAAGGCCGGAGACCGGATGATAGTTCAACAACTATGTTGGGTCCAGGGACGGTTTCTTGAGGAGGGGCCTCACCACCACCTCTTTCAAGGGGGCAGGCAAAAACAGCTCACTCAAGGGAGCATTAATAATGCCCTGGAACCAACCTCGTGTAACCTCCCAGGTGGCCAAAACCAACGAGGACGGACAGGGATCCAGTAAACATGTGGTGGTATTAAGCCCACCCAATATCCTGCCCACATCCTCCAGGGTCACAGGATCAAATTCCCCCCAGATGACCTCACCGAAATCCGCTCCTGCCCAGAGTTGCCCAGTCAGAGTTCAGTCCGTCCCGGATCTGAGCGATTTTGTCCTGCAGAAATCTAGAGAAATCCTCGGCCCGTCTTTGCGAGGGGTCTTCCCGTGCTCCCACATCCAGAAGGGAGCGGGTCACCCTAAAAAGGGCGGCCGGGCAATTTTCTGCGGATGCAATAAAGGCGGAAAAGTAAGATCTCTTTGCCGTCCTTATCACCACTAAATAGGTCCTAACATAGGACCGCAATAGTGTTCAGTCAGAAGCAGAACGGCTGGTCCTCCAACCAATCTCTAGGCATCTTTTTTGGCGCTTCATTTCCCTCAGCTCCTCGAAAACCAGGGAGCCATTTGGGATCGGCACCGGGTCAGAGGCCGCAAGGGCACAACCCGGTCAAGGGCCTCGGCCGCCACCCTGTTCCAGGTGGCCACCAAGTCCCCCGCCGAGTCGTGTGTACGAGTCTCGGGAAACGGCCCAAGCTCCATCAGGAATCTGTCTGGGTCCATCAGGCGCCTGGGGCAGAATCATTTTATTGACTCCGCCTCCCTGCGATGAGGGGGTGTGGAACGGAAGTCCATTCTAAGGAGCGAATGATCCGACCATGACAGGGGCTCTATCAAAACATCCCCTATACCCAGATCATCCTGCCACTGACCCGAGACAAAAACCAGATCCAAGATGTGACCCCCAACGTGTGTGGGATCCCAAATTAATTGGGTCTGGCCCAAGGCTGTCATGGAAGCCAAGAACTCCTGAGCAATCCCCGAGGTCCCGCCAGCAGAGGGTAGGTTGAAATCCCCCATGACCATAAGCCTAGGGGTCTCTTCTGTACTACAAATGAGTCTTCTGTACTACAAATGTATTTAAATGTATTACTTAGATACAATTTCTCACATTTTCCAATATTGCTAGCAGGCATAGATGGAAGGATTAATGCAAATAATGGAACTGATGAACCATTTCAGTATTCTCAGAGAGCTTAATAATAACTTGATTTGTGAGGCTGAAGTCTTGACAATTGAAAACAGCCCAAAGCAATAGTTTCCAATTATGGTTTGTGGGGTTACTCTAGTTAGTTCCTGACTTGGAAGTACCTCATGATGTCACTAACTTTGCTATGCAAAATTTTAAAATGCAAATTTAATGGTAGAGCTATCCAAACCAAATTAAAGACTTTTTTCCCTAGGTCTACAATGAGCAGATACGTGACCTGTTAGTAAATTCAGGACCATTAGCTGTTCGAGAAGATCCTCAAAAAGGAGTTTTCGTTCATGGGTTAACCTTGCATCAGGTATGGACATTCTATATATGTGCCATTATTATTTTTGTTATTTAATTTTTTTTCTATTAAAGAAGCATTAAAGCTAGCTAGCAATGATTTTTTTAAAAACTTGAATACAATCAACATTTGAAGTGCAAAGATAGATAGATAGATAGATAGATAGATAGATAGATAGATAGATAGATAGATAGATAGATAGATAGATGATAAATATTTTTTAAAAAATCAGTTGAACAGTTTAAAACTAGTTAGTAAACCAAACTAATTCAGAAAAGCTAGTCTTCATCTTAAATTAAAGGCACTGTAGTTAAATAAAATTTGGTTGGGATAGGGGTTCCACAAAATGGGAACAGACATTAAAGGTCATACTTTAGATTAGTGCTTCTTAAACCTTTTTGCTGTCAGAACCCCTTCTCACTTTTAAAAATATTAAAAACTAAAGTGGATGCATTTGTAGAATATGAGCCATGGTGGTACAGTGGTTAGAATGCAGTACTCCAAGCTATTTTGCTCATTGCCGGCTGACTGCAGTTTGACAGTTCGATTCAAACCTGTTCATGGTTGCCTCATCTTCCATTCTTCTGAGGTCAGCGAAATGAGGACCCATATTGTTGGGCCAATATGCTGACTCTGTAAAATGCTTAGAGAAGGCTGTAAAGCACTGAAGTGATATATAAGACTAAATGCTGTTGATGTCATGTAAAAATAACAATATTAAGCCCGTTAGATATTGGCATAAGCAAAATCATTTTCATGAAAAGCCCTATTTTTTTAAAATAATAATGAATCTTTTAAATCTTTACAAATATCTTCAATATTTATAAATAATTTTGATTTTGAAACATCAGAGATTTTGGGGACACCTGCACAAGTCCTTGGACCATATCTTAAAAAGCCCTGCTTTAGATTCACCCATAATATTATCTGGAATTAATGTATTGTGTAACACATGGATTGTGAATCATACTTTATTTAGTTTTTATATGATGGGAACATTGGAGTTTATTCAACAAAGCATATCTGAATAAGCTACTGCTTAATGGATTATGAAATGTATATTTGATATAAAACTTGTTTTGTGGAGGTGGGGAAGGATCAAAAAAGAAGGGGATGTTTATTGATTTATTTTTGCAATTTTTCATTTTCATAATTCTTGCATAAAATGAATATTTGGTTTAGTTGTGGATATGTGCAATGAATGCCTTAAGGGGCCAGGGTTGATTAAAATAAACACAATGATGAAATTTGGACATCAATTTGTCCCTGACTATGCCTGGACTCCCAAACAAAGCAGCACTCGGTTCTATTAGTACTTCCTGGAAATATATGGAATTTGAAAAGGCTTTGCTATAAGAATATTGTGACAAGCTACTTCTATCTTGTAATCTAATAAAATTACATATATGTTCCCATAAAATAAAAAACACATTCAGCTTGAAGGAGACTTCACATTTAAGTATGTCCTGAGTCAAATTGTACATGTATGTAATTTATTTCAAAAATCACAAGTTACTTGAATAGTAATCAATGCATTTGGAGGAAGAAATATGGTGTAAACAATTACCACACTACCTTCTAACAACACTTGAAAAACTAATGGACTTCTAAGTGGCCTGTAAACAAAATGGTTACTATAAAGCAACTATTTAGAGCTGACAAAGGAAAACTAAAGTTTAGCTTTTATAATCAAATTAATTGCAAAACTTGGTTGTTAAACTTTTAAGTAATCAAGAACACCTTTAAATTGTAGTGCTGTTCTTATATTTCTGTTTATACTTGTGATCTGCCTTCTCATTTCTTTTCCACTCCTGCGCTACTTCTGTTTCTGTTGCTTTATAAAAGTTTAGCTTTTATAATCAAATTAATTGCAAAACTTGGTTGTTAAACTTTTAAGTAATCAAGAACACCTTTAAATTGTAGTGCTGTTCTTATATTTCTGTTTATACTTGTGATCTGCCTTCTCATTTCTTTTCCACTCCTGCGCTACTTCTGTTTCTGTTGCTTTGTACTATTGCCATCCTATTGTGCCTCTTAATTTCTACAATCAGAGCTCTGGAGAAAATTGGCAATGGATTCACAATAGAGAAATATGTCTTCCAAGTATTTTTATCTACTACTTAGGCAATTGCATATCAATCAAATTCCCAAAGGCATTAACCTTTAATAGGTCTACCATTTTATTGATAATTTTAACAGCACTCAAGTGATAAATCGGTTTGATATGCAAAAAAATTGAGGATGGGTTATACAATTCTAATGTTTAATCATATTGAATTCTTAAAAGTATACATCCTTAACTTGCTGTTATCCTTGCTATGAATTGACATAATTATTTTTTATTATTTATTGTGCATGTTTTTGTCCCATGTAAATGTTTAATTCTGGAACTTTGAATGTTCTTATTATTCATCTGCTTTAATCTGATGCAACCATTAGCTAGTCAGAATTAGTTACTGGTTTTAATCTGACATTACAGGAATAGAACTGTATTAATCTGTGATAGCCAAAACTCAGAAAAAGTCTAATAATGGAGAAAGCTATGTTTTTTATCCTGTCTGTTCCCTCGGAATATTATGCAGATTATTTTTCACACCATCTTTCGGAAGATATTGATGCTTGTGGTACACTAAAAGAAGCTGATTTGATAAGAGATATTATCTTACTTCCTTTGTATTATTCATCCCCTGAGATAAGATGGCAACTGGAGACTAAATTATAAAGTTTAAATTATTATTGAAACTTGTGATAATAAAACCTCGTGATTGAAATAATGTAAAGATTTACTGATTCCATTGAATCTTTTCCTCAATCCTTGGTAGCCCAAATCTGCAGACGAGATCTTGCAAATGTTGGATTACGGAAACAAAAACAGAACACAACATCCTACTGATGTGAATGCCTCCTCATCTCGGTCCCATGCTGTCTTTCAGGTAAGATGAAACGGTAGATTGAGTGTCTGGGAATCTTAGATAACCTTTGATGCTTTGTGCAAAAAATAGAACTGTCAGATTATGGTATGCCGCTCATAATAGCTTTGTATTGGGAAGAAAGTTCCAGCTTGCAGACATACAGTGCCTGCTTTAAATCCTTTGTACTAAATACCCTTCAAGAGAAGAACTCTCTAGTTTATTGAAGTGTTAGAGCTGCTTGTGAAAATAAATGTCTCATGTACTGACATTAGAGTAACATGATTTTGAAAACTTCTTTTCCCCTGTTCATTACTTTTAATAAGTGTGGTTTGAGTTAAAAGCAGCTGGATCCTATACATGTTTATCCCTGTAAAATTCCCATTGATTTCTGCCAGTCTCAGTGCTTGGGAATCCTAGTCCACAGGATTGGTGCCAAAAGGCTTTCCAAGAAAATGTCACAATAAAAAGCAAGCTTTCCTAATGGGCTGTCCAACTTTAACTCGTGATTTTATAGTACAGTATGCTGCATTTAATTGTATTGGATAGTTGAGTGGCATATAAGACAAAAATGAAAGAAAATTTAATAAAGTTCACTTTCCCAAAAGTGATTTAATCTCAGGAATATCATCTAACATGAATTTTAATTCTTTTAAACACTTAAATCTCTCAATCTTTGAATGATTATATAACCCCCACCCCCAACTCTCGGATCAAGAAAAGCTTAAGTGTGTATATAGTAATCAGTAACTTCTGCCTCTAAGTTAGTGTATATATGGGGATGTTATTACAGGTAGTCCTCTACTTACAACCACAATAGAGCCCAAAATTTCTGTTGCTAAGTGAGACATTTGTTAAGTCAGTTTTGCCCCATTTTGAGACCTTTTTTTGCCATAGTTGTTAAGTAAACCACTGCAGTGCTAACATAGTTGTTAAGAGAATCTGGATTCCCCATTGATTTTGCTTCTCAGAAGATTGCCACATGACATGAATATGAGTCAGTTGCCAAGCTTCTGAATTTTGATCATGTGACCAAGGGGATGCTGCAATAGTCATAAGTGTGAAAAACAGTCATGTCACCTTTTTCAGTGTTTTGTAACTTTGAATGGTCACTAAATGAGTTGTTGTAAGTCAAAGACTACCTGTATTTGGAGCCTTACTAAATTGCTTTTTCTTCTGGGTTGTTTTTTTTTTTAGATTTATTTAAGGCAACAAGATAAAACTGCAAGTATGAACCAAAATGTCCGTGTTGCCAAAATGTGTCTCATTGACCTGGCAGGATCCGAACGTGCCAGTGCCACAAAGGCCAAAGGAACTCTTTTGAGGGAAGGCGCTAATATTAATCGGTCACTGCTTGCCCTTGGCAATGTTATTAATGCCCTCGCAGACTCAAAGGTCAGTAATAACTTCCTTACGATCGCCAGCAATGTTTCTATTAGATTTCATATTGGTCAGTATGTGATGAGCTGCACAATCCTATATGTCTTATAAATTGGGGTTGTAGTTGCATGAAGGTCTATGTTCTTACCCAGCTCCCCAAACACGACAAACCCTCTGACGTGAACTCAAAAGATTCCTTTATTAGAAATGCCGGCAAAAAGTTTCTCTTGCAGGCGTCCATCCATCCGGAAGATGAATAGTTGTCTGCCACACCTATTTATCTCCGCCCCCTGCCTTTTATCCCCAGGACTAGGGTGAAGCCTCGCTAGCAGCAGTGGCTCTTCCTTCCCCAGGATCAATCCACGGGTTTCCACTCCTCACCTTTTCTCTGCCTTCTGCGCAGCCACACATCAGGCACTGGACCCAGCTGTTCCTCCTCTTCTTCATCAACCACCTCCAGACCTGAGGGCTGTTGACTCTCCATCTGAGGGCTGACAGATGGCACAGGCTCCACCTTGTCTCTCTGCCAGCTCCATTCCCTCTTCCCCCTCAGAGCTCCCAATTTGCCCTGATACTGATCCTGTCTCCCATGCCTTTTCCTCCTCTGATTCGGCTGCTGGAGTGGCCGTCAGCTGACAGGCCACAACAGTCTAGGCATAAGTCCTATTTTTGACAGTGGAGTTTCCTTATGCCCATTAAAAGAGAGAACTAATGACATATCTACAATTTTTGTATCTGGAAATGTGCTCTTTTTTTTTTTTATTTAGTTGAGAAGGCTGAACTGAAAAAATAACTAGCTTAGGATGACAACTAAAAGGACATCCTCCCATGTCCTGGAAGGAACTCCCCAAATTAGTTCCAAACTGCACACAATTTTTACCAGACATACATCTTGATGGTCACATATTTGCAAAGAGAAGGAAAATTGATTATATGCTTGCATTGGGAATCTGGGTCAGAGGTTTTCTTTATGCCAACACATGCGGACACAGGACGCCTCCAGCAGCATAATCCAGCATTCAGAGAGTCAGTCACTTGCCTCTCTCACAGTGAACCTTGTTGCAATTTTATTTATAATGCTATTTTTTCTATTACTGGTAATGCACATTTTTGAGGCAAGACAAAACTGGATATATCCTTTTTGCAAGCATTGTTTTGGAACAAGCAGGAAAGGAGTGGAAGAAACATCTTTTTGAATTGTTCTCTCTTTTCCCAGGCACACACAGTTGCTTTTAAATTGTTCCTGACTGTACACGCCCTTTGCTGAGAAACACAATAAAGTAATAGGCAGCATTATAAAAATGTGGCTCTTTTAATGATAAAATTCTTTAAAAATAAAAGTGATAAGAGCAGCCTCTGGACAGAGATCTAAACTGATGTAAATATTGTGCTAAGGCACTATTAATTAAGAATGTATCTAACCAAGTCTGGAAATTTGTTATAGAATAAGTTTTAAGTCAATTTTTCAAATGAATTACTAGGAGGTGTAGGCAGGCAGATCTTAACACCACCATAAACAGGCCACCCAAAGGAAGTCTGCAAAAAAGTAAACCAAGAATTGTATGTAGCAAATTTATCAAGTCAGGTCAATTGATCAGGAAACACAGAAGGTGATTAGAAATCAGAGTCCAAGTTAATCAAATAAGTCTGGATGTTAAACCACAGAATGACAAGATATGTAGGTAGGTGCATGATTTCCAATAATTTGATCAGTACCTTTTATACACACACACACACACACACACACTTGAAGGGCTAAGTTCCTCTAAGCTTGACCTGCACCCATTACTTCAGTGAAGTTGGGCCATATAGCCCTCCATTTCAGGGCTATTTATGTTGCTGGGCTTCCACATGATGGCACTGTCACTCTCTAAAATTTATGTCTTGCAGTTCTGGTTGGCATGCTGCCTTGGTTGTTGGAAAGGGATCTAGTTTAGGTTGTATAGTAAGGTTTAGTTCTCTGCCTCTGGGTACTAAGCTTCCATCCCCACCCCCCACCACCCCGAATCTGAGCTGGACATCCATGATTTCAGTTTCCAACATCCAGGTCTGACTGTTGGGAGATGTAGTCTAACACATCTGGAGTACCATATGTCTAAAATATTTGTTAACAATAAAAATGTTTATTAATAAAATCACGCTATTGAAGCAATTCAGAGAAAAAATGCTGTAGTTTGAAATTATGACCAAGAATAAAAACTAATATACTGTAGGCTGTCAGATATAATTTGCCTTAATTTACAGGATTATTCTAAGATAATATATTGTCATTTGACAACCTTTAAATTAAAATACTTTATGGGAAATATAGTTGTTCATGTTGAAGGAGTGCCAGAAATCAGTTAATTACCAACATTATGACAAAAATTCTAAATGTTGTGGAGATAAAGGCAGAGAATTATAAGTTTAATGTTTAATCCCAAAAATATGCCATTAGAATTTATTTTAATGAATCTAGTGGGAGATTCATAAAACATACATTAGTGCTGTTTAATTTATATGGCTGTTCTTTTCATATACAGAATGAGTTGACAAAATTGAGGAAGCAGAACTATTAAAAATTAGGGAGATAAAAAAAGTTGCCAACAGTAGAATAAAATCCTTAAATTATTAATAAAAATGCACAATTGTAATAGAAAAATATAACATATATCATTATTTAAATAATTTCACTATTATTATAGATTGTTTAATAATTGTGTTTGAAGAAGCTTTGGGCATCCTACATGTAATAGAATCACTGATGTGACTTTATTGAAGTGCAGTTTAGTTATCTGCAGCACAGGACTTTTGTTTATGCACAAATTTCCATGGAAACTAGAATTTGTTTTTAAAATTTATACATGTTTCAGCCAACTTTGAGTGGTTTCCGATGAATACTGATAGTGCCAGATTGCTGTTCACGTGGAAATGTTGAGCTGCACCCATGGACATCTAGCAGTTTAGTGACATCACAGCTAAAGGGTGTTCACCATTCCTCACATATTCAGGTCTACTTGGAAATATATCAGAACTATTGTGGAAACTCAAATTATGGCTTTGTAGCTGATGTGTCCAGCAATTGTTACAAAGGTATTGTAGACCCATTATGGTGCTCCACTCAGTAAAGATTGCTACTATAATTTTCCACTATAATTAACAATAGGGAATGAAATAGAAAAGTAGCTGTGGTTGACTTTTATTATAGAAAGACTCAAGAAGGGAAGACTGCTGGAAGAGTAAATGGACTTACTGGTTCCATCCTAACATTTTTCATTTTAAGAATTTAGGAATATAACTTAGTAACTTTTGATTTAATTAGAAGGGGGAAAATATAGTACAGAATAGTGAGGATCAGCCAGGTATTGTAAACAAGCAAAAATTTTCAAGATTTTATCACCTACTGCAAAATGTGCAATATGGAACAGCTGTTCAATGTAGGTCTTGGTCTGAAGCTATAGTAATCTTAGCAAGCTATTAAAAACTTCATGTCTTGTGCTGGTTTGTTTTTTTCCCAGAGAAAGAATCAACATATTCCCTATCGGAATAGTAAGCTTACTCGTTTACTGAAAGACTCTCTTGGAGGAAATTGTCGCACTATCATTATAGCTGCTATTAGTCCTTCCTCCTTGTTCTTTGATGACACATACAACACTCTTAAATATGCCAACCGAGCCAAAGACATCAAATCCTCAGTAAGTAAATACTCTTCCAAAATTCTTATTTATAATAGCAACTTATGTATAATTTTATGCACACAGATGAGTATATCTTTTTTACTGCTTACTTTAAAATAGCACAGCGGTCAACCTCTAACGTTTATTTGCTAGAGCTTATATGCCACTCTATTCCCAAAGGACTTACAGATCTGAGAAGATTCAAAGCAAGTAAAATAATAATGTGTAATTAAATTAGTTAAATAGCCCTGGTAACCAGGGAAAAATTGGGAGAGAAGGCTTCTTAACAAGAAGAGTCCACTCATCATAACAATTTGTACAATGAGTCTCTAGAAAAGCTATGTTGAATAGTTGTTCTTCCATTCCTTTTTCTGGTTATCCATTCTTTCCTTCCACCATAACATTCAAATAGTTCCTTGACATTCAATATTCCACTTGATTTCCTCACCACCTATTCAATGCAATCCTCTGCCTTTCCAAAGAATTAATTCAATCCCGTGGGCAATTGGATTTGGTCACATGTATTTTGTGCTTTTTTTTCCCCCACTTTGTTTCTAAGGGTTGGCTGGTTTTAAGATAAGTTTACCAAGAATTCCTTTATTTACTGCTGTGTGATGTCTAGGTAATAACTTTTAAGAAGCACTGATAGAAAAGGTGAATGTACTAACATCACAATTAATAAAGAAAAAGGTGATACTCATTTTTTTATCCATTCCTCCACAGATAAAGAGCAATGTTGTAAGTCTGGATAGCCATATAAGTCAATATGTTAAGATCTGTAAACAACAAGAGAAAGAGGTATGTCTGCTGCTATCATTGTTAATAGTATTTTTTTAAAATGTAGGAATAAAGAATTAAGTATTGATGCTAATTATTATGCATTAAAATAAATATTGTATCACAGCATTGAAGAAAATCAGGTGTTAGAAATATAATAATGAAAGTTTTAAAAATTGTTTTACAAATGTAAAATTAAAAAAGAGAATGTGTGCCAAGTTCCTCCATTTTTATAAAATTATTTACTGTTTCAGATTTTAATGCTGAAAGAGAAACTGAAAATATATGAAATGGGGGAAATATCTATTCCCAGTAATCAAGATACAGCAATAAGTACAAATCAGCAGCAAGTTGAAAAATCAAGGTAGTATTTGATTATTTATTTTTATATGTTCAGAACAACTCATGCTTACAGGTTTTCCTGGCATAATGAAGCATATAAATGCCTCGTTTGTTTCAGTCTTTGTTCCTGAACAGTACTGTAATGTATCTGGCTATTCTATACAACAGAAGCCTCATCTTACACCAGGATACTGTATGTGGTGCTGGCTATCAGATTGGCGGGCTTCAAAAATGACTGGCTTCAAAAATGGAAGTTGTATGGATCCATACTCATCCTGCAGCCCTGGTTGTCCGGATCCTCAGGCTCTGAATACCCTGAATATGGCTGTTGTTGTGCAATGCCAGGTCCGTGGTTAACAAGGCTCCCCTGATCTATGATTTGGTTCAGGAGGAGGCCGCGGACCTGGTAGGTGTCACCGAAACCTGGTTGGGCCCAGAGGGCGGTGTCCCTCTGGTTGAGATCTGCCCACCAGGTTTCCTTGCATTTCACCAGCCTAGGGTTCAGGAAAGGGGTGGTGGGGTGGCGGTGCTTATAAAGGAAGCCCTTCGTCCTAAGGAGGCCACTGTCCCTCAGACGGCTGGCTGTGAATCTCTTTTTGTGAAGTGGGGGCAAGGGGTTCAGATGGGTCTTTTGATGGCGTACCTGGCTCCCTGCCACATCTCATCGGCCCTGCCCGGACTCCTCGAGGTGATAGCCGGGCTGGCGGTTGAGACCCCTAGGCTTTTGGTCATGGGGGATTTCAACCTGCCATCGTCCGGTGAAACCTCGGGGTTGGTTCGGGAGTTCTTGGCTTCCATGATGGCCATGGACCTGACCCAGTTAGTTTCTGCTCCCACTCACATTGGAGGACACTTGCTGGACCTGATTTTTGTCTCTGGGCAGTGGTTGAATGACTGTAATTTCGGGGATTTAGTCATCACACCCTTGTCATGGACAGATCATTCCCTCCTTAGGTTGGACTTCTGTTCCGCCACCCCCCACAGCAGGGAGGCGGAACCACTTAGATTGTTCCGCCCCAGGCGCCTGATGGACCCGGAGCGGTTCCAGAGGGAGCTTGGGCCATTTCCTGAGTCTCTGGCTCACAGCTCGCCTGGAGACCTGGTGGCCACCTGGGACGGGTTGGCCGCCGGGGCTCTAGATCGAGTTGTGCCTCTGCGACCTCTGACCCGGCACAGATCCCATTTGGCTCCGTGGTATACGGAGGAGCTATGGGAGATGAAGTGCCGGAAAAGACGTCTAGAGGGCATTTGGAGGGCGAGCCGTTCTGAGTTTGACCGAACACAGGTGAGATCTCATATTAAGACTTACCTTGTGGTGATAGAGGCGGCGAAATCTTCATATTTCTCCGCCCTTATTGCGTCGGCAGAAAATCGGCCTGCCGCCCTGTTTAGAGTGACCCGCTCTCTACTTGAACCGAGAGCGCGGGATGACCTCTTGCAGGGTAGGGCGGAGGAGTTTTCCCGATTTCTGCATGATAAAATCGCTCAGATTCGGGAGGGGCTTGACTCCAATTGGATGGTCCCGGGGGAGGTGTCCGGGGCAGGTCTTGTGAATGTTATCTGGGGAGAGTTCGATCCTGTGACCGCCGAGGGTGTGGACAAGTTGCTGGGGGGTCTGAATGCCACCACCTGTTTATTGGACCCGTGTCCTTCCTGGCTGGTTTCGGCCGCCAGGGAGACGACACGAGGCTGGCTCCAGGGGATTATCAACGCTTCTTTGAGAGAGGGGGCGCTTCCTACCACCTTGAAGATGGCGGTGGTGCGGCCCCTCCTCAAGAGGCCTTCCCTGGATCCAGCTGTTTTAAACAACTATCGTCCAGTCTCCAACCTTCCCTTTGTGGTGAAGGTTGTTGAGAGTGTGGTGGCACGTCAGCTCCCCCAGTACCTGGAGGAAGCTACTTACCTCGATCCGTTCCAATCGGGCTTCAGGCCTGGACATAGCACTGAGACGGCATTGGTCGCGTTGGTTGATGATCTCTGGAGGGCCCGTGACAGAGGGTTCTCCTCTGTCCTGGTCCTATTAGACCTCTCGGCGGCTTTTGATACTATCGACCATAGTATCTTGTTGCGACGGTTGGAGGGGTTGGGGATTGGAGGAACCGTCCTTCGATGGTTCTCCTCCTTCCTCTCCGACCGTTCGCAATTCGTGTTGGCGGGAGGGGAGAGGTCCACCTCTAGGCCCCTGGTTTGTGGGGTGCCTCAGGGGTTGGTCCTCTCCCCTCTCCTGTTCAACATTTATATGAAGCCGCTGGGTGAGATCATCCGTGGTCTTGGAGTGAGGTGTCATCTATATGCAGATGACACCCAGTTGTACATCTCCACTCCGGACCACCCCAACGATGCTGTGGGCGCTATGTCTAGGTGCCTGGAGGCTGGGATTGGATGGGCGGGAACAGGCTTCGGCTCAACCCATCCAAGACCGAGTGGCTGTGGTTCCCGGCGCCCCGATATAGCCAGCTGACACCTTCGCTGGCTATTGGGGGGGAAGCTTTGCCCCCCACAGAGAGGGCTCGCAACCTGGGAGTCCTCCTGGATGTACGGCTGTCGCTTGAACATCACGTTGCGGCCGTCTCCAGGGGGGCGTTTCATCAGATCCGTCGGATCTACCGGTTGCGGCCCTTTCTGGATCGGGACGCCTTGCGCACGGTCACTCAGGCCCTTGTCACCTCTCGCCTGGACTATTGTAATGCCCTCTACATGGGGCTCTCTGCGGGGAGCACCCGGAGACTCCAGCTGGTGCAAAATGCAGCCGCGCGGGTGATCATGGGGGCGTCGCGTAGCGCCCATGTGACACCTCTCCTGTGCGAGCTGCATTGGTTGCCGGTGGCTTTCCGGGTTCGCTTTAAGGTTCTAGTTTTGACCTTTAGGGCGACCCATGGCATGGGACCAGGTTACCTGCAGGACCGCATTCTACCAGTGATCTCCAGCAGGCTGGTGCGTTCACATAGAGAGGGTCTGCTCCGGGTGCCGTCGGCCGCTATGTGTCGTCTGGCGGCACCGAGGAGTAGGGCCTTCTCTGTGGGGGCCCCCGCCCTCTGGAATACTCTGCCACCGGAGCTTCGTACCGGCACGGACCTGAGGGCCTTCAGGCGTGCGTTGAAGACCTGGCTCTTTGAGCAGGCCGGCCTGGGCTGAGATGGTTTTAATTGGTCTCCATATTATTTTTAACTTTAATTGGGGTTTTAAGGGGGGGGTGGGGCCTTCTTATTTTTATTAATCAGCCAGCATCAAATTTAATACTTTTTTAACTTTTGTACTGTTTGTGGGGTTTTAGATGGGCTGTGCACCGCCCTGAGTCCCTCGGGAGAAGGGCGGTATATAAATTGAAATAATAAATAAATAAATGGCTGTTAGCCTTGATTGGGTTTATGACAGTCTCTGAAGGCCCTGTACTAGGAGCCTGCTGGGCAGTTTGTGATAACAGATTGCTGGACAGGTGTCCAATCTATTAGATTAATGTTAATGTTCGTAAGTTAACCCATATTCCTATAGTACTGATTGGTGATCCCATCATTACCCAAGACTTCATTTCCCAAGTTTGCAGGAGAAGGGATACTAAGCTGCTACTCATTAAATATGATAAACTAACCTAAACTCTAGATTCACACCACATAAAGAAGCTGCAGTGTAGTTGGCTATCATGGGTTTAGTATATTGTACAAATTACAACCATTACCACTGTTTTTCTTGATTGCCTTAATAATATAAAGTTCATTATTGCTAATGTTCACCCAGTGGTACAGATTGAATCTCTGTCTCAAGACTAACAGGCCCCTGTTTGGTAATTTCAGTGGTTTAAACTAATGTGACTCCTTATTTAAACAGTTACTTTGGTTTCTGATTTATTTCCAGGATTAATTGAAAGCCATATTTTTAAATATGGGAGTACCTTTGGGAATAGATGGGATATCTTCTATAGATCCTTCACATGTGTTGCCCTTTTCTATTCTTGGGTTTAGAACTCCTTTTCAAGGATTTTTTTTATCTTTTTTTCTATTTATCAATTTTGATCACATTGTTACAATAAGAAAGCTATTGCACTTAATTCTGGTGAAAATAATTTTAATGGTTTATTTGATTAATACATTAGTTTTCTTTGTGTATGGATTATAATGTTTCAATATTTAATATGCTTTAATTGCTGCAGCCTGTTTTGAGAAAAAATGTAACCGAAATGTGTCTTTAAAAGACGGTCCTTTGAATTTCTAGAAATCGAATTGAAAAATAGTAGCAGAAATGCACAAGGAAAATAAGCTACTAAATTCAGGGCTAGGCATTCTGAGGGATTAAAATTGTGACTTCTTCAGATTTGTTTTTATCAGTCAGAATTCAAAATTCTTCTTTTAGCCAGGCATAGAAACATAATTTTGTGTTAACAGCAACATTGTATGGCTATTCTTTAAAAAAATAATTATTTCAAAGTGGGAGTTTTTAAAATGCCATAATAGAGATTGTGCGTGGGTGATTTTACTATTAAAAGAAATAAAGACTTCTTTAAAAAGGATAAAAATACATTAGAAAATTATGTGGGATAAAACTGTATATAATGAGGCAACTTGTCACTTTTTTCTGGATAATAAACACATTAAGTAGTAATTTTACTTTGTTATATTTCTGAGATGTTTTAACTAGAGCGGTGGTAACTCCATATATAGTAATAATCCCAAAGGGAGGATCATAGGAACTAATTATTATGTGTGAAACATCTCAGTTTTTACAATAAAACCTTCCCATGGTAACCAGCATTTTAATTCTCCAATTAAAGGGTCTTTAACCTTTCTGTTAAAAACAGTTAATAAACACAGAACTGTTAAAACATAATAAATCAAAGTTTTTATATGTTTGATGTTTTTTTTTCCCTCAATAGAGCTGTGAGTTCTTAGAACTTTTACACCCACTACTCCACTTTCTTACAAATGGTCCTGCGTAGTAGTCCCCTCTTTCAATCCATGGTTTATCTTTAGGGCAGTCTTATGGCCCTGGGACAATATTCCAAGGATCAATGCACTGGTTGGATTTCTGCCTCAGAAAGGAAAATTCAGGCTTAAATTACTCATTTAGATTTCCCTCCCAAAATTTAAGGCTGGAGTTTACCAACGTCAGAAACCTTAATTTTTTTATTTTTTTGGGGGGGGGGGGAACCCAATGAGGTATGATGAGAGTGCAGGCTGGCAGACCTGAAGGTACATTATGTAAATAATTTTTTTCCATTACACCCTACATGACCTGGCCAAATGTATTTCATTATATACAATGAGGAGATACTCCCACTCGTCAATAAAAGAAGACTTCCATTAGTTGTAGCCAGCAGAAACAACTTTAGTGTACACTGGAGTAGAAAATTAGATTGCTCTTTCTTTAAAAAAAAATTGTATAAACATAATCCATTTTTTTCACCTTCAGGAAGGGAAGTCCTAGAAGGAAAAGTGCAATATATAGCCCATTCGCCTTCAGTCATATTATTCGGCCCCAAAGAGAATATTTTAAGACTATAATCCTCAAAAACATCATTACTTGAGGATTTTGATTTGCAATTTCATACCCTCCATAATTTGCAACTTTAAAAGGTTGAAGGGTCTGCATAGGCTAGGTGGGGCTGTATTTGAAAGACTCTACAGCTAACAATAAGTTCTTAATATTAAGCAAGAAAGGTTATGAAAGAAATGGCTTGTTAGCCTTGTTCAGATGTCAAAAGTGGTAATACTTCATTGTATGCCTCCTGAGAAAACACTTGTTTGCCTGAAACTGGAGATTTTAGTATATATCACAATGATATTAGAGTTAGCCAGTGATGTTTTAACCAAAACCTTTTTTAGAAACTGCAGAAGCTGTAATGCAATTTCTTTGTTTCCCCCAATATGTATTATTTCTATAATAAGTTTCATTGATTTAAATGTTTGGGATAGGTTAAAAGAAATTTTGAAGTGTGTGTTTGCAAATCGAGAAGAAATCAGGAAAGAGTTCCTCAAGTTTGACTTACAACTAAAAGAAAATGTTCTTAAAACACATTATCAGAAACAGTGCCATGAACAAGTTGAAATAGTATGTTCCTGCTCACCAGAGAGATTGGAAAAGGTAAGCAATTTATACAACAGATCTACTATCTTTCTATGTTTTTGAAATATTACTATATTTAATGTTGGAGAGTTTAGTATAATGGTTAAGGTATCAGGCTGGAAACTGGGATACTGTGAGTTCTAGTTCCACCTTAGGCATAAAGCCACTTGAGTGACCTTAGGCCTTTTACACTCTTTCAGCGATAGCACTTAGACTTATATACCATTTTTACAGCCCTCTCTAAGCAGTTTTACAGAGTCAGCATATTGCCCCCAAGAACCTGGGTCCTCATTTTACTGACCTCAGAAGGATAGAAGGCTGAGTCAACCTTGAGCCGGTGAGAATTGAACTGCTGACAGCCGGTAATCAGCAGAAGTAGCCTGCACTACTGCATTCTAACCACTGCACCACCACAGCTCATAGGAAGCAGGCAATGGAAAGTCCGTTTGAAAACATTCTTGCTAAGAAAACTGCAGGAAGTTGTCCAGGCAGTTGCCAGGAATCAACATTGTCTCAAAGGCACCCACCTCCCCCCCCAAAAATACCCCTCAGAATGTGTGGCTATCCCAAAAAGACCCAGCAGAAGCTCCTCCATAACAAAGAAAATAATAAACGGAGCAACATTGTCATTCCATATGTTGCAGTAATATCGGAAAAGCTCAGGAGGATCTTCAGCCAACACCCTATACATGCACACTTTAGACCCAAGAATACACTAAGGCTTGTCCACCCAAAGGATAAAATATCTGTGCATATGAGGAAAGCAAGGCAACGAGAAGCCTCCCAAGTGGAGCCTTTGTAAATGTTGGTGACATATACATACAGTCCTCACTTAACAAACACAATTTGGACAGGCAACTTGACTGGAGCAAATCGGTCACTAAGTAGAACCACTACTTGGTTTACATAGTTACTTCAGCTTTCCTCTTGTTTACAAACCTGCAAAGATATAGAATATATATAGATATAGAATTCTTTATTGGCCAAGTGTGATTGGACACAAGGAATTTGTCTTTGGGTATTTGTAAATATATATTTACAAAGGTTGTAAATGTGAAGATTGGTCACAAAAGTTTCTGTTCGTCAATGGAACTGTGAACTGTCACTAAATGAGGACTAGCTGTCGCCACTGAGAAAAGAACATCAAGACAGGAATGGGGTGGGAGGCTCTCCCGTCCTCCTCCTTCTCTCTCTCCCCCCCCCCCCCCCCCCCCCCCCCCCCCCCCCCACACACACACACACACACACACACACACACACTTATTTAAGCTCTCAGTATCCTGGGTCTTTCTCGAAAGGTTTCCTCCAAGTCAAACTGTATTTTTACTCTGTGCTATTCTGAAATTCAATCCCCTTAGCAATTTGCTGCTCTATTTAATTTCATAGCAAGTCTTCAATAACTGCAAAGAGAGAAAAGGGAGCTTGGGATCAAGCTGCTAGTTTTTATTGGTTTTTTTTGTCTCCTTGTTTTTTAAATTATATTAATATTTTTATTTTAATCTTTAAACTCTAAAGATAAAATGTATTACCTGAAAAAAACCAGTAGGGCTTGAGCAGGCTAAATACAGATAAACTTCCATTATATATCAATTAACCATCAATATCAATCTTTGAATTTCAATTGCAAACAGTTTTGTGTGTTTGTGTCTGTGTGTTCAGGTTTTCATTTCATCTGTTTTCAATTAAGAATGGCAGTAGTTTTCTAAAAATGAACAATAGTTCTTTTTTCTGCTGCTGTACCTGTAGATGAAGAGAAATGCATATAAACTTTATTCTTTCAGTAGCTTTTATTCCAATGAGAGAACTGTGTCTTTAACATGGAAGTAAAAGAGCAGTTTGGGACAAACTTTTTGAAAAGTATCTTGAGGCAAGGGAGTATAATGTAATAATAAAATAATGTAAATATGTCTTTTTGAATTTGCGTCAAAGATCTAAATGAATTGCTTTAACCAACCATACTACCGTAAAATAGAACAGAATAACATAGCATAAGAGTTGGAAGGGACCGTGGAGATCTTCTAGTCCAACCCCTTGCTCAGGCAGGAAACCCTATACCATTTCAGACAAATGGTTGTCCAATCTCTTCCAATGTTGGAGAATTCCCAACTTTTGGAAGTAAATTGTTTCTACTAGTGGATTGAAAAACTGGAAACTGAATTAAAATAGTCCTTGACCTATGACGACTTGTTCAAATTCTAACCGTGTTGAATGAACAGTGGTTATGACTATTCCTTGGAATTCCATCCATCTCAGCAACTCTCTTGTGCTATGATCACAATCTGGGTGCTTGGCAACCAGTTCTCACTTTTGATTGTTTGCAGCATCACGTGATCGTCATTTGCAACCTGCCCTTCTGACTTCCCCAGAAAATCATTGATGAAGTTAGCAAGGAAGATTACAAATTGATGAAGTCTTCCCTATTCGTGTGCCCTCCTACACACTCACATTGCATCAGCCACTCACATATCTCCGCACACTCTCCTCAGCCCCGCCATGCCTTATACCCATGCTGCACCCTTGCACACACCCCTTCATACCTTCTCCAACCCACACTGCTATTTGTGCACCCTCCTCCCTCATATCCTCTCCAACTCACACTGCTATTTGTGCACCCTCCTTCAGTCCTCTTGCTTATTCTCTCCTGTACCCTTGCTCTTCCCCAATCTAGCAGGAACCACTTATCTGCCTGCCAACCTGGGATTTGCAACTTCCTGCCAGCTTCTCCACTGACTTTGTGGGAACTGGCAGAAAGTGGCCTTGCCTAACGCCTGGGATTCCCATTAGTGATGCAACTGGCACTGCAGGAATTGCATCGCTACGCAGTGCAGCCCCACTTTATATTTGCTTCACTTAGCAACAGAAATTCCAGTCCCGATTCCTATTGTAAGTCAAGAACTATCTATTGATGATACCAATACTCTATAGTGCCTGATATAGCAAAATAACAGTGGTAATTGTTAGGAATCTGTACATCAATTAGTTGGGTTGGCAATCTATAAGCTAACAATGTATGTTTGTAGCTTTAAGACAGAATCACTGTCTTGATTTGTGCTATGTTCTGATTGGTTGATTGTATTGCAGGTTACCATAAGAGGGAGCTAGAGATCATGGCTTGCTCTCTCTGACATTCTGTTTCTCTGACATTCTGTTTCTCTGACATTCTATTGCTATCTAAACTATGCTTATACTTTGATATCTTTGTTTACTGGAAATGAACCGGTAAGAAGACTTTGTAATTGGATATTTTTTGGACTGTTAAACGTATATGACCTGGACCATTTATTGGACTGTGCTATTACAAAGTAAACGTTAACCCAATTTAGTGTATCTGTGTGTGGCTGAATAATTATTCATAACTACTCTCATAAACGTTTCCATGTGCATATCCTTGTTACTCAAGGGTTATTCTGTACATATCATAACAGTAATAATAGGTAAATAACAATATGTAACTTCAGGATATCCCTGTTTCTAAAGTTATGGTTGATAGTAAATGAAGTAGCGTGGACAAGAGGAAATAGGTTAGGTTTTATTCAGTTCTCACTATGTTTCAAGAAACAGAAAATATTAATTCTCCTTCCCCAACACATCCCCAAATCTACTTCAGGTGGCTAGAGAGACAGGAAAAGCATCTCCTTTTGTACAGGGAATCTCTGTATATGATGTTGAATCTAATCTGAATTTAAGATTGAATTTAATCACATTGTATAAGGCAAAATATGGTGTAAGAATCTGGCAGAGCCACGGTGGCACAGTGGTTAGAATACAATACTTCAGGCTATTTCAGCTGCCTGCAGTTTGGCAGTTCAAATCTCACCAGACTCAAGGTTGACTCAGCCTTCCATCCTTCTGAAGTTGGTAAAATGAGGACCCCGATTGTTGGGGGCAATATGCTGACTCTATATACCGCTTAGAGAGGGCTGTAAAAAGCACTGTGAAGCGGTATATAAGTTGAAGTGCTATTGCTAGTGCTCTGTTTGTTTGCAATAGTAACCCATTAAATTTCTTATAGGCAACTGGCAAACTTGATCATCGACTTGCTTTACTTAAAAATCGCCGTTTGCATATGGAAAAGAAAAAAGAAGAACACGCTAAAAGTTTTGAGGACAACACAAATTGGTTGCATAGGTTGGAGAATGAAATGCGCCTCCTGGATCAAGATGGTCATATTCCTCCTGTAAGTGCTTCATTCTTTTGACTGATTGTGTCTCAGCAATAAGTTATTTATAGAATGTATATGCTGCCAACTCCATACATAGTGACTTATTAAATATATAATAATCATGAGTAATAAGTCTGAAACACCATTGGCATCACCAGAATGCTCCTGTCAAGAGCGACATCATATTATCAATATTAAATTATAAACAACATTCCTGTACCTATCAGAAATAACAGTATAAAATAACTATTAACGATATTAAGAGCAGATGACTTAGCTGATCTTTATCTTTATCCTGCACTGCATATATTTTTCAAGGGGAGAAAATCAATTTCTCATAACCATAGAAAACAAGCATTTTTCCCCCCATAAATTGGGGAACCATTAGCTATAAACAATCACAGGCTTCCATGACTGACCCTAATCACAGCTGTATTTACTTATCCTGAAGATTCTTGCAATGCTGAACTACAGAGGCAAGTATACTGTCAGAACTTGATACTTTTTGGTTATGCTACAGAGTAACCCGCTGCTTACAATACATACGGGTTTCAATAGTAATTCTCTAATAACATCCTGCAAAGGGCAGGAGGTAGGATACAATGACATCTTCCAATTGTATACTGATTTTTTTTTATTCTAAGTGATTTTAGGTTTTTTTTTTTTAAAGTTGAAAAGAGTGCTATTATATGAATTACTAATTAGTGAGGAACAAGATAACTCAGAGCATTGGAACAAATCCCATTGATAAGCAAATTGAAGTAATGCTGGTGTTTTGGATAAGTCATTCTTGAACATGGATACTTGGCTGTAAAATATAAGCATTTATTATATTTGACATAATGGAATAAGCTTCCAATGGGATCAAATTGATGAAATAAAATTGCAAACCATCCTATATTCACCAAAGTTTAGCCATTGTGACTTTTTATTTATGTTAGACCAAACCTTCCGTCTATGTCTATATCATATATACAATGCCCGCAGACAAACCTACACCACTGTGATCTTTATTTGTAACATCTGAATAGAATCTGAGTGTTTCCTCTTGAAATCCCATCAAAGTAAAGAACTCCTGGGTTCCATGATTGGAAAGCAATTTATGCACTTTGAAAATAGGAATTCTCTCTGCATTCTTCTCTACATGCCAATAATTCTTCCATGAAAGACCAATGCATTTGACTTCTAACAGTGTCTGTTTAGAAATAACAAAATATGCAAACTTGGGGTGCGTGCGTGGGCTGAAATTTACTGCTTAATTGAAGATAAAATGGTGTTTCTTATATACTGGTCTATAATTCAAGAGTTTGGTTTTGAAAATAAATCTGAAACAAAACAAACTGGAGAGGAATATAAATTATTGAAAATAAGGGAAGATCTTTTGAGTCAAAATTACTAGAATCTGGATGTCAGTAAGTCCCTGAATATTTCACCGGTTATTCAAAACAATAGTTGTTTTATTTAACTATGTCTTGTAGTTTTGCAGATACTCAGTTTTATGTGTATGTGTGTGTGTGTGTGTGTGTGCTTGTGATGCAGTAAAAAGTATTCAATAAAATACTGTTTTGTTTAGCTATTTGAAAGGTTTGCATTAGGATAGTTTTGAATTGATTGAATAACAGTTAACTATGGGCTAATTTGCACTAAACAAAATGTAGCCACTAATGATGACTGGCTTTCGGGAATGAAATATTCTTTCTTTTAGGGCTTAGCAGTTTGGAATACAAAGATGAAAATGGCAATAATAAAACCTGCAAAAATTAAAGGCTTCTGTTTGCTTCTTTAATTTGCCTCTCCCACCCATGCCCCAAAGTACTAACTGTTATAGTGGGGAAAAGGGGCCTTTCCTGCTGAATATTAGCATGGAAGTGGTTTGGCAGACTACAGGTTAGTGTATTGGACGGTAGGAATAACCTTAAGGACTAGGGGAAAGCCTGCAATTAAGAGAACGGTTAGATAAAAGAAATTTGAATCAGCGGCAGAAATGTAATTTGAAAAAGCATCTCAGACTTGTCTCTCCTTGCCTTACAAAGATAATGGAAGTGAGGGAGGGGACGCATTGAGATTTGCAAGGCTGATGTCCTCTGAGGTACACCAGAGTAGGAAACCAATGTCATGAATGCTAATTCTGTTTTTATTTTAAAATTAAGTAATAGAATCTTACAAATATGAATGTGCCTCCCCACCTCACCCTTTATCTTTGTGAGAACTAGGGAGAATCAAGTCGTGGCTGCAGTTCTTCCTGTTCTTCAAGGTTAGTTAACTAAATTACAATTAGAAGCCAGATGTGGCCCACGAGTCATAGGTTTGCCTACTAGTGCCTGCTTTAGCAGAAGGTCTTAATGGGAACTTGGGAATGTTATTCATTAACCAAGTACAGGAAAGAAATGAAAGCATGGGATAGCTTCTCTCCTTGAGTGATTGACAACTGACTTCATGTATCATGCAAATCAGCGTGGACTCTTGCAATAAACTTCTGTTGTTTGCTGTTCATGGAAACGTAAACGAGGCATATAATCAGAAGAAAAGCCAACATATAATATATAAGAAAAAGAAGAAGAAAGTTGCATTCTTCAAACAGTATTTTCCATATAATAGTCTTTAATGAAGGTTATGCATTTTGTCACTACTTAACTGGTGAACTGTTTTCAGCATCTAGAAGCACGCTAATAAATAGAAAGCACAATTGTTATTTTTTAAATGCTAAAAATTCTAATATATAGTCTTAACTGTATGTGTGATTGTTCTGCCCTCAGGAACAGCATCTTCCCCTCTCCCAAGTTTGAACAGCCCTATCCCCTCTTTAAAAAAAATAAATAAGTGTTTTTGAGCAGGGTGAATATCAAAATATGCATTACTGAAGGAATATTTTGATTCTTTGTTTTTAATATATGCCATTTTGATATCCTGCATAATTAGGTGGCTTATAAATCAATATGTGGTAATAATGCAGGATCCAATCTGGGTCAGTCACCAAGACCAGAGGTTTACACTTTAAGTTTTCAGATTCATGGTGGAGCTCATCTTCAGGGAACGTCTTTCTACCGGGAATTTCTCTATATATTCTGGTAGAGAAAAAAGGATGAGCTCAAGCGTGAGTCCGAAAGCTCTGAAGACTGAACCTCTGATCCTGATGACCAACCCAGATTGGATCCTGCAACATTATCCTGGGATGTGTACATTTGCTTTCATTCATGTGGTAATGATGTTTATTTTTAAAAAAGACCTCATGCTGAAGGGTGTTCTCCAATATTTTTTCATTATTTTCTATCATTAGAGCCAGTACTTCCTCTTCAATTTGGATGGTTTTCTAGGCAATAGCATATGGACAGTGTTTTCATTTTTGCCTACTCCCTTGGCCTTTCCTGATTTGTCATCAGTTTACACTTATTTTCTTGACAATAATCCAAGACTTAAGATGGTCTTCGTCCCAAGAGAGGACTTCATTTTTGCATTTTGATCTTTAAACATGTTAATTCAATTGTCCTCATGTTTCTTAGTTTTAACCAAATTTAGGCAACTAATATCCACCATTGTCTTTTTGCCATTGACCAGTTTGGCTGAAAATGTAAATTGTCAAAAACAAAATCAAGATATTCTCTGGCTTTCGCCTCATATAGGGCTTGGCTGATTTCTCCTAAATTAAGATGTTCTACTATTGTATAACATTGCCCAACTTTCCTTATTATATAATATAGAGATGTCCTGTATGTTGTGGTCATGAAAGTCCAGATGGCAGCCACAACCGTATAATTGATTGTTTGCTTGTTTTTTATGTGTCACAGAGCTTCGACATAAGGTCTCAGCTGCCTTCTGGACTTTTGATTACGCTCTGTACAAGCCTGGAGTCATGCCCATTGTTGAAATAAATGACTTGCATTGTTCTTATAAAGGTTATATTTTGATACTTTTCAGTTGTATGGTGCATAATTTTGATTTCAATTTTAAATTTTTCAAGGATCTACAGAGAGATCTGCAGTGCTGTCACTTGAAATTGGAAATTCAAGATTTGAAAACACAAATTGAATACATGAAAACGCTAGCCTCCCAACAAGAACAGCAGTATAAGCAGACCGAAAAGTAAGTCTGGTAAAAATGCCTCATTTAATTATATTTTCTATTTAAAAATTATTTTTGATACCCATAAAATCAATAATTATATTAACTTTGTATTTAAAATGGCAATGGATTATTTGGATAATTTTCTGCAAAAGCTATAAATGGAGTTAATCTTATTTTCATTTTAGAAAATTTAAAGCATCCCATTCAGAACATTTTTTTTTTGCTCCATCTAAATACAAATGAGGCCAATTTTTTTTGCGTGTAGTATAAAAATCATGCCCAACATATTAAACTATGCTATGTGACTGTGTATAATAGTCACATGAGAGTTACTGTGACTTGGAACTTGTACTTTCAATTATTGTACAGTCATACCTCAGTACTTGATTGCTTCAAAACTCATTCAGTTTGGTACTTGACATGTTTTGAAACAGAAATCTTGTCCCAGTACTCGTCTTTCTGACGATATTTGACACACAAGGTAAAACTGGCTGGCGTTGACTGCCAAGTGACTCTCTAATTCTTTCAACCTAAATAAAGGCTCACGTGGTAAGTCACTTGGTTTGCTCAGTACTTGTCACTTTTGGTGGAACAAATTAGCAACAAGTACCAAAGTACCACCATATTGAAAAAGATGATATAAATATCCAAGCAGGAAAATAACCATTATTTTAAACTGGAGTAAGCTTCTATGTTTTTCTTTAGATATGCTGCTTAGATGGAATTTATACAGTATGTGTAATGAAAAAAAAAGTAATGGAAAGAGGAATTTAAGATAATAAAATGTAATTAGTTGGAGTTAATTTAATGTTCAAATAATGTTTAAAAATACTCATAATCTTATAATTTCTTATCATTTGAAAATAATAATTTATTTTCCAGAAAACAAGTAACAATAGTTAATATCCCACCTACTTTTTAATGACAAACTTTAAAATGCCACAAAACACCCAAAGTTGCCCTTTGCCAGAAAGTACTGTCTTTACTGTGATACAAGTTGTCCTGCGTACATTAATATGAAGAAAGTCAAAGCTTCTGGACTTTTCTATTTCTCCTAACGATTCTGGAACTAATTCCAAAGAAAGCATAATTTTAGCCCTTTCTTGGAATTACTTCAGAAAAAAATAAAATGGGTTTTGCAGGTGACCCATGCAGTAGCTTAAACCTGATTTTGTTTGGCTCCAAAGTTTTTTCTTAGGTAGGATGATCAAAGAACGTATATTCTGGCAAACAACAGAGTCCCAAAGAAAGATATGTCCCATGAACAAAAAGCAGCTGCAATTGATTAACCTATGAAGCATTGTAAAAGAGCTGATTCTGAAACTGATAGTGATTCAAGAAGTAATGTGCAAGTGACCAGATGCAAACAGTTAGTGAAGAAACCAGCTTCCTTGCCACTTCATCAAAGAGTTGTTAGGGTATCAGAAAGCAACTACACTAATGTACACAGCAGTCTATTGGTTCTAAATTGAAAACAGTTTGGCCGCTGACATTTTTGTAACCTCATTCC
Source organism: Bungarus multicinctus (assembly GCA_023653725.1). Lineage (NCBI taxonomy): Eukaryota > Metazoa > Chordata > Lepidosauria > Squamata > Elapidae > Bungarus > Bungarus multicinctus. The sequence continues at coordinate 82,012,109 of CM042838.1, forward strand.
ATCCAACTCAATAAATCTTGCTAAAGAGAACTCTATGAGAATTTTTGCTGGAAATAATTATTGATTTAGGCAACTTCCAAAGAGGGAAGAAGAGAGATCTCATATCAAAATATCCAACAGTGAAATCATTTGTATTTTTTCCTCCCAAACATTTGTATTTCATTTTAATTGTATGTATGCATGTTTTTATTATTAAAATTAAATAAAATTAATGTGCTGTCACCTAATATGTTTTCATTACAATTTTCTTTTTACTATTACAGAATCCTGAATTTTTCGCTTCCAGTTTTAGTAAAACAATACATTGCTTTAAAAAGGATGCAGTTAGCCAATGGTGTCATTGAGGATGATTTCAGGGAGTTAAAACAGCTCATTCACAGAGAGAAAGCTGTAATTTGGGCTGACCAGATTGTTGAAGAAGAATCAGATCAAAATGATAACCTCATGATGTCTGCTGTCATGTCATTTCCACAGCTTGTGAGCTATCGTAATACACCCTGTAGTAAGTAGCTATATTTTGTGTATGAAATGTTGACTTATATTCACAGAAAATGACCTTATATCAAAAGTCAGGTTTACAGTAAAGCCTAACATAACCTAATGGATATTTTCCTAGAATTTACTGTGGTGTAATCAATTAAATGCAAGGGAGAGAAAATAGGTTTCCAACCTTCCTAGAACCTTTCACAAAATGAATCTTTCCCAATATTTTCATGTTGGTCCAAGCCAGCAGGAGCAGTGATTTGATGAAACCTCTGGATAATTGGATAATTAAGTTAGACATGACCATTCAGCTACTTCAATGTCACAAATAATACTAGTTTATTTATTTATTAAATTTATTTGCTGCCCATCTTGTAACAAAATGATTCTGGGTGGCTACTATTGCTATGACTAATCTGATCTTTATATGTAATAACCTCATCACAATATCCAAATAACTTTTCTCAGTTCTTCATGACTGGTCTACTCTAGTCTCTGACAAATGGTTCATCATTTGTATAAGAATGACTTGCAGGATGAATATAGAGTGTATCCTTTATCTGAAAATACAGTTATAGTATCAATGTCCACACTACTAAAAAATATCAAGGGTTATTTCCAATTTGGCAATCTAATGGAAATGTCAGGGTATTGTCTTAAACTACCTGTGTTATTTCCATTTATGAGGTTGCTAGTCAATTGGGAAAATCAAGTTTTGAATTCCTAAATTGTTTTGAATTTGGTCCCCAATTGTACCTGATCATTGATGATCTGAACTAAGTTGAAAGAGGCTATTTTCCAAATCTTGTGCCATTCTGTTTCTTTTAAAAGGGGGCAACACATAAAATGGCAAGAATTAACAAAAACTGTTTCTTTCAGAAAACACATTTCTGAGAGAGCCAAAGTTTGGTAACTGCTAAAACCTGGCTTATATCTTTAATAAGAAAATGTTTGGGTGGAGATTAATGCAGATCCTCGTTGTAGCTTTTGTATGTGTGTGGGTTTTGTTTTTTTTTTAGTTTATAATCTTTTCAAGATGTTGAACAGGAAATAGGCTTTGTGCATAGAGGCTTAAAAAAAACTCACCACCTGTTATACAATGATCATTATTTCTTACTTTAAAACCCATGTTTCACATGCAGCATCATTGCATAGAGTTTAGTTGTCAAAATAACAGAAATATTTCCATTTTTGGACACTAGACTTAATTCATTTATGAACTGAACAATAGAGGGTATTATGTATGAATGTATGTATGTATGTATGTGTGTAAGAGTCAGATGCAAAGTAGAGAACACTGGTTACTAGATCAGGAATCCCTACACTCATTCAGTTGTGCTCTACATAGACTACTGCAATGGGGTCTACATGGAGCTTCCCTTGAAGAGCATTCAGAAGCTTCAACTGGTGCAGAGTGTAGTGGGGGGGAGTCTTTTGCACTGACTGCTGGTCTGCTTCCTAAGTTCAATTCAAGGTATTAGTTATTACTTATAAAGCCCTGCATGGCATAGGTTCGGGTTATTTGAAGAACCGTCTCATCCCTGTGGACAACCCCACCTCACCCATGTCGGTAAGAGGGGGCATGCTGCAGATCTTGTCAGTCGAGGAATTCCCTTTGGCAGGGTCCAAGAGAAGAGCCTTCTTTGTCATGGCCCCCGGGATCTTTGGAACATCTTGCTCCCTGAGGTCAGACTGACTCCCTCCCACCTGACCTTTTGCAAGAGCCTGAAGTTCTGCTCTGCCTGTTGGCTTGGGGACCTAATGGGGGAGTATCATGCTGGAAGTGGTTAATGGACTAATAATTGAGTCAGATCCCCCCCTCCGCCTATGTATCCTGCTTCCTCCCCTGCCGTCTTTTAATTATAATTTTATTTTAATTATAGTATTGTATTCAGAAAATTATGGTTTTATCCCTTTTAATATTATAAATTGTCCAGAGTTTCCCTGCGCAGAGATGGGTGGCAAACACATTTAATCAATAAAATAAATAATGTCTTGTATACCAATGGTACCATTTTTGGATTGGGAGGCCTTGTTTACAGTGATTCACATCGTGGTCATTTCTCACTTCTCATTGCTGGTTAATACTTGGCACAGATTATTTGTAGGACTGTCTCTTCCTGAGGATATTTGACCATTCTACCAGGTTGGATAGTGTAAGCCTACTCCAGGTTCCTTTTGTTAAATGTTACCATCTAGTGAGGCCTAGGAAGTATGTCTTTTCTGTAGCATAGACTATATCCTGTGGAATACCCTTCCTCTTTGAGGCCAACACTTTTAGCTTTCCAGAAAACTCTTAACAGACTCGCTTTCCCCCCAGCACTGACAGAGTAAGGTTGGAGCCCAAGAATTGTATAGATTTGGTGTATGGAGATGAGAAGTCAGGTGACATGTTTTCTTGCTTATTGTTTATGGCTTTATTATTTTTGTGAGCCATTCAGAGTTTTGTAAGATATGGGGAGCCATATGATTCTTTTAAATAAAATATGGGATTAAAAGAGGAAAGATATGAGTGCAGCTTGCTCCTAAATATAGTTCGATAATAGCAGTAGTATTTAGACTTATATACTGCTCCATAGTGCTTTACAGCATTCTCTCAGCATATTGCCCCCAATAATCCAGGTCATTTTACCAACCTCAGAAGGATGAAAGACTGAGTCAACCTTGAACCCTGTCAGAATCAAACTCCAAGGTATGAGCAGAGTTAGCCTGCAATACTGCATTCTAACCACTGGGCCACCATGGCTCTTCCTTTTCCTTCTTGATTATCTTCTTAATAGATAACCAATATTTTTGGAAATTTCTAATATTTATTTATATATTCTCACATTTATATGGCTGCTCATCTAACAAGCAGTGACTCTAGACAACATACAGCAAAAAAAAAGCTATAAGCATCTTGAATACACAAACATAAATGTATGATTATATACCTACATACCAATCAAACTATTTTCTTTCTGGGATAAGCAATATAATACAAAATATAAAAACAGAATAAGAAACAATAAGTCAGAGGAACTGAGGCAAAGGAACTAGGAAAAAAAAGAAAAGGATAAGGTAAATAAAAGAACAAGAAATCTAACAAAAACTGCATTTTAGCATTTGCGCCAATACCATTTACTAAATTTCTTTGTATACATTTCCATTTTTGCAGAGCATTATTATTTCCACCTCATTCATATATTGTTTCCTTTATTTCTTTAAACTTTTCATTTCTGCATTTGAGAAGTTCATCAACTCCGTTTATCCATGACATTCTCAATCTTCCCCTTCTCAATCCATTTACATTTATTTATATTCTGTATGTATCATAATGGTTTAGCTACCCATCTTACTTAGTGACTGAGTGGTGTACATAATAAAAAAGCTCCCTTTTTACAACAACAAAACAGTCAAAATACATAGAAAAAGCATAGAAAAGTAAGCAACTTCAAGTAAAAAAATAAGAATAGCAAAATAACAGCAAAAAATGAGGGCGTTCAACTGTCAGGGAACCATCTAACAGCCTTCACTCTTATCATGTGATTCACTGCCTAGTTAAAATAACAGATTCTTGATACACACATATATACACAGAAAGAATGTTTCGTGGGCTTTGATCTTTTGGGGTTTCTAGAGGTTATGAATTAAGGTAATATTGTGCATATTTGAATAATATTAGCTATATTAGTATTTGAATCTGAAGTATAATTCCCGTGTATTACTCTTTAAAGGGTTTTGGATTTAAGCTCATTTCTTCACAGCCACTTCCATATTTTGCTGAAGAAAGTATTTTTATCTTATATTTTATATGGCCTTCCTCTGTTTCTTTTGATGTTAACTTTTCATGTTAACTAAATAATGATGACTCGAGGATTAGTGCTGGAAAAGGCTTGTAAATTTTCAGTCTAAGAAAACAGACACCCCTGGAAGTTTATTTTCAGAAAGGAGAGAATATAAGCTAAGACTTTAATGAAATAATGGTTTAGAAAGAAAAGAAATGATACGAAGTAAGTCATTGTTTTAGCAGAGGGTTTTTTCTCATCTTCTTCTCTCTTCACCCTGAAAAAAAGCTCTCATTTCATTTATTTTATTGAATGTACATAAATTAGTATACAAATAAAGTAGATCACAAAAAGGATCTGGAATTTAAGGCTCACATGTCCAATTCAGCCTGATAGTGTGATCCATGCCCTCTCTGTGTGTAAGTTGTACACAAGAATTCTATTTCCAATCAGGCATTTACTTACTAGTATTTCTGTCAGGATGAAGGTTGTTGGCATAGTTTCAGATATTCCATTTCTTTTCATCCTTACTGTGCATTAGTAGAGGGATAAATCCATTCTTAAAGGCAGAGTAAAGTGCTCATTGCTTCCTTTATAACTAGGAACAAAGCCAATTATTTCACTGAAGGGAGTGAATTGCTGTGAATTCTCGTGAAAAGCAAAATCTTGACTTTGAACATGGAATCATCTATTGCTCACTCTTGCTTGTATGATTCATCACATTGCCAGAAAAATCCTTCCATTTCACTTTCTGCCTTCATTTTCAATAATAATGAAATAGTTAGGAACTTACCATTCTTTTCAATGAAAGCTGTTTTCTCACTTCCTCATGTAGCATTTGCTGCTTTTAAAATATTACACTGGTTCTGTCTTCATTGGGCAATATTTGCACCTCAAAATTCCTTGTTGTCAGAAGGTTGTTAAGAGAATCAGAATGTATGATTAGTAAACTAATTGGGTCAATCATCTTCACCAAAATGTCTATATTAAAAGTTTATTCTAATCGTCCCAAAGGTGTTTTTTCAAGAGGCAGCTGGACTTCCTGGTTTTTCTTCGAAGACGTTTCACTTCTCATCCAAGAAACTTTTTCAGCTCTGACTGGATGGTGGGGAATATATTCTCCTTGCTGATAGCTGGTAATTTGTATTTTTTAGAGTGGTTGAGGCTACCTGGAGGTTTGCCTGTTTTGTCAGGATCATGTGTATAGAGCTTTCTTGGGACTGTTGAAAAGACTGTGTTGTAGACTGGAGATAGATGATGTCGTATTCCTCCCACTCAGTTGCCTCTTGAAAAGTACCTTTGGGACAGCCATGACCTGGGTGACTGAGAATCTCCATAGACTTTATTTTAATATGTCCAGGTAACATGGCAAACTTGATTTAACATAGATTCTAGAAATAACTTCTCAGGCATGTGTTAAGATAAGATCTTAATTCTTTTTTTTTTCCCTTAAAAAAAATCTATACCGTTATTTTATCCTAAATCCAACCAGAAGTCTCATTCATCTTTCTCTTTGACATAAACTCTACACTTGTGGTCTCTATGAGTCATATTTTTAAATATTATTTTCACACTTTCCCCATTAGTTGATGCCATGCTCACTCTTGCATTAGTTCCTTATCAATAGAGATTTCTGGAGTCCTAACATGACATGACTAAATGTATCTAAAACTTTTCTTATGCATGCATGTGTATTAATTGGAATATTTTGTGTACAGATTAATTCTGCATGCCAGCCTGAAATTATATCATGTGCATGTTAAACCCACACATATTTCCTGAAATAATATATGATTATTATTTATATTTATATATGTGTTCCTAGAAAAGAATGCAAAAAAAAAAAAAATCTGCAGCATAATTTGAACAAAACAATTTGCCAAAGAGAAGCAAATGAATAATTCTTTTATTTTTTAAAAAAATCTCATCATTCCTATCTTTAATGATAAGATTGGATACAACGAATGGCTCTTTCTTCTGGCTCTCACGGTACAGTAAAATGTGAAATAGGAATCAAGAAAACAAATGCACATTTGTTTTGCCTTTCAAGAAGGTGGCTTGACACTCTTCAATGTTTTTCATTTGCAATGTGTTGCCCGGCTTGGAATCAACTGGCCTTCTGGATCAGCTGACTTAGGCTGTATCTGTATCTCCTCAAGTGCCTTCTTCAGCTTAATAGCTGAGGCTCATATTGGTCAAGTTGTTCAGTTTCTCAGTTTAGCGATTCAGACTGATCCCTAATGCATAGCAACATAGGTTTGTGCACAGTATCAGCCCATGTGGAACTTTTTGCATAGATTCATTAAATATAACATATTACTTTCTGGTATAAAGAAAATGATTTTCCCCTTTCTTCACCTTAGGAAAGATGACTATTAAATAAAAATGAAAACTGCCCAATATTTTCTGATCAGATGTATATAAAGTATTTATTTCAGTCTGAAATTTTATACCCAATTAATAGAACACTCTGACTTTGATTACTTAGTTTCTTTTATTTTCCTGTTTTTTTTTTATCCTGCTGGGTTCAGCTAAATTAAGAGTCTACAAATCCAAACTCATTCAGTAAGCTAAAGAGCCTTGTGGAATATACTTCTAGATAACTGTGTCTAATATTCCACTATCGATGAAGAACAGGTGTTCTTAAAGCATACTTTCTTCTTGTTATTCAATTCAATTACAATACATAAAGTCAATTCCAAAAGTCTGTTTAATGATGGGGACAAGTTGCTCTATCGCTAATATTTTGACCAGATTTGATTGCAGGATAATTTAGGATACTCAGTTTAGTGTATTTGCTGTGAATTTGATTTATATGACACCAAATAGCCATTTTTAAAGTCATGGGATTTTCTTTTTCTTACTAGCTTCCATTTGTGCTACAGCAAACCCTTGCAATCTGTTTTTTATTAATGTATTTTAGTACTGTTTAAAATATGGCTCATTGCAATGAAGTTCAGCATATTGTTGGCAATATTTTCTGCTTCTCTGCTTATCTGGTTTATAGTTTGAACACTTACATTTACTGTTAATTTTGAAATGGTTTCCGTACTTTGTGTTGGCAAAGCTTCTAAAACTTGGCACTCACCGAAATGTTTTTCTTTCTCACGGATTTCCTTCCCAGTTGCTCTTAGGACATTTTGCAGAATGCCCATGCCTTACAGTAAACAAACTTATTTTTTTAATGAAAGTAGAGCCTTCATTGTTATAATGCATAAACACAGCCCAATGAACTGCCAACCACCACTTCTTCCTGAAATTCCCATTTATGACATGCCATAAATTAATACTTTAACATTTCTCAAATATTTAAAGGTAACTCTTTGACAGATTTAATTGGATTACATGGGCAAACATCTTCCCTGACCATCAGAAAAGCATCTATTCAAGAGAAAGGATCGCTTTTCTTAAAATTCTAGGGTTTTTTAAATATAGATTTCAGGAAGTAAATAGAAGGTAGATTTTGCTGATTAGTAGTTTATAAGCTGGGAAATGTTTCTTGTTATACATTAATCTGAATTATTAACTTGGAGTGAGGGATAGTGGTATCTCCAGTAAATTGAACTTTTTATAAATGGGGAAAATAGCCAGAGTGCTGTTGCATAGTCATAATGACCATTGGGTTCATTCAAACTTCTATATAGAACCCAGATATTCCCACCTTGCTGCAATAGTAGTGCATAAATACCCTGCTTTTAGTCAAAAATTAAGACCTTGTTGCTTCTTGGCTTTATAACTAAAATAAAGTATAACATCTTAATTACTTTCTTGAATTTTTATGTAGCACCGACTCTACTGCATATTCATTGTTTGTAGATCATGACCAAAGTAAGAGTTGTTTCTCCTAGGACTGGTTGCCACAATTTTATTCTTTTTTTTAAATTATTCTCTACAATGAACTTAAGGCTCCTTGTTATTTATGTTAAACATGACGCTTCAGATTTTGTTCATGTAACTATATTCTGCCCATATATTTTAAATGGCTTATCTGATTGTGCAAAGTGCATTTATTTAAGCAGTATAATTTTTTGAAAAAATATTTTAAGAAGGCTATGCATTGCCTGGTAGATAAGAAAAAGAATACTGGCAGGTTGGGCAAGCTATGGATCCCATCAGCCAAGATATGTCAGCTAGTAGGGTTTAAGAGACATGCCTTTCTGCTAAAGCCTCTGCCCTCTGGAACATTCTCCCTTCAGACTTAAGGATGACTCTAACTCTGTGGACCTTTAGTAAAGCCCTGAAGATTTAGCTTTGTACCTGAGCCTGGGAGTGTTGAAAAGCCTAATTTACTGGCTATAATGACATCTATAACAGCATTTTTTTCCAGCTGCCATATATGTTTAATTTTGTACTGTATTGTAACTTTTTTTAAAAGTTTTATGATTTCTTGCTGCCCAGAGTTAGTTGTTTGAGGTGGGTAGCTATAGAAATTGAATAAATAGATAAATTGATTGAATGAATAAATAGAAAGAACAGAATACAGTGTTTGTGGAGTCCTTGGTATTGACCTTGGTTCTTTGTTTTAAGATGTTTCATATGCAATTAAGTAATATTATCAGCGCTAGTGAGTGTGCTTTATCCCTGTTTATATACAGTATTGTTCCCTTGCAGAGTTGGTGAGGATGTAGCTTTCTTTTCTCCTTAGTTGTTCGGTGTTAATCCTTTTATCTAGCTGGTGCCTGTTTGTTGGAGAGGATGTGCTTTGGTCTTTTCTGTTTTGTTCATAGCTTTTTGTTGTCTGAATGGCATGTAAATATAGTTTGTTTCTGTGTGTCCATTGATGACTGATTTATACAAATGCCAAGCTTCCAGGAACTCCCTAGCATTTTTGGATTGGTCTGGCATGCTTGTAGTTTCCCAATTGAAACTATGGCTGAGTATGTCCATGTGTTGCGATATTAAGGAGTTTAATTGTGTCTTCTATCTGCTAAATGGTGTTGATGGATATGTTCTGCTAGTTTTCTGTCTGTCTGTCCTATATAGTGGCTGTTATAGATTTTACACTGTATGTTATAGATGATTCTTGGTTTTTTTTTCCCCTTGGACTACATGGCCTTTTAGTTTACTTAATGGTTTGGAGAGCTTTAGTTGGCTTGTTTACCACCATGATGTTGTGTGGTTGTAATAACCTATCACTTGTTTCTGATATGTTTTTGTTGTATAGTAATGTTACTCTGTTTCATAGCTTGTGTTGGTTGTGCTTATTTAAACAAGCAAATATGCTTGGCCACTTTATCTCAATTACAGATATAAACCCCCCCAAAATAGGCCTACATTTTCCCATGCTGAAGGTATGCTGAAAGAAGCCTTGAAAGTAACTTGATCAAAGACAGCAAGGAAGCCATAAGTGAATTGAAATTTGAGTTAAAGAGTATAAATGCGCAAAGTTTAAAGATGATCTTTATCATTTGTTTTGCATATTTGTTAATGGAAAAATACAACTTTACCCAATATAGCTATTTTTATATATGCCATCTATGCAGCATGTCCTAGTGTACACATTTTCTGAGCCAAATATAATAGTTCTAGCGCTCACATAAAGGCAAGCATGCCACAGAGTACCCCAAGGTTGTATCTTAAGCCCAGTATTCTTCAACATCTCCATAAACCATTTAGATGAAGAGATAAAAGGGAAACTCATCAAATTCACAAATGACAACAAGCTGTGGGAATAGCCAACACTTTAGAAGACAGACAGACTTGAGCACTAAGACTTAACCAACAAAATGCAAGGCAGTGGTGAGAAATGTAATATTTTATATTTAGGCAAGAAAAACCAACAGCACAGATATAGAATAGGTAATACCTGGTTCAACAACAGTAACTGAGAGGGATCTAAGAACCCTAGTGAGCAATCACTTTAAATATGAGTCTGCAATGTGTTTACAGCTACCAAAAAGGCCAATGCAGTCCTAGGCTACATCAACAGAGGGATTGTACCAAGATAACATGAAGTGCTAGTATTGCTTTATACTTGCACTTGATCACATTTGGAAAACTGTGTCCAATTTTTGTCACTATGGTATAAAAAGATGTTGAGACTCTAGAAAGAGGACAGAGAAGAACAGAAAAGTTTATGAGGGAACTAAGGGATTAAACATGATGAACAATTGTAGGAACTGGTTATGTCCAGTCTAACTAAGAAAAGGACTAGAGTGATTTCATAGCAGTCTTCCAATATTTGAGGGGCTGCCACAGAAAGAAGGGGCCGACCTATTCTCTAAAGTAGCTGAGGGCCAGACAAGAAGTAACTGTTGTAAACTTACAAAGAAGAGATCCAAATTAGATCTAAGGAGGAATATCCTGGCAGTGAGAATAATTAAGAGTCAGGGAAACTGAACTGAGCTGAAAGTTTACTGGCCAGGTGCCCTTCCTGACACCTATGTGGGATTAGCAACAAATATTTTCTCTTTGTGCCCAAAGAGAAAAATATCTGCTGCTATTTCAGATTGAACTCACAGCCTCCAGATTGTGAGGTGAGAGCTCCACTTCTAGGCCACCACATCGCACACTCTCTATCTTAGTAAAGAATTGATTGACTGAAGTCATGATAGGTGGCAGAAATCAAAATGTTGGTCATATTTAATAACTATAATGCTATATGGAAGATCATAATTATTACTGTAGAAAAAAGATGCATGGATGAATCAACCAAACAAGAAATATTTTGTGTCTGTTAAGTAATAGGAGAAAGGCTCGTATGACAATGACAATATGATTCTATAGAGTTAAGGAATATATCTGCAGATTGATTATGAATGAAACAGTTAAAATAAATCCAAATTTAAAAAAACTGTTGTTATCTAGATTATCTATGCTGTTGTTGGCCTGTATAAGTGAGGAATAGGTGATAGTTTCATGTTAAATTCAAGGGAATATTGATAATAGCCAGAAATTTGTTTTAGGAAATGAATAAATGATTAAGTCTGGGGAGAAATGATTCTGCTAGGTGAGATGAATAGATAGGTGATAATGAGATAACAGTGCAGAAAATATGGCTGGGCCATTCAGAGACTTAAACATGAATCACCGTAATGAACGGCAAGCTTTGAAAAATATTTGTTTTTAAAATGGTGGTTTAAACATTTAAAAATAGTTTAAAAGTATGTTTTTTTATTGCTTATGTTGAAAGAATGAGAGAATTAGTGTGGAATACAATGAGAATTTCTGAACACAGAAGCATGTCTTAGAAAACATAAAAGTAAAGTAAAAGAAATGAAAGAAAGTGAAATGACTGCAGGAAAAGAATTGTGCAGGTTGTGCATGAACAAGTATTAAAATATATAGGAATCTCTCCCAAGAGAATTAATAGAATGTCAGCATTAAAAAAGGTGTGGACATAAACACCTTGCCTCTCAAATAAATTCTACAGTAGCTGGAGAATTATTGTGAAATTGTGAAAATATTGAGGTATGGAGGGACAAAGAGAATGAGTTTCTTAAATCTGCACTGATTCCTCTCAATATTAGGCAAATTCTTTTTTAGACTCAAATTCCAGATTAAAAAAGATACAGTAGAACAGGAAGGGTCTTTGGAGGCATTGTTTTCCAACTCTCTGCTCAAGCAGGATATCCTATACCATTCCAGACAAATGGCTGTCCAGTCTCTTTTTAAAACCTCCAGTGATGGAGCACCCACAACTTCTAGAGAAAAACCATTCCACTTATTAATTATTCTCACTGTCAGGACATTTCTCCTTAGTTTTAGGTTGAATTTCTGTTTGAATAAGTTTATAACTGTTGCTCCTTGTCTACTGTCATCAGACAGTAGATACTGTCATCATTCATAACTTTGATTGGTCGCTAAATGTATGTAAATTGAGGGTTTCTTGTATTGCTAAACAATCCTTAGTGCTTATCTGTTATAGGTTCAAACAAGTGGGAGAGCTGTTCTATCAAATCTGCTTTTGCTGCTCAGCAGCTATTTAAGTTTTAATTGGGAATATCTAGGGAAATATTTCAGCAATTTTGCTTGTCTTGAACTTAGATACGCCTCACAATCTTATGGTGGAGAAAGTCAAGACGTCTGCTCAACGTGAGGCAGAGTATGAACTGCCATTGCACAAAAGAGCAAGGCGAAAATTGATGGCGTCTCCTCTGACAATCCAGAGTCTTGAAGATTCCAGTCAGTCATGTCCTAACCCTGTGGTGGATTCCCTCAGCAAAGCCTTCTGCCCAATTACATACACACCCGAGGTCTGCAAGAAGCCAGTAGAGACTCTTTGTACAGGAACTGTGATTAAAAAAGTACCTCATATGGCAACACTTGAAGAAATGAGTCACATGGCACAAATTCAGGAACCATTAAAGCAAAGCAGCACCGAAGATGTTACATATAATGTCACCCCAGAGTGCCACATGAACTCAACTATGCTTTGTAAAAATAACACAGACAGTATAGCCTCTCCTGATGCAGCCAGAAGCAAGTCAGAAGCATCCAACAGCAGAAGTGTTTTACAAAGGTATTTTATGTAGAAGAAGAAATATACTATGTATTTTTTATCCCCATCCCATTTTCTTTTTAACATAAATCCCTTCCTTTAGTTTTACGCTAGATTTGCCTCAATTAGAATTCTGATGTATGAATAGTATATTCAGGTAAGAGAGCTAAAATATCTGAAAGTAATGACTGGACTTTATCAGTTATTCAACAATACCAGATTTAACATGAACCATATGCATATTTATATCTTGATTGTGTAAAGGCTTTTTAGTTGTTGGGGTTTTTTTTTTTGGGGGGGGGGGGGGGGGCACTTCTGTTTGTTGCCCTAAAGTTATTTCCAAGGCATATCTAAGAAGGCAAATATATGATGGAAGCATCCAAATAAACAAATCTGATACAGTGAATTTTATTTCTATCCTGCATTTAGCAAATGTGTGGCAAAAACACTTTTCCCACCTTCCATTTATTCAAAGACATTTGTACTCTATTTGTGGCCTTTGCAAGACATATTTACAATGTTATCTGAGAAATTCTTGGCCCATGTTTGAAAAGGTCTATTCCTTGCATCTCTAAAACATCACAATATGTCTTTCCCAGAAAACATACTATGAAATCGTCTGATCAAAAAAATTATCAGAGCTAGCACTTAACAAAGTTTTAAAATTTAAAGCCAATACTATATTTCCTTTGTGTACCCTACTTTATTTTGGAAAACAAAGTACCTTAGAATGTAGGGTTTCTTAAAATAAGATTTTTGGTGATGATAATTATTGTTCTTAATTTCAGACTTGGCCTTCCTTCGTTGTTAAACAGACAATCAGGTGCCATGTGTGCAAAGCCGTCTTATATGGCAATGACATCTGCTGTTACAAGAAAAAGGACATTATTAAGGTATGTAATGCTTCAAGTCAATTTGCTAAATTAGTACTGACATTGATATTATTGTGTCCAATACCTTCCATTGGATTACAAATTAAGATGGACTGGAAAGATTATTTCTGATCCAATGGAAGAAGATTCCTCTGTCACAGTTTTGGTCATTCAGTGATTAGACTTAATTTACAGAATGACCAAAATTGTGCCAGAGAATGAACTTTCACTGGATAATTTTGGATCTGTCATTGTTTCTTGGCATACGTGTTGTTGTAGGAAAAATAGGATGAAGTGCAATACAGTATTGTGCAATATATGCAATACACTCACTTCTATCATCATGAAGTGCTTTGAGAAATTGGTTTGCTGGCACATCATTTCTGATCTTCCGCAAACATTTAATAAACACCAGTTTGCATACAGAAGAAATAGATCTACAGAGGAAGCTATAGCCATCACTCTTCACACTGCTCTGACTCATCTAGAACAGCAGGGGGGCTATGTGAGGATGCTTTTTGTAGATTTTAGTCTGCATTTAACACAATTCTTCCACATAGACTAGTGTCTAAACTTCTGGACCTTGGCCTTTCTTATTCAATCTGCCTTTGGATGATGGATTTCCTATCTGGCCGGTCACAGAGAGTCAGATTAGGTAATCCTATCTCTTCAACCCTTATTCTTAATACTGGTACACCACAGGTTGCATGTTGAGTCCCTCACTCTATACTCTTTATGTGCATGACTGCATTCCAACTCATGCTAGTAATACTACTGCTAAATTTGCAGATGATACAACAGTGGTGGGACTCATCTCCAGGGGAGATAAGTCTGCCTATCGAGATGAGGTGGACCAGTTGCTTTCAGGGTGTGGAGACAATAACTTGGTCCTCAACACCAATAAGACCAAGGAGCTTATAGTGGACTATAGAAGGAACAGATCAGACATCCAGCCCTTGCTTATCAATGGAGACCGAGTGGAGCAAGTCGCCAGTTTTAAGTTTCTAGCTGGTACCCTAAAAGGGGATCTGACCTGGGGTGCCCACATTGCAGCCCTGGTCAAAAGGGTCCAGCAGAGATTATTCTACCTGAGACTTCTCAGAAAACAACAACTGAATGAAAAACTGCTGGTGACCTTCTACCGCTGCACCATAGAGAGCATTTTAACTTATTGCACCTCTGTATTGTTTGCCAATTGCACAGTGGCTGATAGGAAAGCACTCCAGAGGGTTAATGTCATTGCCCAGAAGATCACTGGTTGCCCGCTCCCCTCTTTGGAAGAGCTTTATAGCTCCCGCTGCCTTAAGAAAGTTCAAAACATTCTCAAAGATCCATCTCATCTTGGGAACCCTTTTTTTGAACTATTACAATCTGGCAGACAGTACAGAATAATAAAAACAAGGACAAATAGGCTGAAAAATAGCTTCTATCTCAGGGCAGTAGTTCTTTTGAATTCTGATATATAGTGCAGTATTGGTGCAGTGTCGGGTTTTCGGTTCAATGTGTGGATGGTGAAGGATGTGTGTTTGTATTTATTTTCATCGTCATGGTCATGATGTGCACTGAAGATGATGTTTGATTTTGTTGTACTTGAGGTGCAGTGACAATAAAGTAAAATAAACTAAAGTAAACTAAAACAGTAGAACTGGTCACGACTGTAATCCATTCCATGACTTCGGTCACAACCCGATTTGGTTGTGACCAGAAGTGAGACTGACTGCGCATGCATGTAAAAAAATACTCAAATACTTGCGACGGAAGGGCAAATTGCTGCAGCTGTGTTTGATCACCACCTGAGTATTTGTTCACGACCAGATGCAAAAATTTTCCGAAATTTTTGGTCGTCACCCAATTTGGGCATAGTCAGAAGTGTTTGTGACCAGAGGTTCTACTGTATATACTGTCTTAGTATGTTTTTAGTTTCTGTTGTTTAACATCAAAAAAAACCCCTGTCTTTCTCTAAGTCTTCAGGGATTCTAGGTGTGGCATATACAACAAGCTTTATAGGTTAATATTGGGTTAGTATTTATATTGAACTCTTCTGTATGAGTTCCAAGGTACTTGTCTTTTGTTAGAAGTGCTACCCAACCTTTTCCTGAACCCATTGCTAGTACTTGCAGTAACTTTTGAAAACATCCAATAAGTTGGTGCTGTCTAAAACAATTTTGACAGGTTAATTAGTATTGATTTTGCTAGTGTGTAGAATAAAATTTAATGCCACTAAGTCCATGTTCCTATGCACATTTATTTTGGAGCAAATGGTATGGAAACAGGTGATAATTATTCCTTGACAAACATATGTAGCAAAGGGATGCAATTAACAGTTTCTAAAGTGTTCATATGCATGCTTTGTTTTTTTCTATAACTTATCTGCAAAATTTTACTGTGGCACAGTTTTTTGTTGTTATTAATACTTTACCAGATTGGCTACAGTTCTTTGTGTGCCTACTAGAATGAATGTTTAGAAACGGAAAATAAACTCCCCCAAATTAAATTAAATTATACTATTTTGCTGTTATTAAGAGATGGAGACAAAATAATCTGCAACTGTCCTTTGCAGTAAATGCAACAGTGAATTGGTTTCTGTTTTCAGGAATTCAAAACAGCTCCCTGCAGCCTATATTGTCCGTGTTTCCAATTTCATCATTATTAGACCTGGTTCTTAAGCAGGACATCATGTGATCACAATGAGCTTATGGCCTCAGTTCCCAGGTGACATTAAGCATGTCATCTTCTGTTGTTGAGAGATCATGTATCTATGACTTGCTATTTTATTGTCCATTTCTCCATTGACTGCTTATTTGAAGCCAGCCATCAGTTGCGCAAATGGCTATCACATGACCTGTGAGATGTTGCGGTGGCCCTAAAGCCCTTTGATTGTAAAACATTCGAATCCCAATCACAGGGACATTGCAACCCAAGTAAGTATCAGGACCAGTAGTTGCTTTTTCAGCACCATCATAGCTTCAGATGGATGCTAAACAGGCCATTTGTTAAGCAAGGTTTATTTGTAATAGCACAGTTTCTTATTGGCTTTTAGATGAAGACAAAAAGAAACATTTCTGAGGGGTTTGGCATGCTGAGAAAAAAAAAAAAATCCTCCCTAAACCTCTCTCAAATGGAGAGAAATATATGTTTATTTATCTGAAAAAAAGACAACCCTGGCTTTAAGATAATCTTTCCCTCTTCTAAGAATAGTAGGTGGACAGATACATGGACAGTGTTGATAAATAATCCTGTGCAATCCAAAAGGTGCTTTTTCAAAAAGCAACTGGAATTTCTGGGGGTTTTTTTTTGAAGATAACAGATAACAGATAATCAGAGCTGGAAGGGACCTTGTAGATCATTTAGTCCAACCCCTCATCCAAGCGGGAGACCCTACAGCATTTCTGACAAATGGCAGTCTAATCTCTTTTTGAAAGTCTCAAGTGATGGCGCTCCCACAACTTCCGAGGGCAAGCTGTTCCATTGGTTGATTGTTTTCACTGTCAGAAAGTTTCTCCTTATTTCCAGGTTAAATCTCTCCTTGTTCAGTTTCCATCCATTACTCCTTGTCTGGCCTACAGGCACTTTAGAAAATAGCTTGACCTCCCTGTGGTAGCCCCTCAAATATTGGAAGACTGCTATCATGTCTCCCCTGGTCCTTCTCTTTACTAGACTAGCCAAGCCCAGTTCCTGCAACTGTTCGTTATATGATTTAGCCTCCAGTCCCCTAATCATCCTGGTTGCTCTTCTCTGTACTTTTTGTAGAGTCTCAACATCTTTTTTATAATGTCGTGACCAAAACTGGATGCAATACTCTAGGTGTGGTCTTACTAAGGCTTTATAGAGTGGTATTAGTACTTCCCTTGATCTTGATTGCATCCCTCTGTTAATACAACTTAGGATTGCATTAGCTTTTTTGGCTGCTGCTGCACACTGCTGGCTCATATTTAGCTGGTTGTCCACTAAGATTCCAAGATCCCTCTCACAGTTACTGCTGTTGAGCCTGATTTCACCCAGTCTATATGTGTACTTTTGGTTTTTCTTGCCTAAGTGTAGGACTTTATTTTTCTCTACATTGAATTTCATTTTGTTAGATATGGCCCCGTGTTCTAGTCTGTCAAGATCCATCTGGATCTTGAGCCTATCTTCTTGGGTGTTAACTATTCCTGCCAGCATAGTATCACCTGCAAATCTGGTAAGTTCCCCTTCTATTCCCTCATCTAAGTCATTAATGAAGATATTGAAGAACACTGGGCCTAAGATGGAACCTTGTGGCATCCCACTGCTTACTTCCCTCCATGTAGACTTAGACCCATTAAGGACTACTCGTTGAGTATGGTTTGCCAGACAGTTGCGAGTCCATCTAGTGGTGGTGCTATCTATTCCACCTTTTTCTGGCTTACTAAGAAGTAGGTTGTGGTCTACTTTGTCGAATGCCTTGCTGAAATCTAAATATATTATGTCCACAGTATTTTGCTGGTCTACTAATTTAGTCACTGTGTTGAAGAATGAAATAAGATTGGTTTGGCATGATCTGTTTTTAGCAAACCCGTGCTGACTGCTAGTTATTACTTTGCTTGTTTCTAGATGTTGGCAAATCTGGGTTTTTTATTATCTTTTCCAGTATCTTCCCTGGTATTGATGTTAGGCTGATTGGTCTATAGTTTCCTGGGTCTGTTTTTTTTTTCCCCTTTTTTGAAGAGGGAAAACCACATCAGCTCTTTTCCAGTCCTCTGGTAGTTCCCCGGTGCTCCAGGATTTTTGAAAGATATGGTGCAGTGGTTCTGAGATGACCTCTGCCAGCTCCTTTAAAACTCTGGGGTGTAATCCATCAGGCCCAAGTGATTTGTTTTCATCAATATCATACAGGTATTCTCTTACTATTTGTTTGCTTATTTTAACTTTTATTTCTGGTCTGTCTTTTACAGTTATGTTTTTGATGGTTTGAGCTATAGTTTCTTTTTGCATGAAGACGGATGCAAAGAATGAGTTAAGCAGTTCTGCTTTCTTTGTTGCCTGTTCCTTCCTTACCGTCTTTTCTCTTTAATGGACCGACTTTTTCCTTGATTTTTTTCTTGTTTATATGTTGAAGAAACTTTTTTTATTATCTTTGACTTTTGTTGCAAGTCTTTGTTCGTTCTGAGCCTTTGCAATCCTGACTTGGTTTTTGCAGTTTCTGGCTATCTGCTGATATTCTGCCTTAGTTGTATGTCCTTCTTTCCATTTTTTGTACTTGTCCTTTTTTTCTTTCAATTTGCCAGAGAGATCTTTGTGCAGTCATGCTGGGTTCTTCTTGGATTTCTTGTTTTTCTTTCTCAGTGGTATCATGCTGGTCTGGACTTCTATGATCATACTTTTTAGAGTTTCCCAAGATTCTTGAGTTGTTTTCCCCTGTAGGATTTTCATCCATGGAATCTTTCCCTCTCTGAGATCATTAAAATCAGCTCTTTTAAAATCCAAGACTCTGATGTCATTATGTTCTGTTGCTTGTGTTTGTGTTATGTTGAATTCTAGTATGACATGGTCACTCTCACCCAAGGTTCCTGCAGTTTCAACTCCCTCTATCACTTCTTCTCTGTTTGTAAGAATTAAGTCCAGTATGACTGTCCCTCTAGTTTCACCCTCTACCTTTTGGACAACAAAGTTGTCAGCTAGGTTGGTTAGGGATTTATTTGATTTCTCACTTGGTGTAGAATTAGTTTTCCAATTGATATTAGGATAATTGAAATCTCTCATTACTATTGTTGTTTTGCTTCTCATGCAAGAAGCTTCTTCAGCTCTGACTGGATGGTGAGGAATGGAAAGATTTATACTCCTTGCAGACAACCAGTCATTTGCATTATTTTAGACAGTCATTGAGGTCGCCTGGAGGTTTATCTGTGTCATCAGGGTCACCTGAGTAGTGCAAATGGGGGTGAAGCCTCCTTGGAAGTATTGAAAGGACTGTGTGGTAGACTGGAGGTAGATGACTGTTGTATCTCTCCCCTTCTGTTGAGAGAGGCCTGTTTAGTTTTGATATAGATGGCCTCTTTGAATCTTCTTCGGTCCAAAATGTGGACATTGCTGTCTTCAAAAGGGTGGGCTTTGTCTTTTAAATGCAGATGGACTGCTGAATCTTGTCCTGATGTGTTTTTTCTCCTTTGTTGTATAAATCCTTCCATTCCCCACTATCCAGTCAGCTGAAGAAGCTTCTTGGATGAGAAGTTAAATGACTTCAAAGAAAAAAACAGAAAGTTCATTTCCCTCTTGAAAAAGCACCTTTGGGATAAGGTGACCTGGATGACTGAGAATCTCCATAGACAAAATCCTGTGCAATAGCCAGTTTCCCCAATCTAATCCATCTAAAGTTGCCAATACTAATTTAACCAATCCTACATGCAATCTTTCCCATATACCCAGTGTATGTGTGCATATGATCCATTTGAATATTTCATAGTACTGCATTGCAGTGCTATGATAATCCAGAATACATTCACTTACCCATAGCTTTCATCAGGATTTGTTGAATGTTCCAGCAACAAGGAAACTATAGGAACTCTAAAAAACCAATACAGAATTCTGTCTTAACAATATTGTGCTTAAAAACAAACCTTTTTAAACATGTTTTCCTCAATTCTGCATCCACCAGTGGAGTAACAAACCAGCACAATGAGGTGACTGCCAAACGCATAAGACAAAATGTTGGATCAAATAATAAAGCACTAAGAGTACCTACAACTTCTGGTAAGTGTAAAATTTATAATATACAATAATTATGTCAAAATGTAAGCAATATACAGCTACCTAGAAAGCCAAAAATTATAGATTGACATATTCAGTTAATCATTTCTGCAGTCCTTTGCTATGATAATGTAGTCACACATTTTTTGATAGTTTAGTCTCTTTTAAAATAAAAAGACAAAACATATAAGTTATTCACCGAAAGGCCCTCAGTAAGGAGACAGATATTAAAACAAACAGAAGTGTATATTAATCTTGTTGATTTATCGTTTGTTTGCTTGTTTGATTTATATAGATCATAATAAGTCACTTTGGGTGACAAACAATATTAAAAAAATAAAGTATGATTAAAAAAATTAAAACACAGCAGCCAAGAAAAAACGCAACAATCATTAGCGCAACCAGGAGACAGGAGCTTTCATACACTCAGGAGCTTGGCAAAGAACAAGGTCTTTAGGACAACGTGGTCAAAACCAACCCAATCTCCAGAGGGAGAATATTCCAGAGGGAAGCTGCTATGGTAGAAAAGGCTTACTTTCTGGAATCTGTCAGTCATTATTCCTTAGCTGATGGAACCTGAAGCATGTTCATCCTGATTGATCATATTAGATGGGTAGAAACACCCGGGGAGAGATAGTCTTTTAAGTAATTTCCTATAACAGTGGTTCTTAAGCTATAGGGAGGAGGGGAAGCAATGTCATAGGCAGTTCACAAAGGTTTTAAGAAATGTTTTGAGTTAAATTTTGGTGGTCCATGGCCACAAAAAGTATTGAAAGGGGGTCCATGGTGAAGAAAAGTTAAGAGCCACTGCCTTACAATATCTTAATAAAAGCATAAATTCAATACATAGTTGGTCTTAAGTGAGGAAGAAATGGCAACAAACCCATATTAAGGAAGAGGTTGGAATAAAATTGAAGCTTCCTTAAAAGTTGCCCAAATATATATTGGGAATGGTTGCAACATACTTATCTGTTCACTGTTCAAGGGGAAATTAAAGTCATATATGGAGAGATAAATTGAATTACTTCTTCACATTACATTTAATTCAGCCATGGAATTTACTTTCAAAAGAAGGTAGTGTTGGACTTCATATTCACATAAACATGGGATTTCACAATGCCTAAGAATTATCATTGTCTACTAATCATGAGGACTGTAGATAGTCTCTACATAGCATTTGCTAAGAAACAACAGGGACATCTGGTGTGCTTGTGGAATTCCAAGGTGCATCTAGTTGGCCATTATGTGAAGAAAAATGAATTCCTTTTCTAGCTTTCTTCTTTTACTTTTAGTATCCTTGCACTTCTAAAAATATTGATCATATCGGGGGGTGGTAGAGTACATATAAATAAAAGTAATGGAGATCTGGTCCTATTAACCGCCATTCTTCCAGACAGAATTACTGTTCTCCCTGTGGAATTCATTTGATTTACTGTTACATGTAGTCTTTCCCATGCTCAAAGTAGCTTAATACAGCGTTATCAGAGCCCCACACAATGCTATCTTCAAGTTGCTAATTATTTCTACTAAATATTAGATAACAAAGGACACCAGCAGTGGTCCCAGTAATTGTATTGTTCAAGTGTCATGCAATTGAATGATTAATGTAGAAGTTGTAACAAACCAGACATGCTTTGAATTGTAAGAAGCCTCAATATTTTGGGATGTGTATTTGTGCCTCTCCTCTGTAAGAGGCAATAATGTTGTACCCTAGGAAATAATCCTCCTGCACAAGTTGCTATTTGTATTTTGATATTTTATATAATTTACATTCAGTTCACTTGTGATTCCTTTCAGCAAAATATTTCATTTGCATTCCCTCTGTGTAAAGGGATAAGCGCAGAAAAAGGAAGCCATCAAAAAATAAGAAATCCATTTTTGGAATATACCATGAGCAGAGTATAATATGAATGAAACTTTGCAGCACAGTCTATTTTTGAACAGAGATGAACCTTACCCAGAGACATTTGGCATGCTCAGTTGTCAATATGTTTTTATTCAGAATCTGAACCGTTTTTGTTTTTATTTCCATCTTTCTTTAATTTTATGATTATGCAACTGTACTGATACAGGAATCAATTTATTCAACAGTAAATATCAATAGCACTTAGACTTACATACCGCTTCCCAGTGCTTTTTACAGCCCTCTCTAAGTAATTTACAGAGTCAGCATGATACCCCCAACAATCTGGGTCCTCATTTTACCCACCTCGGAAGGATGGAAGGCTCAATCAACCTTGAGCCTGGTGAGATTTGAACTGCCAAAATGCAGGCAGTCAGCAGAAGTAGCCTGCAGTACTGCACTCTAACCACTGTGCCACCGTGCCTCTTTAAATAGTTTTTAAAAGCTTTCATTGATGACAAACTCTAAATGGTGAGATTCCTAGTTATAAAGTAAAATTCTTAAAATTCTGAACAGAAGCACAACTGAAAAGGCATCCTGTAGACATCACCCATCTCACTTCCAGCGTGTAAAAGCTCATAGAGTTACAACGACACTTAAAAGAAGTGATTTATGACTGTTTTTCACACTTACAGCATTCTCATAATCACATAATCAAAATTTGGGCACTTGGCAACTGACATGTACTGTATTTATGATAGTGGCAGAGTCCCCCAGATCCTGTGATCACCTTTTGCAACCTCCTGACAAGCAAAATCAGTGAGGGAACCAGATTTATTTTAGTAACCATGTTACTAACTTAACAACTGCAGTGATTCCCTTAACAACTTGGCAAGGAAGGCCAAAAAGTGGGTGGAAACTCACTTAACAACTGTCTTGATTTGCAACAGAAATCTTGGGCTCAGTTGTGGTCATAAGCTGAGGGCTACCTGTACATAATTTGTAATTTTTTATATCACTGGATACTGTTCATATATTTTATGCATTTTAAATACACTGCATGCAATTTTATGTGTATATAACATTCAATTTGGATTTTAATAGATTGTCAGCTCTTCTGGACATCTCTTTCCCATTATTACTTTGTGAAATTCAGGTTTGCCATGCTTCTGTCCTATTTTATAGCTTAAAAGTTATAGCTTTCGGTAATCTAATGCCCTCCATATGTATTCAACTAAAACTGCACCATCTCCAGCCAACCAGTTAGTTGTCCTCCAGCACAGCTGGAGAGCATCAGGCTATATAAAGATGTTTTAACATTCAGGAAATTAATAAAATTGAGTCTTTGTTTTATTAATATGGTTTCTGGTGTTTTGTTTTCTTCCCTCTCTTTAACATGATTTATTCTTTGTTCCCTAGGAATCAGAACAAGAACCTGGAAACGTAATGATGGCCTAAGAAAGCTTCTCAAAAGTAATTTGAAAGAAAATGCATCAGTAGACACAAAAGGGGGCCGATCAAAAGAAGCATGAACAGAATTCTGGAGTGAAAATAAACCTTTGTACAATTTTGATTTCTTAACAAAAAGAGTGAAACTAACAATTCCTCTGCCACTTTCCCGATATGTGGTGACTTTTGGAAGTTAAATTTGCAAATTACTTTTAATGCCCATATCTGGCCTCTTAGTTTATCATGTCATTGGAACCCTTTTCAGACATAACGATTGCTTTGTGCAATACTGTTCAATATCTTTGGTTGTCTGAATGGAATTTTGTGCCACTTTCTCTCAACATGCTGTGTAAATTGCAGAATGTGTTTACTTTTACATTCCATACCATGAATGTTTCCCAATCTGGAAGTTTCCATACGTGCTGGGCAATCTTTACCCACATTCAATTTTGTCTTAGATCATGGGAGTTTTAGTCCAAAACTTCTACAGATCAAATAATTGGAGAAGGCTGTTGAAAAACTCTTACATGTAAAACTGTATGTTGTCTTCAGAATGGAGTGGGCCATTTGATTGTCGTGCCTTTAGGTACTTTTAACTTAACTCTTCTAGACTTATTGAATATTTTTCCAACTCAAAAAATATTATCCAATATCTATTCTAATTGTAACATTAATTTCTTGATTGCATACAGAGGTCATGAGTCTTCTGTTATCCCTTTTTTTTAACATTTTGCCTATTCCAGGGAGTATTTATTTAAAACGAAGGTATTAGCTAAAGTTCAGTTTCAATTTTTTTTACTTAACTTCCTGAACAACTGAAATGTTAAAATATGCCTTCGTATTTCTAGGTTTATTACTGTATCGTGTGTGTGTGTGTGTTGTAGGCTAATTATTGTGAATAAAACTTTCAGTCAATATTGTATCTATAGCTTTTTGCATTGTTTTACTCTTAAAATTAATGCCC
Organism: Bungarus multicinctus; assembly: GCA_023653725.1. Lineage (NCBI taxonomy): Eukaryota > Metazoa > Chordata > Lepidosauria > Squamata > Elapidae > Bungarus > Bungarus multicinctus. The sequence goes on from CM042838.1 coordinate 82,036,632, forward strand.
TTTAATCTTTATTCAATATAAAATTATCCCTATGGATTATGCTCTCCCTGTCATAGGCAAAAGTATTAAATTTCCATTAACTGAACTTGGCCAAAGCCACTTGCTTCCTTGCCCAACAAGGTGCAGCATCCAAGCTTAATCCAGATGCTTTTGTCTCACTAGCACTTCATCACTGTGATGCACAGTTCAGCAACATGCCATTACAGTAATAAACATTGAAGATGTTGGGTGGAATGAAAGTAATAGGAAGGAGAATAAAAGGAAATTATAAAGCTTTGGAGAAGACTGAGCCTTGGAAAATGGAAGGCAAAAAAAAAAGATAAGATAAAAGATGAGATAGTTAAGTAACTTAGCTTATGATACATTAATCTTGACAATCTTTTAAGATGTATGAACTTCAAGTCATAGAATTCCCCAGCCAACAAGCTGGCTCAGGGATCCTGGGAGCTGAAATCCACACATCATGTCCACACAGAGGCCTAACATACCTTGAGATCAGTCGTGCAAGATCCTGTGCTACTGATCTTGCGTGATTTTGCACTTTAGGCCTCTATTCTCTGCAAATTGAGGCCTGGACATTTGCACATGGAGGGAAGGCTTGGATCTTTCAGGCCATTTTCCATTTCCTTGCTGAAGCTTACAGGGAGATTGCATCTCTATAGGCTGCAGCAGCCCTTTGCAAAAAGCCTTTGTCAGCACCAATGAAACTTATGAGGTGCAGATGCATCCTTCCAAAGCTCTGTTCTTACTAGCAAAGGCTTTTTGAAAAGGGCTGCCGAAGCCTACAGAGATGCAATCCTTAAATGGTTTGGTGGAAAGAAAGGGGGCCCAGAAGGTCATGCACTGCACTCCAAGTCACCAAAGCCTTCAAGCATTTTGCCAATGAGAAAGGAGGGAGAAGGCAAAGAAATAGGCAGCAGAAGAGACAGATCTTCATAAGATAAATGACTTGTTGCAGCAGGTTGGGGGGAGCAATTGTGAAGACCCCAGAGGAGGAAGAATGAGGTATCTCAATGGAGAACATTGGGAGGCCTGAAGTAAGTGGCCTGTTCCATTCTAGGTCCCAATGGCCTTTCCCACCCCGAGATACCTCATGTGCACTTAAGCCGCACATTTGATTAGCGAATGCATGGGTGAAAGTAGGGAGTGATTGTGTTCAAGTTACACAATTCAATCCTATGAATCCTCAGGTTACGAATAGAATGGGCAGGCTCCAGTGGTGAGATTTAAATTTTTTTATTACCATTTCTGTGGGTGTGGCTTGGTGGGCGTGGCAGGGGAACGATACTGTAAAATCTCCAATCAGAGGTAGAATTTGCCGGTTCTCCGAACTACTCAAAATTTCCTCTACCGGTTTTCCAGAACTGGTCAGAACCTGCTGAATATTACCTCTGGCAGGCTCCATTCCATTTGTAACTCGAGGACTACCTGTATTCAGTTCTTTAAATGCAACTACTACTAACCAAAACCTAATTGCAGGTAATAGTCAATAACAGTATCTGAACATGAAAATGAGTTTAGTCTACAGGGGGAAGTAATAAAGCAATCTTTGGCCACTGCCAACAAGCTTTCAAAAACAAGATTTATCATATTATCTGTAACAACTAGCTCAGTGGTGGGCTGCTGGCGGTTTGGACCAGTTTACCCGTACTAGTAGTTATGACCACTGGGTGGGCCTGCCTCTCTGCCCAGGCGCCACCCTGTCATATATCTCACGTTTTTGCTTGCTCTCGCAGCTCAACTGCTTTCCGCACCTCGTTCGATCTACTCACCCTGGCTGCTGCCTGCAGGAAATTCCTGTGGTTTTGCAGCTGCGTGCAAGTGCATTCACATTTTCAGTTCTGCACTCAATGAACCAGTTGTTAAAGTATGTGCAGCCCATCTCTGAACTAGTTGATCTCCCCCTTGTACTTTCCATTTCATATATCTGAGGTTCTATGGAATTTATAACCTTACAGTTAAGGATTTTAGTGTCCCCCACCAACCCATTCGCTCACAGTCCTCAATGCATGAGAATCTGTCCAGTTGTAATTATATATGACAAAGTTGTGCTGAGTCAGTCTGATCCCCATCTGGCTGATTAGAATATAATAAATATACAGGGAAGATGTACTGTTTGTACAGGTACATATTTCACATGTAAATCACACTACAGATTGTAACTAGGTGAGATCAAGAGGTGAGGCCGAGTAGCATCTTTTCAGCCCATAAATTCAATAAAATAACACCTTGTTTCCTAGCTCTTTGTTTAGTTTTCCCAAGTATTTCTATCATTACAAGTCACAATCTATTAGCATTTGCTTTCTATTGAAGTATTAGTCTTAAAATACTTTTTTGATTTTGAATTTTATAAACATTCTATGGAATGACATTAAGAGCAGATAATTGACTTGTTTAGATATCAAGTACAAGTTACCACTTCCATGCATTGGGACAGGTAGGCAATTACCATAGCTGAAGTGTTCTAACAGAAAAGATACCATATGAAAATTATTGGGATCCTTTTTAATACCAATTTTTAGATCCTTCTTTGGGATAAATCTATGGTTTCTTGTTCATAATATCTTAGATACCTAAGGTTCATGGGTATTCAGTGACTCATTTTCCTGGCTATGAAGAAGTACAGCACTGTGTTCTTATGTGTGGGTTGTTTGGTGTGCGAGCAAGTCTGATCTTTGTATATTTGGCATTTGCATTTGACGCACATTTTTTGACTACTGAAACTTCAAGCTTGAGTCCTAAATCAGAACTTCCTGGAATGGTAGAGAGGAATTTGCTTGTCATCTTTGACATGGAGTGCTGATAAGCTCAGAAACCTTGTAGGAGCTAAAGGTTCAATATATATGGAGATCAGAACAGTAGCATCAAAAGTACATACATAATTTAAAAAGGCTATTAAAAGGTTATGCAAATATCTGGAAACTAAGTTTAATGTTTTAAAATTTATATTTTCAACCGTAGGCTCTGATACATATGCTTGTTCAGTTTCACCCTAATATGCACACACATTCATAGAGTACATACAGTAAACCTTCCTTTGAGTATTTTCTTTAGTATTGGATGCTTGTTTATAGGTCATAATAAAGCAGACATTCAAGAGGCTAACAAATTAAAAAGTACAAGTGTACACATTAGGACGTGCTTCTGGGTTTCTTCAAATAACTCAGTCATTTGATGCCTGCCACACCGCAACAGACTGCTAGAAAAACTTCAATTTTTGTTCCAAAGGCAAATTCTGCAACTGAAATTATGCAAATCTGTGCACCTGCTTATTTGATTTAAGCAGCTTAGGTAATTACAAATAAAACCCAGGTCACTATGAACAAGCTATAGAGAGATCCATTAGTTCTGTTGTTGCTCTTCTTGATCATGGGCAATTCTCTATTCTTTCCTTAGGAAAAAGAAAGAAATTATCGCAATGCTGCAGGTTGGAAAATGAATAAATGTCTGAGATGAATAAGATACAATTGTTGTTTTCTTCCAGACTTGAGCAAACTCAATGGGAGGTATTGAGATTACAGAAAGGTTATAACAGGAAAGTAAAAAAGACCTTTATTTGTTACTGTGATGGAGTGAATAATCCTGATTTTTGCAGCCCAAATGCAGGCTTATACTGTATTATGGAGATTCTCAATCATCCAAGTTATGGTTATTCCAAAGGTGCTTTTCAAAAGGCAACTGGACCTTGAAAATGTTTTGCTTCTTATTCAAAAAGAACTGAATAAGCTGCTTGAATGAGAAATGAAACATTTTTAAGGGGAAGAAACCCAAGAAACACCAGTTGCCTTTTGGAAAGTATCTTTGGGACAAGCTTCTATCATGACATTTTTTCTCTGATTAATACCTCTATCTGAGATTTAGCAATGGCATCAGAAATGCTATGACTATGGAGTCACCATCAGAGAAGGGATTGCTTAAATTAAAAGTCACAAAGTGTCTGGCAATTTCAATTTACCAAGAGTACAGAGCAGATTGGATCCTACAAGTTTTCCTACTACATATCCCACTAGACTATTTAACAGGAAATGTATGTGGTAGTAATGGCAAATGAACCATTTTATTTCACAGCAGTCTGGTGTTTCATGAGAAAATGCCCATTAAGGCCGTTGCTTCAACTGTAATTTCCCTACAATTATGAAGACTTTAAAGTTAATGTAGCATGAATATTGTCTATTTAAGTTAAACTGGCTGCCTATTATTTATCATCGTGACATTAGTAAGCTTTATTGGAACTGACACACAGTGGCTGTCTTTTTAAGCACTGATTTTTATAGCATTTTACTCTCCTACCTGTAATAGCAGAAGAAGCATAAGACAAGCCTAAATACAATGTCCATCCTTGCCTGAGTGAAAATTATATAAATCCTTAAAATAATTGTATGATACAAAGACTACCTAGAGAGAATTAAAGGGCTTTGGTGGCAGGGTTAGATGTTTAGACGGCTGAATTAAAATAATAGAAGATTAGCAATTGATGTTTTAACTAAACCTTGGGAACCATCTCTGCAATATAGGCATACCCCTTGCTCTTCAAGTGAACCTAATTACAATTCTAGATCCACTTATGTATTAGTTAAGATTCTCTCTTTCCCCCCTCCCCCCTCTCTTTTCTCTCCCCTCTCCCACCTTTGCAATATATTCCCCTTCTAACACATTCCTCAGAACTTCTGGACAAGAATGCCAAAGAACATAAATCAGAAGGAGATGTCCTTGGAGGTAAGAAGCCTACCACTAACCAGAATTCAGTGATCTTCCTTCAAAGTACACCCATGGCATTAAAGTTTTAAACTATTCACATCACATATCAAATAATTTCTTCACAGATGTGCCCATAAAGAAGGTGAAGTACATACATACACTCCTAACCTCTCCACCATTATAATCGAACAACGTGTCTGCTCAGAAAAAAAATATGGGGGACAGGTAATTTGTAGTCCCTCCCCAACCCCCAGTTACAGTATCTTTTGGATCTTGTAGGGTCTTCAAAACAGCAGCATCTGCAGGAGGACCAAAAAAGTCAAATGATTGCAGCAATGATTAAAGACCCAACATATTTTAAATAGCTCACATCATGCAGATAGAAGTGGCACTTCATGTCACTTTATGTGATCGTGGTCACCATCTTGATTTTTGGGGGGCTCCTCTGTCCTCCCCATACCAAATTCATAAAAAGTGCTGATATAATAGACAATGTTTTGCATCAGTTTAATTGGTAAACCAATGAAAAAGTTGCACAAGCCTGCAACGGACTTAGGGACATGCAAAAAACAACTCAAACTAATCACAATCTCAAATTTTACTCTCTTGTGAAAATTTCTGTCCACTTACATGAGATAAAATCCCTGTTCAGTGTCACCAAAAAGTAATACATGTGTAGCCTAAATTTATCCCTGAAAAGTTTCCCATCTTTGGTTAGTAGTTCTCTAAGGGAAAATTGGAGCCATCAATAAATATAATATTTGTAAAATGAAAGCTGCTACATGGATTTTTCCAAGAAACGAGAGAATAACATTTGTGGAATCTATTTATTTGGCTTTTTACCCTTGGCAAATAAAGTAAAACTAGGAAAATTTGTGATGAGGAAAATGCAGAATATATTACTTGTTCGTTTTCCTATAGCTTTATTAAAATTTTGAAGCATCCTTTTGCCAAGGATCAAATTTACACCTTTTATCAGCATTGTTGGCCACTGATATGAACACTGTTAAAGACAATTAAACAATGAATGAAGACAGAGCTCTCACCAGCTATTATGGATAACTACACATCAGCTTTCTCAATGTGTCATTTTCCAGATGTATGGGTTTTATCTCCCAGGGTCTCTGAACCCTGACAGAGATGGCACTTCCTTGTGAACTACACCCAAAGCATGTCTCTCCTGCCAGATCTCAATGGACAGATAGACACCTCTGGAGAGAAACAGATCTATAGACAATCCAGCTTTAAGTCATGAAATACTTTAAATTAATTACCAGGACCTTGAATTGCATCCAGAGCATACTGGTAACCAACACAGTTTGCAGAGCAGAGGTGTCATAAGTAGAGGTGGTATTCAGCAGGTTCTGACCAGTTCTGGAGAACCAGTAGAGAAAATTATGAGTAGTTTGGAGAACCGGCAAATACCACCTCTGACTGGCCTTGCCCCCATCTATTCTCTGCCTCCTGAATCCCAGGTGATTGGCTTGGTCTTCTTTTGTTGCCCTGCATAGGAAAATGGAGCTGAAAAGCAGAGGTGGGGAGGGAATGGGGATTTTGCAGTAACCTTCCCCTGGAGTGGGGTGGGAATGGAGATCAACCAATGAAACAGCTTGCCCTCGGAAGTTGTGGGAATGCCATCACTTGAGACTTTCAAGAAGAGATTGGACTGCCATTTGTCAGAAATGGTGTAGGGTCTCCTGCTTAGGCAAGGGGTTGGACTAGATGACCTACAAAGTCCCTTCCAACTCTGATTATCTGTTATCTTTTATTTTGCAGTATCCTTCCCCTGGAGTGGGGTGAGAATGGAGATTTTACAGTACCCTTCCCCTGTCACGCCCACCAAGCCATGCCCACCATGCCCACAGAACTGGTAGTAAAAAAAATTTAATCCCACCACTGGGCATAAGTGCTGAGAAACCAGCACAACTGCCCACAACAAACGTATTTTTAATCAGCTAAAGTTTCTGAATTATCTTCAAAGGCTGATTCATATGGAGCGCATTGCAGTAATCCAAGCAGGAAGTTACTAAAGTCTGAGTGACCATCAGCAGAGCTTCCTGGTCCAATAATGGGTATAAGCAGCTGGTGCACAATGCAAAGATGTGCAAAGACCCTCCTAGCTCCAGGAGTTAGAGACATGAGTCCAAGAGGATTTCTAAACTATGCACAGGATCTGTTAAAAAGAGATGGATCATAAAACCCAGGCTACTGAGTCTTACTAGGGTTCAGCCAAGTCACACTGAAATGAAACTTCCACTATGAGACAGTCCTATTATAGCCATATCTTGTTTGCAGGCATCTTGGAAATTCCAAAAAGGGTATGACTAGCTGATGAGAACTAAATAGTTTGAAATAGATCTACAGTATACTCGTCTCCCTTTATTTCTTTGTCAATAAAATATAAATTCAACACAAAAAATAGTTTGTTGCGAGAGCAATTTCCTGTGGAGGCTCCTGGACTGGGTGACAGCTTTGGAAGCTATATTAGTCTCAGAAGCTTCCACGCTGCCACATTCCAGTGCTTGGGAAATTGGGAAGGGGGATTTCATAAATTGGAGGTAGTTAGTCAAAACAACGTTCTTATTCTCAGTCAAGGACATGTCATCCTGCACCTGAAAAAGGGGTGGTTAGAGGAAGGTCTCCATTTGGGACGGATGGTAATTGGGCCATGTGATGGACTGATGGGTGCAGGGGATGGGGGTTTTGAAAGTTCAATTACCAAGGAAAAACCCAGAACTCTCAGATTCGGGTTTTCCCAGATGTGACAATATGACAACTCTAATAAAATGGATCTTTGAGAAGCTTTGTGTCTCAGAGTCTTTTGGGTTGGAGTTTGTTAGTTGGAACGCTGAAAGGTGAAAGGAGAAGCAGTATGTTCCAATCCATATATGGGTAGACCAGCTTGCCCTGTAGACCAGTCCCACCGGAAAAACACAACTAAATCTATGTTGACTATTAGAAAAATGTCTGATTCAATACCAAACATCCAGTACAAATAAACCTATTTTCTCATACCAGTTTAATATCTTACACTATGATCCCTATCTTAGTGTAGCCTTGCATGTAAAGTGAGAATGAATAATATGGGAGTAAATAGCATACTTCTTAATATCTTGAATTTTGTTTGAGATTTAAAAGAAATGACTCATGTTACATTCCCACATTCTATTGACTTCATTTATAAAAATCCTATATGACCTGACCAGCTATGCAGTTAACTTTCTATAAGTTTTATTTGCAGTATATTAGCTGTGAAAAGTTTACTTATATATTTCTATTCAAAATGAATATATTGTATAATGAGATGGGTGATTGCATTGGTTGCTTATGGTTTTCTTTTTTGTATATCATTGCAAGTCACATGTTCTGGTTTGGGTGTCTATATAAATGTTAAAATAAATAAATAAAATGCAACAGTATTTAAGAGCTACTTTAACCACAAAGCAAATGTCAAGAAGGCAGGGACATTAGCATTCTATACCAAGCTATTAGTCAATAAAAGAAAGTGTTCCTCTCTGGACTTTGCATACAAACTGAAATTAATTCAGAATCTTGATAAAAAAGTAAAGTACAATGGGAGCTGGAATATATCATTTAATTTAGTATTACTCCCTATAATTAATTATAAATCTTAGTTAAATTATTTGAATTTATTTCAGTGGCAGTAAAACAAGTAGCATAAAAATCAATGCAAAACAGAAGTAGGAGTAAAATGTTGTATAAATGAAAATTAAGAATGAATTAAATATACATAACCAGGGAATTACTCTATGCCCAAACGTTAAAAGTAGTTCATCCAAATAAGTACACTAGTCCACAACTTATGACCACAATTAAGCCCAAAATTTCTGTTGTTTAATGAGACATTGGTTAAGTGAGTTTTGCCCCATTTTACAATCTTTCTTGCTTCAGTTAAGTGAATCACTGCAGTTGATAAGTTAGTTACCCAGTTGTTAAATGAATCTGGTTTCCCCACTAATTTTGATTATGAGAAGGTCACAAAAGGGGATTGCAAGGGGACCCTGGGACACAGCATAAATATATATACCAGTTGCCAAGCATCTGAATTTTGATCACATGATCTTGGGGATGCTGGAAACATCGTAACTCTGAAAAACAGTCATAAATCACTTTTTTCAATGCCATTATAACTTTGAATGGTCACAAAACGAACTGTTGTAAGTTAAGGACTATTAAAAAATATATAAGGAATAGCAGATTCTAACATGATACCATAATAATTTAGTAATACCTTAACTTCTAATGTGTCTAGTACTGGCTGTAGCCAATCAAGATTTCATTGGGATTATTGGAGTGTAGGAAGTTAGCATCTACCCCTCTCCTAGAAAATTGAAATAGCCTAGAAAATATTAAAAAGGCAGAATATTTCCCCTAAAAAGAGTAGAAGCTCAAGAAGCAGAAACTCACCCCAGAAGGAGAAACTCACCCCCACCTTTGTTAATGGGTAGACCATTAAGGCCTGGGCCAGAATACTTTACATAAGAAGGAACTCCAGGTAAAGCTATAGAAATTGCCAAAAGCTCTTTTAAGGGCATAATCGCCCAGCAAGACTAGACCAAGCCTGGAACTCAGGACAGCCTACAGAGTTGCCCCGGGAGTCTGACAACCAATTAGAATACAAGCTCCAATTCAAATCCCAACAGAGGGTATAAAACCCAGCACTGTCAGTACCTCAGTCCTTTTTTTTCTTGACCTTCTCACCTTGAAGTATGTGATCAGACTTCTCTGGAGCTCCAGGCCATGTGGTCCTGTACACCATTAAACATTTCAAGCAGCCTCCATGTTTCCAGTATCTTTTTTCCCACTTAGAACTGAGCCCAGAAGGATATTTCTTTCAACAGCAGTTACAATCCAACCAACCAGAAATGAGAAAATAGTGAGGTAAAACATAATATCATTGGAATAATACATGAAAATTTAAGAGAGAGAGAGAGACAGATAGGCAGACAGACAGAGACAGACAGACAGAGACAGATAGAACATACACACAGAGAGAAAGAGAGAGAGAGAGAGAGAGGAACACAGAGATAGACAGAGAGATAGAAAGAAACAGATACAGAGAGACAGAAAGAGGGAGGGAGGGAGAGAATAGCCTAGCTGGACTCAACATCACCTCACCTGGAGATGTTGTTTGCATTTGATCACAGCCTGGATAGAGAATTGAATTACAGTGTCTGTAATCCTCCCCCACTTTCCTGGACAACTACAAAAAACTAAGATCATCAGCTTTTGTCTTGTCTGGGTATTATCAGGGCTGGCTCCAGGCTATATGAGTAGGCGCCAAATTTCAAGGGGTGTCAAAATTGAAAAGACTAAAAAACACAATTGAAAAAATTGAAAAAGGAATAATAGTGCACTCGTGAACCCACTTGAGGATTAAATATAATTTTGCAGAATTGTTGCCATATGACAACAATGGGTGATGATGTAACTAAAATTACTTACTTGTATAAGGAGGGTGAAAATGACTGAGAAAAAAAATTGTCTGGGATGAAAATCATAAGTGTAAAGCTCAAAAACCCAAAGAAGGGGGGGAAAAACAAGAGGACATTAAAAAAAAAAACTTATTAGCAAAACCAGAAAATAAGTCAAACCATAGGGAACTCCAGAATGCGACTTTGTCTACAACACCAAAATGCCTAGGATACCAAAATCTTGCATATGGGTAGCCTACCTTTAGTAACCACAATTAAGACTGGCAAGTGAAGCGGTCGCTAGGTGAAACTGTGACTGTGCTTATGATCTTACTTCAGCTTTACTTTGCTTTTCAGACCCTGCAAAAGTCATAAATGCAAGGATTGGTCAGAACATTATTTTTTCGTCATAGTCATAAGTGCGAACAGTCCTAAAATGAGGCAGTCACTAAAGAAGGACTACATTTATTGTGTTATGAATAGGTAAATATATGTTCTGACCCAACTGGGTTCCCAGAGAGCAAAAACAGACAAAGGCAGCAGCCCCCACCTTTCAAGGTTTAATCACAAATGCTGTTCCTTTACAGATAAAAGGCTGCTTTCCAATAATTATCTCCGACAAGAAAGAGCCTTGCCAAGTTGTTTGTCAAAGCTACCAAAAGCCCAGAGATAAGAACTAATTTACAAGATTCACTAACTAAGATGTCCACCAGTTGAGCTAAGAGCTTCTTTGCTGTCTGCAAAGAACGCTTTTCCAAACCTGGCTTTTATCCTCTTGAGGGAGGGGCCATTACCTTACAGCCTTACTCCCGAGTCGCCTGTGTTGCTGTAATTGTTTTTTCCTCTGAGTAATCCTTCATGCACGTGCACTTGGCACAGGCTCCTTGGGAGCCTCCTTGTCACTGCTGCCAGCCCCCACAATCTCTGAAGGCAGCAGTCCATTCCCTGTTGGTCCTGGCCCTTCATCAGAGTCATCGCTCTCCTCAGGCATCTGCACCTGCTGCCAGCTAACCACAACAATATATGTATTCTGGAGGTCTCTATAAAAAAGGCGGTGTACAACACATAACTCAATGTTTTGGTTTTCCCCAATTCTTAATTATATTTTCAGTATACAATTACTTAATGGAGGTCTCCTAATATTGTTAAAATCCAAATTAAAACCTGAAATGTTAAAAACAACGCAGACTATAATAAAAAAAATATAATCAATATTTAATATAAGTTTAACAATAGGATATGTTGTGTCTTTTCTAACAAAGGGTTTAGCAAGAAATACATTCTAATGAACCACAAAGGCTAATAAGAAAGTTTGACCTCTGAGTTACCACAAGATGAACCACAGAGGGGAAGAAACCAGAGTCAGATAGAGTATTCCAGACATTGACTACTCTGTTACTGAAGTCATATTTCCTGCAATCAAGTTTGGTGTGGTTTACCTTGAGTTTGTATCTATTGTTTGCTCTTGTGTTGTTATGATTGAAGCTGAAGTATTCATTGACAGGTAGGACATTGCAATTTATAATTTTATATACTATACTTAGATCGGACCGAAGGCAGCCCTGCACAGCTGGAAAACAGGTTAGTGGGGTGGGGAGGGAATGGGATTTTGCAGTATCCTCTAGAGTGGGGTGGGAATGGAGATTTTGCAGTATCCTTCCCCTGCCATGCCCACCAAGCTATGCCCACAAAACCGGTAATAATTTTTTTTAAATCCTACCACTGTATCTATCCTGTTAACGCCCTGTCCCTCTAGGCACCACTTCCTCTTCAAAGAGTTCAGCCCTAATTATTTTCTTCTGCCCAATCTTCTCCAAGGAGAATCATCCCTCTCGCTGTCTCCCAGGAAAAAAGGAAAATATTCTGCGAAAGCAATATTTGCTGACATAACTGCCTGCCTTTTTTCCATGAAGGCTGAATTTTAAGGAAAAAAATTCAAGGTGATAGCATAACCCCGGGACATTGCAACTGTCATAAATATGAATCAGTTGCCAAGTGTCTGAATTTTGATTATATGACTATGGGGATGCTGTAATGGTCAAAATTGTGAAAATTGATCATAAGTCACTTTTTCAGTGCTGTTGTAACTTTGAACAGGACTACCCAGGAGTGGGATGCTACCGGTTTTGCCCGGTTCTATAAAAACATAGTCACTGAACCGGTAGTAACACCGGTTATGCACAAAACATAGTCACCAAACCAGTAGTAACACTGGTTGAATCCCACCCCTGGGACTACCTGTATATGGACCAATGCTTCCTACAGCTATATAAAGATGCAGAATAACATTCTTTTTTCCCCCCTCTGATAAAGTTTCTCTCTGCTGGACCTTTTCAGGTAGGTTATTTTTTTTTCTTCCTACAGTTTAATGAAAATGAACATTCTTAATGTCTGCATCCTCAGAAGTTGTTTTTCCTAAGGAACAAAGCATCTGAAACAACTTTCCCAGAGTTTGTAGGTGGGCAAAGGCACACTGGCATTTTGATTCATGTGCTACAGAAATCAGCAGTACCTGCTTTATCCTGTCCAGAAGTTATGTAATGAGCTGTGTGGGAGCTCCTTGTGGGTGGCAGAATCAAAAGCTGCAAAGACAAATAGTTGCAAGAAAAAAGTCTTCCTACTAATTGTGTGACAATCAATAAGTAAGCCATTGTTTGTTTCGGATGCCTGGCATCTTCTTTAGTGTTTTTCATCTATAACTTTGGCATTTATCAAATAAAATATGGTGTGAATTAATTTACCCAAACTGATGTTACTTCAGCTCTTCTTTTTTTTTTTTTGTGGTTTCTTTCTTTTTCTAGGGAGAGATTTAAAAAAAAGTGGTTAAGAAATAGAAAAGACTTCCCTCTCTTTTTCTATCTTTTCTCTATCCTTTCTAACTATCATAGGGGTGTCAAACTGGCAGCCCACGGGCTGGATGTGTCATGTGCAGGCCATGCCCACCCCAGCTCAGCAAAGGCAAAAAACATTGTGATACGACACGTGACACGATTGAGTTTGACACCTGTGCACATATCATATGCATTAAATCGCAATGAGTTGTAAAACTGCTTCTCACAATTAAAAAAAAAACATTCATGGGCAGATTATACTGAGAAACAATTATTATCCCAAGTTAATAATAAAATCATTGTTATCATCATCGTCTTGAAAATGGATTGAAGGACAAAATAGTTATTCTTCAGTGCCAGCATCCCCTACAGAAGTTTATTGGACTGGCTTCCATGTGACTTCAACTCTAGTGAGTTGTCAGTATCTTCTACTGGATCTTTGCAGGGTAGAATTATTATTGAACCATTAATTTTCAATCTTCTTCACCATTCTTCTGGGCATTGTAGTTCAACTCTCTTTACATTTACCACTGTAGTAAATTATAACGTTCTGTGGGCGTGGCTTGGTGAGCATGGCATGACTTGGTAGGCGTGGCAGTGGAAGGATACTTAAAATCTCCATTCTCTCCCTACTCCTGGGGGAAGGTTACTACCGGTTCTCCAAATTACTCAAAATTTCCACTACTGGTTCTCCAGAACTGGTCAGAACCTGATGAATACCACCTCTGGTTCTATACTTTCCTGACTTCTGGATGACTTCTCAAAGAATATCACTATGGCTCCATACATGATGCTATTGTTCATGAAACTGAAACTTTCAAGTAGAAACCAGCAAAGTAGTTGTGTGTGTAGTTTGAACAATGCATCCTAATTTAATTTTTGACTGATCTGGGAGTCCCTCTAATTGAAATTCATTACCAAATGAAATGGAGTGGACATAGAAAATGGTCTTGAAGGTTAGTCAGAAGATTCATCATCAAAGCAATCATCTGACAAGTGCAATTTAGGCCATTTCAAGAAACAAACTTGAGAAAACACCTCAGTCTCAGACTGATCCCTCCCTAATTCAAATGAACATAAAGTAAGGGAGGAGGGAAATACATTCAGATGTGCAAGAGTATAGCTATTCTAATAAAAAAAAGTTTTAGACTAATATGGCATTAGTTTCTTAGTCTAGTCTACCCACAGGGCTGACTTGTAGGTAGCATATGATTATAACAAAATTGGTGTGAGCATTGTGCATTGCTGGGTCAAAAAATGTAAAGCCAGTAAAACAAGATGAACTGAATTGTGTGATCAAGAATGAGATACACAACCTGTGACAGCTTCTAATGTCTTTCATGAAAAAGGCTGATGAACTGATTAAGGACAATCAGCAAATCACTCCAAGAAAAATTGCTGTCAAGCTTGGCCTTTTACAGGAACGTATGGGTCATATTATTGGTGTCCTTCAATATTGGAAATGTTCCTCTCATATTGACAGCAGAGATGAAAGCCTTAAGAGTTGATATTTGCCAGCAATTGTTGTCACACACAATTGTTGACAATGAGAGTGAGAAAGTTCTTTGCAGCATTGTGACAGCAGACAAAACATGGACTCATCATTATGATCCAGAAAGTAAGGGTCAATCTATGGAATATTGTCACAAACCTTTAATTGTGGTTAAAAAGAAATTAAAATCCAGGCTTTGGTAAGAAAACTCATGGGTACAATTTTTGATGATATTTTGGTGATGGCATTATTCACACGGTTTTCCTTAAACCTGGCATCGCTATCAGCTCAATCCATTATACTACAACACTGAAACTTTAAAACAATGATTAAGCAAAATTTAGAAACTTTTTTTTTTGCAACATGACAATGCTAGGCCACATACCTCATGAACAATTCAAAAAGTACCAGTGAACTTGGAACTCACCATCCAAGTTCATCTGCCAAGGATACATGCTTGATGTCATGGGACTTCAACCTTTTCCCAAAATAGAAAAATATCTTTGTGGGCATCTGTTCAGTTCAGATGAAGTGGAGGAACAGTCGGAACCTGGCTGAAGAGACAAAGTGTAGAGCGTTTTTGTAACAGCTTTAAGAACCATATCCATTGTTGAGAGAAGTATGTACAGTGAATAGTGGGGATTATGTAAAGAATAAAGTAGAGGTAATAAAAGAACTGTTTTTAGGGATTATTTTCTTGTTTCTTTTCTTAAAACATCTATTTCTTAAAATACATTTATGGAGATGGTAGCATTATTTGCCATTCAACTCTTGATTTTTAGGTATACATATTTAGCTTACAGTATATGCCCATTTTTAACAATAACAAAGGGGAACCAAATATGTAGCCAAAGGCATAGTTCATTTCCAAAGATATGCCAATGGGAAAAATTATTGCACATCAATTTCATGACTAAAGATGGATTTCAAAATGCTCACCAACTTGGATGGGAAAAGAACATTACAGCTCTATTTTCACTTAACCTAAATTTAGCTTGTCTTGTTATTGATATAATGAATTGCATATATCACTACATTATATATTTGTTATTTTTAATATTTTGATAAGTGTATTTCAACATATTTCCTTTGTCATACAATTTATATCTAGGTATTTGATTTCATATCTTTAAATAGAGAACCAATTTGGTCTAGTGGTTAAGACACCAGACTAGAGAGTAGAAGACAATGAGTTCTAATCCCACTATAGCCATGAGAGCCAACTTGAGTATTTGTGGGCCAGATGCTATCTCACAGGGTAGTAGTTGTGGGGAAATTAGGAGGGGGAAGGTGTGCTAGATATTACCATCTCAAGTTATTGGGTTATTTTTTCTGTAAAATTATAAATAAAATGAAATATTTCTCAGAAGGAGTTTAAAGGTTTCCCCAGACTCTCAAAGGAATCCATGGAACAAAATAATTAAGAACCCTGATCTAGAAGAAGATACTGTGAAAGACCTTAGGCAATGCTTTGTGCTAGGATACGTGTTGAAATATCCGTGCAAGCAAGCAAGCAAGTACACATACACACAGAAGCAGCTCTCTATCATATTGATCATGTAAGGATTTTGTTTTAAGAAATGTCCTCCCGGCGGCTTCCATTGGTAAACAGGCTTCTCTGCATTTAATCCACAGATTGATCTGAACAATAATCATATGTGACAGAATGCATAAGAGTGGCACCTATTGCTCTCAAAACTGAAATGCATATCATACTTTTATACCAGCTTGCTGTCAATGTGTGCATGCTATTTTGTGCCTTGTCATCTTGTTCTTATTCTTCAGAAAAATCACTTCTCCCAAGGCAAAAATTTCAAGCTCTTTTCTCCAGGATTTCATTTAGAATGACAAAGCCAGCAAAGCAATGTCAGAAGAGCTCCATTTTCCTTTCAGATTGGTTAGTGATTATGCAAGGAGCAAAACACTATATTTTAACCAAAATGGGTGAAGTCAGAGTTGATGTTTGTCAACATGTCACAGTTTTGTTGCTGTCAAAAGCATATAGCTTTTTATCTCTGTTTTTTTTTTCCATCATTCCAGTGGAACACAGGCTTTTAGTGCGTTCATTTTGTTTTAAAATGCAGGCTAATCCTTTGGGCTCCTCTTAACTCTTCTTTCTCCTTAGGGCAAACCAGCTTGAGATCTGTTTCCTACATCATTTCTCTCACTATTTTCTCTGAGTCATTGTTTTCCAAGCAGCAACCTTCTCTAGAGTGATCAAAGGGAGCTTTAAAAATGCGGTGGTGTATATAATTGAAATATGATCCTTCGTTTTGTTTACTTACCAAATAAAATGTCTGAGTTTTACCCGTCCCCTTTTAGTTATTAGTCTATCCACTTCCCCTCCCCTTCATGCAAATAAACAATCAAGCATGTTGCAATTGTGGTCTACTCCAGCTAGTGGCAAAGCTGTCAGTAGACCTCAGAATCTGATCTGCAGCCTGGTTCTGGTAAAGGTGACTAGAAATTTTAGGATATGATTCAAAGGAACTAATTCATGAGGGTAGAATTGTCCCTGTCTCCCTGCCAAATAGGATCCCTTCCAAGTTGCAGTGCAAACCATGGAAAGTTTAAGAAGAGTTTCAATTGCATTTGGAAACTAGATGAGAATTAGTACCTTGTCTGAATCTATAATTAGTACCTTGTCTGAATCTATTTATCCTAGAAACAAATTATCAAAGAATAATATTTAAAGAAAAAGATGTCAATATTAGGAAGAAAACGGAAGCATTTTTTTGCCTTCTACAAAACAAAACCTAGTGATATTTATTATACTGCTAACACACATGCTTTGGGGCTATTTGTTGCATATCCATATGTTGGAAGTTAAAACCCACCCCTTTCCTAGGAAAATGAAATATTTTAGGATATATTAAAAAGGTAGAATATTTCCTCTAAGAGAGAAGTAGAAACTCAAAAGGCAGAAACTCAGCCTCCCCACCTTTGTTAAAGGGCCATTAAGGCCTGGGCCATTCTATTCTACATAACAAAAATCTACCTCCTTTAGGCAGAGCCATTTAATTAAAGCACCAGGCTAGAAACTGTGGATTCCATTCCTGTCTTAGGCACAAAGTCAGTTTATTTATTTATTTTATTATTTATTTACTTGTTTCACAAACATGTAAAAGATAACAAGTATAAGTATGAACATAAACAAGAACAAGGGAGTAAATACAGATAAATGGGTGATCTTCAGCCAGTCATTCTCTTTCAACTTTAGGAAAGAATTTAGCAATTATTTAGTTTGTAGCTGACCAAGGTATGCAGCTTCTCTGGTTTGCTATATTTCAATCCCAAGAGAGGAACAGTCAAACAATATAGCTCTGAGTGGTCAATTGCTTGAAAAGTAATTAAGAACCTTTCTTGGTTTGAGTCTTCCTGGTCTGAGACTTCCTCAAGTTCTGGGGGCCATATTCTAAGAAAGATTCAGAGAAACCAAGATAAGACTTGAAAACAGTAGCAAGAGTGATCAGAGGACACAAAATTAAGATCCACAAGGAACTAAGGTGACTGTGTAGTGTATTTAGTTCTGAAAAAAGGCAATTGCCTGTCATATAGAAGATCAGAAACTGTTCTCAGTCTTTTTATTTTTATTTTATTTGGTTTGTCAATTGCTTACAAGATAATAGGTATAAGTAAAACATAGTTATGAATACATGGATACATATAAGAAAAATAAAAGAAACAATAGGACAGGGGTGATAGGCACGTTGGTGCACTTATGCACGCCCCCTACAGACCTCTTAGTAAAGGGGTGAGGTCAATAGTAGAAAGTCTAAAGTTAAAGTTTTGGGGGTTTGGGAAAAAACCACAGAGTCAAGTAGAGTATTCCAGACACTGATCACTCTGTTGCTGAAATTGTATTTCCTGCAATCAAGTTTGGTGCGATTAACCTTGAGTTTGTATCTATTCTCAGTTTGTATCTATTGTATGTTTCTCAACTGTTTTAATATCAGATACATAATGTGGGTTCTAGATTGATGAGCTGTATTCGAGTATTGGTGTAGCAAATGTTTTGTATGCTCTAGTTAGTAGTGTAATATTATCAGCGAAAAAGCTACGTAGGATTAGGTTAACAACTCTTAATGCCTTTTTGGCTATGTAGTTACAGTGGGCTCTAGCACTTAGATCATTAGAGATGAATACTCCAAGGTCCTTGACAGAGTTTGGATCATCAACAAGGTCTTGACTATTCAGCCTGTATTTTATTTTCTGATTTTTTTTTGCAAATATGTAAGACAGAGCATTTGTTTGTTGAGATTTGAAGTTGCCATTTGTTTGACCATTCTGATACATAGTCAAGGTCTTTTTGAAGGGTAGCAGTAATGTCTGTGGTGTTGAATAGCTTTACATTATCAGCGAAGAGGACACAGTTGCTCTTAATATGATCACAGAGGTCTTTTTTGCAGAGTATGAAGAGAGTTGGTCCTAGGACACTGCTGGGATACCACTGTTGACAGGTACAGAATTTGATAGGACACTCCCAATTTTGACCATTTGTTGTCTATTTGACAGAAATGCTTCTATCCAGTTATGCAGTTGTTCAGAGATTCCATAAGATTTTAGTTTTAGGAGTAGTTTGTCGTGTACCACTGAATCAAAGGCTTTACAGAAGTCTAGGTAGATTGTGTCTATTGCTTTGCCCTGATCGAGTTGTGTAGTCCATATGTTTTTGCAGTGTAAGAGTTTTTGCAGGATAGCTTTTTTTCTGAAACCAAATTGTTTATTAGAGAATAGGTTGTTTGGCTCTAAGTGGAGGATAATGGACTGGTTAATAATTGATTCCATGACTTTACAGGGGACCCAGCATAAAGAGATTGGTCTGTAATTTTCAACTAGGCTGGGGTCTCCTCTTTTGAAGAGTATAGGATGTGGAACAATGATCTTAAGTTACAAAAAGGCAGATTATAGCTGAATATTATGAACCCTCTTCCTTCCCAAACAATTTGACACTAGCCCTATTTATCCCAAGAGTTGGTGAGTTCCTTTCAACCAGATGTATTTTAACAGCAATAAGACAGCCATCTGTTTTGGGATGGCTATAAATTGTCACCATGTAATGTTATTTTATGCTGGGCAATTAATAGAATAAAAATTGATGGTATCGCAACAGGAAGTAAGAAGTCCAACAGAATTAAACTCTTAAATTGAAGGTTTTGATTTCTCTGCCTAAAACATATGAGATGGAACATGTAATAAGACCTTAGTTGATGAAAACAATTTCTGGGCTATTTCTTGAAAAAAATTCTAGGGGCATGATTCTTTCACTATGTTATAAACATGGAGATATTATGTGTCAGGAAATAAGTGTAACAATTTTATTAAAATAAAGTTTATCTGACAAAGCAATTCAAAGGAAGAGAAGAAAATCTCTTTTCCCTAACCTTTCTGTTCCATACATTACTCGTATTAGTGTAGCAGTATGTCACATACTGGTATACACATACAGAATATTATCCCAAATCCATCCTTCTAAAAAAATAGTTGTCAAATATCAATGAGTTGTGTAGCAGATTGCTGGGACGAAACTATAGCTAGGAAAAGTAAATTTAAAGAAGAAAAGCCATCTCAGATTGTTGGGACGATCTCAAATTTTTTGATAGTTAATGTCTGAGTAGGCAATCAAATTGTTTGCTCGAGCAGTGGTCACCAACCGGTGATCTGCGGCCCACTGGTGGTCCGTGAGAAAATTTTGGTGGTCCGAAGAGAAATGTCACCCCCATAGCACCCTCCAAAGCAATTAATCCAGGCTGCAGAGGAACACAAGTCTGCCCCGCCCACATGGCCTGCAGAAACCCTTCCCGCCCACTCACTCCTTACCTGGAAAACCTGCTTGCTATTTTTTCTTTTTTTCCCCCCGACCATCAGCTGCTCTGCTGGGCCAGGAGATTTAGATTAGCTAGAAAGCAGGAAATCGTTGGATTTCTTGCTTTCTAGCTAATCTTTAGATCTTCAGCTCTGCTGAAGATAGCCACTTCAAATCTCAACAAATAAATTCTCTGTCTTACATATTGGCAAAAAAAAATAAAAATCAGAAAATAAAATACAGGCTGAATAGTCAAGACCTTGTTGATGATCCAAACCCTGTCAAGGATCTTGGAGTACTCATCTCAAATGATCTAAGTGCTAGAGCCCACTGTAACTAAATAGCCAAAAAGGCATTAAGAGTTGTTAACCTAATTCTGCATAGCTTTTTTCCCGGTAATATCACACTACTAAATAGAGCATACAAAACATTTGCTAGATCAATACTCAAATACAACTCATCAGTCTGGAATCCGCATTATATATTTGATATTAATACAGTTGAGAAAGTCCAGAAATATTTCACAAGGAGAGTTCTCCACTCCTCTACTCGTTGCAGAATATCTTATGCCACCAGACTTGAAATTCTAGACCTAGACAACCTAGAACTATGCTGCCTTCGGTCTGATCTAAGTATAGTACATAAAATTATATATTGCAATGTCCTACCTGTCAATGAATACTTCAGCTTCAACAATAACAATACAAGAGCACACAAGATACAAACTCAAGGTAAATCACACCAAACTTGATTGCAGGAAATACGACTTCAGCAACAGAATGGTCAATGTCTGGAATACTCTACCTGACTCTGGTTTCTTTCCCAAACCTCAAAAACTTTAACCTTAGACTGTCTACTATTGACCTTACCCCGTTCCTAAGAGGTCTGTAGGGGGCATGCATAAGTATACCAATGTGCCTACTGTCCTTGTCCTATTGGGTTTTTTTCTTATATTTGTCCATTTCATGTATTCATAACTATGTTTATACTTATACCTGTTATCTTATAATCGCTTGACAAATAAATAAATAAAAATAAATAAATAAATAAAATAGCCGATGGCAGAAACACAGATCTCTAAGTGAATCTTTGATTCTGTGAGCAATTCAGTCTACCTGCCTGCTTTGCATTTTGGGTAAAAGTTGTTCTTTTTTTCTTTATAAAAAATTCAATATTTATATACATGGTGGGTTGTGAGTCAATTTTGTGGGTTTGTTTGCTAGCAAATTTTATGAGTTTGCTTGCAAGCAAATTGTATGTGACATACTCAGGTAGCCGATGGCAGAAAGATAGATTTCTGAATCTGTGATTCTGTGAGCAACTCAATCTGCCTGCCTGTTTTGCCTGATTTTGGATAAAGTTGCTCTTTTTTTATAAAAAAATCAATATTTACATAAATATTTATAATATTTACATACAAGCCATGCCCAGCCAGTCAAATGACCACCAAGCCACACCTACAAATTAGGCCATGCCCAAGAACCAGTTATTAAGAAATTTGAATCCTACCCTTGCCTCTGTGTGTTTGTGTGTGTGTGTTTGTGTGTATGAGAGAAAGTGATAGAGAGAGGGAGAGAAGGAGAGAGAGAGGTTAGATCAGATCTCTCTCTCTCCCCCACCAATGTCAGCAAGCCATTGTCAGTCAAAATTCATATTAGTGGTACCCAGAATTTAAAATTATGAGTTTGGTGGTCCCTGAAGTCCAAACATTTGGCGACCACTGTGCTAGAATATTAGAAGGCAAATGCCTCCAGGGGGGAGGATGGGAAGCAGAGGAAACTAGCTATTTGTATAAAAAGGAACATCTAGAAGTGCTGTGATTCTAACAAGGCGGGGTTTTTTGGCTTGTGAGAATGCTGTGCTAATTGATTCCAAGTATATTCAACTTATTTAAAAGTAGAAGTAGGACTTAGAAATACTCAGAATTCAAACTGGACTGTGAAATCCCTGGTGTTTTCTGAGCTTGATTGTTTGCTTGCCCATGTTTTATTGTTCAACTAGGTAATATCGTCAGCATAAATCAGTGTAAGATTTGCTCCCTGTTTTTATATATATAATAGTTTGCTTCACCAGTGTGGTGGCAAGTTGTCTCCTTGGTAATTCCTTGAGTAGAATATTGTTTTCCATTTGGTTGTTTGTCTGGTGCTGATCCCTGCTTATCTTGGATCAGCACCCAGTTATCTGGAGAAGATGTGTTCTGATCTTTTTGTTTACTTCTTACATTTTTAATTGTCTCTTTTGAATGATGTATAAATGTAGTTTTTGAAAAGGACTCTACAATATTTTAGGACAGGGGTGTCAAACTCACATGTCACATTGTCATCACATGATATACAGTATTATGACTTATCCCCCTTTTGCTAAACCCGGGGTGGGCATGGCCAGAGTGTGACGCATCCAACCCACGGGCTGCAAGTTTGACACCCATGCTCTAGGACTTCAGTTGAACCTTCCCTGAAAGAAATTCAGATCTAGAACATTTAATACCTTGTGATACTGTGCATCATGTAATAATATATCTCCTATTATTAAAAAATAATAAATTGTTCAATAATAGTTTTAATTTAATCAACTAATCATGCATTAACTGGTCCAGATGACTTCACAACCTTGTTTTATAAGTTTTATATAACCTTATTTTTAAGATACTATAACTGCGAAATATAGTATTTTAATTCTTACAATTAGCTATTCTGTAATAAGAAAGAGTTTAATTTCAAATCATGGACAAAGAGTAATCCTGCCTCTTAAACCAAATAAAGATTTTTTAAAAAACTTTGTAGAATCTTTTGGTCCTATAGCTTTGCTCAATCAAGATTTAAAGTTTTTTACAGCTTGTTTGGTAAGAAGGTTAAATTCTTTCAGAGGGTACTATATAAACGCTAATCAAACAGAATTTGTGCTTATTAAAGGCACAAAGATTGCAGATCCAATTTGCCACATTCTGAATTGCACGCATTGCAGTAGACATACTAAAATTCCCTTAGGTATTCTTATCTTAGATATTTTTAAACCCTTTGATCAACTGCAATAGCTGCAGTTGATTATATTGGTGGAAAATCTTCAAATAGACATTGGATTAATTAATATTCTTAAACAAATATAGGCTGAATCCTTTGCAACAATTCAAATAACTTTCTGGAATACAGAATCATTTGCCATTCCTAGGGGCACAAAGCAGAGATGACTACAATTTCCGTTATTATTTACATTTGTAATTGAAGTTTTAGCTCAAGCTATTAGATACAACTAGTTTATCAGAGACCTCTTAATCAACAAAACGAAACATAAGTTCAATCTTTCTGCAGATGAGTAATATTACCATATCCTAGCTGTGCAACTGATAAGAATTATATGTTCTAGAATTGAGCCAAAATGTCAGCATAAACTTTTAAAATTCATTGATATTCAAAAAATTGCTTAAAAATATAAACATAGTATTTAGGAATCCAGAAAACCTACTACTTCAGTTTTGTGAATTAAACTTCATTCCTGCTTTGCTTCTTAAACTTTGCTTTTTAAAATGAGAAATGGGAAATGGGAAAACATAGTTACAACTCAGAATAGTTGTAGCGATTAAGATAATTTTATTCCCTAAATTATATTTATTTCAAGTTTTATTATTCCAAATCATTTATCTTATTAACTCTTAGATAATGTCAACAAAATATTTATTAATTTTATACTTGCTGGGAAAAGTTGAGGCTTTGTAAAAAAACAAAACAAAAGTGTTATATTTTAAAATATCCCAGGATGATATCCCAGGTTATCGCAGGAATTCCAAACTTATATTTTTATTATGTGGATTTCCACTTATAAAATATTATATTAGCAGAGATGGAAATCAAAATCTGTGTTGCAAATAGCTGCTGGGATACTAAAAACTCCTAATTCCTACTAGATTCTGTTAAAAGGTTTAAAGCTGATAATTTTTTTTATAGTTTAATTTTAAAATTTGAGTGAAATCTGGAAAAAAATGGTTAAAAAATTTAGCTCCTCCTTGTTCTCCGCCTATTTCTATTTTTAGCCATCCTAAATTCCCTGTATCTGTTACTACATTTTATAAACCAAAGATCAAACAGAAATTATATAGACTGAAGCAATTTCACCATTCTGACAATCCTATTAATTTAGAGTTGATAATTAATGAATTAACTTCTTCAAAATGTGCTTGGCTATTTCAGATGCAATTTAGATTCTTCAGAAATAAAAGCTCAAGCACACCCTTGATAAACTTTGAAGTAGGAATATTGAATCTTTTAGATTCATAAAGGATGTATCTCTATATTATATAATATTATCACAGAATAAATATGCCAGCTTCTAATTGGTTTAAAAATATCTTGGGAAAAATATTTCCAACAAAAAAATAAGAATCAAAAAGTGGAGCCAAGTATGGATGAAAGCCTGTGTCATCATCCTCAGCCCAAATTAAAGAAAATATTCTTAAACTATTCCATAGACATGGAATATATGACTCCTTATAAACTTAACAGGTATGAATTAAAAAGAAAAAGAAAGATTCCACCTTTCTGTTGGATTGGCAATGAAGAAAAGGAAACTTAATTCCATTTGTAATGGTCATATCCCATATCTTTTCTTCCTGATCTGAGGTGCTTCAGGAGATTGGAAAAGATATTAAAAAAATAATGCATCCATAATTGCTTTGCTGAATGTCTTACACAAATATCTTCTCTAAAGAATTAGTGATATTTTTATTGACTGCAGCTAGAATGTCCATAGCTAAACACAGGAAAGATAAACCTATAATCTATTATTGCTAAAATATATCACCATTGCTATGAATTTGACCTGCATTCTTCCCTTGCATTCTGGTCAAGCTAAAGTTAAAACCTTCTCAGAAACACAATCTGGTTTTATCTTATGCTAAACAGGATAATCATATTTGTTTTATGCCAGATAAACATATTAATGTATGTTATCATGAGCCATGGTGGTGTACTGGTTAGAATGCGGTACTGCAGGCTACTGCTACTGCCTGCTAGTTGCAATTTGGCAATTCGATTCTCACCGGTTCAGGGTTGACTCAGCCTTCCATCCTTCTGAGATCAGTAAAATGAGGACCCAGACTGTTCGGAGAAATATGCTGACTCTGTAAATTGCTTAGAGAGTGTGTAAAGCACTGTGAAACGGTATATAAGTCTAAGTGCTATTGCTATATTAAGCAATTATTAATATGTGGTTTTATTGCTTTTTCTTATCTCCCTTTTTAATACTTGTAGGTTTGCATTACATTTTCTTGCACTGCTTATAGTTGGGCCGTACTTTTTTAGAAATAAAAATATTGAAAAGCACCTTTCATAAACAATTACAATTAAATTCAATCTTAAATCTCCCAAGGTCATTCCGCCATCCTTAATTCAATCTTAAATTTTGTTTAATTGCTCAATAAATTCATTCATCACATTTTCCAAACAACTATTGTGAAGCAGCTATGAAAATTAGCTGCAGGACATATTCTTGAGTGCCAAAAGGAAAAAGGTTAGTGCCTTTCCCTGCAAGGCAGAAGCTAAGAAGATTGAGACATAGAGAGATAAGTGTGTGCGCGCACACACACACACATAGAGAGACAGAGAGAGACAGAGACAGAGAGAGACAGAGAGAGAGATGGGATGACTCTTCTCATATACAGGTAGCCTTGGAATTATGGTCACAATTGAGCCCAAAAATTCTGTTGCTAAGTGAGACATATATTAAGTGTATTTTCCCCATTTTATGACCTATCTTGCCACAGTTGCTAAATTAATCCCTGCAGTTCAGTGGTGGGATTCAAAATTTTTTACTACCAGTTCTGTGGGCATGGTGTGGTGTGGCTTGATGGGCGTGGCAGGAGAAGAATACTATAAAATCCCCATTCCCACCCCACCCCATTAACCTGCTTTCCAGCTCCGTTCTCCTGTGCAGGGCAACAAAAGAAGAACCAACCGATCAGGAGGCAGAGAATAGATGGGGAGGCAGGGCCAGTCAGAAGTGGTATTCCGAACTACTCAAAATGTCTGCTACCGGTTCTCCGAACTATTCAAAATTTCTGCTACCGGTTCTCCAAAATTGGTCAGAGCCCGCTGAATACCACCTCTGCTGCAGTTGTTAGTATCACAGTTGTGAAGTGATTGTAGCTTGACTTTGCCATCAAAGATGACCACATGACCTCCGGTTCATTACAACCATCATAAATATGAGTCGGTTGACAAGCATCTCAATTTTGATCACGTCATGGAGATGCTGTATGGTTGTAAGTATGAAAAAAAGTGAGAGGTCGTTTTTTGCAGTACCGTTGTAATTTTGAACCATCACTAAATGAACTGTTGCAAGTCAAGGACTACCTGTTAAAGGAGACAAAAAGATTCAAACTCTCACACAAATTGTAGGAAAGTTGTGTCAGCTTTGAGAGGCCAGACTGGAAAAGTGGCCAGATGAGCTAATTCTACTTTATTGTAAGGTTAAATTCACAGAATCTTGAAAGTCTGAAAGTGTATTTCTCCCTCCCATTCCTTTTACACCCCAAAAAGGAAGGTTCTGAAGGTCCCAAAAAAGGAAGGTTCTGAGAATCTGAGCTTCTGGCTTCACCTGTATCCCTGCTGCAGGATAAGTTGCTTTTTGTTTGACCATTCCCTCGACTGCATTTCTTCACTTTGTCTCCCAAGGTCATTCCCCCATACCATTGGTTGTGGCTCATTCTTAAGACTGCATAGAATACAACCGTGCCATTGCAGAAACCGTGCAATCTGGTCAGTGGGAATGCTTAGACTGATATGTAAATATGTTATACTCTTGACAAATGGGAATCCCAAGTCTATGCCTTTCGTCATCTTGTGTACCATGCTTCTCATAAAGAGCAATGTTGGCTGCTGCAACCTTCTGGCAGAGTTGTTGTTTTTAAATACATATAATCTTTTCTCTCGTTGCCATTATCATTAAGAGATACTTAATGATGAAAGCATTCCTCTGAACTAATTGATTTATCCTCATCTTTTACTACAAGTCTCTGTTGCCTATGATTATTACCAGGGGTGATGATGCCAAATATTTCTCTCTTGTTTAGCTGACGTTTTTGCCTTCAGCACACATATTTGTTGAATACAACTGTCTTACATTGGTTGGGTTCATGGCGTCTTAGTTAATAGGTTAATATAACAATTTACCATACATATGAGGTCAGTTGGACCACTAGCCCAATACTATCAACACTCCAGGGTCCTCTGATTCCAGGGTCCTCTGGAGTCTGAAGTAGAATGTTTGTTGGTTTATTTTCCAACTCTACCTGAAGATATCAGGGGCTGCATGTGAGACCTTATGTATGCTAAGCATATGCTCTATTCCTGGCATCTCTGGAGCCCAAGCAGTATGAGCTGACAAGAAATTATTCACAAATATATATAATAACTGACTAAGATGTATAATTTCTTCTTCATAACAGCTTCTATGATACAGTGCTGTAACAGTTTTCAGTTTTTCTTAACCGTGCCTTAAATCTCATTTTAGAATTTTTAGAATTTATTTGATTTGCCAATCGCTTTCAAGATAATAGATATAAGTATATACATAGTTATGAATACATGAAATGGGTACATATAAGAAAAATAAAAGATACAATAGGACAGGGACGATAGGCACGTTGATGCGCTTATGCATGCCCCCTACAGATATAATAGGAAGGTCAGTAGTAGACAGTCTAAGGTTAAAGTTTTGGGGGTTTGGGGAAGAAACCACAGAGTCAGGTAGAGTATTCCAGACATTGACCACTCTGTTGCTGAAGTCGTATTTCCTGCAATCAAGTTTGGTGCGATTAACCTTGAGTTTGTATCTATTGTGTGCTCTTGTATTGTTATGGTTGAAGCTGAAGTATTCATTGACAGGTAAATCATTGCAATGTATGATTTTATATACCATACTTAGATTAGACCGAAGACGGCGTAGTTCTAGGTTTTCTAGGTCTAGAATTTTGAGTCTGGTGGCATAAGGTATTCTACAATGAGTAGAGGAGTGGAGAACTCTTCTTGTGAAATATTTCTGGACTTTCTCAACTGTGCTAATATCATACATATGAGTGAGTTGATTATAGATGTGTGTAGGAGCTCTTTGGACAGTCTATCCATCCTTTGCATTAGTTTGTCCAAACCTGAGAATGCACTATCCTCTCCTGTTTAAATAGCTAATAACTTAAGGAAACTTCCCACACTGAATATAGCTTTCATCAGCCAAATGCTGCAACCTCCAATTGCCCACTTAAGGGCCCATGTGCATTTGAACTGCAACAGAAGTCTGACAAACATCTGGCAGACCACCATCCATGAATAAGAGTCTGTGTTCAACTCACCACAGATTTTATGGCCACACATTTTATGGGCCTGCTGAGCTAAGTTCCTTTCATTTGTTTCCCTCTGTGGTTGTTTATTTACTTGTTTTAGCTAGGATGAGCTGCATATACGGAAATTTGCCCAGTCCTTTTGCTAGTTAGGTTTTGAGAGAAAATACATTAATACAGATTTGACAATAGAAAGATAATCATAACACGAGAGAAAATAACCAGACAATTGTTTCTATAAAAATTTTCAAGAATGTTTGCATGAGCAAGGCTTACCGGAAAACATGACTGCAATTCCTGGAGAAAGCACAGGATGAGTGTTAAAAGCAAGTATGTGATTGATGTTCCTACTTCAAGAATGTTAGGATGATTTCTCACTTATGAGATACCCTCCAATATCCCTGATTTATTATTATTCACTAGTATATTGAGAACTAGAGATTAGCTGATGACTTTGATAAGGCAGTTTGCTCTATTCCTCCTGCTTTAAAAACTCAATCTTTGTGATGGGGATTAATTAATGGAATATTTATTGAAAGATATTTGACCAAAATGTATTGGACAAAAAAAGGTTTTATTGTGACTTTGTGGCATGTACAGTATATATCTGTTTGAAATTATGCTTAAATTAATGGGAAATGTATTACAAGTTTCTTCCATTCTTATTTATATTAGTTCCTCTCTTCACTTCTTTCTCCTTTTTGTTCTTTACATGCACATACATACCCAGTGTACATAGAAGATATGTGTATATCCATACAGATAATCTTCAGCTTAAAACAATTTGTTTAGCAACTGCTCAGAGTTACAGTGGCACTGTAGAAGGTGACTTATGATCAGATTTCACAGTTGCAACTGTTGAAGTGTTCCCATGGTGACATGATCAAAATTTCAGCACTTGGTAGGTACCATGAAGTTATGATGGTTGCAGCATCTGGGATCATATGATCACCATTTGCCATCTCCTCAGCCATCTTCCAACAAGCAAAGTCAATGGAGGGAGCCATATTTTCTTAACAACCATGTGATTTTGTGTAATGATTAGCTGGGCAACCATGGAAAAAAAAGGTCATAAAATTGGACATGACTCACTGAACTGCCTTGCTTAGCAACAGAAATTCTGGTCCCAATTGCGGTCATAAGTCAAGGACCATCTGTATGTACACATAATCACACACAACACATTTACACATTTGTAAAGTTTATCTGAGATCTCTACAATTTTCCTTTCTTTTGTCAGGTATTTGTTGGACTGTGATTAATGCTTTATCCTATTCTCCCATGTCTACAAAGATATTATAATGAAATGCTTTCCAGCATAATGTGCAAAACTTCCAAAACCCTTAGGGAATCATTTTTCAAAGGCCAAGAAAAGAGTTATTTCTATCACTGCATCCATGAAGACCACTTTTAATACCATGAAATTGGTTCAAAATAATTGTTTCTCAACTTATTATTATAAGTAAAATGTGTAGACTGGCCTTGATCAATGCCTCAAAGAAATGGTGAAATGGGTTATTATTTAAAAGAACAAGCACTTATACACAGAGAGAATGGATCCAGACATTTGCATTTGTCCAAAAGTCGAACATATTATGTAATATCTGTTGCACAGAAATGAAGATATTTGTGCTGATCCCCCCAAGCTATAGCAAATGGACTACTGGAGTAATTTATAAGAGACTGTTGCCTTATCTGGTACTCTTTTCACAAATCCTCGTAACTATATAATCAATTGTTTGTGGCAACTGAAGTCCAATATATTTGAGAGCATCAATTGGAGAAGATTGAAGTGAAAAATCTCCTCCATTAACACTGTAGTGAAATGGAGTACATGAAATGGAAGGGGGACAGGAAGCTGCTTCATGAAGGAATTTCCACTGATACCACACAGTGTTTGATTCCCACCAACTTTCTTCTAGACCTCCATTTAGCATTCTGAAGCCTGAATAATGTTATTTTAAATAATCTTAAGTCCAGATGAACCCCTTTTGGGGTTAGAGATATTGCAGAAGGGAGCAAAACAGAAATGTATTGCAAATGTTGAATGCTACTTTCAGTTACCTAGTTATTGGTCAAGTTGCCATGTAATAGAATTTAAATGAGTGCTCTTCTTGGAAGATGAGGACATCTAGCTCCAATGGAAAAATTCACATATCAGATCAAAGCAATGGGATTTGTGGATTTCCGTTTCTTGTAGACTTTGAATTCCTTATTAGTGAATTCTACCTATTCTAATTTAGTATTCTTGATAATAGTGACAGTGTACACTTATGAAGTTCATTGCTCTCCTAGCTTAATGGATGAGGAAATAGTTTACCAGTTTAGTACAGTGGTTGAGGTTCTGGCCAAGAAACAAGCAAACTATGATTCTAGTCCTGCCTCTAGTCATAAAAGACACTTGTATGATTTTGGATCAGTCATTGTTCCTCAACTCAATCCCCCTCACAGGGTTGTTGTGAGGAAAACAGAAGAAGGAGAGATTATTATGTATGTTCCCCACATTCAATTATTTATAATAATAAAGGCAGTATTTTTTTAAAAAAATAAAAAATGAATCCTCTTCTAGCTATATTGTTTTTCAAGTTTCTTCTCCCAAGCCCCATCTATACAAGTTACTGGGGATAAATTGTTTTCTAGCTTACAAACAATAAGGTTATAATTTAATATAAAGATGTGTGTTGAAAAGGTCAAGAAAGATGTTTAAACACAACTGCATATAATATAGTTACTCTGGTAGAGACTTCTATATAGTTGGTAGGTTTATACCATAGTAGAAAGCCCAGAAACAGCTTATATTCTAAAACAAGACTGTTCTTTGCTAGCCTTTCCAATAAAGATTTTACACCTGTAAAGTGGGATATACGGCAGCCTAAACATACCTGACATCAGTACAGCATGGCAATGTGTTGACAAAATTAAAATATTGGATTAGAGTTTTGGGACCTAGATTCAAATCTACCCAATGGAATATCACTGATTAACTTTGGATTAGGCACTAAGTCTTGGCTACACTTCCATAATAGTGGGGAGAGTTTGTGGGGGGGGGAGCGGAACAGGAGAAGGTAATCTGCAATCCATCTAGAACTTCTGGAAGATGAATTACAAATATAATACACAAGGGAGAAAATAAATAGTAATTGAGAAACTCTCAAATACTACCGTCAATAATTATACATATTTTCACTCTCCTTTAATTGACAAGAAATCTTGTTTGCTGGCAATTCTAAATGTTCTCAGTTGACCTAATTTCCCCCTTTATCATCAAAATCAGTATCCTAACATGGCATGTACAGCTTAAGGCAGAATTGATGCAAATATTATATTAACTGATGGGAACCTGATTTACATTTGACTTCTAATAAATCTATTGAAATCAATAACATAGATCATATTGTGTCATCAGATTCAAGCTAATTGAAATCTTTTTCTCTTCCTGTGTGTGTATCTGTATACAGACTGCAATCTTATGAGTTCACATTACTAATTTTTTTAAGTTTAGTATAAAATAAATGTATTTATTTGAATCTATATTTGATGAAAGGAGAAAAGAACTAAGGTTTAACTACAGCCTTATACATTCATGAATAGTAGCCATCTTGTTGCTTGTACCCTAGACCTGTCAAATCTGAGCTGCAAAATTTTAGAGAAGCACTAGATGGTAGCAAAGAAATAGGGAAAAAACAAACCAGTATTCTGCTGCCATGAAGTGGTTGTCCAGAATGCTGCAGTCTAGATTGGTAATCCTCTTTATCCAAGCGCTTAACATCATATCCACACATCTTTATGCATATCCAAGTTTCCTGCAGGCCAATCTTAAACTACATATCAATAAAGCCAGGAGATGAGATGATCTGTAAAATAAACTGAAATGAAAGGAATACTTGTCAACAAGTCTGCAAAATATTACAAGATGAACATTTAAAGAAATTGAATTTTCCACAGTAGTCAATGATTGCTCTGCTGGGTCAGATTTCAGAATCAGCAAGAGGTAGTGTTACATTACCATGCAGAAGTCTTAGGAAACCAGCATTTTAAAATCCAAATAATGTCCTAGTACAGATATAACACCAGCATCCAGAAAAACATGGCACGATTCAAACATGTTCTGGCAGATAAAAACTCTGGTTTTCATTAATGTACATTCAATGAAAGCGATAATTCTTTTGCAAACAGGAGAGTTGGCTTCTTCTTTTCAAAGTCATGGTTTGATGGAAATGAACATCTCATTTCCATAGGCCATAGAAAATAACCTCCAGCTTCCTTCAAAGTCAAACTCTCAACTCCTGTAAAAAACAAAGGAGTGTTTTCCTCCAATTCTTCAGAAGAGCAGTAAGTAAATGTTACAGACTGTCATCTCGGGTTTAAACAAGAGAATTCTTCCTTCTTACATATGCCATGAGATGTGCTTGCTTTGCTTCCAATTAACGGTGTTTTCATAACATTTGTTTAATTGTGACCTGAGGGTGAGCTGAAGTTTCATGCTGCTTCACAATAGCTCATTAGGCCTTAGTCACAGCTTCTTGAACAACTGAAGAAATATGTTAGGAAGATTCTTTCTCTTTTTCTTTTTTTAATTAGCAGGGAACTGGGGTAAGAAGAACCAAATATAACTTCCAAACATATTAAATGATTCACTTCCTTTACTATCCCACCAGCCTCACTGGATTTTTGGAGTATTTATCTCTTCTCCCTTGCAATGGCATTAGAGCAATGGATACGTTCCCTTTTTATGTATTTTCAAAGTGACTCATTTTGACCTCACATTATAAATATCAAATAATTTCACAGCAGATGTCATTACTATTTTTTAATTATTGGGAAGGAAAATGGGCTAAATTTCAAGGTTAAAATAAGTAGCCACTTCAGGAATTAGTTTTTTTTTATTTTATTTATTTTTTAAGATTTACATCCTGCCTTTTCTCTGGAGGATCAAACCAAGTATAATACAGTATATATTTCTCCCTCTTCCAATTTTTCATCACCTGTGAGTAAGTTGGTCAGAGAGCAAATAGTTGATCTTCCAGAGAATTTCCATAGGTCAGGGTAGAGTTAAACCTAAATTTCCCTAGTCTAATGCCACATTTTAATCAATATGCCCACACTGACTTTTTCTTTTCTTCTTGTAAAGAGGCAAACATATAACTAAAATGATTACTGTATTTTCTTTTTAATTAGAATACAAAGCACAAAAGTATGGAGGAGGTTATTTTTCTGTGGCATTTTTTTCTATTTTTTGCCTCTTTCATTTTTATGATCTCTTTTGATGTTTTGCACAATCACTTCTGACATTATGCAGAATTAAGATGTGCCAAATAGTAATTATGAGTAAAGAATAAATAATACGGAAAATGTTATTTTGTACAGTATGGACCAGAATTTTTAAACACTACATTAAAAGGTAGTGACATATTGTTCATGAGGAGGAAAAAGCCTTATGTCCACTGATGAAAACTATATTAGGACGGAATTTCCTAATAACTTTATTAGGAGAAATAAAGTGACAAAATGTTGCCAAAGAGTTCTCATCATCACTTTTAATTACTTGACCCATTAGGGCAGGTCCTTTCTAAATCTCTTTCTCTGACTATTGCACTACTAAGGTCCTTCCTCTCTTGGAAGAGATGCTTGCTAGCATCTCTTCCCTACTTTTCTCAAGGTCATTCACAGTGGTGGAATTCAATTTTTTTTACTACCAGTTCTGTGGACTGTGGCTTTGTGAGCGTGGCAGGGGATGATCTCCAGTCCGAGGTGGTATTTCCTGGCTCTCCAAAGTACTCAAAATTTCCACTTCCGCTCTCCAGAACTGGTCAGAACCTGCTGAATACCACCTCTGGTCATCCTCATATTCCATTACAGATGCCGTGCCCTTATAGATAAATTAATAAATAATACACCACAATAACTACTGAACTCAATGGGTTAGAATCTTGATATCCAGAAGTTAGTCCAGTACAATCTTTACTCATTATAATAGTTTCCTTAAAGGGATGATGCATTTTCAATCACATAGTATATGCTCAATCTTTTTGACTGTACAAAATACAATCCAACACTTTCCTGACCATAACTTTTTTGAATGAATGAATGAGTAAATGAATGAATGAGTGAATGAATGAATGAATGAATGAATGGACTTGAATTCTCTTAGATTGCCACTTTGCTGGCCTTGATCTAAATCAAAGCCAGCTAATTAAAGATTCTTCAGCTTTGCCAGTCCCCAATCTTATGGTTGTTATATACTTGGCACTGCTCATTGGTTCTCCTCAATCTTTCTTAAACATAGCAGCTACCATGAATAGTCTGTCAAAACTGCAGGATGGTGGTTGTAGTATTATAATCAAAGCCAATCCTCTTTTATATGTAGTATTGTAATCAAAGCCAATCATCTTTTATATGTGGCAGCAATGTACCAATTCAGTTTTGGGACTTTGACCATAATGCCACCTCATCAACTTGGAGATTTTGATCTCACCCCATGGAAATCCATGCCATGAGCATGTGTAGGAGGGTATCAAAACTAGTCAAGATGGTGGATCCCATTATTTGATTAAAGTCCTGCACATTTTTAAAATAATAATTACTATCGTCACTACGTTGTCATCACCTATCTATTTATCTGTGAAATGTTGGGAAATGTACTATAATGAAAGTTCTCAACATTTTATTTAAAGTCTAAACTCCTCCCAGAAGACATGAAGCAGATAATCCTCTAGTCCAATACCAAATCCTAAGCACTATTTTGATGCTGTATGCGAAATTCAGAGTCCAAACGTCATGAAACTAAATATCTATAATAGACATTTTTACATCATTCTATCTATCCACTAGAAACTGCTGGAGACTCCATGCAGTGAAGCCTCTTCGATACACATTTCCTGTTTTGTGAAATTCTTTCCTACTTAGGGCTGATAGTCCTCAGATGTTGGTTTTAGTTATTTAATAGTTGAGTTGTTTTTCTCATTGGATCTCATTTTTCTGGATTTTTATTTTCAATGTTGTACGTACCATATTTTAAATATTGTACTGTTTTGCTGAGATTGTTGAGAAATTTCCTTTGCTTTCAATTATTTTTGTTATTTATTTCAAGTGCTTTTTAACATAAAAAAACATGGTAAAATATTTTTAATTAATAATTTCAAACCCCTTCAGAAAACTGAGGTGGCCCAGACAAAACTCAGAAGGTACAAAAAGGTTTACAGAATACATCATGGATGTAGTAATACAATTTCTTCCTTTCCTTTTTCTCTTTTCTTGACAGTATGTAACATTTCTGGTCTGTTTTTCTTTTGTACTAAAGGGAGTGGTCTTTAAAAATATATCTTCAGTCATCAGTCACTGATACGATGATAATTAAAATTCCCTCTTCCTGTTACAATTTTTTTCCTCATGCAAAATGCAACTGCATAAATAATACGTAAACTAATCAGCATGTATGCTGTGCTTTTGATTAATGACTTCTTAATGCTGTTGAAGTGCCGGGTTATTCAGTTTAATTAAATATCAGAGCACCAAAAATGTCTGTAGTCAGTTATATTATTTATTTAAATATCAATTGTCACACCATTTATACATGGAATGTTTTGCCTATTTTTGCATAGCTAGATATTAAATTTCTTAGAAAGAAAAATAGAACAACCCAGTCACTAATTTCTAAGGGATATGCATGATTTTTATTAAACTCAAATAAATCATATCAGGATTATTATCATATATATATATATATATATATATATATTATGCAAAAATATAAAAACAAGTTGTTTATTCAGTGATACTTCTTTTTTGCAAAATGTTCCATAAACATTGTTTCTAAATCCATATTGTGATGACCTGGGGCAAGGCACGTAGGCAACACAGCCAGCTGATTGTTCAAGCTCCCCTTTATTACTTCAATGTCCCCCAAGCACTCCCACATTTATGTCAAGTCCCGGATCAAAACGCTAGCACACACCTTCAGCAGGCTCTGCCTGCGAATAGTCCAGCAAAACACTGTTAGCACAATGGCTTCAAGGCAAAAAATCCAACAAAGCAAAGGGACTAGGCAATGAGTCCACGAAGCAAAGGAACAAGGCAATGAGTCCACGAAGCAAAGGAACAAGACAATATATGATTTTTCAATAAGCATCTAAAGATGTTATTTGGAAATGCCTCTACATTTCACAGGGGAGAGCATGAATGTGCCACTACAGTGAAGATCCTACTATGAATAACCATCAGATGGCATTTAGTAGCTTTCAGTAGATATGATGACCAGATCTAGAACAGAAAAACCATCCTCATGGAAAAATTAGTGTTGATTGTATTTGTATTTTTCTTAAAACAGCGGGAGAATAGAATCCCAGTATGGATAATTTGATTTCATTTGGATAGCTGAAACAGGAAGGAAAGAAGGAATTTGCAGAGCAGCTATACAAAATGTGGAAAGGCAATTCAAGGCACTAAAGAGAAAACATGTTAATTTATTCTAATTGAAATTTTTAAAATTGTTCTAATTCTTATAGAATTTTACAATTTGAATCAAATTATTGAAACCAATACTTTTGACCTGCGGGTGCTAGAATAGCTGCTTCAGGTTTATAAACTATAGACTATTGGGCATTCTAATAAAAGAACATTTGAAATCTAAATGACCTTAAATCATAAAAACAGATTTAGACATTTCAGAAGTCATTTTAATATCCTTAGTAATGTCCACTTTTTCACAGAAAATTTTGTTCAGGCTTTTTCTATATTTGTGTTAATTGAACTGATAATCAAGTTACATATATTTGTATTTCTGCATCCTTCTCTTTTGCTTTATCCAACGACAAATGCTAATTCCTATGCAAGCTCTGATCTATTGACAAAGCCCTTTGCTCTTTCTTGGGGTTGAAAAAATAGTGCCTTGAAACAATACCAGACTCTTGTCACCTGGGTTCCTATCATGTATAAATGGCCTGGGAATCTGCATTCAAGAGTCTGCATTTGTTACTTATAGGTTTGCAATGTCTTCATTTATTTCCATGCTGCCTTATCCAAACTCATTAAGCATGTCAATTTTATACTCCTTAGTAATTGTATTTAAGCATTATTTAAAAAAAACAACAACCCTAAACTATATTGAAAAAAAGTTCATCAGATTCAGACTGCAGATACAATTACATACTCATCAGATTACAGGTATTGATTGCCAGTTACTACACCTTACCATTTGATACTGCCCAGATAACTAAATAGACACTATCTCATTTCTTTTGCAGTTAGCACTCTCAAGTGCATTTTATCTTCTTACACATTGCAAACAGTTCAGTGAGTTTAACTCTTTGGTTACGTTCAGTAAAATTGCAACCCTGGGCTTGTGAGAACTTTTGGCTGTGAAAATTCAGGATAAACACAGAACTAAGAACTATCAGATTTCATTCTGAATATTTTCCATAGCTTCAAATACTGTAGAAACAAATTTTGCTTGTTTATTTAACTATTTTTTAAAAATTGCACCCACTTAACTCCAGTAAAGCAGCCATGTAGACTACAATTTTGGTCAATCATAATTAAAACAATGAGCCTATTAATAAACAACAATAAAACCAACACTGTCATGGTTATAAAACATCCATTGGTACAAACATAAATGAACTTAAAAAAAGAATGCCAATAAACAGCTGCTTATTACTTTTCCATTATTTCATATTCAAAGACTATGAAAACTGTGTACTGATGGAGAGGCATGGAGCCACAGTCATGGGGCCTAAAGAGAAGGTCCTAGGTGATAACAGATGAGTTGCCTGTCTTGGTGACAACATCAAAACATCTGGTGCTTAATGCTACTCTTCTGTGTTTTTTTTTTCTGATACTGTATTCTAATAAAATATTAAAAGGAGGGGGAAGAATAGGAAAAGGAAATGCAAAAGGAAGAAAGAGAAGAAGAAAGTAGAATATAGAGTTAGTCTTGGCATTCAATCTACTGTTTTGGTTTCACTGGAGATAATAATGTATTTCTTTGTCCACATTGCATTCTTAATTTCCCTCTTAATGTTTTAATCATCTGTTCCGATTATTTACAAATTAACTTTTGGGTTATTTTATTTCTTTGTGTTGGTTCAGCCATTTTCCTATATTCTACTTTATGGTATTTACTTTTTCTTCCCCTGCACACACCACTTTGGAAGCATTTATTAATTTAAAAAAAAAGCACAATACTATGTATAAGTAAAGAGGAAGTGATTGGACAATTCTAATGTCTGCCCAATTTTTGCTTACTGTGTGTCATTTGCTCTTGGCATATGTAATGACATCTTGTCCTTACTAAACTTTTCTGAAAATGCACATGGTGTATCAAATCCATTCCATTAAAATGAATACCACTGGTATTTCACTTGTGCTATACTATCCTCATTTGATCTCTTCAACTGTGTGTACTTCTGGCACACGATGAAAGATATAATTCGGGATTGCTGAAAACAGAAGATAGAAACCTCAACCGAGTACCTGCCAGAAGTGTTGATAGACGGAGGTGTTGATTTCTCATTTGGAACACACACAAGAAACTGTGCCAGCCAGTTGTTGTTTTGTTATTATTGTTGATATGAAACAGATTGCAGTATTTTACCACTTTCCAAAACAAGGATTTCAAAAAATTACTGAACAAATCCATATGTACCCAGGATACACTTGCTTGTAAAAATTACAATCTTTGCCAGGATGATAATAAGCATCTCAATTTTGCCTAACATCACACTAGCATTGCACATTCACTACTACCAATCCAGTTGTTTCCTTAATGTCTTTTCTTCCTTTTTTGAGGCATTTGCTTGGTTGTAATTTGGGGGCTTTTGTTCTTGGGTACATTGGTTCCTGAAATATCACCTATATGGTCCATTTTACCTTATTGCTTTTCAGTGTGTATCATGTCATATTATTCAAAGCATTTCAGGTTCCTGATTTTAACACCTGGCTTTGAGCCCTCCTATGGTGCCACTGGCATAATGGAATAATGCCAAGGAATCTGATTACTTTTCTATTGCTCTGATTCTAAAACCACATTGTTTTACATAGCTGTGTGTCCAACATTGTTAATGTCATGTACAGTAATGTTTGTGAATTATATAATATATATATGTATAAATGTGTGTGTGTACATATATATGTGTGTGTGTGTGTGTGTATGTGTGTGTGTGTGTGTGTGTGTGTGTGTGTGTGTGTGTGTGTGTGTGTGTATATATATATATATACTTTGTATTACAACACCCTGTTAAGCCCCAATTAAGGGAGAAAGCATACTGCTTTCTTTTCTGTCTTTCGGCTCATCACCAGAGACCATACCGACAGAAAGCTATTTGTTTCGTTGCCTTTTGTTTACATGTGTGTAAGGTTTTTAAGCTGATAATTTTTAAATAATAAATAAGGGAGACTAGTATAGATCTATTTCGAGCTAGTTAGCTCTCTTCAGCTAGCCATACCCTTACTGGGATTCGAACCAGGGAAGTATTACATGTGAGGCAGTTGTAATTGCCTCTACACCACTGGCTCTCTCCTTATCAGCTCAGGCAGGGGAATAAGTATATACTTTGTATTACAACAAATAATTGGGGCTTAACAGGGTGTTGTAATACAAAGTATATACTTATTCCCCTGCCTGAGCTGATAAGGAGAGAGCCAGTGGTGTAGAGGCAATTACAACTGCCTCACATGTAATACTTCCCTGGTTCGAATCCCAGTAAGGGTATGGCTAGCTGAAGAGAGCTAACTAGCTCGAAATAGATCTATACTAGTCTCCCTTATTTATTATTTAAAAATTATCAGCTTAAAAACCTTACACACATGTAAACAAAAGGCAACGAAACAAATAGCTTTCTGTCGGTATGGTCTCTGGTGATGAGCCGAAAGACAGAAAAGAAAGCAGTATGCTTTCTCCCTTAATTGGGGCTTAACAGGGTGTTGTAATACAAAGTATATACTTATTCCCCTGCCTGAGCTGATAAGGAGAGAGCCAGTGGTGTAGAGGCAATTACAACTGCCTCACATGTAATACTTCCCTGGTTCGAATCCCAGTAAGGGTATGGCTAGCTGAAGAGAGCTAACTAGCTCGAAATAGATCTATACTAGTCTCCCTTATTTATTATTTAAAAATTATCAGCTTAAAAACCTTACACATATATATATATATATATATATATATATATATATATATATATATTTGTTTTCGGAGGTTTTCGCGGGTATTTGTATGTGGATCTTTGGTTCTTCGCGTTTTCTCCCGCATAGAATTGGAAATATCTAGGCGACGTTTCGATGAAGTCTCATTCATCATCTTCAGGCTTGTGTCTTCGGCCTTGTGCTTCTCAGAGTAACGTGAGCTTGCAGCTGCTTCTTCCTTTTAACTACTAGTGGGGGTGTGACTTGATTGGGTGGGGGTTGGCTGTGTTCTGATTGAAACCAGCCTGACCAAAACCAACCCTGATGATGCGAACAGAATCAGACTCGAAATTACCAACATCCTCTGCACTAGCAAACCACCCAAAAGCAACTTATCCAAAGAAGAACAAACTGCACTATTTAACCTGAAAAAAGACACCAGCATAATAATCCTACCAGCAGACAAGGGCAACGCGACAGTGGTTATGAACACATCCGACTACCAAACCAAGTTAACCAACCTACTCCAAGACCCCACATACAAACCCCTAAACACAGACCCCACCACCTACCTAGAAAAAACCACCAGATCCAAAATAAAAGCCTCCCCCATCAGCGAAGAAATCCAGCAAAGAATCATACCCAGAGAGAAATCAACCAGATGCCCTAAGCTTTATGGTCTCCCCAAGATACACAAAGAAGGAACCCCACTTAGACCAATAGTCAGCTCCATAGGCTTACCTCTGCAAAACCTAGCCAAATTTCTCACCAAACAACTACAGCCCTATGCAGAATCCATCAACTCACATGTAAGAAACTCATTCCAGTTCATTGAGATCATAAAGAAACAAAACTTACAACCCAGCGATCTATTAGTGAGCTTTGATGTCATATCCCTCTTCACCCAAGTGCCTATAAAAGAAGCCTTGACAGCCATCCAA
The DNA here is from genome assembly GCA_023653725.1 of Bungarus multicinctus. NCBI lineage: Eukaryota > Metazoa > Chordata > Lepidosauria > Squamata > Elapidae > Bungarus > Bungarus multicinctus. The sequence goes on from CM042838.1 coordinate 82,078,278, forward strand.
AATAAATACAACCCCCCCAAGCACATCCTAGATCTGACCAACCACTGCCAATCCAATACATACTTCACCTACAATGGACAAAAATACAAACAAATAGAAGGAGCACCCATGGGATTACCCCTGTCACCTGTCATCACAAACCTCTACATGGAACACTTTGAAACACAAGCTCTAGAAAAATATGATCACAAACCCAAACTCTGGCTCAGATACGTAGATGACACCTTCATAATCTGGCCACACGGGAAAGAAAAACTGAACAACTTCCTCACACACCTCAACAGCCTACACCCCAAAATACAATTCACCATGGAAACAGAAGCTAACAATCAGCAATCAATCAATATACAAAAAATCCAATGGCTCCCTAGGACACACCATCTATCAGAAGAAAACACATACAAATTGCTATCTACATGCACTCTCACACCACCACCCAGCACAGATCAATTCCGTAGCTGAGACACTCATCTCCAGAACAAAATGCTCAGCCGATGAACAACTCCTAAAAACCGAACTATACACTCTCACTAACGTACTAACAGCTAATGGATTCCAAAGAAAGAAGATTACTCACCTAATCCAAAAAGAAACCTCAACCAAAATCCAAGACAGAGAACAAGAAAATGGCAAAGCCCTCCTCCCATATATAAAAGGCACTACAGACAAAATCAGCAAGATCCTCCAAAAACACAACATTAAAACAGCATTCTGCACAAACGGAAAAATATCCACCATCCTAAGAAACCCTAAAGACAAAATTGAGCTAGAAAACCAAGGAGTATATGAAATCCAGTGCACCTCCTGCCCCACCACATACATCGGACAAACTAACAGAAGAATAAGTGCACGCATTGAAGAACACAAGAACTCAATCAAAAGAAGAAGAAACGACCTCTTCCCTGGTCCAACACTTCAAAGCCACAGGACATAAGATTGACTTTAAAAATACCAGAACTATCGCCAAAACCGAACACTTCAACAACAGAATAATCAGAGAAGCTATAGAGATAGAAAAACGCCCACACAGCATGAATAAATGAGATGACACCTCCCGCCTACCAGCCATTTGGAAACCCGCCCTCATTAACAAATGAGTACCTAATATGAAGAAGGACACCAGACCCACACCCACGAGGGCCACACAAGAAACTACCACCACACTTCCACGTAGAAAGCAGACTCACACCCACACAGAAGATGAAACATGACCACGGACCAGAAGCCGTACCACAGCTGCATCACTACCTGCTTCAAACCCCCCAACCCATACATGAATGGAACTGACATCCACCATGAAGATGTGGCACGACCATGAACACGAAGCCAAACAACAGGATCACAGCTCACCAGCTCAAATCCCCCAGCAACTAAGACTAACCTGAGTACAACCAAACCCTCATTGGAACAGAACACACCCTCAGCCAATCAGAACACAGCCAACCCCCCAACCAATCAGAACACAGCCAAACTCCCAACCAATGAGAACACACTCCCACCCAATCAGAACACAGCCAAGCCCCCACCCAATCAAGTCACACTCCCACTAGTAGTTAAAAGGAAGAAGCAGCTGCAAGCTCACATTACTCTGAGAAGCACAAGGCCGAAGACACAAGCCTGAAGATGATGAATGAGACTTCATCGATATTTCCAATTCTACGCAGGAGAATTGTGTGCCACTGGCAATACACAAAATTAAAAAGAACCTAATACACAAGCCTGAGAATGGCAGATGATATTCTGCCTAAACATCACTGTAATAAAAGCACATATATTACATGGGAAAATACCCGAAGAAACCTAAATACCATACATATAAATACCCATGAAAACGTAAGAGAACATATATATACTATATGTATATATATAGTATATACATATACTAGTATGATTTGATGTTGATTGTACCCTATGACTATCATTAAGTGTTGTACATTATGATTCTTAATTCTTAACGAATGTTCCTTCTTTATGTATACTGAGAGTATTTACACCAAGACAAATTCCTTGTGTGTCCAATCACACTTGGCCAATAAAGAATTCTATTCTATTCTATTCTATTCTATTCTATTCTATTCTATTCTATTCTATTCTATATATATATATATATATATATATATATATATATATATATATATATATATATATATATATATATATGCATCAAGAATATTTTGCCTTTGTTACAAGCCTTTTATTTACAAAGCTCCAAAGTACATAAAACCTAAATATCATGCTGGTCACTGTAAACTGGTATTCAGCCAAAGTTATTCTTATAGTTCCCACTCCCAAAAATATATTGGAAATGCAATGCATTGCCTCTCCTTCAGTGAAAGACTGTGCGTGAAATACCCAAAGGTGCTTTTCAAAAGGCAATTGCAATTCTTTGGGGTTTTTTTTTCCTTGAAAACATTTTGTTTCTCATCCAAGAAGCCTCTTCAGTTCCTGAGGAACCTTTTTGGATGAGAAGTGAAACATTTTCAAGGAAACACCAAGAATGTCCAGTTGCCTTTTGACCTTTGAGACAGCCATAACCTGGATGACAGAGAATTTCTCAAGGGATAGATCAACAGAGAAGGCAACCAGAGTCTTGTTTTCCTTTTTAGGATGACTTATAGTTGTACATGCAAGCCACAAAATTCTAACAATTACTTTCATATTTCCCACATAAAGAGAAGAAAATGGCCTATAGTCAGCCCTTCGAAATAGTTAGCTAATGTCTTCCAGACTAAGGCAGAAAGACTCCCAAAACCAGTGACAGACAAAGAGAAAATGCAAGCTGGTAAAGAAAGGAAAAATGAATTGGAGCTTTCTTCAATTCCATGGGACTTTATGGGCTGTTTAGAAAACTGGTCATCATAAAACATATGCTTGGCCTGAAAAGGAAAGTTATGGTCAATAATCATAGAGATCTTCCAGAGTTAAGACATAAACCCTGACTCCCTGACCTCTGGGAGATGCTTACTGTGATTTCTTCCTGCTTTCAAAGTTTCAGGCTCCGATTATTAAACATTCAGCACTGTGGAACATGATGGGTCCTGTGATATAACCTGCTCTTAAGTACATTTGATACAATCTCCAGTGTCGCTTCCTTCTCTCTATTCTATATTATGTTTCCTTCTGGCTGTTTGTATTCTGAATGTTAACTCTTCCTTGCACAAAAACAAATGTCATGTAAAATTCCATCCTGAAGTCTTACTTGGGTAGGTGCAACAATTTCTAGTTTGCAAGCCTGGAGATGATTGCAGTTATAACTATCACCATGCAATGCAAGCCTACACAAGTTTATTCCAAAGAAAGGTCCACAAAGCTTGGTGGATGTAGGAATTGTAATTTTGTTGCATAAAATGGTCAGCCAATTATCTGGTTAAAGAGTTTGAGAAACTCTTATTCTTGAATCCTTAGACACTTAATATACAAAGTTTAAAGTGTTACAGATAACTCAGCTGCTAAATGTATGGATTACAAGTAAGAAATATCCCCAAATTATGCTGTATATGCTGAGAATGAAGTATTCCCATCCCAACAGAAGACACCAATAAAATTGAATTCTCTCATATGCGATGCTACTATTGCATCAAGAATTAGCTATGCTTAAAATTGTGCCAGCCATCAGCAGTGCTGATTTGGTTAAAAAAAAAAAAACAATAACAGGAAACTTTCAGTTACAGTTGCATGGGATGTTAAATCTTTTCCTCAGCTTCAATTTATTTACACTGAGTCACTCATACGTACACACACAAACACACACACACAAATACATCCTTTACCTAGTATGTGACTGTATTTTTCATTTTAAAAGATACACATTAACCAGCCAGAAGCTCACTGATAGAGAAGATATGATTTTTGGACTGGAGCAACTGCAATCTGTGTAAAATGTAGACATGTTCTTTTTCTATGAAATCTATAATCAGCACTTCTGTTTTAATAAATAAAAGGAAAATGATTTTTCTTCAAACAGAATTTCATTTGGAAATACATGCAAATAAGGGGGCACTTTCTTTCCAAATAGAAACAAAAGATGGGAACTTCTTCTAAAATTTGGGAAATACTTTATGCCCAATGATTTCTTTTAAGGACTCTGTATCTGTATATGGTGCAAGTTTTGAATTAAACAAGGCTCATCCCTAACTTAAAAATAAAAGAGAAAAAAAGAGGAGGAGGAGGACAAGGGGGAGATATAGTTTGCATTACTTCTTGCTACCATCATATGTATGCCTTAAACTGGCACCAAATTAGATTGAAGACATCTTTGCAACTTGCTATACAACAGGGATCCCCAACATCTGGTCTTTGGACCAGCATTGGTCTGTGGCATGTCAGCAACCGGGCCACACAAACAAGCAAAGCCCCATCTGTGTGATGCAGGCAGCATGCAAAACCACGCCTCCCTCTGGTCCACAGAAAAACTTTCCTCCATGGAACTGGTCCCTGGTTCCCAAAAAGTTGTGGTATAAACTGCTATACAGTTTAAAATATTTTGAGTGAATGTATAAAAGTGCTGGTTTTCCTGAGTCTCATGAATTTTGCATAATTGTCACTTCTTTACCTTCTTTACCTTCTCCTCCCTAAGTCCTTCTCCCATCTACCTAGAAGAAATTTAAGGTGGAAATCAGGCAAGCCTCTTGTTCTTTTCCTGCAGCATTGCTTAAGTTTTCATCACCTGATTTTAAGAGAAGATGAACTGCATGATACCTGAAGCCTCTGCTGGAGAGATGTCTTGGAAGGAGTGGAAATTAATTCACCTATAACCCTGGTGCCAGTTTGCAACTCTGATGCCAACTGTCAAAGGATAAGTGCTTAGCCGTATTAGGCACAGAAGCAGATAAACTCTTCCACTGATCTAGTTTCTAACTGGCTACTCCGGATACTAAGCTCTCCACCTCTACTTGATTCCTTTTCTGATAAGAACTTATAAAGTTGTCCATCAGTCTGATTCATTGAGCTATTGGTAAAGACTCTGGTGACCAAGTTTAGGTCACTGGCATCCTTTTTTTGGTAAATCAGGGATTTTGCCACAGAAATTGTAAAGCTTCATGAAAATATCTTGACATTTAGGAAACACAGACATTACATATCTCTCCACTTCATCTTTCTTGTCTTTTCTTGCTGGCTTAGATGATAGATTTAAAAACCTTACCATAAGTACCTTACCATTATTGTATCTGGAGAATGTGAAGTGTTATGTGCTGAACTATTTCAGGTGGAATATTTTTGTTCTAAGACTGCTGCTATGGCTGTGGGCTAAAGGAATGACTTTCTATACTAGATTGAAGGGGAGGTTAAGCAAATGGAAAGAAGAGAGCAGGTCAAGGTGGTAACTTTTTTTTTTTTTTTTGGCACAGTATTCTTCGAGTTGCTTTAATTTAGGCAAGCAGATCTGGCATGGGTCTGTCATTCTTAGCATGAAATTTATTTTGAATAGAAATAAAGAGGAAATGAGAAAGAATCTGAGCTTGATTATTTAGCATATGGCATATTATACATAGATTAACGCTCTCTCTCTGTGTGTAATTGAATGTGTATAATCATGTAGATTAATAAAACACAATAAAATATGAATATTAAAAAGATTTATGTTCAAATACCAATGTCTAGGCCATCTAACCTCTGAAGCACAGCATCATTTATATGAAAAATAATGCAGTGCTGGTATATGCCCTCACCTTATAGCTGGTCACAATGTGACCTATAGTTTGATGTGGGACCCTGCAGTTACACTGAAGGGAAGATACTATGTCCCATTTATTCAGAGAGTCCCAGCAGACACCATGTGAAGTGCAAATCCTATTTAGGATTGTCCATTGCTGACATGGTAATTCAAAACCTGGCATCTTTTTTGTGGGTTGTTTTCGTATCTTCCTAGTTTGCCATTAGGAATTGATATTAAAGCAGTTGGGCAGATGTTGTACCAGTGCCAATGAGGCAACAGTGGGATTGTGCTGTACCAGCCAGTCTATGGAATTGAATAGTTACTTAGGAATTATGAGCTGTCCCCTTAAGGGAATGCATCATGGTAAATGTAGTTAAAGGTATCCTGGGAAATGTAGTTCATGTCACATGTCCACATCTGTAATCCTGATTGGTCACTAAATTTACCCTTGATGGGTTGGGGAAGTTTCCTTCACTTTTGCCTGAACTCATGGACTCATTGTAGCTTCTTTCTATCGCTATGAGATGGGTTAGGAGATAACCATCTTTTACCTGCAAAGCAGATATACAAAGGATTGATTATTAAAGAAGAACTTCATCACAAATGTGAGTTATGAGGATACCTGATGAACCAATAAATGTACTTTGTTATGGATGTTTTGTGGAATTTATTTATCTGCATCTGCACAGCTACAAATCCACTACTGTGCAGAGACAGAAAAGGGATCCTACTTGTTCCACTACTGGTTTGGTGATCGCGCGTGAGCATGCACGCACACACACACACCCCTAACATGCGCATGCAGCTTTTCACACACCAGCTGAGTCCTGCAGTGCCAATCAGTTAAGAGGATAAAGAAGAGAAAAGTGCAGAGGTGGATGGGAGGACTGATCCTGCGCTTTTCTCTTCTTGTTCCTCAGCTGAGGCTTTTTTTCCTTCTCTCAGCTGATGGTCTGAGGCCTTTTTTTAACTACCTGTTCAGCCGAACCGGACTGAACTAGTAACATACCACCACTGCAGTGAGGGATTCCTGGATTTGAATCTTCTGGTTGATAAATGAGGAAGGTCAGCGTGCACTAATAGGATTGAGTTGTTAATATTTTTTCCGTATTCTCTCAGTAGTGCATCTTGCCTTCGTAAAGCTGGTAGTGCTATATGGCTTAGAATAGGTAGCCAGCAAGTTGGGATGTTTTAATACATCCACTTATAATCTTCATGATGTCATTGAGTCTGGCATATTACTAGTATGGCAGCTGTTAAGCCATACAGGGGCACAGTATGAACCTGAACTTGATGCTGAGAGTGGAATCAGTTTATTATTTATTACAAATGTTTCATGCTGCTTCAATTGTGCCAATCTAAATGATTACTTAATATTATTGTAAAATAAATGGTAATTACTATGTGTGGGTCATCTACAATTAGGTTTGCAATCTAAGGCTGATGAAAACTTAATAATTCAAGTCTTAAACAAGGACCTAAGAATTATTAAAGTACCATCTAAGAATATAGGGAGTTCCAAAACAGGTACCTGTTCAACATATCCTTTAGCATTGCTAGAGCACACAGGCCCCTCCATCATAACAAGGTATTGTTCCTTTGGAGATGTGAAATTAACATTATTATTTTAATTATTATCATTTATAAACTTTCATTATTGAAGTCTATTTATATATCCCCATATGGACAAGAACAGAATTTGAAAACAAACTGCATGGTCTCTCAAACCTTGTCTAGACCATCTAACCACTGAAGCACAGAATCGTTTATATGAAAAAACAATCCAACATAGTGCTGGTATATGCCCTCACCTTACAGCTGGTCTCAATGTGATCTACAGTTTGATGTAGATGAGAAATCACCTTTTATGGAAAAGTCCAGTTGAGTTCTTGCTTTGGCCCATCTTCAGCCCATGATCATTGCAAATTTCAGTACTATTTTGAAAAAAATCAGTGTAACAGGATCTGCTCCATCACAACTCAAATTCAGAAACCAGATGACTTCTACAACAGCTTTCGGATGGTTAACTGCTTTTGACGTAAAGCAAATTTTGTGGAAGACTACCTGTTAAGATTGGTAATTTGAGATTATGAAACAGTATTTTATATGTAATTTAAATTTACATGTTACTTTGGAACAAGAATTTTAAGTGGGAGAATTCAGAAGTTCTCCGTAATTGAATTGAATGCAGCCACAGCCACAGCTGATCTTTTACCATTTCAGCTAAAAAGAGGGAGTCAAACCATTCTAGGATCTGGTGCTTAAAAGGGGGTTGGAAGGCCTATGAAATGCATATGTGTTTCATTAGGTCTAATGAGTTGCCTCATCTAATTTACAATGTTTTAATCCAACCCTCCAGTGACTTAATTTGCCAATTTATATATTTTTGCTATTTATATTGTGTTCTATAAAGACTCAGGCTGGAACTTTCCTATATTTCTGAATAGGTTTTGTAAAAGACTGAATGTGATTATCCAATATTAATAGATAATGGAAAATTATGGTGTGTCATTTTTTTTCTGAGGTATAAATGTGTGATAATATGAATAGGACACGAAGAAAGGTGTCATGCCCAAATCATTGAAGGGGTGGATCTTGAAGAATTTTGCTCTATTTTTTTCCTCTAATTGTTTTTACTTGTTTACATTAGCCAAATATCCTGGAATTACTGTATTTCTTAATGTTCATTATTCAACATATTACACATTCATTTTAGTTGCTCTCTCTCAATACTGCTGCAAGGTGTTTAAGTTCACTGCTATTTTATAATTAGGTAAGTAAGTTCCAAGGTCATATATATTACAGCTGGTGAATTCATAATGCAAGTACTAGTTTAGTTAAAACAGACAGAATATGTTGACAATAATAATACTAGGGGTGCAACGATTTCCATGTACTTACCAATATTAAATAGCTAACCAGTAATAGATAGTGGTTTATTTTTAAATTAGTCCCAGAAGATACAAACTAAAAATTATTCTATTAAGAAAAGAAAATAGCAACAGCAATAGTCTTCTGTTTAATACCAGACCTGTGCAGAAAAATAAATGACAGAATCATAGAACTATAAAGGGGCATTTAAGCTATTAAGTGCAACTTCCTGCCAGCACAAATCTAAATTAAAACATCCCTGACAGATGGCTATTTGGCATCTGCATGATCACACAGCAAAGGGGAGCCTAATACTTCTCTGACCAATTAGATCCACTCTAATTTTAATTCATTATTTATTGTCCTGAACTTTGAACTGATGGAGAAAAGGTCTTGAGTTTCTTTTGTGTGAAATTCTTTCAGATATTTGAGGAGTACTATCATATTCCCTTCCTGCCGCCCCCCACCTCCCCACCTTTCTCCATGCATTCTCTCTTCCTGAAACTAAACTTTCTTAATTTCTTTCAACTTCTCTTCACAAGAAGAGTGAGACTTTGCTTCTAGGTTGCTGGTTATCCTCACTGCATTTCTTTAAACTTATTTCAATGTGTGTGTGATGCTCAATCCAGAAAAAAAAGTCTTTGGGACTGAGGGTCTGATCAACACAGAACAAAGTTCAGCTATACATCCCAATTGTTTCAAAATCATTCGTATGTTGATGCAGCCTAAAATAGCACTTGCCTTTTTTCAGCTGCAGATTTCTAAATAGTTTGTAACCAACTATTATTTCTAAAATCTTCTTCACAAGCACTATTACCAAGCCAGGTGCTCCTTTCCTATAACTATGCATTCAGTTACTGTTTTCTAACTGAAGAAATTTGCACTTAAGGAATTTGTCCAATTTTATGTCATCTGAAAATTTGATATGCATTCCCTCCATCTCCTCATCCAAATTATTAATAAAATTTATAGTTAGAGAGTATAGGAATGTATTTTATGGTATCTAATGGAGCTTCTCACTTCAATATGATGAGGAACCAGTTATGAGCACCTGTGGGTTTCATTTTTTAAATCAACTATGTTTTTATCATGCCATCCAGCCTTCCAAAATATGTTTACTAATAAGATACATTATACCATAATGATATAAGTTATAATGTCATACATAATGCAAACTATGTAAATGAGGTACCTTCTTAAGTATTTTTCTAGAGCAAAAATAAAAATAAAATTTGATTGTAGCATTCTAACAACCTAAATGAAAAATGAAAAAAAAGTTTGCTGGATAAGGGTTTTTTTTCTGTTGACAAATCCATGCTGATGTCTGGTGATTGCTGCACTGTTTCCACGGTGCTTATAGATGGATTTTTTAATGCCCCAAGCTAGAACATTACACTGCTTTTCCTTCTTTTGTAAATGCAAGTATGTAGTTTTCCCTCAAAACTGTCAGACTATTTACTAAGTCTGCATTACTATTACTATTAATTTTCCCATCCTTCCTTTCACCCATCTCCTCCCACTTATGACTGTATGACTGTAACTTTGTTGCTTGTACCCTTACAATTTTTTAATTGACTGTTTCCTAGTATGATTTGATTACTTATTGCACCTTATGACTATTATTAAATGTAGAACCTTATGATTCTTAACTAATGCATCTTTTCTTTTATGTACACTGAGAGCCTATGCACCAAGACAAATTCCTTGTGTGTCCAATCACACTTGGCCAATAAAGAATTCTATTCTATTCTATTCTATTGTCACTTCATCCCTGAAATACAACACATAAAGTTTTGGAACAGACTATCAGCACATTTCTCCAATGCTTTAGGTTGCAATTCATTGAACTCTGAAGATTTAAATTCTTTCATAGTAAATATACTGTATATTTCTGATCATATTTCTCAGGTTTCACTTCACCTCTTCATAGTTGCCTGCTGGAATGCATATGTTCTTGTCGAAGAGAACAGAACCAAAAAATAAGTTTACTGGGTCTATTAGTGTTTTGTTGCTTCATTCAACAATTGGCATACTGGTTCATTTTTTTCCCCTTTTATTTTGAATATTTTTTAAAAAAATCCTTTCCATTGTTATTATTAATGTCCTTTGCCAATTTCAGCTCATTCTGAATTTCAGCATTATTGACCTTGCTCTCTTGCTTTTAAAGTAAGCAATTAATTTTCCAGTGAAATAACAGTATATACCTATGGGTATATACTTGGTGCCCACTAACATCTTTACATTTTAAAATATTAGAACCAGTTAAATAAGCTTTTTTTTCATGAGGTTCACCCATGTATCACCTTTAAACATATTACTAGGGAATATTTATTATGTTTTATTAAATATATTATAAATTAGAGTGTGATTATTATATACACAATGTGTGTAATATATACAATGCTATATAATATTCATTATCTATATTATTATTGTGTTATTATATTATACTGTCACCTGTTGGGTCATCATTTCAACTTCCTTAATGCCGTCAATAATGGCAAAATTACTAAGGCACTTGAAATGTTCTTGAAAATTCAGGGAGATTTTCAGAGGTGTATCTGCCTTGAAAGGAACCCACGTTGAACTACATAGAAAATCAAACATCAAAAATTGCCAAATTTCAACTTTTTAAAAAACTTTAAGCTGTTTAGACCAAGTGTATCAAACTCAAGGCCTGTGGGCTGGATCCAGCCTGTGGGGTACTTAAATCTGGCCCAGGCTGATGGCCTAGAAATATCAAAGGACCGGCCTGCAGTGCCTCTGCCAGCCAAAAACGGGCCATACAAAGCCCCCATGAGGTCCCCGCGTAGCCTATTTTCAGCCTCCCGGCTCCAGCAGCACTCTGCCAGACAAAAATGGGCCATGCAGAGGCCTTGTGGGGTCACTGCAAGGCCAGTTTTTGGCCAGCAGAGTGCTGCTGGAGGCCGGGGAGGCCAAAAATGAGGCGGGGGGGGGCATTTTGGATGGAAGAGTACTGCAGGAGGCATCTGTCCCATCTGCTCTCTGCTCCCTGCTCCCACCAGCCCACAAAAAAGACCTTACAATGCTGATCTGGCCCTCAAAGAAATCCAGTTTGACACCCCTGTGTTGGATTGCATCAATCAAAATTGCTGGTAAGCAGGTAATTGGCCTGTAGTTCCCCTTTTGTTGGATCTTTCATTATCAGATAGATGTTGTCAGATGTTAACCAACCTTCAATTTCACCTCCTTGCAGTATACTGTTAAATTCCTTAAAAATGAGTGGGATGCCAGATGTTTCAACCAAAAAACCTACAGTTCAGCTTTATTTGGTGCTGACTAATTCATGTTCTTGTTTGCTCTTTTCTCCACCATTTTTGCTGTTATTACAAGCTATTTGTCTCTTTTTTATTTTTATCCACTCCTTTATCCAAGCTGCATTCTTGTTGCATTTCTTTGGGTTATCCCAGAGTTCTGCCCAAAATAGCATCATTTTTATTTTGTTGGGTGTTGATTGGTTCACTGCAGCCTCTTCATTGATGGATTGGTAAAACTGTTTCTGATTCAACTGAAGTTGAAGATCTGTCTACAGCATGCAATTACATCATCATATAAGCTATAGTTACACTATATATTATTTTAATGCTTTCTTAATCTTCCCTGTTTCTAGGTGATATTTCTTGACCAGGTATTCCTGAATGCTTGCATCTAATCTTATCATGCCAGTTTTATTTTCTGACTTGATCTTTCATTGTAGTAATACACTGTTTGGCTTTTTTTTCCTCTGTTGATTTTGCATCCAAAGTGATTAATTATTACTACAGTCAGGTTGCATTTTAGTCAGTTTGTTTCTTGCTGTAATCTGCTGCTTATATTTGATATTACAGTATTGACATCTTTTCAAACTTGTGCTAGCTGCTTCTTTGGAGAAAGCTTCAATGGGGGCAACCTTGTGTTGTTTTTGTGCATGCTCAATTCAAGAATCCTTTATTTTATTCCACCAAAAGAAAGAACAATCTCAAAACTGTAGGTGGGTGAATAATGGAAGTTTTCTCTGCCTATATGCCTGCCATAATTCCATTACCTACAATAAAAGTGGTAAATTATAATTTGTGTTTTTAGTAAAACTTCAGTGGTGCTAATGGGAACGTCTCTTGAAAATCAAGTAATGGTTTCCAGCAAAAGAGTTAAACCCCTTGTTCTGACATACATATAGGCCATGGTGGCACAGTAGTTTGAATGCAGTACTGCAGGCTACTTCTGCTGACTGCCAGCTGCCAGCAATTTGACAGTTTGAATCTCACCAGCTCAAGGTTGACTTAGCCTTCCATCCTGCTGAGATTGGTAAAATGAGGAACCAGATTGTTAGGGACAATATGCTGACTCTGTAAACCACTTAGAGATAGTTTAAAGCACTATGAAGTGGTATGTAAGTCTAAGTGCTATTGCTATACTGACCAAGTTCAGGAGCTTTCAAACCTCTCTTTGGCTGCCTGCAATTAGGACTTACCTTAGTCAAAATATTTTAGGATCATATACAGTAACCACCAAAAGAAACCTTTAAAATAATCAAGTCCAACCATTTGTCTGCTACAAGAATCCACTACAATAGCATCTTGGACAAATGGCTTCCAAGCCTCTTTTTAAACCTCAACAGCAAAGGAGACTCTGTTATGAAGTGAAGCAGCTTGTTCCATTGTTCAACAAATCTTACTGTTAGCATTTTTTCCCCCAGATCAAAATCCTTGCAATTTAAACTCATTGTCATGATAGCATCTGATGACATGCACAGGCACTAAACATGACTTTCCACAATAGATAATACTCTTTTCATAGATTATGATGACTGTTACTCTTGACCTTGCTATCCGTTCATTCGTATTTTGTGTGATAAGGATATAAGCTTTTATATTTGCTGATAAGCATCTTCATTGTGTAGGAAAGGTGAATACTTCCATTGAATATAAACTGTGCTTTGCTTTTTCAAAGGGCAAATGCTTATATTTAATGGACTCAATTTTCCCCTCCTGCCTTTATTTATTTTTTCATTCCAAAGCCAAGATTTCAGCAGTGTTTACAATTATCTTTAGAATTTCTTGAGTCTTAATCTGAGAGATCATTTAATCTTATTTATCTTATAGATTCATACCTGTTTCCATTCCTTTGTTTATCACATTCATTTGGTTCTGTTTTTCTGAAATCTCATTGTTGAATATGAATAGACTCCTTCCTAGAGCTAATAACTCAGTTGGCTTTGTGCACAAAGTGGAACTGGACCTCATGTTTTCCTGGTTCTCGTTTGATGCCTTAAACACTATACCAAATAGTAACTATTGAAAGCTTATTATAGGCACAAAAATGGGGGGGACCCTTTGAAATACCCACAATCAAGGAACAGCTGGTGAAAATTACAATGGGCATGGCAAAAGTGACTTGTTTGATTAAAGAAAGGCAACAATCATATTTATTAGTGAGTGGGAAATGTTATGGACTTTTTGTTAAAAAATGAATTTGTGGCATATGGGCTTGATGATTAGAAATGACTTTGGGAAGAAAATTACATTGTAACCTTAAAGATTGAGAGTAAAATATAAATTTACCTATCTTTGCTGTTCACAGAATCAGAAGCTGATTCTTTAAAACATTTGTTCTCTTTCTTTGATTTTTGTTCTCTTTCTTCTCATTTTTTGTTTCACTTAGTTTTCTTTACTTTCTTTACTTTTTTCTTTCAAAATTTGTATTACTTTTATTTAAAATTCTTATCTACTATTTATCATCTATCTTCTATCTATCTATCATCTATCTATCCATCCTTCCAGTGGTGGGATTCAATTTTTTTTATTACTGGTTCTGTGGGCGTGGCTTGGTGGGCGTGGCAGGGGAAGGATACTGTAAAATTTCCAGTCAGAGGTGGTATTTGCCAGTTCTCCAAACTACTCAAAATTTCCACTACCAGTTCTCCAAAAACTATCATCTCTATCACCCATCATCTGTCATCTAATTATAATTGAAACCTAGAATATATTTATCAAATCCAACAAGATCCTTCATATATTCTTCTGACCGGTGTAACATTTGTAGAAATGTAAAAATGAATGCCTTAAACTTGATATAATAACTACCGTGTGTCTGGACATTTTAATTGAAGAAGGCCTTAGGACAAAGGGATGAAAGAATTAAGAATGTGGGTGGGATAAATTTGCAGTCATCTCATTATGAATTACTTTTCACATTTTTAGAATGTACCTAGATGTATTAATAGGAATGAAACAGGAAACCTAGAAGGCTTGGTTTCTGATCTAATTGCCTTATATTGGTTTAATTATCACAATTACCCTCAAAGGTTTTTAGAGGTTATCATTAGTGAAAAGATGTGAATTGTCTGTGAGAGTCCGAGTCCTATGCTTTTACAGCTAGTTCTTAAAATGTCCTTTAAATACATGATGTTAATATCTGCTTAATTTATCTCCCTGTAAACTAAAACCAAGCCCCTATATTGTGAGGATGTTCAGATCAATGCCAGTCTGATACTAATCAACATTTTAGCAGTATTTCTTAAACTGCTGTTAATTATTGTAAATATTGCTTTAATAATCTATTATGTAATTCCTCCTTGGAGTTGTTTATATTTTTGTACACCATAGAGAAACATTGAAATATTCTTCATAATAACCGATACAAATTTAATCCATATCACAGTGGCAGCACATTGTTTGTATCAACACAGGGGAACCTGTCCCTCCACATGTTGTCAAACCACAATGCCCAGCCACTCTGGAAGTGTAGTTAATGGTGGAAAGCTCATTGCTGTGCAGCAGTAAGGCACAGCATTATAAGACATTCTACAACTGGGTATCCAAATGTATTATATTCAATTGAATGTCCTTATGGCATTACTCAGACCTCCAGTTTAGTGTATGAAAAACTGCTGCAGATGTAAGAGATGAAGTTCCGCTGCTTGACCATATTTCAGTTTTCAGGAGGAAAGGGAGGAAAAGATAGAAAGTTGTCATACATCCAAAATACACCATTTGCTAAAAGCTTACATGGAGACTTAGACTCAGACTTAGACTAGGTTTGAAGATCATTGTTGCAGATCTGCTGCTTAAGAAGACCTCTGACACTTTCAAAGTCTAATGGACAAGGGGACTCTAATGAGAGACCTAGGGAACCAGATTGACTTAAATTTGTTTTTCAAGAACTATGGGGAAAATATTAAATAAAATTTAGAAAAATAGTACCAAGCTCTAGCATCCCTAAATATCAAGACCATCTCAAATGTAGAGTGGCGATTTCAATACATCTTGGAACTACAAGAATAGCCTTAATACATTTAAGCTTGAATTGTTTCAAGGACATCAAGTTTTCTAAACTTACTGACCTAGACATGGGGAGCCACTGGGAGCCACCTATGCTTCTAGGATCTTGTAAATTTCAGGAATGAAGTGAGTTCCCTTCAAACAGAAAATTTCAGGAGACCTGAAAAGCTGAACTCAGCAATACTTGACAAGTATAAAAAAATATTGTCTCCAAGATAAAGAATGGTCTGAAACAGCATTCCAAGTCTCCTGAAATTTTGTGAAGGTTTTTCTTTTTGGGGGGAGGGAGGGAGCAGTTGTTTAATTAATTGCTATCTTGCGTTTGTTTTCATACAGCTTATGTTTCTGAAACCATCCTTTTCAAAGGAAACTTTTATTTCTTTATTTCTCATTCTTTTCAAGGAAGCTATCAAGTGTTTACTTGAGTGATTTTTCAGCATGCTGAATTTTCAGTGACCTTGTACCTTATTGGTGGCATTATCAATGAATCCAATAAATGCTGCGCTAAAAAGGTAGCAAATAAATATCAAAGATGACAGTGGCGTGATGGTGATGATGATGATATCAAAAGATATTAATCCATTTAATCCACCTAGAGGGGTGAGTTAGCTCTTTCCTTTCTTTTCTATGATTCCAGTTGAAATTATCCCCTCCCTAAAATTTATTTTTTAAAAACACCAATGTTATTTCTAATGATGCATTCAGTGTCATGCTAGCTTGGCCTTGAACTTCTCTTATTGTAGTTTTAAATAACCACAAGAGACACTTTTCAGAACATGGTGGTCACACCTTAAACATTCCATTCTCGGAAGTGTCTCCTGTGAAGAAAGTGCCAGACACAAATGTCAGAGTTGGCATAGAGGAGTGTTCTAAGGAACAACCTTTTCAGTTAAGATGTACTAAAAGTTTCTCTTCAGCAGGCATTGCTTTTACTGAGTAAGGAATGCAATCTGTTCTGGTGATTCATAGGAACACAATAATAACCATCTATCAAGTAACCTGAATTGAATACTAATTGTTGAGCTTAATATTAATTTCTAGTCATTTAAATTATGTTTATCTTTTGGTATTCCTTGTTGGTAGGATCATGTTTCCAAATTGAAATCTTTTATTAGAACACCACGTTGTACAGCGTAAAATTGCTCTTCTACTTCACTAACGTCCAAGGCAGGAAAAAAAAGAAGCAATCAATTTATCCAAAATAATGATATACAGTAGATAAAACTGAAATACACTATTTTGATCCTATAAGAATCACTGATTCCCACCGAAGCACTATAATGGTAAAAGAAAGGAAAGCCACCTTGTTACAGTTCAATCATATTTTAAATGCTTTGAGGACTAAGTGCTACATTAGACATTTTGAGTATGTGTTGTCTCTTTTGTAGGAGAAATTATAACATTGAAATAAAGATTTTTCAATCTCAGAAAAGATCCATCAAAAACCAGTATGCATGCATTAATGTATATTTATTTCTAATTCTCTCAGCAGCTGGGCTCAATTTAGTAATCCCTACTTTGCTTTGTTGATTTCAGTGGCTTTGTTGTAAGACCATAATGTAAATTGTATGCATGATTAAGGAATGAATAAAGAATTAAAATTTAATCCATGCATGCCAGATATTCAGTTGTATTCTAGTTTATTTCTGACCGAAAAAAATAGTTGTAGTTCCAGGGTTAATCTATTGGGTCTTGGTGCTCTCTGAGCATGGTTGTTTTCTTGCAGATGTTTTATTATCAAACTAGGTAGCATCATCAGTTTTTACACTGATAAATTGTGTGTGCCAGTAATCTATACAGATAACTGTAGTCAGGATATATATGAGAATTCAAATAACAATTCTGGATTTGCCAGATTGGATGGGAAATAACAATCATAACAGCACAAGGGTGAAATAAGTTGAAGAACAATTAATAATTACTTTATCCATAGTAAAACAAGTGTATTTCAATCATATTTGTCCAATAATTAGGATGAGTAGAAATATGGACAGGTGTGCTTTCAACCATGGATACCATGAGGGATTTTGGATCTGCCACTCTCTCTCTCTCTGAGGCCAACCTATTTTATGGGCCTGTTGTTATGGGCATATAATTAAAGAAAGATATACTATGTACATTTCTCAAAGTTTTGATTAAATTACATTATTATACTTAACTTGGTCTAGATAAAGTTAAGTATGCATGCTGAATGATTCAGAATACATTTTTGGCTATTGTAATATCCACTTTCCAGGAATGTATAGGTCTGAAAAGATTTTCATTCTAACCTTCAGTTTTAGTCAACATTTTATTGATTAGAGGAGGAGTTTAGATAGATAGATAGATAGATAGATAGATAGATAGATAGATAGATAGATAGATAGATAGATAGATAGACATTCTTTATTGGCCAAGTGTGATTGGACACACAAGGAATTTGTCTTGGTGCAAATGCTCTTGGTGTACATAAAAGAAAAGATACGTTCATCAAGAGTCAAGAATCATAAGGTACTTTGTAAATAGCTGGACAGTGTTGAGGGGAATATTTGTTTAGCAGAGTTATGGTGTTCAGGAAAAATGACTTTCTTTCTGGAAGCTGCTCTGCAAGAGACCTTGAGACTTGCCAGAGCTAGGGTTTCTATATAAAATATATATAAAATATATTTTATAATATATTATATATATAAAAATATATATAAAATATATTTTTAATATACTTAAAAAATGCTCAGCATCTGCACTATTGCCATAATCACACTGGAGGTTCAAATTACAGACTTTATAGACATAGATCTTCAATAGTCCTCAATATGACCCTTTCTTCCAAACTATTCTCTTGTTGGAATTGTCACTGCATCTACTATCAACCCACTCAGTTGCATCTTCAGCTTGTAGGCTAGTGGGAAAGAAATCTACTAAGAGCCTCACTTGCTCCATCCCAGAGGGAAAAGCTATGGGGCATTACTTTTTCACAGGGGTTTATGTGGAATGGAAAGCAATAAATGATAGAGATGATCGTGATGTCTGTAAGAACTGTCTTTGAAGATTTCTAGACAATCAGAAGCATTTGCTTCTTTTTAGCAAATGCTGCCAGAGGAAGGTCATCTGATTCATATCCATCAAATGTTCAAGAGATGACTCATAATGAAACAAGTCACACTTTAAAACTTGTCTTTGCACATACGCCGGAAGAAAAAGCACTCTTCATTTTAAAAGGCTTTTCATTGTCTCTCCTAAGCTCCAGGATTACACAATAGCTTGCTTCCCTCAAACATTACATCCTTTTCTTTAATTATAAGTTTATAACTTTACATAAAAATAATACATAATGTTCTGTTAAGTCCTATAGCATCTCATTCTCTTCACCTTAAATCCAGGAGGTCATTGTGAGACAATAATTTTTCAACCAAGCCAAGTTGCCTCTTTTAGTTTAACATGTCTACTGGAACTCTCCCAGCTGGTGGCAACACCTAAATAACCTTGGGTGATCTCAGAAAGGTAACCATGATCAGACCTAGTTAGTACTTGATTAGTACCACTATGGAACAGCAAAGCTAAGGGTTTGATATAAAATTGATATAAAAAATATCCTAGAGGGAGCAATAGCTAATCACTTAATATTCCTAAGAAAACTACAGGTCCTGTCCATAAATTCATCAATAGTAGAATTGAGCTTGAAGGAACTTTCTCTTTGTTTTACCTGACACATGTGTTAGGTTAAAACCATAGTTGCTTAGCCATGCTTTGAAGAAAAACCCAGCATTAGTTGGGTTTGGACCACACACTAAACCATAAAACATACTTCACAAAACCCAGGGACTAGGACATCCACAAATGCATGATCCTTAAGCATGGATCTATAAACAATGATATCTCAATTCAATTCTGATACACTAATTGTCACAGAAAAAATAGTTCAGAGAATTCCATCATGGTACATTGTAAATTTAGGCTTATATATCTGAGATATTTTTTTAATGGATTTTGGAATTTTGCTTATGAATAAAATGACTCCCTTTGCTTTATTTATTACCTGTAATAGGAAATTATGCAGCCCAGCAAGAGATATATCACACTGAGCTTTGGCTTGTCTGTTTTAGCTCTGAGTCACAAGTTCCTAATTGTGGGGGTGGAATTGGAAACAAGACTTTGGATATAAAACCAAGGGAAACAAATCAGGATGTGTGGGAGAAGACCCTTAATTCCTAGCAGTGGGTTCAGATTGAACCTCAGTTCCAATCAACCATTGTCAAATTCTACTTGCCTTTTGCAACATTGTGTCATAGTTGCTTCAGCTGAGTTCCTAGTTCATCCTTGCTTATCCCCTTAAAAGGTAGACTTGATAAATATATCAATACAAACCGCCCAGGTTATTGCAATGAATGTGACCAACAAATATATGCTAATTTCAGTAAATAAAAAGAGACCAATTCCTTTATATAGGAAAAATGGTTAATTAGTTTAATATTATTGGTAAATTAGTTTAATATTATTGGTATGCCTTTGAGCACATTGCAGATATGGCACATAGTGAAATGATGAACACTTGAAATATCTAAGAAGACTCAGAATCATTTTCTTAATATAGGACAGTGATAAATCCAGAGCCATGGTGGTACAATGATTAGAATGCAGTATTTCAGGCTAACTCCACCCACTGCCAGGTGTTCGATCCTGACTGGCTCAAACTTGACTCAGCCTTTTAAGGTTAGTAAAATAAGGACCCAAATTGTTGGGGGCAATATACTGACTCTGTAAAACAGTTTAGAGGGTTGTAAAGCACTGAGAAGTATTATATAAGTCTAAGTGCTATTGCTATTGCTATAAATCAGAGGTAGTATTCAGTAGATTCTGACCAATTCTGGAGAACCAGTAGCAGAAATTTTGAGTAATTGGGAGAACCGGCAAATACCACTTCTGACTGGCCCCGCCCCCATCTATTCTCTGTCTCCCAAGTCCCAGCTGATCGGCTGGGTCTTCTTTTGTTGCCCTGCACAGGAGAACGGAACTGGAAAGCAAGTTAGTGAGGTGGGGAAGGAATGGGATTTTGCAGTAACCTTCCCCCCAGAGTGGGGAGGGAATGGGGATTTTGCAATAACCTTCTCCTGGAGTGGGGTGGGAATGGAGATTTTACAGTATCCTTCCCCTGTCATGCCCACCATGTCATGCCCACCGAGCTACATATGCCCACCAAGCCATGCCCACAGAACCAGTAGTAAAAAATGTGAATCCCACATTTATACATCACTGTATAAATCTGATGCTCTGACATAATTAGGCCCTTATGTTAGAATGCTTTCTGCTTCTTTGAATATTTTTTAGTCTTCATATTAAACATATTTTTATAAATGCATGTAAAATATAATAGGACAAAATATAATAAATAAACAAAAAGTAATAAAAAACTATTACATTTATCAAAATCACTATCACAGAAATTTAGTTAACATGCAAATAACTGCACTGATTGATACATCTATCCAGTTAATCTTGGTTCTCACAAATGGTTTTCTCATTTTTTTTAATTCCTGTCTTCATTATTTCCCTAATATCTGAACTCAGTTTATAATATTGTGGAGTAAAAAAATGATACTTATCTACAGAGGGTGTAAATTGATGCAATCTTTAAAGGATAAATCTGTGGCTGTAGAGATATCCCAATCTTTCCTCAAACTCAGCCCTGCAACTAATTTGAATCCTAATCGTGTATGAAAGAAATGTTCAGTCTATACCATATGGAAATCTTTGGAGGAGAGGCAATAGATAAATGCAGCAAATAAAATAAGCAATATTGTTAATTATGTTCCCTTGAGTTAATCCTTTAATCTTGTCATGCTTTAACCAGCTTAGCAATGTTTGTATTGAAGGGTGGTATAGAAATGTGATAAATAAGTCATTCTGCGAAGTTGGATACCCAGTCACTCTCATTATGATTAACTACCATGAGGCAGCGATGCAGTGAAAGCAACAAGAATAACATTCTTGCTTCTGGATGGTTCATTTAATAAAAGGAAGCGAACCTAACGTAATGAATCGATAGTCATTACTTGGAAAGGATTTCTAAAATAAACAGTTGAACATGGAGAAATTGGTGTTCAAAATAGGATGACTGCTTCTTTCTCTTTTCTTCCTTTTTTATTTTTTCTTTCCTCTTTCCTTTCTTTTTCCCTCCTTTTCTTTTCCATATTAGACCAAATATTATATCGGTTAATGTGCAGCCATTACAGAGCTATCCTTGTGGTTGATTCTTAATGAAATGAAATTATAATTAAATGTTGTTACAATATATTGCAGAGACTTATGATGGACGTGTTACAAAATATTGCCCAGAGACTTATGATGGATGTGATAACTCACGGGTGTCAAACTCGATTTTGTCACATGATGTATTGTGATGTACCACAATGTTTTTTGCCTTTGCGAAGCTGGGGTGGATGTGGCTTGCACACAACACATCTGGCCCATGGGCCACCAGTTTGACAGACCTATGATAAATAAATAAATGCCTAAAAGTGAACATTGAGTTGGGAGAAAGGTAAAAAGGTGAAGAAAGAATCTGCTCATTTAAAATTTGATTTATTTTTTTAATACTTTGAAGGTATAAATGTATATGGCTATGTATGATATGCTGTAAATGTATTGAAATAAGTGGAGCATTTACTTTTATTTATTTGAATTGATGGAATTGTTTGTCCTGCATCCTAGCAACTTTATTGAGTGGCTATCTGCTATCCTCCGAAAAATGATGAAAATAAGAATTGGGTGAAAAAGCACAGCTTTTCTTAACAAAAGCCAGGGAGATCCTGTAATAAGCTATAACATGTGAGACAAGATTAGGCTGACCATGGAATCTGGACAGAGGTGGTATTCAGCAGGTTCTGATCAGTTCTGGAGAACCAGTAATGGAAATTTTGAGTAGTTCGGAGAACCGGCAAATACCACCTCTGACTGGAGATTTTACAGTATCCTTCCCCTATCACCCCCACCAAGTCACACCCACAGAACTGGTAGTTTAAAAAAATTGAATCCCACCACTGAATCTGGACAAATAGGAGCATCTCTTAAGTTACTCATTGAGGATCTAATTCATTGTATGGTTGAATTGTCCCTGTTTATAATTTACTTGCTCTAAAAGTAAGTGAGAATCCCTGTTCCACATTTCTCTGGACATCACTATAGGGAAATGATCTAGGACAGTATGTCCAATCCATGGTTCATGGGCTATATGCAGCTTGGACAACTAGTAATGCAGACCCACAAGCTACTTTAAAAATATAAAGGAAGTTTATATTTATATACATTAACTGTTAGGTTTCCGGAATAATGTCAGGTTTCCAAATAATGAAATCCATTTAAAAAGAAAAGTACAAAGTCCACCTTCCAAAAAGATTTCTTTTATTTAGTAAAGCATCAAATTGGCAAAGTTCATGGTAATTCTGGATCTGAGACAATCTGGAATTACCCCAAAATATTACAAGTTAGAAACAACCCCCTAAAGTCACATTCTCCAATAGAAATAATTCAACATTGTTTGATGTCATAAATCTCCACCTCAAGGGGCTCAAGCATGGACAACTCGTTTCCCATGGGAAGAAAGATCATCTAGCCAAAACAACTCTCTTTATCTCCACTCCTCCCCCCTTTGGAATGTGTCAAGCCCGAAATCCTTTCCCCCGTGACTACCACAATGAAGTAAGAAAAAGAATATATACTAAGACTTTTCTGTATCTTGCACAGAGGTGGATTTGTAGCTATGCAAATACAAATAGATAAATTCCACAAAACATCCATAACAAAATACATTTATTGGTATATCAGGTATCTTCATAACTCACATTTGTGATGAAATTTTTTCTATAATGACCAATCCTTTGTATATCAGCCTGGCAGTAAAGGATGGTTATCTCCCAACCCATCTCGTAGCGATAGAAAGAAAAGGTGCTATGTGTTCATGAGTCCAGGCAAGAATGGAGGAAACTTTCCCCAACCCATCAAGGGTCAATTTATTTATTTATTTATTTACAAGATTTATATACTGTCCCCTCTCCCTGCAGGACTCGGGGCGGTGTACAGTCATTAAATAATATTAGGTGGTTGAATAAATAAAAATAAAAATGAGATAAGGATTAATAAATAAGGAATTAAAACCAATTTAAGACCGAATTTAAAACCCCATAAAATCCTAGGCCAGACCGGCTTGATGAAATAAATAAGTTTTTAACGTGCATCGGAAGGTCAAGAGGTCAGGGATGATCCTTATCTCCGGGGGTAGTTTGTTCCAGAGGGAGGGTGCCCCGAAAGAGAAGGCCCATACCCTTGGGGTTGCCAGCCATCCAGCTGGCGGTACCCCGAGGAGATCCAGTCTATGGGAGCGTACCGGTCGATGAGTGATTGATGGTGGCAGTAGGCAGTCCTGTAAATACCCAGGTCCCAAGCCATGGAGTGCTTTAAAGATGGTAACTAACACCTTGAAACACACCTGAAAGACTACCGGGAGCCAATGCAGCTCACGCAAGAGTGATGTAACATGAGAGCTCCGAGAAGCTCCCAAAACCATCCGTGCGGCCACATTCTGCACAGCTGGAGTTTTTGGGAGCTCTTCAAGGGGAGCCCCATATAGAGAGCATTGGCATAATCTAGGCGGGAGATAACGAGGGCGGATGAGGCTGATCCAGAAAGGGCCGCAACTGGTAGATCCTACGGATCTGATAAAAAGCCCCCTGGCGACGGCTATCATATGTTCTTCTAACGACAGCCGTACATCCAGGAGGAAACCCAGATTGCGCGCCCTGTCTGTGTGGGCAAGAATTTCCTCCCCCACAGTCTGCGATGGAACTAGCTGGCTGTATCGGGCTGTTGGAAAGCAGAGCCATTCGGTCTTAGCTGGGTTGAGCTGAAGCCTGTTCTGTCCCATCCAACTCTGCACCGGGTCATCACTTCAACAGCTTTGTTGGGGTGGCCTGGGGTAGAAATGTACAGCTGAGTATCATCAGCGTACTGATGAAACTCTACCCCAAAGCCACGGATGATTTCACCCAGCAGCTTCATATAAATGTTGAACAGCAGGGGCGAGAGCACCGACCCCTGAGGAACCCTGCAAATCAGGGGCCTCGGGGTTGATTTCTGCCCCCCCGTCAACACAAATTGCGAACGGTCGGAGAGGAAGGAGGAGAACCACCGCAAAACAGTGCCCTCCATTCCCAGCCCCTCCTGTGTGACCAACTTCCTTTATATTTTTAAAGTGACCAATCAGGATTACAGATGTGGCCACATGACATGAACTACATTTCCCAGGATATCTTTAACTACATTTACCATGATGCATTCTCTTAAGGGGACAGCTCACAATTCCTAAGTAACTATCCAATTCCCATAGACTGGCTGGGACAGCACAAAGACTAACTAAAATGGCTACACTTATGTCAATTTCAGGCTTGACATTAACTATGTTATATGTTTTATATGCAGCCCAAGACTTTTCACTCAATGTAGCCCAGGAAGCCAAAAGGTTTGACACCCATAACCCATGGTGTGAAAATGTAAGAGGCAGATTTTCTGCGGTGACCTTTCCCCTATCTTTTTCTGAAGCCCAGATGATGCCCACATTAGCTTTTCAGTGGCAAGAGAAACTCTTAACTGTTCTCCACATTTTGTGGTTTAAAAATAATTCCATTTTGTTTGGGCCACTCTTGTTGCTCTTTGTCTATTTTTCCTTGGTTATAATCCTACTTTGAAATCTAGGAATACATGATTTATAAATAAGTCTGTAAACAAATAAGTGTGTTAGATGTATGATAATAGATAAGCAAACTAACAGAATGAAAGGTTTAAAATAAAGCTATTGAACTGATTACCTAAAAGCGAAGATTGCATACAGTTTAAACCCTACCAGCTAGAAAAAGAAGTATCTGTAATAAATACTACTTTTAAAGGGAAATACATAAATAACTAAAGCATATACGTAGATTTATATAAATATAAGAAGCATCTGCAAAGGAAACAAACAACAGAAGCAAAGGCTTAGGATACTTTATAATATACTACTGATGCCATTGGGCAAAAGCTGGAATTGCACAAAGCTGAAAACCATATTAGCTAAAAAAAGAAGTATCTCTAATAAATATTGTTTTACATTTCTTGGTAAGATCTCAAGCTGTTCATATTGTTATTCAGGCACCTGGTCTGAACAGGGCTTATGAACACAAGATATTGGAAGTCAAGCATGTAGTGGCTTGACCTCCAATATTTCTGGTGTCCTTCTGTTGTGCCTGAAATCTGTAGGGACTTTTTATTTATCTTCACTTGAATGTGACTGGAATATTTTTGCTCTGACATAATTCTTTGGCAGGTACCCTTGTTCAGTATTGTGGAGCGGGGCACACAGGAGCCCCTATCTTTTACTTAGTTTTTGTACCCTATTTGGGATACAGGACTTTTTGTCAAAAACAGAGCTTTATTAAAATAATTAAGACAAGAAAGATCTGTGATTCTCCAGTGGGATAATTTTGTATAAACAAAATTTCCCAAATGTTTGAAAAACATAACACGGTTGGCTGTTCAAAGAATTAGAACAATTTTGATCTATTTGTTCATCTGATCCATCTCATTCAGATTCTGTGCATTTTATTTACACATGGATGACTGTACGCTCCATCCCTTTTCTTATGTTATTATGTACTGTATGCAAACTTAATGAAGAAGATACTAAGCTTGTCTGCCGGTCAAAATACAAGTTGTTTTAATTACAGAAGGTGCTGTTCTTAAATTATGAAATGCAATATTTTATTAAGAAATATATACTCACTTAGTCAACTTATTTTTATAACTGTTATCTCCTGACAACTAAGTTATTTTTCTTTTTTTAAAAAGATCAGTAAAAATAACCACTAAATGTTTTGATATGTTCTTTTCCAAAGACTTTGACTCATAATACATTTGAAAGACTATTTTAATCAAAAGAAAATCACAACATTTTCCATAACAACCAACTCGTATAAGGAGGCTTAAGCACTGGTATTGTCATATTGTTCTTAATACATTTGTATTTTCTTAGACTGATTATTTTCCAAAACAATTAAAAATAAATGAATGAGTGTGATGACAAATATGTAGAAAGATGGAATTCCAAAGAATAAATGCTGCAATCATTGATTCTGTTAGGATGCTAAATGACTGTGGAACCATGCAACTAAAATACTTAGTTTCTGCTTGATGAATATGCTTTAGAGCAGTGGTTCCCAAACTTTTTCAGTTCACCGCCCCCTTGGTGCTACAAACTCATCCTCAGTGTCCCTCACCCAGGGACGGGATTTAAATATATTAACAATTGGTTCTGTAGGTGTGGCTTGGTGGTCATGTGACTGGGTGGGCATGTCTTGCTGGCTGGAGGTGGCTTGATGGTCACATGACCAGATGGGCATGGTTTCGTGGTCATGTGACTGGGTGGGCATGGCCATGTGACTGGCAAACCAAATATAACTGGCCGGTTGCTTAGTGGCCGGTTGCTTAGTAAGTGTTCTAATTTATGACTGACCTCCCCAGAGCTACTTGACCTGTTTTTGGAGTTTTGACAGCCATGCACACACACACCTGTCGCGGCTCAGTGCAGGCAGCGTTTCCAGGAAGGGAAAGGCAAATCCTGCTTACAGTGCTGTGCTGATTCCCTGTGCCAGCAAAAAACCTCCAGCCGCTGCATGGTTTTTTTGGTGCGGCTGGACTCCTCCAGTGCCCTCCTGCCACCTCTTAGTGCCCCCCTGCCAGCCCCCTTGTCTCTTAGCACCCCCCTAAGGCATCCCACCCCCCCCAAGGGGGCAGTACCGCCCATTTTGGGAACCACTGGTTTAGAGCATTGGTTTCAAAAGTACCCTTATTGAATCAAGGCAATTGATCAAATCAGATTGGTTTCATACAATGCTCTCATTTCTGTAAGCCAAAGCTCTTGTGAAAAATGGACTGGGTGAGATTCATCCAGTCCTATTAAAGCTGCTGGAGACCACAGAAGGGAAACTAGATGCAAACCTTGAAAAAAGACTATTATCTCCTTAATATTATCTATACAGATGGAAGATTTTCAGGCCCGTGTCCATTTTTATCTCCAAGTGCAGACGGACAGACAAGATAGATGTTTCCACAGATAGCATTTTCCTTTCTCAAAATTATATAAGCTTTTATTCTATTTGTTCGTTGGTTTAGTTTAGAGGACTTATTTATCTGCTATCTTATGTAGTCATGAGATTTAATGTCCTATTTATAACCCAGATCTCTTATTTGAAAAATCCCTCAGCTGATTACAGGCATTGAGTAATTGATTAAAAAGCCAATTAGAGCCAATATTTGATAAGAAATACTAATTTAAATAATTAGTTTCAATAAATTAAGTTTTACTATGCACCTGCTCTCAGTATTTCAATGTTTATGCTAAGTAGTTCACAAGTATCCATAAAAACAAAAATACCCTTCTCCCCAAGTGCCAGACCTAACCGCATCCCAGCTTAACCCCCACTTTGTCCAATATTTGTGGAAAGAGCCAAGACAAATTGAACTGATACTCCAACTAAGTATTGTTTGAAAATATTAATATTAAGTGAAATACTATGAACAACTGAAAATCCATACATTTATATGGTACTTATTTCTTTCAAAGCTATTGAAGTTGCATTTTTTTATGTTCCCTGACCAGCAAAGTAAAAACTGGGACCACACTTGGAATACAGTGCCCAGTTCTGGGCACCACAATACAGTGAAGTTGTTGGGAATCTAGAAAATGTATAGAGAAGAGCAACAAAGATAATAAGTGGTCTGAAGGCTAATGTCAACTCATAAACCATTCCTATGCCTGTTTCCGAATTGCCATAAGCAGGAAGGGAGGGAATGACAAATTATATGACAAACAGTTGAAAGATCTAAGTATGTCTAGACTATCAAAAGAAAAGATTAGGGGAGACATGATAGCTATCTTCCAGTACTTGAGGGACTGTTACATTTGTGTCACAAAGAAGGCAGGACAAGAAGTAATGGTTAGAAGCTAGCCAAAGAGAGATACAACCTAGAAGCAAGGAGAACTTTTCTTACAGTGAGAGCAATTGATCAATGGAATAGCTGGGCTTCTGTAATCATGAATGGAGGTGGTAAAATAGACTGGACAATCATTTGACCAGGATGGTATAAGGTCCAGAGGTGGTATTCAGCAGATTCTGACCAGTTCTGGAGTACCGGTAGCAGAAATTTTGAGTAGTTTGGAGAACTGGCAAATACCGCCTCTGACTGGTCCCACCTCCATCTGTTCTCTGCCTCCCAAGTCCCAGCTGACCGGCTGGGTCTTCTTTTGTTGCCCTGCACTAACCTGGAAAGCAGAATGGGAATTTGCAGTAACCTTCCCCTGGAGTGGGAGGGAATGGGAATGGGAATGGGAATTTGCAGTAACCTTCCCCTGGAGTGGTGTGGGAATGGATATTTTACAGTATCCTTTCCCCTGCCATGCCCACCAAGCCATGCCCACAGTAGTAAAAAAAGAATTAATCCCACCACTGATAAGGTCCCTTGCCTTGAGAAGGGTTTGGACTAGAAAACTTCCAAAGTCTCTTCCAGTCCTATGATTCTATGATTCTGATGACAGGCTCATTTATAACCCAGAGCTGTTATTTGAAGAATCTCTTAGCTGGTTACTGACAATGAATATTTGAATAATACTCTACTCTAGTTGAAGCCAATGTTTGATAAAAAATGCTAATTTAATAATTTAAGTTGTATTAAGCACTTGTTCTCAGTCTTTTAATGTTTATCCTGATCAAGTGGCAAATTTTGTGCTTGTCATATGGAAGGCCAATATTGGTTGTTTCAAATCAAATAGATCTAGCATTTTGTGAGAAAATATACAGCAGCATTCTTTCTCCTTAAATGTGCCACACCAGCTAAATTGTAATGGAATCCAATCTCTCGAGCCTCAAAAGTAAAAGCTGTTATAAATGCGTTACCTGGATATTGTTCAACTTCTCTCATTCTTGTCTAATATTAGGGTTATTTTGCATATTTACTATTCTGGCAGTTTAGAAATTCATTTATAGTAAGTAATTGCTCCTTTATGAGGCATTTTCTTTAACATACAGTACAATGAGCAAATTTCAGGGAATGCTGTTATCTGCAATTGTCAAGGAAAGAAATTTCTAAGGTGATAACCTACAAATAAGGCTAGTTATATATTTATTACTAGAGCCAGAATAAAATGTTTGCATGATTCCAGAAGTGAAGTCATAAAATCTTCAATTATATAAAAATGACTGATTTGTCATGTACTTCCTTGTGCCACTGGAACTGTAATCATGGTAACAAGACTCCCAAAGAGTATCAATATTGCTATTCAGATATGAATCATGTATGGTGATACAGGTCATCTCTATTCCCATGGTAACAATACTGCTAATGCATTCCTAGGTAGTGGGTATATTGTACTCTAATAAGGCAAATATTACAGTGAAATCCAGCAAATGCACCAATTCAATCCTAGGATTTGACTTTTAAAAAAGGGAATATAGAATGTATGGATGAATAAGACAACGGCATTATGCTGATTAGCTTCCTATAAAAACTGGAATGAAAAAAACGAAAGAGAATAAAATACCAAAAGAGAAAAGAAGGGAGGTGAACTGTAGGACACTACTATTGTTGTGAGTGACAAAATAATACTGAAATTATAAGTTACTGTAACTGGTATTGTTTCAAATAGTAAACATTTGCTGTCAATATTTAAATGTTTACCTGAATAAAGTAGCAAGTTGGTGCTATTTATCATGCCAGTAGACCTTGCTTAACAACCAGTCCCTTAATTACCATTCAAAGATACAACGGACTCTCCAAAAGCTACTCTTGATCTGCTTCTAGAGTTCTGAGGGCTGCACATCCCTCCCCTATAGTCACATGACTGCATTTTAGGTGCATGACAATATCTCACTTTTATGGCCAGTTATGGCCATCCCTAGTCATGTGACCATAATTTACAACATTTCTTTGTGAGTGTCTGACCATTTGGGACCATTTCAGAGGTGGTATTCAGCAGGTTCTGATCAGTTCTGGAGAACTGGTAGCAGAAATTTTGAGTAGTTCAGAGAACCGGCAAATATCACCTCTGACTGGCCCCACCCCTATCTATTCTCTGTCTCCTGAATCCCAGCTGATCGGCTGACTCTTTTTTTGTTGTCCTGCACAGGAGAACAGAGCAGAAAATCAGGCTAGTGGGGTGGGGAGGGAATGGGGATTTTGCAGTAACCTTCCCCTGCCATGCCTACCAAGCCACGCCCACAGAACCAGTAGTAAAAAAAATTTTGAATCCCACCACTGGACCATTTCTGGCAAAAACATCCATAGGAATACATTGATTCAATAAAAGATCACTGCAAAATAATAATAAAATTGGCTCCAGTCACAAGGTATCAATTTATAGGCATCATGACTTATGGCAATAATTCTGGGCTTCATTATAGTCATAAATCAAAAACAGAAAATACTTGATTTAAATTCTGAATTCAAATTCCCACACTGATTCAGAGGATTTTAAAAGAATAAAATAATATTTGAGCCAGACATTTTTTTGGGGGGATTCATGGACAAACAATTGGAAAAGACTCATTGAACTTTGTTTTTGTACATGAAAACTGCAGCAAGATTGTGCTTGCTCACAGATTTGGCACTGGCACTTATCCAGATGGTCACTAGGAGTGAATGCTGACTGGACCAAAAATAAAAGCAAATAAAAAATAACGCCCTCTCCAAAATTCATAACTGCAAATACTTTTTGTAACAGTACTTTTAAACCTTTGGAAACAGTGGCGACCTAATACCAGCAAATGGAACCATAGGCAAATTATGCAGTCAACACCTTCACTATTTTTTGTATAAGTTAAAATGTTTTCTTTATTGTATTTTTTCTCCAAATATTTGATGCCCTACTTAACTTGGCACCTTAAACCACCCAATTTAACTGATATGGAAAGTCCAATTCTGTTTTTACTAGCAAAATGGCTATTTGTTTCAAGTTCTGGGGGTGGGGGGAATCCACCAAACTGAGTTGTTATTATGGACATTATTAAAAGTTCAAACATAATCATACAGTCATCCTTGCATATCACTTTTAATTACATTTACTTCTTTTGATTTCTGTAGCATTGACCCCTGAATATTTTGTATGATTCAGTATTGAATATATTTTAAGATGTGAGAAATTTCAGCAAATTATAACTCCTATACCACTGTGATAACAGCATTTTAAGAATAGTTCAGACATTGGAACTATTCATTCTAGCCTTACAAAAGTGAACTAGCTGGACCCAGTTTAAGATAACTGAATTGAGGTACAGTTAATATACTATGATTTAAACCCATAGGAAGGGCAGTATTGTTAGACTGCTTTGTGTTCCCTCAGTTAACTTGCTGAATCCAAAGTTAATGGAGGGAACTAGCCTGTTTACAGTGTAGGATTCAACTACCATTTCACTCAGCTTCTGTTTACTAATATAGCAATAGGGGAAGCATAATCTTTTTTTTTTTGCTTCTACCATCAAAATATCTTGGATTTGTTCTATAGAAGTAGGCAAGTTGATGCTTGAAAATTCTGCCCTTGTCCTGTACAACTTCCCACAAATTGTTGAATCCTTTATAGCAAATTAAAGAGTCTTAGAGGAGGGGGAGAGAGTCAAATAAAGAGAAAAAGACAAAAAGAGTAATTAAGACTTACCAATCAGGACCCAATACAAATCAAAGAAAATAAGAAATTAGCTATAGGAGAAGAGCAGGTAGATTTGAGAGGCAGAGTTAAGAGAGTCATTACCCTAGAGTTAATTCGTTCCCACAAATGGTCTCAGTCTAACCGCTCTAATCCATCTGGTGCCAATTTTGGACTATACATGAATTGACAAGATTCTTGTGTATATGTTTATAAAATATAATAAATCTTCTGCATTGGAAGATTCTTCACACCTGACATTAGTATTCCAAAAATGCCCTATCTGAAGTTGGCAAAACACCAGTCAGGAAACAAGAACTTCAAAATTATTATTCATAAACAAAGAAACAAAGAACCAGTTGGAGAGCAGCCTTCAGCAACCTGCACCAATCTGAACCTAGCTTACCTAAAAGATCCAGACATTTGGCTTTAAAAACATTCCCTGCTAGTTTTCTGTAGTCTCTGTAGCAGGTCACTTTGCCTTTGAAAATGCCAGCCAAAGTTGCCAATGAAATCTCAGGAAATCTAGGCCATTGTTTGTAAGCCCTGAAACCCAACACTGCCCAATAGGTACTAGTTATGAAAGCCTACACAAATACATATACAAAAATAATTGAAAATCAACTCTTTTCAATCTACAAATGTTTTCACTGGATTAAAGTAGCTATAAGTTATATTTACCTACTTAATAAGCTATATTTTCTTCACATATCTTAACTTAAAAGTCAAGTACAATTTTCTTTCTTTCCACATTATTTCATTTAAAATAAGTTTTTGCAGTATATGAAAAGGAAATTCCTTGCATTTATTTCTAGGAAAGCAGCAAAATAACCTGGTATTTTAGCTGCAAAGGCTGCAAAATCTGCTAGAGGTGCAGGATTTTCTCAGTATCACTATGAATAAATCATAAGAATTATTTGTCTCTTGATACTGGCAGATGAAACCCAGAGAAAATGTTTCGTGTTCATTGGAAATGGGACATTTACAGTGAGTACTTTGCTAGGAAGATTTATTTAAAGGTTACCTGGCTTGACGTCAGTTTGGTCTGCTTATAGGTAGAGAATTGAGCTTATTAACTTAATAAAAGGACAGAGCCAAAATATAAAAAGTTAATCTTTATGAGATCAATTTGGCCATATTTGATTCTTCCTCTTCTTTTCCATATCCTAGATAATGTATGGATAAGAAACCATTTTTAAAAAAGTCAGTGGGCTAAAAACTGGTTGATCCAAGACAAGCAACTGCTCTAAAATTAAAATATATCTTCTTAAAAGGCAATAGGGTCATAAGCATATAGTTTTCATACTACAATCCAGATTTTAATTTAAGAAATTAAAACAGCTCTGGTGGATCAGGTCAAAGCCTTTCTGAGTCCAGTTTGTTTTCCCACAGTGGCAACTGGATGTCTCTAACCATAGTTGTCCCCATGCAACCCAGAAGTAAAATTGAGTTGTCAAGATGGATAAATCTTGAACAACTTAGCCCCCAGGAATTTGTTTCAGTTTTACTTTTAAAGCCATCCAAATGAACAGATATCACCACATCTCGAGATATTGAATTTTATGGTTTAATTGCTTATGGATTAATTGCCACAAATAGTATATGTTATTGAGGAAAAAATGGTGAATGATTCAGGGAACCTTTTTTTTCAATGGAAATGAGCATTCCTTTTTTTTTTTTTTTTGAATGGTTAGAGCATGGCTGTCAAATTCTATCACATCATGCAGAGCTGGGGTGGGTATGTCCTGTGTGTGACCATCCAACCTGCAGGCTACTAGTTTGACGGGTCTGAGGATATGGTGGTAGAGGGGAAATGGTAGAGGGAGAAATTAATTGTGCATATTTCCTGGGGTTTGTGGGCAGGCAAAGGAAGAAAGAGTGGGGAAAAGAAAATTCAGAGCTAGCAATGAGAAGAAACCTATTTAGTTTGTGAATGTGGTTAATTAACTATTTGGTACTGCCTCCACACTGTAATGCCCAAATTATTACTTTCCTGGTCTTTGTCATGCAGTTCTCAATTCATGAACAGATATGTCTTGGAAAGTGCACAAGAGAGCAAGCTGCACTATCAGAAATTGCTGTGAAAATATGTAGAATGGAAGCCATGTTCAACTAATATATACACATTTTAAATTCTTTTTTAAATTGTCAGACAAAAGAGGCAAAATTAATAGGAAAATCTGAGACCAGAGTCATTGAATAAAACCTGGATTGACAGTTTTGCTTTATCTCTTCCAAAAGTACAAAGGAAACAGGAGAGGAAAGAAAACATCAGAAACTATGTGATCTCTGAGTTTAAAACAAGAAAGAAGATCAAAGCTACACAGGAGGTACTATTAGATCAAAACCTAGAACTGAGTGGGGAAGGTTAATATGGTGAGATTTGGGACAGAACATACCAAATTGCTTAAAACTAGTCTTCCCATCATATCAAATTGAACTTTCCAGGTTACATTTCATAACAATTGTTATGCTGGAGACAGTCAATAGCATATTTTAAAAAATAAAGATGAAATGAAAGAGATACTCTTCTCTATATTGTTGCTGCTGTCTTACAGCATCAAATCGGACTTCAAATCTAAATAATTTTAAGAGAAATCGTATTAGACTACGATATGTGAAGATGTCTGCCACATCAACGATGCCATGATCACAGTAGTTTTGATTCAATAAATGTCAGACTTTTTCTCTTCACAATGCTATTCCTTGTGGTGGATAAATAGTCTTGCAAGGAGGCCATAGATTTAAAGTCAATCTCCCACTCATTCCCCCTGCCCCCCAAATTCCATTAACTGTTTTGTCTTGAAGTATATCTTGAAACAATTTTCTTATTGTGATATAGCACCTTCCATTGGCAAGGCTCCATTTTTATTTCAGTTTTACTATTTGGTTCAATTTACAGTCATGGTAATAAAATGAGTAAATGAGAAAGAAAGAGAGAGATGGATACCTAACACAGAAATACAAATATCATACAAGATATCAGCTTTATGCAACATATTTGATTTCAGGCAAAAAAAACCCAAGATCACCAGGTTATCTGACTAAGCAAACAGATTTAGGCAGCTTACCCAAAACAATGGAAAAATAAATTACATACCACATAAAATATAAATGTAATCAATATTCTAAAGTGGTACAAAACTCATTCCATAAGTAATGCTGAACAATCCAGATGATGCAAATAATGTAAAAAAAACATGACAAAACTGTCTAACTGGTACCAAACATTCATAACACAGATAGTCCTTAACTTATTTTTATACTTTAAAAGATCACTTGAAATGAAATTATGGTGGCATTGAAAAAAGTGACTCCTTGCACTTGTGACCATTACAGCATCCTGCAATCACATGATTAAAATTCAGGAATTTGGCAACCAGCTCATATTGTTAGTGATTTCAGCTTCTTGGGATCATGTGATTGCTGTTTGTGACCGTCCCAATGGGATTTTGACAAGGAAAGTCAATGGGGAAGCTAGATTCACTTAATTACCATGTAATTAATTTAATTACCATAGCAAAAAAGATTGTAAACTGGGGAATGACTCACTTAATGACTGCATTGCTTAATGATGAATGTTTAATTGCATTGCTTAATGATGAATGTTCCAGTCTCAATTGGGGTCGTAAATGGATGACTACCTTCAATGGCTTTGAGCAGACTTCTCTGGGTAAGTTTAATGAAAAGTGTGGATGACCTTGAGGAAAGAGGGGAAGAGATACTGTCTAGAAAACAATTGGATAAAAGAGGAAGAAGTTGTCAGTGACTAAATAGTTAGAGAACAAACTTAGGAAGGGCACTCCCTAATGGATCAAGCAGTTAAAAATGGCAGTGGAAAGTTGTACTTTTCAGACTTGCAAGATTCTGTTAATGTAGTCTTACATCTTTAAGTAGAATTAGTTCGTCTAGTCCTGTTTCCTGTCTGTATTACCTGGGGGGGCTATTATCTTGCAATTCCTTAAATAAATAAATAAGTCCTCCAAAGAAAATAGCAAAATGACAGCGATAAAAAACAACACCTCCCTAACTTTCTAGATGAAAGTTGATTGTGTGAATGAATGATCTGAATAGGAAAGGAAGTGTTTTTGAGAAGAACGGGAAAAAATGGAAAAAATGCATTTAACAAGTAAAAAATGGTTAGAAGAATGAGAATTCGAAGAAAGGCGTAGACCACAAATTGCTTGCTCTCATTGAATCATTTTTTTGCTCAGATTAAAAAAAAAGGAACTATTTTAGACCAAGCTAATTTAAGCCCACCATAACTATAATCCTAATGCTCTACGTGCCATCTGAAACTAAATAGCCCTACTGAGTACAGAACAGAATTGTCAGTCACTTTAAGTCTCTATCATTTCTATTCCTGGGCTAGAATTATCTAACTGTAGAAGAGAAAATTGATAATATATCTGATAAACTTTGAAGCACTAATGTTTCATGAACATCCAAATTACTTTAGAATACTTTTTTTTTTTTTTTTGGGGGGGGGGGGGGGGGGGGTTGGAAGAAATTCAAATGCCACCTCAGAATGCCACAGAATCATAGGTTCTCCTGAAATTGCTTTGTCTTAGAATCTGAATGAGCGCAGGGCACATACCTATTAAAATATATGTATTCATCAACAATCATCCTATAAAGGTATAGGATCAATAATGGAGAATATTTATTTATTTATTTATTTATTTCTGAGTTTTATATACCGCCCTTCTCCCGAAGGACTCAGGGCGGTGAACAGCCAACTAAAATACAAGTAGACAAAGTATAAATTATTTAAAAGAGAATTAAACACTAGACTGTCCCAAATCTAAAAACCCCAATTAAAATCAATAAAA
Source organism: Bungarus multicinctus (assembly GCA_023653725.1). Taxonomy (NCBI): domain Eukaryota; kingdom Metazoa; phylum Chordata; class Lepidosauria; order Squamata; family Elapidae; genus Bungarus; species Bungarus multicinctus. The sequence goes on from CM042838.1 coordinate 82,115,613, forward strand.
CTTCATACCCCGTCCCAAGTAATCTAAAAACCCCATTTAAAATCCCATTAGTCAGCTCAGGCCGGCCTGCTCGAAGAGCCAGGTCTTCAGGTCACGTCTGAAGGCCCTCAGGTCATTGGTCGTTCGTAATCCAGGGGGCATCCCATTCCAAAGGGCGGGTGCCCCCACAGAGAAGGCCCTATTCCTCGGGGTCACCAGACGACACATAGAAGGCGTCGGGACCCGGAGGAGACCCTCTCTGTGGGAGCGCACCGGTCGGTGGGAGACTACTGGCAGAATGCGGTCTTGTATGGTCAGAATATTTGTAGCTCAGGATAGAAATGAGGGCTCCTTGGTGCTCTCTGAGCTTGGTTATTTTCTTGCAGATGTTTCATTACCCAAACTAGGTAACATTATCAGAGAAGTAATAGGATGTGGTTTTTTTAAAGATATCTTGCATTTTTTAAAGAAAAGGCACTATTTATCACCTATAAATATATAAAGAGTATATAATTTATCCTTAACTAAAAAGGATTAAGGTTTTCCACTTCAGTGCAGAGTGTAGAGGCACTACACAGAAAAGAGTTAAAATTTTGTAGCTATATAGATACAAAACAGTTTTTCCATGATTTTTGTTGGCAGCTAATTTGGGTTTCCTACATTCATCATAGCAGTGTAAACCTTAGCATGAAATGACAAATACACAAACACACACACACATGCATACATTTTTGAAACATATGTGCAAGGAATGGCAGTTAATATTAGAAAAAGTAATGTATTGTAAGGAAATCTGCAATTTGCAAGCCTGTATCGGTTAAATCATGAAAAAAATAAAAAGAAAAGCAGGATAATTTTCATTAAAAATATTTATTTTGACTGTTTTGTAAATTAAGGGAAAGTTCATTTTTGAGGCTGCAAATACAAATTGCTTATACTTTTTCTACATTCATTTTTCATCAGTAGGAAAAACATTGCAAAGGAACACTGCCCTTTTAATACAAGGTGTAAATCAGAAAACATTTATAGCAGTTTTCATATCCCTACTTGTAGTTCTTTCCTGAGTTATCTAGCATATTTTTAAAATGTTAAGAAATGAAGCAGTTTCTTTCATATTTTATTTCCAATTATGTGGGCTATTTCTTCAATAAACATGTTGCTAATCCCATTACCGTATTTTGATTTTTTTAAAAAAATTACTATGTAGAAATAGTTTTCAACTTACAACCATTCATTTAGTGACTGTTTAAAGTTACAATGATGCTGAAAAAAGTGACATATGTCTGGCCTTGCACTAACAGCATAACAGTGGCTCTAGAGTTACATGATCACATCCTTGATAATCAGCTTATATTTGCAACAGTTGTAGCAATAGCAATAGCACTTAGACTTATATACAGCTTTACAGTGCTTTACAGCCCTCTCTAAGTGGTTTACAGAGTCAGCTTATTGCCCCCTAATAATTTGGATCCTCATTTTAGCCACCTCGGAAGGATGGAAGGCTGAGTCAACCTTGAGCCTGGTGAGATTTGAACTGCCATATTTGAAGGCAGCTGGCAGTTAGCAGAAGTAGCCTGCAATACTGCATTCTAACTACTGTGCCACCATGGCTTATCTTGTAACATCTTGCAGTCAAGTGACTTTTCCAGCTGGCTTCCTTCAAGCAAAGGAGGTCACAAATTTATTTATTTATTTATTTATTTATTTATCAATTGCTTACAAGATAATAGGTATAAGTAAAACATAGTTATGAATACATGGATACATATAAGAAAAATAAAATATAAAAGAAACAATAGGACAGGGAAGATAGGCACTTCGGTGCGCTTATGCACGCCCCCTACAAACCTCTTAGGAAAGGGGTGAGGTCAATAGTAGGTTAAAGTTTTTGGGATTTGGGGAAGAAACCACAGAGTCAGGTAGAGTATTCCAGACATTGACCACTCTGTTGCTTTGTATTCATTGTAGTCATGTGATGTCTGGTTAATGACCATAGGTGATTTGCATAAAGATTATGGTAAAAAAGATAGTAAAATTAGATGTCTCACTTAATTGCCACACATGACTTAAGGATGAATTTTTTGATCTCTATTTTAATAGAAAGTTGAGGACTATTTGTAATGTCTAATTTTACTTCACTGGCTCTTTCAATTTTACAAAATTACAACGTGAAAAATTTCTGTGAGAAATTGTATTATCTTTTTACAAAGAATCTTTTAAGGTGGATATAAAAGGCTAAACCCTACACATATGTATAGGTGATATGTATAGGTGCTGGAAAAAAAACCCCTATTGATGATCATTTCATTTGCATTACGTGGTTTTTCATGTGCTGTTGGTAAATGATTGACTTTAAAAATAAAATTTAAAATAATTTAAAATGTTGAATTTAAAAATAAAATAAAGCTTACTAGGTAATCCTTTTGTTTGGTAAATTCCTTTTTCACTTTTAAATCTACAAATATACAAAAATATGCAAAGGAGAAGTCATGTTTATCTGATCCTTATTAAATTCTGAAACTTCAATTTTTTTTATTTCTGCCACCTATTGGTAATTTTAGATGCTGAAACTGCATATTGGCTTAATATATGCATCTCTCATATAATCCATCTTTCAATTGGTTTGGTAGGACATTTATTTGTTGCGCTTCTGGTCGCCGAACTGATTAAATTAAATTGCAAGTGGGAGAGACCCACCAAACTTTAAACAACAAAATATATTTTCTGTTTGTCAAATGACAAATACATAGGCAGATTTTAGACTGCAATTTCTTCCCTTCAGCATTCTGAATCCGTATTTCTTGCTTCTGAATGTAATACAAAGTTTATGGGCAAATGATATTGTATATGTTGTAGCAGTGGTGGGGTTCAATTTTTTTATTACCGTTCTGTGGGCATGGCTTGGTGGGCGTGGCAGGGGAAGGATACTGTAAAATCTCCAGTCAGAGGTGGCATTTGCCAGTTCTCCAAACTATTCAAAATTTCCACTACAGGTTCTCCAGAACTGGTCAGAACCTGCTGAATACCACCACTGTGTTGTAGTCTTGAGAAGAAAACACATTAATTTAGAAAAACCAAGAGCATTGGTAAGTCACTTAAACTTTAGATAATAATTTTTTTAATCAACTGAATTGGATGAACTTGGTTTGAATTTGGAATACATTTCAAGTACAAGCTCCTTAATCACTCTGTATACATGAACAAGGAGGGAGAGTTTTCTAAATAAATAAATAAGAAACGGTACTACTTTCTGATAGAAAAAAAATGTCTCTCTATCTACAGCCTAATATATTTATTAACTCATAAATGTATACTGATCAAATTCTTCCACAGTCTCCAATATATATTTGATGCAACTTCAAAAGACTCATTACAATGGATGAATGTCTCAATGGATGAAAAAAATCAGGAATAGACAATTCAATAGCATGTCTTACTTAAGGAAAGAGGGTTATTTATTTATTTACTTATTTATTGTTTATTAATCACATTTATATAGCCTTTGAAGATTATTTTTTTCAAAGATTACCTTTTTCAGATTCAAAGGATTATCATCCCTTTGAAGATTAACTATGGGTATGAGACCTGAATCTGGTAAATAGTACTTACTCCATCTTTTAGAAGTTTGTGAGCATCATGTGACAGACGAGTGAGTGTATAGTACATGCCAATAAAACACGTTTTATGTTTTAGGAACATCCACCATAGATTAATTTGTATTCTTACAATTTTCAACCTTTCCAGCTAATAACTTGTGAACCCAAATGGCTATTTAAGAACAAGAGTAAAGATGAGGTTTATTTTTGAATAGGTTTTTCTCCCATTAGTTAGAATCAGCAAGAAAGCTTCCTTATGTGTTCACTGATGCATTTCTTGGATTGTTGGAAGATAATATTGATTGGGAACAGGACAACACATATCTCTGACATGGATTGAAAATATCAAGTATGTGATCTGTTCAAGTTTTCAAAAATTATAAGAAGAAAAAAATGAACAACATTCAATGAGAGGAATGTATAATGAATACTGCAACAATATATCACAAATAAATTCTAATGAGTTAAACAGAGAGACCAACTCAATAACATGGCCATCATCTCAGCAAACATTGTCACAATGAAAAAAATTTTGCAAAAAAAATAATAGTTTTCATTAAATCACCAAGCAATGCAAATATAAGGCTTTCATTAGTCTGCCCATGCCTGCCCATGTTACAAATCCTTTCTCTTTCAGTCTACACAACTATTGGGTGTCAATACCAATAGTGAATTATTTCAATTTTGGCCAGAAGTAAATTCTTCTGTTGTCACAGAGATTTCCATAGAAGATTTCCATATAACCATACAAACCATTTTCATGTAAGACAACAAATTGACTCAGGAAAGATTATTCACCAGGAAATAATACATGACTTGTTTTATTCTTATCAATCATCAGATTTATGTTGCCAGTTCTTACTCTATGAGATTCAAAACCACTACCTGGAATGATGCTTTAGATAACAATCCCAAAGGTGGTTTTTCAAAAGGCAACTGGACTTTGTTTTTGCTTGAACATATTTTGCTTTTCATCCAAAAGTTTCGTCCATTTGGATCAAGAATCAAGAAGAAGCTTCTTGGATGAGAAGCAAAATGTCTTCAAAAAGTCCAGTTGCCTTAAAAAAAAAACCTTTGAGATAACCATGACCTGAATGACCAAGAATTTCGGTAGAGATGTGTATTAAACTGAGGAGATAGCCAAGATCTGATGTGCAGTGGTGTTGAAAAAAGGTAATCCTAAAAGATCTGCCTGAATGATGTTATACAGTTCATCTTCCCTCAAGTTCTCAAAGAAAAAAACTGTGCAGATGTTACATATGTAACCCATATAGAATGTTTTATATTATTTCCACCATCACCACAACCCACTTCATTGGTGAAACTAGTATGTACTGTCTCCAAGTGGTTAATATAATTGAAAGTATCACACAGGATATACCACTGTGTACTCTAGGACAGTGGTCTGCACTGGTGGTCTGCAAGAAAATTTTGGTGGGCCACAGAGAAATGTCACCGCCAGAGCACCCCCCAAAAGCAATTAATCCAAGCTGCATGGGAGCACAAGGCTGCGCCACCCACATGACTCCCCACCCACTCACTCCTTACCTGGCAAACTTGCCTGCTAAGTTGCTATTTTTCCTTTTTTTCCCCTGACCATCAGCTGTTCTGCTGTGCCGGGAGATTTAGATGAGCTAGCAAGCAGGAAATCATTGGATTTCTTGCTTTCTAGCTAATCTTTAGATCTCTGCTTAAAAGCAGAGCTGAACCTTCCTTAGGATTGAAGCTTCTATTATTCAGTGCAGACTCAGGTAGCCAGTGGCAGAAAGATAGATCTCTGAATGAATCTGTGATTCTGTGAGCAACTCAATCTGCCTGCCTGATTTGCCTGATTTTGGGTAAAAGTTGCTCTTTTTTAAATTAAAAAAAAATCAATATTTACATACATGGTGTGTTGTGAGTTAATTTTGTGAGTTTGATTGCTAGCAAATTTTATGAGTTTGCTTGCAAGCAAATTTTATGTGACAGACTCAGAATGATAGATCTCTGAATGAATCTGTCAATCTGCCTGCCTGCTTTGCCTGATTTTGGGTAGAAGTTGCTCTTTTTTAATAAAAAAATCAATATTTACATAAATATTTATAATATTTACATACAAGCCATGTCCAGCCAGTCACATGACCACCAAGCCACACCCCACAAATTAGGTCATGTCCACAGAACCGGTTGTTAAGAAATTTGAATCCCACCCTTGCCTCGGTGTTTGTGTGTGTGTGTGTGTGTGAGAGAGAGAGAGAGAGAGAGGGAAGGAGGGACGGAGGGAGGGAGAGGGAGAGAGAGAGGTTAGATCAGATATCTCTTTCTCTCTGTCTCTGTCTCTCTCTCTCTCTCTGTCTCTGCCTCTCTGTCTCTCTCTCTCTCCCCTCTCCTCTCCTCTTCCACCAACATTAGCAAGCCACCATCAGTCAAAATTCATATTAGTAGTCTCTGGGATTTAAAATTATGAGTTTGGTGGTCTCTGAGGTCCAAAAGATTGGCAACCAACCCTTGCTCTAGGAAGAGGGTTTGAACTCCATCAAATAAGACATAGCTACTTACCTTTGATGATTCCCAGGAAAGGTGAAACTAGTCACACACTGCCAACTGGTGATCAAAATAATTGAAAACACTACATGGATAAACAGAAAAATCTATCTCCTTCCAAGAAGGGGGAGTAGAGATCATATAAAACCTCATATATGGGAAAATGTTTGCATTGAGATGGAGAACAGTTTTCACTTCAAAGTAAAAACTTTCTGCACATATGCGGAAATCATTTTAAGAAGCAAAGCTCAACAATTATTCCATTAGACTGGCTAGAAATGATTCACAAATGACCTTCAAACTTCCATCAGCTTCTCTTTGAACAACTGCACTGTAAATCAAGAATTTCCATGTCAAATTCTTCCCCTTCTATTGTTGTAATGTTCAAAATTAATACCAGTGAAAGCCATACATTTCTTATAAGGCTTGTCTTTTATTCTGGATTCATTAGGAGTCTGCTTTGCATCAGTTGTAATGGTGCATTAGGGCCCGATCAGGGGCAAAGGCATTAAATGATGTGAAGTGGGTGGGATTAATATCCTAGAAGTGTTTTTCAGCCTTGATAATTTTAAAATGCATCTTAAAGCTGCTAAGGTTGAGAAACACTGATTTAGAAGATACAAATGCAATTCAAAACGGCTTGGTTTGTTAGTAAAAGGATGAAATTAATACAGATAACTGCAGAGATTTTCAATTAGGAAACAAAAATGAAATGCACAGGTATAGGATGGGGGATATTTGGCTTGGTGATAGTTGCTATGAAAAAGATGTTGGAATAATACTTGGATGCAAATTGAACATGAGCCTGTAATAAGATATAGCTGCAACAAGAGCAAATGCAATTTTGCATTGCATCGTGAGAAGTTGTTTAGTACTGGCCAGGTTTAATAGAGTATGGGCAACCTAGTTTAACATTTTTGCAATGGACAGAGAGTTGAGCTCAGTAGGCTAAACTGTTTTTTCCAACTCTAATTCTAGACCAAATTTTTGAATCTCCCCCCCCCCCCCCCCCCCGCCAAAAGCTAAGGAATGCACAACTGGAGAATTGCTGTTTCTAGGTGACTTCCTGCTTTAAACTGATATAATGAAAAAAAACTCCAGTGAATTAAGACTAATTTACTACCTATCTTATTTTAGAGGTTCCATAGTAAATGTTGCTACTCTCACCCAGAATTCAATGTGAATCAGGCAATCAGAATTATCTGCATAGGAAACATTATTGATAATAGCCTCCAAATTGACCATTGCCAGCTAGCTTTTCAGATCATCAATCATTATTACATAGCAATTAGCCTCTCCACCCATAGCTGTATTTCAAAACATTTGGTATTTTATTTGAATAGGCTGCCAGTTAAATAAATACAACTTATTTCCTCTTTGGCTGATCCACGTGCTTTTTTTTCAAACCGGGAATTTGTTGCAAGGATTGGTGGAAAGCTTGACATTCTTGAAAGCTTGTTATTTCCAAATCATTTTCTCTCCTAGCCATACTACTTGGTACATCCCATTCTGAAAAGTATTTTCATTTAATTTTTTGAGTCACAAAAGCTAGGAACTAGTGGCCCAATCTAAGAATACTAATTGAACATTGATTTTTTTTTAAAAAGGTGACCCTGGAGAGATTGTTGGCCACACCTTTATATTCAGCAATTCAAAACCAACCAGAAGGTGAAATGAGATTTACTGTACTCTCTTACCCATGAAAGGCTCTTGTTCGGGATCTTCAGGGTAAATAAACCTTTTCTTTCACCAAGATGACAACAACTTCACTTAGTTGTAGTTCAACATTGTTTACTTCTGTATTTCTCACTTTTGCTTCCCATGTTATCATTCCTTTTATACTAGGGGAGTCATATGTGGAGTGAATCCTTCCAGTTATGATTCAAGCCTAACTGGAACTAACAAGTGGAAGTCATGTCTACATACATCAATCTCTAAAATGGAATAAAACATGAAGTTAGTGTTCTTGATATTTGCTAACCTAAGAAGATGGCAGAAAAAAAGGGGGGTTTATGGCCACTTTGTCCATTGCAAGAGGAAACATTTTTTTATTAAAATTAACACAATCAACCATGCATCCCTGGTGATTATATGACTTAACATACACATAACAGTGCAACTAATCAAAATTCACGTTTAATTAAAAGGCACGCACATAAAAAACATATATTTTCCCCAAGGGGAGTGAAAGCTACCTTATATCTGTAGACCCATTCCAATCAGTTTTGTTGAAGAAGAAAGAGCTAAGGATGTTTGTGTCTCACTACAACTGTTTGTGCTCCCTGGACAGAAGCAGTAGATTTTGAAGTATGCAAGGCTGCATTTGCTACTGAACTAAAAATATCGCTTTGGGATTATGCTTACTATTTGTTTAGAACATTACTTTTTCTTAAGAACTGAAGTTTGACTTCTTTCCTGGTTATTCATTTCAGATGATCACAAGTGCTATGTTCTCTGAAAAGAATTTGGGAACCCGCTTCTACTAGGACAGAATTAGATTATACAAAGAAACAAACATTTAGTTAGCTTTAAAAAAATCTGCTCTTACTTTTTTTGGTAATAAAATGGTGGATTTCTTTTTTCTTTTTGTAAACACATTCACATGCACCCACACTTACAGCTGACTAAAGACATTTTAATAGAAATGTCCACCTTCACAAACATTTAAATTCTTTGTTGTGATATATATACAAAAACTAAAACAGATGAAGCAAACTTCTTAAATGTAATCTATGGATTAAACAACTAATATGCAATTGATTGATAGATAAAATGTCTTTAATAGGAAAGCATTTTTTCTTTCAATTTTTGTCCATAAAAAGAAATATGCACCATCCTGCTCCAATATTCCTAGATTAGCAGATGAGAAAACAGCAGACCATGTTACTATAGAGTTCATACAGCAACAACTGTAAGTATATCTAGGACTAGGTTGATACCCATGCTTTGCTATGAAACTTTGTGGTTGGGCTTATTTTTGAGGGAGGAAAATAAGGGGGGGAAATTCCACCTCTGCCTACCAGCATCCATTGATATTCATCTGGCTAGCGTCCTGTCAATGTGTGAGAGATTTGAGGCTGTTTGGAAAGTAAAACTGTTTGTTGTGTGAGCAAGAAGCAGACAGCAAGGAGCCTGGGCATGGCTTAGCTCAACTGTTCTGTACTAAAGCTACTTGGTGCTGTAAAACTAAAACTGAAATCCTCTCCACTGCTTGTGTTTTGCATTTGAAACAGATTTCTTTTCAGGTGCGGAGGGGGAATAGAATACCTTAGCATCAGAGCATGTTAATAATAATATACAAAATACTAATGCTGTGATGGTCACTTCAAAAAATACTTTCTTAGTGAGCATCTAGAAGCCAAGAGGAACATACGTACCAAATTTCAAGTTTGTAGGCTTTACGGCTCTGGAGATTTTCTGATGATGCGTGAGTGGTATTTCACTTTTATAGAGAGAGATTTGGGAGAGTTTATAAAGGATAGTTTCAGAATAGTTTATTTAGTGATACTTATGAGACCATCAGATCCTGTTCAGCTACCTAATCTAGAACTCTAAAAAGTCATCATTCATCCTTGATTGCTCCGAAGGTTTTGTATCATAACCAAAAGATTAAGAGAAAATCCAGGAAGAAGGTTTTCACCCTCCCCACCCCTAATTCTGTAAATAGGACAACAAAACTTGGCCATGAAACAGGAGGAAATTCTCTTTATATTTGTATGCCTACTATGAGAATTAAGCTCTAGGACCTGTGGTAGCACCAATCTTGTGTGTTTGTCTTTGCAGGATCTGGATCATGTGGTCCAGCCTTTTGGCTTGCCTGGGCTGCATTGAGTGAAGAGGAATTGTCTTAGGCCATATATAAAACATATAATATAATTAATGTATATAAATCACATAATAATGTTAAAAGTTTATAATCTTGTGGATTGCATTATTAGCTATCCTGCTATTTATTACTGGTTCCTACTGGCCTGTGGGTAGAAGCTTGGGCATGTCTGATGTAGATTCTACATTTTTCACTTATTATGTTGAATGACATATTCCTGAAAGATTATTATATCTTATTTATTGAATTTAACCATCCAAACTTCCTTTTACCAGAAGCAGTTCTTCATACTCAACATACTTCCTGGATTTATTAAAAAAAATCATGCAACAGGTGAACTGTATTTAAGGAGAACATAAAAATAGTTCCACAAAATGATACTTGCTGAAACAGAGCACTTCTTGAATAATTCACTTTGAAATTAACACTTATAATACCATTTGCCTTTTAAATCCAACTCAGTTGACTTAGAAGAAGAGTTCTCCAGAGAGAGAATTAATGGGAAACATTGGTCTTTCTGACTTGCTTCATTTTAATAAAAATGATCAAATTATTACATATAATGAAAAATGAATTACCGTAACCTCAATCAGATGGTTTAAGTTCAGTGTTTCTCAGTTTTTATTGTTGCTGCATTGTAATATTTACAATTAAGATGTGATGAAAGCTGCAGGTACAGAACACAGAGCATTTAAATATTAAGTCACATTTAAATCAGACTTACAGCAGTATACTGAAATCTTGGCCTCCAGGCTAGAATCTTTCTTATTCATAGCTGGATGGCATATGGTCATGAAATAAAATGAAAAAAATATCTTGCATGCACTCCGGATCCCTTTTTATGTATTTGGTAGGTTGTGGAAGAGGATTTTATTGGGAATTAGGTGGAGGTTAGGGCTGTGGTTTTATTAAATGGCTCTCATTTGCACAAAGCCATCCAATTATATACACTGAATAAATGAAAAGACAAGGAGGCATAAGTGCCACACCTAACCTTTTCATATTCAACATTTCAAGTGAGAAATTAATCAAGTGGTTAATTTGTTGAACACGTTTACATGGCCATCCATCTCACAACAGAGACTCTTAGACCTTTGACATGTGTGATTTCTTTCTGGTTGTTATTTTGTAATAATTACGTGATTTTGTTGGGGGGAAGATAATTTAGAACCTATCCTCCCCCAACAAAATAGCACAATTAATAAAAAAAATAACAACCAGAAAAAAAATCACTATAACACAAATGTCAAAGATCTAAGATTATTCCAGTTAACAATCAGTAAGAAACAATCAGACAAATCAACCAGTAGAATTCACCTAACACCCTGGTCCATGGGTTCTATGACAACTTGCCACAGCCAATTTGCCATGGCCAACTCACACAGGACAACTTGCCATGGCGAACCTGCAATGGGACAACTTGCTGTGGGACAATTCAAAATTTGATTTAATTATTTAAAATAATTTTAAAAATATTTTATTTTTTGTCATTTACATTTCATTTTGTCCCTCCTTTGGCATCCTTTCTTTAATGATTCCATTCCAATATTTTTTTGATATTAATGTAACTCTTGTCCCACAGTTGTTGTCCCATGGAAAATTGACTACGATGAGTTATTTCATGGCAAATTGACTACAACAAGTTGGCTGCAATGGGTTGGTCAAGGCAAGTGAGTTGGCTGTAGCAAGTTGCCCCTTTCTGCCGTTCATATGCCTGAGGTCATAAGGAGTTCTTTAAAACCTTACTGAGGCCCATTAGGGTCTATGGTAGGATGTTGTTCTACAGTGCAGGCACAACATCTGGGATCCACAAAATGACACTATTTAATGGAACGTGACCACCCACTCAGTTTTGGTGGGCAAGCAGAAATAATTGGAGACACACAGTGCTGCAAATAACCTGATAATATGTCATGTAGGTTTTTGTAGATTATAACCAGCACCTTTAATTGTACCTGGAAGTTCACTGAAGGACAGCACAGCTTGTGGAACAATAATGTTATATATGAGTATACTGCAAAACATCCCAAACTGCTGCATTTTAGACAAGTTAGCACACACAAGTTAATTCAAATGGAAGATTACTGTGTTATGAGTTACTTGTGAATTGTTAGAAATAAATGCAGCTGGTATGTAAGATGAACCTATCCAAAGGCCCTCCTAACCATGGTTACTACCTAGTCTTTGAATAGGAACCATAAATCCAAGAGGATACAATCCTTATGCCAACTTGTTACCATTCTCTTCATTACCAGAACCTCTGATTGTGCTGCTCCCCAGTCACAAGCCAGCCTGTAACCATATTCAGCTGAAGTATAGTTTCAATGTCCTTTCAGATATTTCTGTAATATTTCTTTAGAGCTTCAAGCAGCAATGTTGGGCAAAGTGTAATATTCAAATCTTGTAGTGTCTTTCCAGGCACTGCATGAACAGTTTAGTAACATTGGGCAGAAATCAAATTTTCATAGTGGAAAAATGCTTCTTTATACCATGCTCACTGAAGTGTATATACAGAGGGCCTCTTGATATAATTTTATATTCATATTACGTTTTTCCATTGACAACTGTATTTTTGGCTGTCTTAATCTGAGCGCTATTTTTAACCAGATTAGGCACTGTCAGATTTTTCACTGGAAAATAAAAATAATGTATTTTTTTGAAGGAAAACCAAGATTTTCCACATACAATGTACCATTACAAGGGGGACATCATCTCAGATTTGATGAGATCGTGTCAATTTTTTATGAAGGGGGCTTCCTAAATTCAAGTAAATCTACCCTTCTAATATATACAGTATTTTTAATATATTTGTTCTTTCCTGAGAAAAGCAAATATATCACTTCTTTTTATATCAAAAAGTAATGTACATAAAACAAGCAAGAGTAATACTTCTTCAAAGGAAGAAAGATCATATCAGTAACAAGCAATTTGAAATAACAGTAACAAGAAAACTGAACAGAGTTCAGAATCAAATAAGGAAAGATGTTAAGAATCATGTGTAAGAAGGTAACTCTAGTTATCAAAATTGCTATAATGCTTCAACTACCTGGTTGTACTTCTTGTTTTGATGTTTTGATTATTGTCCCTCAAAGATATCCTGAATAAGCCTAAGTGAATGTGAGCATCCTGCTTTCATTCTACAATCAAAGTAGCAAGATCTACTACTTACAACAATAAAGTAAGTTCACAAATATCATGTAGATACACTAAAAAAATAAATTTGAGAACATTGAAGGACATGAATTTCTTTCATAGGAAGAGAAAAATTGTGAAAGACTGGAAGACAGATTTTGCCAATGCATTCACAAATCTACAGGGTCTTAGAAACAGGAGAAATTTATCTATTTAATGCTGTTGAAAAAGGCTATTGCCAATTTTCAAATGGTGATAAGAATGACAATAAGTGCAGAAAACACATCAATGTATCCACTGAGAACTTATGGCTGGGAGGCAAACATGCTTTATGTGGAGATCAGGAGTAAAATCCACAAGTTTACACCTCTTCCTCAAATCTTCCCATTCCTTATCTTCTTTTTAAATATGTTTGGAAAATACTGCTGTCAGTCTTTTGGTTACAATAAGCAAAATATATGCCAAACACTTATTGAAGAAGTTTTATGACTGAATGGAAGATTACAATATCCTAGCTGAAGAACAGGCTGGCATAAAACCAGAAAGATCTGCCATTGACCAAGCAATAATATTACAACATCTAGTGGAAAAATATATCTATGGATCCAAAAGTTCTCTTTATGCACATTTTGCAGATCTCATATCTGCATTTAACCCAAGTGGAAGAAGATGCCATCCACCCACATAAACAATTATTTTTAATAATATATAAACTTTATAGCAATAGCAACCTGAGGGTAAGATGTGGTCCCCAAGGACAACTAACCAACATAGTTATAATAGTGCAAGGCATAAAGCAAACTTGGAGCAGTCAGAAGAGGATTTAATAAGTCCTCCCAATCCCACACTGATGAGTAGAAAGGGGATGATAGCACAGACATTTTATAGGCTTCTTGCCAGGCAAAGAAATAAATCTCTTGAGTAGTGACAGTTGGCTACAGTCTGCTTTAAGAGGTAGCCCTTACCTTACCCATTTTCTCTTTGCTGGAAGCAACCATCTGGTATTTAATTCTTATGTACTTTTCCTGCAAATCTTGTTTCTGTAAGAAAACTTGAATTTCTGATCTCTGGCCTGGCTGACAACTCTGATCCAACTCTTGGAACCTTGGACTGATTTTGGACTATTTTTCTGCACACTCCTATTTAAAAACAAACCATTCAAGCAAGCAACTGGGACTGTTTGATTTGCATAATTTGACTGTTTATTTCTTGAGTAAACTGTGAATTCCATAGCAACTGTGTGTGAGCCTGTGGTTAAAACCAGATGCAGAACAGCCAAGATCTAGATAATTATATTTAATTACTGTCTACTACTATTTAACAGTAACTGACACATTTCATTCAGAGAGATAACTTTCAATCTATATGGAAGATCTCTATTAAAGAAACACTGGCAGCCTGTGGCTTCTTTAATGAAGCAATATAAAGAATGGATACAACCAAGCAAAAAGATCACTGAAGGATATCTTTTTGATACAGGATGGCAATACAGTGCCAATATTTAGGCTATATAAATAGACTGACTTTTACCACCAAGCCATCTGATTATGGACAATGTCTAATAAACAATATACATTGTAGAGCAGTGGTCTCCAACCTTGGCAACTTTAAGACTTGTGGACTTCAATTCTCAGAATTCTTCAGCCAGCTTTGTTGACTGGAGAATTCTGGCAGTTAAAGTCCACAAGTCTTAAAGTTGCCAAGGTTGGAGACCACTGTAAATGTAGAGCATTTGCTGTGGCTAAATTCAGTGCTTTCCATTCAGCAGTTATTGATGGTAAATATAAAAGAATTCTCTTCCACAATTGATTTTGCCTCTTTGACTTCTTCCACACCATAGAGGACAATCTGTTGTAATGTAACTTCTATTTGAACCTGCATGAGATATTAATCCAGCTAGGGAGAGATGATCAATAGTACATAGGATATCCTATCTTTTAGCAGAGAATAACAACATTACCGTACCATCATACGTAACACAGCAAAATTCTATCTCATTGCTGCCAGAGTGAGGCAACAGAAGTAAAACTGCATTTCTTTGATACATTTAATGTTTCCCTTCTGCTTTTTTCTTCCAATTTAACACATTTAACTTCTTTTAATTGCCATTTTAATGTATATTGAATGTATTACACACACACAAAGACCACAATAAAGATTTATCTGAGTTATATGGCTTCTACTTTGCACCAACAGATGAAAATTACAACACCGATGATCGTGATAAAAATGGTTACACGGTTAGGATGATGGTGCAAGGAAGTAGAAGTTGTTATTACACCTAGCAACTTGACTGCAATATAGTCTTTTGTGTACATAGTTGTTGATTCACATTCTTTCCCAAAAATTGATCTAAACCAGGGAGTTTTGACCTTTTTCAAGCCATGGAGCCTGCTAAAATAATAATAAACTCAGAACTCTTAGTCAAGACAGAAGAAATATAATATTTAAAAATTAGTAATAAAACAAAAATATTTTTCTTAATCCAGAATAAATGTTTATTATAAATGAAATAATTTTTAAATTTCACAATTATTTGGAAAGTTAATGTTTCAACTGACCAAATCAATGTTCAATGACGGCAATGTGATTGTTTTTCCTTGAATAAAAGTTCAACATTTGGAGCAATTGATGTTACTTGTCAGCAGAGAGCATGTTCTATATTTAGTCTATTTCTATACTTGCTTTTTGTTGCTGCATAAAAAGAGAAGGTTCTCTCAGAAAAGTATGTTGCTGTAAGTGACAAGGTATTTCAGTGTTCCAGGAGCAATTTTAGGATGTCATGAATTTCTGATATTTGTAAGTTCTATACGAGGAAATGTAGTTTGTAATGTGAAACCAGTTGGATTTAAGTTTAGCTCTCTGATATCTGCGCCCTAAGAAGTACAATTGTGCTGCCCCACTCCCCCCCCACACACACACATACATATGGCAAGAGGAGTTTATTCAAACTCCCCAAAGAGGTCCTCAGAAAGTATCCCTGTTGTGCAGGTCTGGATTGCAAGCTCAGTACAGCAAGAGTCACTGGTTATCCTAATCCAATGAGCACACCCAAAATCCAAGAAAGCAAGCCAGGATAAATGACACAAGACACAGAACTGAGCACATTGCTCCAGCAACACTCAAGTCCTCAGGGTGGGGTTAAGTAGGCAATGCTGGTGCAGCCCTTCATAAGAGACAAATTTGTCTCCTCATGAGTAGTCTAGCTGAATTGCATTGCTCCTGTCTCCTCTCTGCTCTACATGTCTTTGGATCAGAAGGAGTTGGTGACTCCACCTTCTTTTCATTGCTAATGGGTGGCAGCTGCTCCCTGTCCTTGCCTGGCCAACTTGCTGCAGTTGTTACTCACCTGCCTCAGCCTGTCCTTGGTACTATTGATCCAACTGCCACCTGAGTTACTCCATCAGGCTAGCATTTTCTGAGACCCAATCCTGCCCAATACTTATCTCCACATTTCCTCTATACCAGAGGTGTCAAACTCACCTCTTCATGGCAGGGTCACATGATGTATCAGGACTTTTTCCCCCTTAGCATCTAGTCCACAACAACTCTACTCTACACACTCAAACTCACCCTCCACTCAATGGTGGTATTCTACTGGTTTGGCCCAGTTCTATGGAGCAGGTAGCGGCGATGAGCAGTGGAGACCGAACCAGTTCTCTCCAGCACTCTGTGTTGGGCCCACTTGCCTGCCTGGCTCTCATACTAACCTTTATGTCCTGCTTTTGAAGTGCAGCTGCTTTGCTCAGCACTAATAGAAACTAATATATGAGATAAGCTCATTACATGCAAAGCAAGATAGTTCAAGCTGTGATTTGTCATAATTGAGATGATTATGGCTTACATTATGGCTCATGAAAACCCCAAATCCATAATCTCAGAAAATTAGAACATTGTGAAAAGGTTCAATATTCTAGGCTAAAAGTGTCCCACTCTAATCAGCTAATTAAGTCATAACACCCACAAAGGGTTCCTGAGCCTTTAAATGATTTCTCAGTCTGGTTCAGTAGGAAGCACAATCAAGGGAAAGACTGCTGACCTGACAGTTGTGCAGAAAGCCATCATCGACACCCTCCATAAGGAGGGAAAGGCACGAAAGGTAATTGCAAAAGAAGTTGGATGTTCCCAAAGTGCTGTATCAAAGCACATTAATAGAGAATTATGTGGAAGGGAAAAGTGTGGAAGGAAAATGTGCACAAGCAGCAGGGATTGAGTGCAGCCTGGAGAGGATTGTCAGGAAAAGGCCGTTCAAAAGTGTTGGGGACTTTCACAAGGAGTAGACTGAGGCTGGAGTCAGTGCATCAAAAGCCACCACACACAGACAGATCCTGGACATGGGCTTCAAATGTTGTATTCCTCTTGTCAAGCTGCTCCTGAACAACAAACAACATCAGAAGCGTCTTATCTGGGCTAAAGAAAACAAGAACTGGTCTGTTGCTCAGTGGTCCAAAGTCCTTTTTTCTGAGGAGAGCAACTTTTCATCTCATTTGGAAACCAAGGACCCAAAGTCTGGAGGAAGAATGGAGAGGCACACACTGCAAGATGCTTGAAGTCCAGTGTGAAGTTTCCACAATCTTTGTTGCTTTGGGGAGCCATATCATCTGCTGGTGTTGGTCCACTGTGCTTCATTAAGTCAACGCAGCTGTCTACCAGGAGATTTTGGAGCACTTCATGCTTCCTTCCACAGATGAGCTTTATGGGGATGCTGACTTCATTTTCCAGCAGGACTTGGCACCTGTTCACACTGCCAAAAGCACCAAAACCTGGTTCAATGACCATGGGATTATTGTGCTTGATTGGCCAGCAAACTCTCCTGACCTGAACCCCATAGAGAATCTATGGGGCGTTGCCAAGAGAAAGATAAGAGACATGAGACCGAACAATGCAGAAGAGCTGAAGGCATCCTGGTCTTCCATAACCCCTCAGCAGTGCCACAGGCTGATAGCTTCCATGCCATGCTGCATTGAGGCAGTAATTGCTGCAAAAGGGGCCTAAACCAAATACTGAGTGCATGTGTATACTTTTCAGAGGTCTGATATTGTTCTATGTACAATCCTTGTTTTATTGATTGCATGTATTGTTCTAATTTTCTGAGATTGTGGATTTGGGGTTTTCATGAGCTGTAAGCCATAATCATCTCAATTATGACAAATCATGGCTTGAACTATCTTGCTTTGCATGTAATTAGTCTATCTCATATATTAGTTTCACCTTTTAAGTTGCATTACTGAAATAAATGAACTTTTGCATGATATTCTAATTTTTTGAGTTTCACCTATATATGTTCATCATTGATATACAATTGTAGTTTAAATTCTGTCTTAGTTCACTCCATACCATAAGTAGTGGTCAGTGTTGGTGGGAGTGGTCTTTGTGGTTATTTGATTGGACTGTTGTTAGCTTATTTTGGTTAATTCTGTTCATGTGTTATGAAATTACACTGCATGTTGTAGATGACTCCTGTGGTTTTTTTCCTGGGGCTCCTGGGTCTTTTTATTTACTTAGAATGTTTTGGAGCGCTTTAGTTTGTTTGTGTGCTACAGTGATACCATGTGGCTATAATAGTCTATTGGTGGCTTCTGGAATGTTTTTGATGTATGGCAGCGTTATCCTTTGTGCTCATTTAAATAGAGTTCGTATATAGCTTTTCTTGTGGGAGTTGGGTTCTTACTTTGGTGGTGGAGCTCTTGGTAGGTATGGGTAGGTTTATGATAGATTTGTTTTTCTAATTTGCCATCCCTGCCTCTGCTGATGAGGATATACAGAAAGAGTAGCATGTTATTGCATTTTACTTTCCAAGTGAATTTTATTCTTTAAAGATGTTGTTGATGGTTTCATGTGTGTTCTCTAGTTGTTACTTTTTATTATGATAAAGATGTTTTCTACACACTGAATCCATATTTTGGGTCATATGCATGGAAGTGCTACAGATGCTAGGTACTGTATTATGGAATCTGCTATTGGTCTTGAAAGCAATTTATCCTATGATATTATTTTGATTTGTTGATATATTTGTACATTGAACTAAATGTATGTGATTAGGCATCAAAGGTTGATATAGTCTATGATTGTGGGTTTTTCAATCTTGGTGTGTTTGGTTAGGTCAGGTGTGCTGTGTAGTAGTATCGTCATTAATTTTGGAGCTAATGCTGGGTCTATAAATGTAAAAAGTGCTACGACATCAAATGAAATCATGATTTCATTTTCATCTATTGTCACATCTTTGATTTTTTGGAGGCACTATAGTGGGAAATTGATGGAGTATACGCTTACCTCTACGACTTGTTCAGTCTTTTTTGTTGATTCTTTAGCAATGTTGCAGGTTGGACAGTGATATAATTGAATTGACAGATATATCTGATTTTATGTGTTTTCTATCAGAATTCAGAATTCAGATCTCGAACAAAAGTTATCTTTCCCCTTCTGCTGTATGGGACACAGAAAAAAGAAGGTTGATACAGGAATAAGAGTGACATGGATTTTGAAGACCAAGATATTTAGAGAACATTAGATAAAGAAAGGCAGTGATAAACAACTATTAAATGAATCAAATTAAAAGTGGCTAATTCTACTAAGATACAGTGCATTTGCAAATTCTTAAAAGTGTAGGTTTGGGGCAGAATGAGGGAAATCAGGGGAATATGTGGCGAAAGGAGTTCAGAGCACATATAATACTGGAAGTGGTGTCACGATGCAAGTCTCATTCCTGTGGTTTGTATGTTAATGTTGCACATGCATGCAAAAGGGATTGGCTTGCATTGTGACCATTCAGGCTTCACTGAGCTTGTTAGCTCCAAATGGTCTTGGGAGGGTACTAATTAATTAGGTTTTTTCATGATGTCTTCCATATTTGCTGGACTACAAATCCCAGCAAGCGATGTTCTCAGCCAGGAGGACAACTCGTTAGAATAGGTTGCTTTAAGGATTGTCAAAATGAACAACTATTTAAAATAACAGCTTGATGGGCAGGTAAGTTATATTGTTCTGTCAGGATAGTCTAAACCTGGAGCTCTATGATATGCCCTAAAGCCTTGTCTGCTTCGACTGTCAGGTGGAAATGGGGATGGAGAGAGACACTTGTTTTTCATTTGCTGAAAGCAAGTCTTCCCACCTCCCCATTACAGACAATAGGATGGAATAGATTTCAATTAGCTTTTGACCTAATCTAAATAATCATAATAAACAAAAATTTTCTTCAGTATTGTGCAGAGGATCATCCTAAGCAACCCCCTAATATTGGCAGTTTCCAGAAGACATCAACAAAGAATGGCAGTGGAGAGTGGGACACATGTCAAAACGGTTACATTATGAACTCCATTTCTTTCCTATGTGCATTATCATACTGCATGCATGAATAAAAGGGACAAAAATGTTACAATGTTGTGTTTTGGCCATTCCCTAGTTTGGCAGCTTTGTGGACATGGTCTCCTATCTTTAGAAATAAGCCAACTATGTTATGAAGGATGTTCTATGACATACCTTTCCCCTTTTGAAGAGGGAGACTCAACCTGTTTATAGAGTAATCCAGTTCTGTATAGTTACTGTCTAAAGATCTATCTCCTATTGCTGTGCAAAGAGAAGGTGTGCAACCCACGTGAGTCCATACACAGCAATGTTTCTTGCAGCCATGTTGTTTTCGGTGCTTGGGTAGCTATTTCAGAAGCTGCTTCCAGCTGTAGGCACATTTAGATGTGGAAAAAAAGCAGTAGAAATTGCCAGGACAGATTCTGAAAGAGCCACACAACCTTTGCAAAAGACATGACCACATTAAAGATTTGAAAAGAGAAACTTCGTACACACTTCTATACATTGTGAATCATCCCATTCAAAGCCTTTGTAAAGTTCTATTTTTGTTCTGAAGAACTCTAAAACAAACAAATGTTCTATTCTTAAGAACAGTTGATAACAATAAATGGTTGCATCGTGTTAAAAAAACATTAAAACCATAATATTGGGAAGCAGACAATAACTGAGAAGAGCATTTCATATAAATATTGCATTTGGAATGATGATGCATAGACTAAATACAAGCTGTTGAACAAGGACTTATTTTTAGACACATTTAAGTTCTGGGCTTCAAAAGGTATTTGATTCTCGTGTTCAGCTACATTGATTAAATAAATGCCTTTCAATTCTCCAAATGCTCCCTCATGTGGCTTCTTTGTACTAATACTGGAACATCTTTGACATCATGGAGATTGCACCTCTCTGACAGAAAGTGAACCGAAATAATATGATTTATTTATTTTTTATTTTATTTGGTTTGTCAATCGCTTACAAGATAATAGGTATAAGTAAAAACATAGTTATGAATACATGGATACATATAAGAAAAATAAAAGAAACAATAGGACAGGGACGGTAGACACATTGGTGCGCTTATGCACGCCCCCTATCTATCTGTCTATCTGTCATATGAACCTCCTAAATTTCAGAGTTATAATATGAAGCCTTTGTGGGACTCTATGTAACTTTCACTCCTCTGCAAGAGGAGTGAAACACAAAGTTCACCTGATTACAAGTTCCTTCTGACTACAGATCATATAGGCATTTAGCAAACAAATTTTTAAATAGACGAACATATTTTTATTTGAAAAGGAATACACTTGGAATTAAAATAAGCATTAAAAATAAGGCAATGAGAAGAGAGGTAGTTTCCTTTGCAAAGGAACAGAAGGAATATTCTCAGAATACTAATGAAAATCAATATGTCTATGAGGTGTTGGAAACAGAAATGAATTTTGGCTTTTGGGGGAAAACGAGATTTAT
Source organism: Bungarus multicinctus (assembly GCA_023653725.1). Taxonomy (NCBI): domain Eukaryota; kingdom Metazoa; phylum Chordata; class Lepidosauria; order Squamata; family Elapidae; genus Bungarus; species Bungarus multicinctus. The sequence continues at coordinate 82,137,438 of CM042838.1, forward strand.
TATGTGACAAACAGTGGTGGTAGGAAAAAGGGTTTATTTCTTTTTATTTCTTCACCATTGTTACATCCTCAGTGAATCATCCAACAGGGTTTTCTTAGGTAATGGTCTGGCTACTCAAGGTTAATCCACAAAGCAAACTTAATTTATCAGGTAGTAGATATTATGATAAATTTGCAATGCAACCTGAGGGTAAAATCTCTGTCATCAGTCCCGAATTAGATTCCATCTTTCTTGCAGATCTCGATGCACTTATGGGAGTAATGTCTGGTCAGAGTTTGCAATATTTATTTCAGTTATTGGACTCTGGATATAATGGTATATAGGAATGACTTTGAGAGACAGGGAAAGAGATGCAGCCAAGGGAATGATGAGAGAGATGGTATGTGAATTTTCAGCAGGAATGTGGGTGGGGAAAAAAGCTCAGCAGAAACCTCCATAATTTAGGAATTGGAGTAGTTGAGTGAGGAAATCGAGTCACGACATTGGGGGGTTTCCTTTCCTAGTTAAAGGACCTCTACCCCAGAATGGTCTTGGAAATTTCTCTTCAGTCTTGAGTTTTGCTATTGAAGAAACTCAATTTTCTCCTTTTTACCCAAGATTTACATTGGTTGATTTCTATTCATTTATTTATTTGTATCATTTATTTTTATAAATAAATCAAGGTGGTAACCATACATAATACTCCTTTCTCCTCAGTGGTGGGATTCAAAATTTTTTACTACCGGTTCAGTGGGCATGGCTTGGTGGGCGTGGCTTGGTGGGCATGACAGGGGAAAGTTACTGCAAAATCCCATTCCCTTTCCACCCCACTAACCTGCTTTCCAGCTCCGTTCTCCTGTGCAGGGCAACAAAAGAGGACTCAATCAATCAGCCGAGACTCAGGAGGCAGAGAATAGATGCGGGTGGGGCCAGTCAGAGGTGGTATTTGCTAGTTCTCTGAACTACTCTCAATTTCCACTACCGGTTCTCCAGAACTGGTCAGAACCTGCTGAATACCACCTCTGTTTCTCTTCCTAGTTTATCCATGACAACAACCCTGTAAAGTGAGTTGAGTTGAGAGAGTGTGACTTCTGAAAATCACCCAGCCAACTTCCATGTCTAAGGCAGGATTAGAACTCACAATCTAATATTCAGTTCTGTCTCTCTTTACTCCTATTTAAGAAGGCCAGGACCATATTTGGCATGGTAATGAATTGGAGAAAGACTAATAATCAAAACTTGAATCTGGCTAAAAAGAAGGCACTGTAAATAAATAGCTCTTATAGCCAGGAAGTAGGGGGGCCAGGGGCAGGGGGAGAGAATTCTGTATTGAATAAAGTAGAATTCCTTTTAAGGAAAAGTTATGTAATTTGGAAGTTCCTCTTGATTCTATTCTATGACTAGAGCAGTCGAAGCCTTCATTGACAAGGACAAGGATTTGGTGACTATGTGGAGCTTCATTACATCAATCTTGAAAATGCAATTGTGGTTTCCTGGAGTTTCTGAGCCCCATTTAAGGTGTAACCATAGCCTATAATATCATAAATGGGCTAGAACCCAGGATTAAAAAAGCATATCTCACAAAACATCCAAATTAAGCTCAGCAGTCATGGCCCTACTTGTTTGTCCAAAAGGTACTTTTCCAAAAGGCAAATGGACTTTTTTGGATTTTCCTTAAAAACATTTTGCTTCTCATCCAAGAAGCTTTTTCAGTTCAGTTATTCAGTTATGAACTGAATAATGAATTAAATAAGCTTATTGGATCAGAAGCAAAACATTTTCAAGGGAAAAATCCAGCTGCCTTTTGGAAAAGCACTTTTGGGACAACCATGACCTGGACAATTGTGAGTCTCCACAGATACTTTACTTTTTGGGCACATACAGATTGTCACATGGAACAAAAATAGGATTTCCCAGTTACAGCATTCTAATTATACTGTCTCCTAAGAGCTGTTTGGTAAAGTTTCTCCCCCCCACTCACCCCCGGCAAACCCACTCTAGGGACAAACTGAACTTTCCTATTATCAATTTTGCCTTTCAGATTATTTAAAAAACTGAACTTTATTTGTAATTTGGGTATTATTGTTTTTAAGCAATAATGGTGGCTTGATGTTGATGATTTAATTTCAGACTTCCATTCACCCCATCTTTCCTACACAACTGTTTGGGCTTCTCTGAGAGGAACAACAGTAGAGAAATGAAGTAAAAATATAAAAAAATAAAGAATAAATAAGCCTGCTTAATTCTGAAACTATAAAGATTGCCTTTCCAGAAATCAAATTTTACAATAAGCTCTTGATCAGAGTTATTTATTAACAAAGGTATCTGATATATTATCTGGAAGAACAAGGAGCAGGCTTTGGGGTTTTTCTCAAAACAGGTTCCTCCAAATAAAACGGGCTACAATTTCAGCCCCCTCCCCAAGGTGCAATAGACATGGGATCGGGAAATGATGGAACTCCCCATTTCTTGGGGAGGCTTTCATGCGAAGCATAAAAACTAACACAAAACTAATAAAAAATAAAGGAAGAAAAGACAGAGAGAAAAGGAAAAGAAAGACAAAAGACAGAAGTGCAGGAAGACAGAATAGAAAGAAGAAGCTTTTGATTTTCTTTGCAGCAAATATATTACAATTTATATTTAGCTCCATAATTACAAAACAAAGCTCAATCTTCTCTATTATCTAGGTTTTTCTTTTCAATCTTCAAAACCACAAATCATAAGTGCATTTTTTTTTCATTTTATGAAAAAAGTCTATTTTTAATCTCATTAAATAAGTTAATTTAGCCACCTCTGCAAGCTCCATCATCTTCATCAACCATTTCTCCATTGGAGGTATTGTTGAGCTTTTCCACTTTTGAGCATATAATGATCTCATTGCAGTTGTCATATATGAAAACAAGGTCTGTGACTTTTTTCTCATGGCTAATACATTTATCTAAAAAGAAAATCTGTGGTTGCAGTTGTACTTATTCTGAATCCTGAATTCATATGTATTTGTATCTGATTTTTAAAAGCATTTTTACATGTCCACCAGGGATGGTAAAATGTCTCTTCATGTTGTTCACATTTCTAGCATTTTAGGGAAGCTTTCTGATCTTAAAGATGGCTGTAATTTCCCTCTTCACATCTTATACTCCTCTGTTCCCTTCTATCTGTCTTCCATTAATGTGTACATTCATATTCATGTCTGCCTTCTCATGGTACCATCTCAACTGAAACCTTCTGCTATCTCTCAATAATTATCTTATCCTAGAGGGAAAAAAGTGTAAACCATTACCTAGTAATATGATTATGAATTTTACATACTACTATTTGCAATTCATTAATGAGATATTATTATTATTATTATTATTATTATTATTATTATTATTATTATTATTATTATTATTATTATTATTATTATTACATAGCATGGATCTTACCAATTCCAAGAACTAGAACAAGAAAGCATCACACCAAAGTAATACTATGTGACCCATCCTATAAATTAATCTGCTGATATTTTATCTTTTTTTCAGAGTTAAACTCAGCTTGGAGTACCATGTATCTGGGGCATCATAGATCATATGAATTGCACCTCTTTTTTTCCAAAACAGATTTCTTATACCTTGTTAACTTTGTTTGCACTGTTCCTCCTGTGCAAACCTGTTTCTAACAACAAACCAAGATTCAAGTTAATTTTAAGACAAATAAATAATGGAGGGTTTGTGGTTGCCTTTTTGCAAGATTTCTGCTCACCTGTTCAAAAGCTGCACATTTAGCATTCACGTGACTCATTTCTTCGGTTGACTAATTAGACAGAAATAGGAATGGTACAAAGCTTTCCATGTCATCCATCTTCTCTTTTCATAAACATATAATGCATCTGAATGGATTGCTGAAGTCTTTCTTCTTGTTGGAAAGCATCAACTGTCTTATCTCCATTTAAAAAATAATAATCAGGTAGCAGATGATTGGAAGGACTTTTGCCTTAACCCACGAGTCCTGCTGTTTGCCAGAATAGATCACTCTGAGTGGGTGGACAGTTGGACTTGGTATAAGGCTGCATCTTTGTTGTGGAGTGGGATTACCTTCAGTCACACAGCATATAAATTTTGCAAGCTGAAGGTCCCAGTTTCAGTCATTGTCATTTCCAGGTAAGTGCTCTGAAACCCTGGAGAGCTGGATCAATGAATGCTCTGACTCAGGATAAGGCAGTGTCAGGTAACACATCTTTTTTGTGAAAGATGAGTTATACAGCTCTTAATAGTTGCATCAACTTGTCAAAAAAGCAAAAGCAAAACATCCTGATATAAATGTGGCATATAGGAGGTACTACCTGTAAACCAATAACTCATGCATACATTGGTCTTTCCTTCCAATTTTTCAAAACATGTCTTTGTACTTTACTTTCTGTTCATAAAATCAGGAAAAGGATCCCATGTGTTAGAAAAAGCCTTGTTTTTTTAAAAAAATAATTGAACTTCCTTGGTTAGTCTCTATAAAGATTTTTCTCTAATTCTGCAGGGATCTTTGTTATTTAGCTCCAAGACTTGTTTTGTGTATTTTTTTTTTTTACTATTTGCCAGTTTATGGCTTCTTGAAAGAAGGTGAAGAAAAACATTGGAGAAGATTTGTGTTTTGTCCTTCATACATGGGTAGTCATCTTAATCAGAGGTCATATTCAGCAAGTTCTGACCAGTTCTGGAGAACCAGTAGCAGATCTTTAAACCATTATTGAATTGACACTGTTCTAGATTTTCTTACAAAGCAAAATGAACTGTTCACATTTTTATTTTACAGCTGTTGGAATAAATAGACCATTACAGAGGCTGACATGAGCTGGGAGCTTCCAAACCAGCATTTCAGAAAGCTTCCTTGTTTCTTTCCTTCTGAATCCAGCCTTCAGTAAAAAGCAATATTAACAGCAGAAAAGAGGTCTGTTTCAGTGGTGCCATTCTACCAGTTCAGCCCAGTTCTGATGAGCTGGTAGTGGCAATGAGCAGCGGAGACCAAACTGGTTCTCTATGCTGCTCTGCTATTGAGCCCGCCTACCCGCCCGGGCTCCATACTCATCTTTATCCTTTGCTTTTGAAGTGCAGCTGCTTTGCGCAGCACAACAGAGTGCCATGCGGCAGCTGCTGAAGTGACTGGGAGAGTGCAGGCTTGTAGGAGGCGAGTTGCTACACCTGCGCAAAGTGTGCGTTTAGCACACGCATGCATGCAAATTGTGTGCACCCGTGCAAAGAGCACCCACCAAGCCACACCCACCGAACCAGTGGTAAAACTTTTTGAATCCCACCACTGATCTGTTTGTTTATGATTTCATTCTCATACATTTACCTGACAGCCCGAGTAGTATGCTGGTTCAGGGGGCTAAATCAGGAGTGGGGAGACCCAGATTCAAGTCAATTTTAAGACATTGAAGCCTTTTGACTTTGGGCCAGTTCAATCTACCTCAAAAAATGGTTGGGGTGGAGAAAATATCAGGGAGGGGGTGTTACATGTGTCTCCTTAAAATCCTGAGGGAAAAGGCAGAATATAAGTCTAACCAAACAAATAAACAATTTGGAGAAAGGAGGAAAAATAAATCTAAAAACATACAATGCTAGAGAACACCTCAACAATTAAAACTGAAGAAGCAGACACTGGGTTCATGAAAAGTTGAGAACTAGGCAAGTAATCTTGCAGGTAGAAATTTTGGAATAGAGATTGGATCCCAGTCAAGCTGAAAGGTCCCAAAATGCAACTCACCATATTCTGAGGGATGAAATAATGCCAATTATTCTGTTCCGCAGTGGATTGCTCCAATCCAAACATAAAAGTCTAGAAACTAAAATTGCCTAATACTTTCTTCTGCCAGCAAGTTCCCTGGAGAGTGTTGTATAATTGGGGCATTACAACAAAGAATAACTTTTCCTCAATCTCCCAGCTCTCTAACCTCAGAAGGTGAGTCATCCAGAGAATAGCCTTGCAGAACAATCCTAAACAGGAAGACGCAACTTTCACTAGTTCAAGGATTCTGAACAAGTCTGGTGTGGTAGGTTGAGAGCAACAGGACAAGATCCACTTGGGGAGAAGCTGGGAAGATAAAAGGGTAAAATGGGTCATTAATTGATTAATCCTCCCCCTTAATCTCTCTCCAAAACTTAAGAAATATATAATTGGAGTCTGAACATCGGCCTGCTTACTAAGGAGAAGGTCTGGGGATTGTGAAAGGGACGCTGGGAGCCACCTGCTGCCAAGAGATGTGTTGTTGTTGTGGTTATTGTTGTTTTCCATCTCTAGTGTGAAGGTTGAGCAGGGGTGTGTGTTAATAGGCAGACCTCCGGATATGAATGGATGTAACAGAAACCCTAATTTGGTTCTTCTCAAGAAGTTCAAACTCACCATTATCGAAGAAAGAGAAATAATATCCAGCTTGCTGGGCTTGAGTTTCATGTTTTTTGGCAATCATCCAATCAGTCTGTGATTAAAATCATATACAATATTCCCCCTTCCACCCTGAATTTGAGAAGGGTGGTATCAGAATTCTTGCAACATCCTTCTCTGAATGTCTGGATCATTCAGCTGTATTATGTTGATGTTAAAGGGAAAAAAAAAATTATGCCAAACCTCACAACAACAAAACCATCCCTCTCTGTTAAAAAAAAACAACGCATTTTACAGTTTGTTTGAGGTTCTTTCCCCATTCACCGCTATAAGAGAAAGTATTTCAGGTTTTTTTTGTTACTGTCCCTCTCCTCAGTCATGTGCCAGACCCAGGCACCAGACTGGATTAGCTCCAGAGCAACCCAGACTAGACAGGCTCTCAAATTGGATTAGGTTTAGAGTCCTGTTTTGTTCAGTATTAAATGGTCCAAGTTTCAGTGTGGAACATTGCCAAATCATTTTCCTGCCGATTTCTAGCTCTGCTGAATAGGTTTGCAAATTTCCTATTTTACATGTTGTCCAACTCAGCGAGTCTCCCTCTGTGGGTTTGTAAAGCAACCAAATGGCTCTGTCCTTCATTTTGCAAGTTACATCCAATTCCAGTGATTGCACCAAAAGTCGCTGAGCACAAATAGCAATCTTCTTTGCCTAGGTGACTTTTTTCTTCTTGTCTTATGCTTGGTCTAGTACTTTCTTTTATGTGTCTCTAAAGAGAAAGAGGGTCAGTTCTAATTTTAGAGATTGCTTTGTGGATTAGAAAGAGAATGGTTTCCTTATTTAGAAGCCTGTGGTACAGGCAGATATTAACAAATACCATAAGCTATTTGGCTGAAGCCAAATTCTTTAGAAAAACCCTACTGATTTGGTCATGCAGAGATAGAATCATGAGCTAGCCATTACTCACAAAGAGTGTAATGTCTCTCTATGTGTGTCTGTGTTGGTGTGTGTATGAGAGGGATTTTTGGTGGCCTTTTTAAAAGTAGAGTGACTATAAGACAAGTAAAGGAACAATGAATCTTAGGGATACAGAGCTTTATATGGTCTGTAGACACTTTGATGTTATAAAACATGAATTGTGATTCTTAATGTTCTTTTTTATGGCTTGTCAGAACTATTTTAACACTTTTTTCCATTGTTCTTTTTTGTCATATGAAATATCTTGAGAGTAAAGGGTTGTGTGTCCCTTCTACCATGTCCCCTGTGTCCCCAAAACCATGAAGCATGGTATACAGAGACCTTTATTAAATTCCATGAGATGGAAGAGGGAAATTATTCAGAATCTATTTATTTGTCAAATTTATATGGCTGCTCATCTTACATGAAGTGACTCTGGATGGCATAAAAAGAAACTAGCAATTAAAACAGTCTATAAAACCAGTTAGAAGCAATGAACATAAATAAAGCAAGATCACAAGAGAAAAGATATTACATATAATATTTTTTCTTATATAAATATAAATTTTCTTATATGTATCCATTTCATGTACTCATAGCTACGTTTATACTTATACCTGTTATCTTATAATCATTTGACAAATAAATAAATAAACAAACAAATAAATAAATAAATAAATAAAAATATAACCAGCAGGCAAGCTCCCTATTATCAGTGGATCTTCAGGCTTGTTGGAAAAGGCAAGTTTCAAGGGCTTTCAGGAAGGTCATGAGAGCTGGGGATAACCTCATTTCAGGCAGGGGAGTGCTGGTCTTGTGGGTCCCATCAGATGGAACTTCATAACAGATGGGACATGCAATATGTCTGACCTGATAGGAAAGGTAGATGTAATTGGGGAAAAGCAATCCTGCAAATTACCTGGCCCCATGTCATGTAGGGTCAAAACCAGCACCTTAAATTAGGCCTGGAAGCAAACTGGTAACCAATGCAATCCACAGTTTAGAGCTATAATATCTGTCTATCTAGGGACACACATAACTTTCTATGCTGACATATTTTAGAATAGAATAACAGAGTTGGAAAGGACCTTGGAGGTCTTCTAGTCCAACTTACCCTTTGCTCGGTCAGAAACCCTATACCATTTTGGACAAATGGCTATCCAATCTCTTATTAAAAACTTTCAGTGTTGGAGCATTTACAACTTCTGGAGGCAAGTTGTTCCACTGATTAATTGTTCTAACTGCCAGGAAATTTTTCCTTAGTTCTAAGTTGCTTCTCTCCTTGATTAGTTACCACCCATTGTTTCTTGTCCTGCTCTCAGGTGCTTTGGGGAATAACTTGACTCCCTCTTCTTTGTGGCAACTCCTGAGATACTGGTACGCTGATATCATGTCACCCCTAGTTCTTCTTTTCATTAAACTAGACATACCCAATTCCAACAACTGTTCTTTATATGTTTTAGCCCCCAGTCCCTTAATCATCTTTGTTGCTCTTTTCTGCACTCTTTCTAGAGTCTCAATATCTTTTTTTACATTGTGATGACCAAAACTGGATGAGTATTCCAAGTGTGGCCTTACCAAGGCATTTTGCATTGTTTGCTTTCTGACTACTGTTCAAATATATTCTTCAAGGGCAGTCCCATGTAGCATACATTACAATATTCAATACAATGCAATATTAGAGATGATCAAGGCATAAGTAACTGTGAGCAGAGGTTCATGATCCAGACAAAGCCAATTGCTCTTGCCAGGGTTCAATTAAGCCTGAATAGTTTCCAAGCACTAGGACAAGACATCCAAAGCATCATTTAATTTCACCAGAGGAGAGAGAGATAATTTAATATCATCAGAATACTGTTGATATCTCACCTCAGGGTGATGGATGGTCTTCCCCAGTGGTGTCATGTAAATGGTAAACAGGAATGGAAAGAACCCTGAACCCTGCAGCACACTCCTTAGTAGGGGCTAAAGGCAGGATCTCTCCTCTCAATCAGCTAGTACCAGCCCCTTATAAACAAAGATAACCAGCATAATAATGTATCACCTCTCCCAATTCCTGGAGCCAATCCAGAAGCTGCAGAGATGGATGCACCAATCCTGCTCTTAGCAGAGATCAGCCAAAAGTATGACCCATGTCATTTCTTTCCCAGTCTTGAAATTGGATTGAAAAGGGTCCAGATAAAAAGATTCATCCAGGGTCTGGTGGCACTACTGCACAAACACCTTCTCTACGTCCTTCTCTAAAAAAAGGGAGGTTGAGCACTGGACAGACATTGTCCAATATGGTGGGATCCTGTGATGACTTCTTGGGGTGAGGATAAACCAATGCCTCTTTAAGAGGTGGAAGAACAAATCCCTCTCTCAAGGATGAATTAACCATCACTAGAATCAACAACAGCCCACCCCACCTCATCTTCCTCTATTTCATTACATTTCATTATAAATCATGAAGCTAATTCTCACACAATGCTCAAGAGAATAGCTCATGTAACCGATTACTATAAGTAGGAAGGAAAAAGAATTTCACCCACTCACACAAATATATATGTATATATACACATACATATAAACTCATATGTACATATAGAGAAAGAGATTAAGACTGTTCTTGAAGCACAGCTGAAATTCTTTAATTATGATTCCCTAATTTCTTCCAAAAATATTACTTATCAAAAAAGCTTGGATTTCTAGTGAATCTGCCTAAGTGATTCAGTCCCATCTGTTGGGTGAAGCTTGCCATAAATAAAGTAAAATTAGTTATAATTTTGGACCTGGCCCTATCCACTGTTTTTCAGAGTGCAGCCCTAGCATGACATTGAAAGGCAGACTGGAAAATTTTTTAAGCATTTTACATAATTGAATAAGGCTGCCGAGAGGTAAATGAGGAACAAATGAAAATGATAGATTTAGAGACCTCTCTCTTATCACCCATATGTTCTCCATGGATACCATGTTAGATTAAAGTATGTGGTATATTAATATGAGTTTTTCCAGTCCTTAATTTATTAATAATTATGCATCCCAATTCATATAGTTATTAATGAATTATTCAACAACTTACTTAACTGAATCTATCTTAACAGAAACCAAAAGAAGCATAGATCTATTTCATGTGTGTGTGTGTGTGTGTGTATTTATAGAATCTAATACTAAAATCAAAAACAAGTTTTATCCAACATTCACATAAGTAAAATAAAAGGGTTCCAAGTTCAATTGTAGGCTGAAAAGAATGTCCAAGGCCTGGTAGATATCTGAGTGACAGGGTTAGAGCTATGAGAGATGAGGAGAAGATCAGTAATGGATTTTTAATGCAGAGGCATTGGATATTTTCATTCTGGAAAAGATGATTAACAATATTCAATTTTTAAAAACAGTGGTACTTGGGGCTTCCTATGAGAGTCACGATGAATTTCCCTTTATTAGTCAGCTCATGCCTACCTAGCCCAACGAATCAGTGTGGTTTCTTTCCATTTGCTTTCAGCTTTTAAAATAGCAAGGCTGTTTTATTATAAAATCTCTAGCAGAACTCGCGCCTTTGTAGAACATTAGTAAAACTTTCTCCCCCTCACACATACATTTTATGTCTGGGAAATAGAAGGAAATTTTCAGATATCCCCCAGATATATGGAAAAGAAAGCAATGACAACCTAAGAATCTAAAAACAGGAAGCTTCCAATTAACACTAAAGTATCCTGGATACCAGAAAAGGATTGCTAGGTGATATCACACTATAGTATACACTAAATACAATGTGTTCATACTTTAAATTGTGGAGAAAGACTTTAACCTGAAAATGTTTTATTAAGTAATTTAATAATGTCAGGGTTTTTGTTAGTTTTTTATTGGGTTTTTTTTTTTGCAATGGTCAATATTGTTAATGAAGTTGAATATTTTCTTTATTATTTGTTTGTTTGTTTGTTTGTTTATTAAATTTATATGGCACCCATCTCACTGTTACAGTGATTGCCTAGAAGCCCATACATTTTATCTGTCTTAAGATCATTCACTTTTTTTAAAGATATCCAAATTTGTTTGCATTATTCACTTGTTCATTTACTGTAAATCTATTCTGCAAATTCCTAGGAATAAATGGAGTAATAAACCAGATTTGATATGGAAAATTCAGATAATATATAGATGATTGATGACAGATAGCAATAGTGCTTAGACTTACATACCAATTCACAGTGCTTTACAGCCCTCTTTAAGCAATTTACAGAATCAGCATATTGTCCCTAACAATCTGGGTTTACATTTTACCCACCTTGGAAGGATGGAAGGCTGAGTCAACCTTAAGCTTCAAACTGCTGACTGCTATTAAATTAAGCCTGCAATACTGCAGTGTAACCTCTGCACCACCATGGATGAGAGGTGAGAGATGAGATGACAAAGATGATAGATAGATGATAGATAGATAGATAGATAGATAGATAGATAGATAGATAGATAGATAGATAGATAGACGGACAGATAGACAGATAGAGAGAGATGAGAGAGATAGAGATACGGCAGACAGATTAGATAGATTTGGGATTGAAACAATTGCTGAAAAGTGAAGGACTTGCTAATTCTGTATTACTATACCAAGTTGTTTTCCTGATTAATTTTTTTCTGAAACATTCAGGCAGACTATAATATATAGTTAGGGGATTTGGCAGGTGGTGGTAGTGATGGTAGAAATCACGAAGTCCACTGCTGCTTTTACTTTTCCATAATAAAATGCATCAGCCTGTTGATCTTCCATGTCCCTTTTATCTTGGCCCTGTGCCTTGTCATTGGCAAGCATGCCATTCTTTTACCAAGCTTGAAATGCCAATATCGCTCTGTCACATGGCTGCCATCATCTGTCAACACCAGCATTAATTAAGAAATCCTCAGAAGGAGTCAGGGGATGGGTGGGCGAAGAGGGGAGGAAAATCAAATGAAGAAAAGTGAAGATAGTAGAAATGTTTTCTAGAAATATTCTCCACAAGGAACATCACAATCTGTTTTGCTTTCCAGAAAAAGATGTTTTCTTGAAACTGCTTGTGTCAACAGATGAATTTCACAGCTATACTAAGAGTAGCTTTCCATGTATTTACTTCCCTTATTTAGTTCTGCATGTACTCAAAGATCTTAATATACCCACATAAGAGGAAAATAGAATTTGGCCTAATTTTACAATATCATTTGAATAAAGTATTTTAGGCTGCATAAATTGTGTATTTATATTCAGATTCCAAGGATCCAAGATTTATGGCTATGAGGAATACTCTTATCTGCCCCTATTTGTTATTCTTTAGCCACTGCAGGGTAGCCTTATGCCTCACAAAGAGGTCTGTATAGAAGAGCAATACATCTGAACAATGTTTGTGGTTGCAATTTTTTATTTTGTATGCCAGAGGATCAGCCTATTGAGAATGTGCAGTTGTGGTACTATAGAAAAATAACATTGTGGGAACTGTAGCATATCAACAGGTGCCTTTCCTCAAATCCCATAGACCTTGGATTCCAGCATGGAAAGTGCATCATATAAAAGCAGGGCTATGTGACAGGCTACTCTATGGAATCAGAGTGCAGAATCAGGGGGAGGGGTTTCACTTCCATCATTTCCTTTAATGTGGATCTGGAAATGAGAAGTGTGTTTCAGAGGATGACTTTAATGTGGAAGAAAGCTGCTTCTCCTGGAAGGTTTCAAGGTCAGAACCAGCTCTTTGAATTACATTCTGAAATACACAGGTAGCCTCTACATAAGGAACTAGTTTTTCTGTTCTTTTAATTTTTTTTAAAAAGGGGATATCATTAAATAGAGGTTCAAATATAAATGCATTAAAAAGTGTGTGTGTGTGTGTGTGTGTGTGTGTGTGTGTGTGTGTGTGTGAGAAAGAGAAAGAGAGAGAGCATGAATGCATGGATTGTCTCAATTTCTTTGAAGGACAAATACTTCCCAGCCTCCCTTCCATTGCTTATTTATTTACTTTTCTCTCTTCTTTCATTCTTCTTTCCTGTATTACTTTGATACCAATGTTAGCAATCTCTCCTTTCCTTTCTTTAAAATAAAATATTGCAGTATCCAATGCAAGTGGCTTGTTCAAACATTTGCTGTCAGCTTATGGTTTTTGCAAGTACAATAACTTGTGTGTTAGTGTCCTTTTTTTCTGGATGATTTCCCCTCCATTTGCTTCAATAAGCTGTTGAGCGCTTGTTCTTTTGAGTAAATGTGCAAGACAGTAATAAGTGCAATGGCACATTAGGGAAGCCTTCTTTAAAAATCCATGACATTAAATTCAGTCCTAACTGACTGGCATATTTTCTCAAAAATAAGTTCTGAATTCTATGGGCTTAAGTATGTACACAATGGGCTGTCTTGAAATTAGAGATTTTATAAGTGATTTAGATATAATTCTTTAGCAGAATTAGAGCCTTCTTGTATGGACCATGAAGGAAAATTCTTATCAAAAATGATTCATCAAGCTTTGCCTTTCTAACCTTCTAAAACAGGCAAAACTCCCTGTGATGACCCGCCATGTACCACAAATATAACAAAAACCAAAACGTAAATTAAAGTCCTTTAATGCCTTCAACTTGGCTTCACTGTTCAATTGTTCACAGTTGGAGATTAAACTGTGTTCAAAATAACATTCCAAATGAAAGAAATACAGTTCAAACTCAAAAAGCAGATAACGAAGCAAAAACCAAACAACAAACCGCACTGAAGAAAGTTCCACAGCAGACCAGGATAATTAATTACAAACTTCATGAAGATAACCAGGTACAGTCTGTTGGAAAAACACCAACCAAGATAGACCTCATCCAGGTATAAAACACACATTTGTCTCCAGCGTTTGTTAGCACGCAGGTCCAAACTCTTATGCGCATCTCACACCTGCAACCCATGAAGAGGATCATGGCCCTCTTCTCCCGAATAGACCATGTTTTTCCCTGATCCTCTCCTCCCTGCGTGCCCTAGGATGAATAGGGGATGGGCCTGGGTCCTCCTCTGACTGCTCAGCCAGCCTCTGCCCTTCCCCAGCCTCCTCCACCACCTCTGGAGCCACACCTCTACTCCCTGTTGGCTGTTCCTCCTCTCCCTCAGAGTCAGTCTCCACCAGGGGCATGACACTCCCTTCATGTGGAGTATATTGTCTAATAGTTCTAATTCTGGTTTTGTTTGATCAGATTTTCACATATTTAGACTGTATTTGTTTATGGATGTATTATTTTTAAATTTCTGAAATATTTATGAATAAATCTGCTCCCAATATAATATGCATGGGAATTTTAAAAGTCAATATGGCAGCTGCAACCGAAAGCTCTGTTTCTGTTTTGACTTGCTTCCCACCCCATCCCTCAGATGTTTGAACTGCCACTTCCACATGTATTAACTATATATTCTAGTTTCTCCACTATTCCTGAAAAAAATGGGTCAAGTTCCTTCTTTGAATATTTAAAGTATCTCAGCGAGGGCAAAGAAAGTTGCTGCAGATATTGGGGTGGGGGAGGAGAAAAGATTAAGGATGTGTTAGACTTCTGCATCCATACATGCCAGGGGATGTGTGTGTCACTCAGAGATGGTTGCATAGCTGTTACATTTATATTTCTGCAAATGTTAATGTTCTGATAGGGGTCCTGCAAGTCCCTTGGACTGCAAGGCGAACAAATCAGTCAGTCCTAGAGGAGACCAACCCTGACTGCTCTTTAGAAGGCCAGATTCTGGAGATGAAACTCAAATACTTTGGCCACCTAATGAGAAGGAAGGACTCACTGGAGAAGAGCCTAATGCTGGGAATGATTGAGGGCAATAGAAGAAGGGGACAACAGAGAATGAGGTGGCTGGATGGAGTCACTGAAGTAGTAGGCATGAGCTTAAATGAACTCTAGAAGATGGTAGAGGACAGAAAGGCCTGGAGGAACGTTGTCCATAGGGTCACGATGGGTCAGACATGACTTCACAACTAACAATAACAAAAGGGATGTTAAAACAACACAACACCAACAGGAAGTCAGACCAACCAATTAGCATACACATCTCTGCACAATGTGTAATTGAGATTTAGAAGTCATGGGCCCATATTCCTTCATTTGTAACCTGCACTTACCCATCAACCTCTTGCAGTGTAGGTATGCATCAATACCTACGCACAGTTGTAGACAAGTCAAATCATTCCTTCTCTTGCAGGGGAAGCCTTTTTTGAAACTAATTCCAAACCAGGTGCTGCCATATTATTTAACCATTTACAGTAAATATAAAATTATCTTTAAGGGCAAAGTGCTGTTACTAAAGGAAAATATGACATCACAACAAAATGTGACATTAACTGTGCAAATTAAACACAAGATATGAGAAAGAGCTTATATTGGCGGGGGGGGGGTAGAAATCATGTTTTTAATTATTCTCTTACCCTCCCTTTCTCAAAAGCATATGCCTTTTATTAAAATTTGGTGGTATCAAACTAATTCTGACTATTAGCTACCTAACCCGGCTCACCTCCTACTATCTCTAAACACTTTGTTCTGGTAACCAAGTAATTCCTTGCTATCTGAGCTATGTGCCAAATTTGTCCAAACAAACTTGAATTTCCAAACTGATAGCTGTCCTCAACTTTGTAGAAATATTTACTTGGGTAGCCAATATATCTTTCCTTGAGAATCAGAAAATTTGGGAATAAAAAACAAATGTAGGTTTTTAAAAAATCTGTCAAAAATTGTGTTATGAACACAACATCAGAAATAGTCCAGAACAAACCTCACCCATTAAATGGAAAGTCATGAAGATCATAACAAACTGTTCGCCAGTTTTTTACATCTGCCAGAAATCCTTCTTCACTTTCAGTCTTTGCAAATGGTGGTGTCTTCCTCAGTTACACTCTGGAAATCAAATGCAAACTATCCAAAAGTCCTTTGCTCTCACCATAGTATCTCACCTATATACATCTCCATAGCTGAGCAGTTTCTAGGAAGAGAATCAGTGGTGGGATTCAGCCACTTTGCACAACTTCAGGAGAACCAGTTGTTAACTTTCTGAGCAGTTTGATGAACTGGTTGTTGGAAGAAATCATTAGGGCAGAAAACTGGTTGTTAAATTATTTGAATTCCACCAGTGAAGAGAATGACAATAGAAAATGTTTAGCTTCTCTTGGTTCTTATCTTCTTTGTTGTGTAGAAAGCTTCTAGTAGCCAAGTTTACTTCCTGTTGTCTCCTATTTCTGTCCTTTGCATAAGTCCTGATCCTTGCTCATCATCCCCTTCCTCCCATTACTTTGATTCAGTGATTTCTGATGATTTCCACTGAATTTTAGTTATATTGCTTATTGCTTTTCTGTTCTGAGTCAGGGAAGTTATCTACCTGAGGTTATTTCACTAGTGATTTGAACTTCTGACTTCTGCTGGATAAGGCATTGCCTTCATATAGCAAAGGCTAAAACCCTTGGCTCATAAAACTGTTGTTGTAATAGACTGCCTTAAACATTGCTTCCAGGATACAAGGAAGGTCTCATAACCTTATGGGGGCTTTGTAAGCAATAATTTTTTTCATTTTTATAGCTGTTCAAATTGCAACAGGGCATTTAAACTGTGGCTAAGTAGATTCAACTGATTTAAGTTGGGCTTTTAAGTGCAACATTTACTGTTGTTTCAGTCAAAGAGCATCGTTAAAATGAGGGGAGGGAAAAAGAGGTATTCCATTCTTACTCCTTTTTTGCCATTTTATTGAGTCACTGTGAAAACAATGGATTTGCAGATTCATCCTCTCTACCTTACCTAGTATTTTATAATATATGGGATGTCTTATCTTTTTATAGCTGAAAACCCTCTTTGTCTCTTGTCCAGTTTGAGGGGGGGGGGACCCAAAGGAAGTCTAAATAAATTGATTTTGCTCATCCACAGTTTATACTCAGGAAGGCATAGGGGTCCTAATCCTGGCTACAAAGTGGGTAGAATTCAATTCTACTGTGGAACTGAATTGGGATTCTCTGGGCTTATTTGTCTATTCTCCTATCTCCCATCCCCAGTTAAGCATCTCTCACTTTAAGTAAAATCTGCATGAAAAAATAAATGTACAAAGAAAGGAGGAGTCAAAGTATCTCAAGAATTGGAAAGGAGATCCTACCATAATAATAGAGCAGAAACACAGAAATGGACCATCTGTTCAACCACTCTCTTGCCTGGGGAAGGAGAGATAGATTGAAATTGACAAAGATAAAGATATAGAGAAGTAAAAAGAAAAAAGAACTAGAGAAGTAAATGTGTCGGCATCTCTCATCATTGTCTTCTGGCTACCTCAGTGAGGAAAAGCAAAACTGATAATTCTTAAAGATAGCATTTCAGAATATAATATTTAATACAAATGTTTTCTTCTTTCTCAAATAATGTAACAGAGGCCCGATTTCCTCTTCTCTACTTTGGTGGAAGCTTTGAAAGAATATTGAAGTCAGGAACACGAGAGGAAGAGAAGTAGGAAACATGAAAAGAACTCAAGAAGCAAAGCGCTAATGGAGAAAGCAAATGCAGGGAGAGAAATGGTTGCACGATCCAATCTTGGTTGGACTTCAGAACCAGAGGTTTAGTCTTTTGAATTCTTGGATTCATGCTGGAGCCCATCCTCAGGGAACATCTCTCTACCAGAATGTGTGCTTTGAGCTATTCTGTCCATCATATTTATATGGTGCTTTCCTATTGGTTGATTGGTGAGTTGATGGCTGGAAATTGGCTGTTGTTCCCTTGTGCTGCCAAGTCCTCGACTCCTAAGAATTCGAAAAATTGGTGGTATATCAGCACTCCTGTTGACTGACAAGGGGCTTGTTTCCCAAGCTTCAATCATTTCCCTAACTATCTTTGTACCTGTATGGCCAACAATCTTAGTAGCTGCAAAATTGAGGAGGAAACTAACCACCTTCCTCCCTAGCAAGGACACAAGCAAGAAGTCAGATGAGGAGACCTAAGCTTGTTGGTAGCATCACATTGCAAAGAACATTCAATTTTGCAGCTACTAAGTTTGTTGGCTGAATGGTTGTTGTGGAGACTGATTAATAATCAGTCAGTAGTGGGTGTGCCTTCCGCTCATCAGACCCACAATCACATCTCCAGTCACACTTACCTTGAATGACTTTCCTTCCAAGGTTGATTATGATGCAAAATAGATCATAAAGGAACAGTGTTGGAATAAGAGGGAAATACAACTTTTAATGCATTACACAACTAGTGACAATATAAAACTGCTTTATTCATAGGCTAGAGATGAAATAAGGACAATGTGTTGTGATACTGGGTGGACATGATTGTGTTGTGTTTAAGGAAAAATGTATCAGGACCTTAAAAAGAGAACAGGGGGAATATTTAAAAAAACAGGCTTTGACATTACAATTGACTATAAGGGGAAAACACTATGTCCAAAGTTCACTTTTTTTGATCTTAGTTTAACATGATAATACTGATTATGAATCAGATTGATTTGACTGTATTGAAAACAATGTAAAAAAAAAATTAGGGCAACTATCTTACAGATCAAGCCTAATATGCCTTCCATTCAGCACAGCATCAGAGGATATTTTGTATAATTCTTCCCCCCGCCCCCCCAAAAAACCCCCTTCAATCAAGCAAAAAAAAAAATATCCTGAATAGTGCTTTTATTTGTTTATAAATACATACAAATTGGTAGTAGCTATTCAAGCACTAATGTTTGTAGATGCCAACAATTAACATTGGAAGCATCTGCACAAAAATTACTATCTTAATTTTGACTGGCTTAATTTTCATACAAGAAAGTCACATGAATTCATACACACACATACACACACACAGTACATGCATATACCTGTGCTTGACTGAGCAGATTAAAATACAGTGAGCTCAGATTTATCAGTGTATCTCTTCTGAGTCCAATGGAATGCAAGCAGAAAGCCTATTTTTTCAGTAAAATTGCCAAAGCTCTTGCAATACATGTCAATTTCCTGCTGGTAAATGTAAATTTTTATTCACTGTCACCTCTTATGTCAAAGAAACCATCCGCATGTGTTTCTCAACATTAAAACTAATCTCTGCATAGAGCAGAGATAGCTGGTTTTTAAAATTATTATTATTATTTATGGATGGGAGAGAAGCCATAGCTCTGTTGCCCACGATTTGTGTCATTCTAAAAATGGTTCAATCTTCCAATATGTTTCTGCCTCCACACCCTCTGGTGCGGCTACAAGATGCCATTATCTGGGGGAGGAACAATCTTCAGTGAAAGGGAGTAGCTATATTTCAGGTGGAAATCCCTCTCAATATCGTTGTCCCCCCCCCCCCCCCGGGCAACAAAAAATACTATAGGTAATAAAGGAAGAAAAAACAGGATATTATAGCTGTAATTTTTGGATCATTGAATCAAACTGAAGGCTAGACCTAAGAATTAAGTACAGTTTTTTGTATTATTTAGCAGGTCTTTTTGATGAAACATTCAACGTATTGTATATGTATGGTGTTCAGTCAACTTTAAGTCATTTATAGAATCCACCTAGGCAGAATACAAGAAAATAAATGATTGCAAAGAACAAAATTGTTTTTATGCCATTTATATAGCAGATTTCTGTTTTGCTAGATAACTCAGAATAGAATAGAATAGTTTATTGGCCAAGTGTGATTGGACACACAAGGAATTTGTCTTGGTATAAATACTCTCAGTATACATAAAAAAAAGATATATTTGTTAAGAGTCAAGAATCATAACGTACAACACTTAATGATAGTCATAGGGTACAATCAACATCAAATCATACTAGGAAACAGTCAATATAAATCGTGAGGATACAAGCGACAAAGTTACAGTCCTACAATCACAAGTGGGAGGAGATGGGTGATAAGGAATGATGAGAAGGTTAATAGTAATAGTAGTGCAGACTTTGTAATAGTTGAACAGTGTTGAGGGAATTATTTGTTTAGCAGAGTGATGGCTTTCGGGAAAAAACTGTTCTTGTGTCTAGTTGTTCTGGTGTGCAGTGCTCTATAGAGTCGTTTTGAGGGAAGGAGTTGAAACAGTTTATGTCCGGGATGTGAGGGGGTCTATAAATATTTTCACAGCCCTCTTTTTGACTTGTGCAGTATACAGGTCCTCGATTGAAGGCAGGTGGGTAGTAATTGTTTTTTCTGCAGTCCTAATTATCTTCTCAAGTCTGTGTCTGTCCTGTTGGGTTGCAGAACCAAACCAGACAATTATAGAGGTGCAGATGACAGACTCAATAATTCCTCTGTAGAACAGAGCAGCTCCTTGGGCAGTTTGAGCTTTCTGACTTGGCGCAAAAAGAACATTCTTTGTTGTGCTTTTTTGATGATGTTTTTGATATTAGGTGTCCATTTTAGGTTATGTGATATAATAGAACCTAGAAATTTGAAGGTCTGTACTATTGATACTGTGTTGTCTAATATTGTAAGAGATGGTAGTGTGGGAGGGGTTCTTCTAAAGTCTACCACCATTTCTACGGTTTTGAGTGTGTTCAGTTCCAGATTGTTCCGGTTACACCACGAGGCAAGTTGTATAACCTCCTGTCTGTATGCAGATTTATCTGTCTCGAATGAGACCAATCACTTGTTGTGTCATCAGCAAACTTCAGTATTTTAACAGATGGGTCATTTGAGATGCATTCATTGGTATATAGGGAGAAGAGAAGTGGAGAAAGCACACAGCCTTGGGGGGGCCCTGTGCTGATTGTACAGGTATCAGATGTGATTCTGCCTAGATTCACCTGCTGATTCCTGTCTGTTAGGAAGCTTATGATCCACTTACAAGTATGTTCAGGTACCGCTAGTTGGTTTAATTTACTTAGAAGAGTGTCTGGAATGATGGTATTGAATGCTGAATTGAAGTCTACAAAGAGGACCCTTGTGTAGGTATTTGGAGATTCAAGGTGTTGTAGGATGTAATGCAGAGCCATGTTAATAGCATCATCTGTTGATCTATTTGCTCGGCAAACTGCATGGGATCTAACAGCGGATCCATGATGACAATTATTTTCTCTATTATGTTTTTTAAAGTCTTGAAATGTGCTCACAAGTAGTACTGGAATAGGAACTCTTAATTGGTTGGACAAGATTTCCCTAAGTCTTGAGAAATTGCAAGAGTCATTGCTCACTTAGAAATTCACAGTATGTATGTCAGATTTTTTTTTTTTGCTAGGTATAGGTAAGCCTATATGACCCATAGATGAAATATCATAAAGATGGCTTAGTAAAAGTTACTACCAAAAATAAGGCTGGTGCAAATTCTTTGCATTTTAGCCTTTTCTTAAACCCTTTGTTGTTTTACTTTTTTTTTCTTTGACAAACTTATATAAGAAAATCCATGAGCAGCTTAGTCTTGTGTATTATAACGGCCATCTTGTCCCCACTTTCCATTCCAGTTTTAGGACTGCAGAAACAAATGACAATTTTCCTTTGGTGTGATAGAAAAGAAATTACTTTCAGTCTTTGGCTTTCTCCACAAAGAAGAAAATTCTGAAAACAATTCTCATAGTAATATACATGGTTCTGCATTTATCTTTAACTGCATCCTTCCTCCCTCCCTCTCTCTCTCCCTTCCTTCTTTCCTTCCTTTCTTTCCTCCTTCTCTCCCTCCCTCATTCTTTTCCTTTCTGGTTTCCTACACCTCAATGAATCTTGAAGCAAAATATCAGGAGAGAAATCAGTTCCACAATCTTTTTGAGATGCAAAGGGAGGGCCAATTAATTATAGAATTGGAAAAACAAAAGAAAGAAAGCAAAACCAAAAATGGTCCTACAAGAAAACTCCAAATCATTATTAAATAAAATGCAAAAGAACTTCTAAAGCATCTTGAAGTTAAAAAAAAAAAAAGAGCATCCTCTTTTCCAGGAGAGAAAAACATCTGAGAAATGGGAAGACAGATTACAGCAAAGTATTAGCTATGACAGCCTTTTCAATAAACTCATTGAAGTCTATGCAAAGATACAGTCAGAGAGATGTGACAATGAGAGCATAACTGATGAGTATAAAGAAATTAATCCAACCTACCTCAATATCAAGGTTTAGAGGATGCACTCTAATGACACTTTCCCTCTTTTCATCCCTGTTTTTGAAAAGCAAGACCAACTGCACTGTGGTACAGTATAACTAAGCTGCTGCACATATCTGACCTGGAGTATCATCAGGGATGGGATTCAAATATTTTTATTACCGGTTTTGTGGGTGTGGCTAGTGGGCATGGCCATGTGACTGAATAAGCATGATTTCTTTTTTCTTTTTGGCAGCAAACCCCAACCCCCCAGTGCTCCTTTTTTTTGCCTCCTGAGCTTCAGGGAAGCCTCCTGGGGGGCATTTTTGCTCCCAGGAGGCTTCCCTAAGGCCCAGGAAGACTAAAAAAATAAAGCATGGGGGGGCACTATTGCATTTTTGCTCCCAGGAGGCTTCCCTGAAGCCCAGGAGGCCAGAAATAGAGCACCGGGGGTGCACAGCACCCCCCACCCACGTGCCCCTTTTTGACTCCGGGGCCTCAGGGAAGCCTTCTAGACGAAGCAGTAAGACAGCAAGGGGGATCCCGGCATAGCTGATCATCAGAATAGCTGATCTTCAGGAGGGGGGTAAAAAAGAAATGCTTTAAGGAGTGACTGGACAGGGAGAATGCAGTCAGCGATGTTGGGTATGTGCGTGATGTCATGTATGCGTGATTAGGACTGACTGGGCAGAGAGGGGAAGGGCGGGCAGAGAAAGGCAGGGCCAGCCAGGGGCACAATTTGCTGGTTCTCCGAACTGCACAGAATTGTAACAGCTGGTTCTATAGTAGTATCATAAAAGAAAAAACTGGTATCATAAAAGAAAAAAAATATGTATTTTTGTTGTATTTTTCTGTCTGAAGGAAGGTTAGGAGCACATATGAGATTTCCTGGTTATATGCCCAACAAAATTAATCAGCCTCAAATATTACTGTATGCACTGTGACTTGAAAGTAATGTGGCATTTCTTTATTCACTGAGAACCAACAGTCTATCTGTAAGACCATCCAATTCTACGAGGTTGAAGACACTCCAGAAGTGAGGTGAAGTGTAGCAACATGGTTGCTTTCCTTTTAGAAGTGATAAAAGGAGAAGGCTTTATGAAAGAGCTTTCAAACTTGCTTTGCCTGAACCCTGGTGAAAGTGACAGATCCTTTTGAAGCTCAAGATATTTGTCTGCCTGAAGTAGACCATCAAAAATCATAATGAATCGTTCCATTGGTCTGTCTATCCCTGCATTGACTAAATAAAGGAGAGCAGCTTTCCAGGGATTCTGAACTGACTTTTTCCTTGCCAAATTTCTAGAGAGCCCTTTGTATGTCAAGTATGTGTTAGACCACGGGTGTCAAACTCACCATGTCACGTTGCTGTCACGTGACATTTCACAACATTTTCCCCATCAACGGAGCTGGGGTGGGCATATGACTCATTCGCCCTGTAGGCCACCAGTTTCACACCCCTGTGTTAAACCATGAAAACAAGGGCCAAATGATGAATTATTTCAGAAACACAGTGGTCAGATCCAAAGTTTCTCTTTTTTTATTCTAGTCGAAGTGCAATCCTACCCACAATTTCTTCATTTCCAAAAAATTGCCCATTTATTACATCGGGTCATATTTGAACAATATAATTTGTCAATATATTATAAGGGGCCACAATTGGGGACAAAGAGCTAAATCTAGGCCAAGTACTCTTTATGTATTCTAGAAGGAAATAAGATAGTTGCTAGTTACATATTTAAAATAATGTGCAGTGTGGCCTTAGGCTATCACTGATTGTATGTTTAAGCCATTAAAGAGAACTTCCAAATCCTTACTGCAGTCATCACTTTATAACCCAGCTTTAAAAATTAATATCAAAACTTTCCTATAGCTCCTATAGTTCCTATATTCAGAAGGAAGAGGTGGACAATTGCAGAATTAATAGAGGTAACTAATTCAGATGTAAACAGAGACGATCCTAAAATGGGAATCAGAATTTGTTCTCCATTTGATACCAACTCTTTAAAAGGAGATTCTGTGGGACATATTCCTCCCTGGGTAATTATGTGTATAATTTCTGCCTTCATTATTCAAATGACATTATAGTGTGGCACTTTTTTTTTATCTTTTCCAGTTTCCAAAGAAGTAGACGAAATGCCAGAGATTATTTTGCCTGGAGGCTGAGCAGCATGTTTCTCGCTGACTCAGTTTCTATAACCTAACATAAAACAATAAAACAGATGCAGCCATTAAATTCTGTGGTTGGGTTTAATGGAAGAAGAAAAATGGACTTTTTGATTGATCCAGTTCTGGTCAGTAGAAACAGTAGCAAAGTGGGTGTTTCTGTGTAAGTGTGCATGTGCATATGTGTGTGCATGTCCAGTTATTGGTTGTTGTCCAAAACAGTACAAATTTGGCATTAAAGCGAGAGTGCAATTTAAATTTATTATGTATTTAATGCATACATATTTCGTCTATCTCCAGGAGCTTAAATTGTGTCCATGACACTTCTCCAATTTTATGCTCACTATATCCCTTTGTGATAGTTTAGACTGATTGACTGGAGAATAGAACTCCAAATATGGATTTTACCCAATCCTTGTCCAATATCTTAACCATAATGTAAATTTGCTTTCTTTGCATTTCATCTATTATTATTTTAAACTTTACTCATACTACATGTCATTCCAGAGCACAAAAAAGGAGTTGTTTTCAACTCCTAGAATTTCCCAGCCAGCCATGCTTAAATTTGCTAAGGTTGAGAAACACTGGTCTAGACAAAAAATAAATGAAGGCATACCTATTCACCCAGTACTTGTAACATAAATATTACTGAAGATGATGCATTGATTATGTTACCTAGTTTGGTCATGAAATGTCTGCAAGAAAACAACTGAGCTCGGAGAGCACCAGGAACCCAGAGTTCAACTCTGAACTACAAATATTCTCTTGTATCAATATAAATATTACTCTGTCCATTTTTTAGAATGCCTATGATATTGATTACATTTTTAAAAAAAGAATCTTGTTTTAGCATTTTGGGTCTTATTGATGGCTTAAGCTTTTATTTTTGTTTATAAAATTTACAAATATTATTTATAAAATTTATAAAAAGTATTTATAAATTGCTTTGAAGTCAAAAAGGAAAAACACAAGGAATTTGTCTTCGTGCATATGCTCTCAGTGTACATAAAAGAAACGATACATTCATCAAGAATCAAGAATAATAAGGTACAACACTTAATAGTCGTAGGGTACAATAAGCAATCAAATCATACTAGGAAACAGTCAATATAAATCGTGAGGATACAAACGACAAGGTTACAGTCATGCAGTCATAAGTGAGAGGATGTGGATGAAAGAAAGGATGGGAGGATTAATAGTAATAGTAATGCATACTTAGTAAATAGTTTGACAGTGTTGAGGGAATTATTTGTTTAGCAGAGTGATGGCATTAGGGAAAAACTGTTCTTGTGTCTAGTTGTTCTGGTGTGCAGTGTTCTATAGCGTCATTTTGAGAGTAGGAGTTGAAACAATTTGTGACCAGGATGTGAGGGGTCTGTAAATATTTTCACAGCCCTCTTTTTGACTCATGTAGTATACAGGTCCTCGACTGAAGGCAGGTGGGTAGTAATAGTTTTTTCTGCAGTCCTAATTATCTTCTGAAGTCTGTGTCTGTCCTGTTGGGTTGCAGAACCAAACCAGACAGTTATGTATATATAGACAGCTATATATAGGTAATGATTAAAAATAATATTATATTATTAATAATAATAATATAATATATAATAATATTACCAAGAAATATATTGTAAAATGTAAACTAAGACATTAGGTCCTTTCAGGGTTTTTAAATATTTTTTGACCGCAAAGCTTTTGTTTAAACTGCATCACTTTCTATTTTACTGTACAATTCTTTTTATCATCAGGTAAATTAATTCTGTTCCCTGGAATTAAATACCCCCTGTGCTCTGTTTTTTGCCTTCCTGGGCCTCAGGGAAGGCTCCTGGGGGGCGTTTTTGCTCCCAGGAGGCTTCCCTGAGGCCCAGGAAGGCAAAAAAACAGTGCCCAGTGCCCCTCCCCCATGCTCCATTTTTTTCCCTAGTGGGCTTCAGGGAAGCCTCCTGGATGAAGCAATAAGGCAGCGAGGGGGATCCCGGCACAGCTGATCATCGGGAGGGGGAAAAAATATACCTTAAGAAGTGACTGGGCAAAGAAGAATGCAGTCAGCAATGTCGGGCATGCACGCAATGTCGCGCATGTGCGATAAGGACTGACTGGTCAGGGAGGGGAGGGGCAAGTGGAGAGGGGCTGGGCCAGCGTGGGCATGATTTGCTGGTTCTCCGAACTGCACAGAATCATAACAACCGGTCAGAACCGGTAGAATTCCATCCCTGAAACAAAAACCCTTTTTAATGACACTGATTTCAGTTTAGCCATTTATAATATGTTGAACAAATTGCTAGGGGGGGGTTACACAAAGGAACTGCTTCTCTTGGAAAATCCTTAATACAATGTGGCCCTGGTCTTCAGTACTCCTAGCAGCAAAATGGAAAGAAAAAGAATGGCTATTAGAAGCAGTTGATTTTCTCCCTTGAAAGGGTAAATTAGCATTTAATGGTAATATCAAGAGAATGGCAGCATCCATATATGTTGTGGTAGCTATCAATGTAACAAGCTTTTATAATGATCTCATCTTCCCTGGAGAAAAAGAAAGAGAAGAGTAACAAAGTTGATGATAAACATTTTTACAAAACCTATTTTGTCTCGGTTTTCTTTTTAACTAGCATTAGTTTTGTGGAGGAAAGAGAGATCTTCTCCCATTGAGGTGCTATGAAAATCTCTTTCTTCTGTTGAGGTCCTATGAAAATCACTTTCTTTCCCACACTACTTCTATCTCCATGATAAACCTAGTTTCAACCAACCTAGTAAATGCCTGGAATATGAACAAATTACGTGCCCAAAAGCCAAACTTGTTTACTTGTTACATCATCTTTCCAGATACAACTGGAAAGTTGTTTTTGAGGAAGTTTACAAATTAAATCACTACAATTTCTTCTTTGTAGCAAAGCTTCACATTACATTTCTCTGTGTGGCTCTGTTCTTCTCTTGTACTGTATTGTGTCTGTTTGTATATATGTGTGCATTAGTAGCCACAGGGTGGACTCCACAACCACCAATTTGGGTCATATGACCAGGAATGACACAGGCTTACAATGGAGCTGTCCACAGCAATCTGAGCAGTATCCACTTGTCTTTCCTTTAGAAATGCATTAGGTTTTTCTTTTCTTTTTTTCCACAACACTTACCCTGATCCAGGTCAGCTTCATGTAGCTTCCTGTTCCCTACACTCCAAATTTAGTCCACTTCTGTTCTGGTTTAAGAAAGCTATCATGCTGGCACTCACATGGAGTCCTGAACTCTTCTAACATTCTTTTACTTTGAAAAAAAACAACCCAAGCCAATTATAGATAAACAATCCCATCCCAAAGTACTATAACCACCATTGTCCACAAAAGTGCAAACTGCAAGATTATTAAAAATAATTGAGTTTTTGAGTGTTCTTTTAAGACCTAAAGACTGATAGCTTGATTAACCTGACTTGGTATTACATTTCAGAAGTGTTGGGACACTGCAATATAGGCCTTCAGTGGGAACCAATAAGAAGAACTTCAGTTTCAGACTTCAGAGGTTAAACTAGCATTTTTAAATGACCCTGAAATGCACCATTAAGCTATCCAAGTGTTATTTGAACCAATTGCCTACTACTGAATAGCACTCAGGTGGCTTTAGTCTGCATATATCTAAGTTTCCAATTAATTTTTAAGGCCAACTTCCATTTACGGTTTGTCACAGTGAACCAGACTTAATGTAATTAGCACATAGATAACAAAGTCAGACCTCAAAACTATACTTAGCCTAAGTATAATTATGGCTGTAGACATTCAAAATTCACTGTTCATATGTAAAGCATAATTGAATCAGATGTTAAAGTGAACATCATTGATTTATAATAGCTTAATTTGCTCTTGGTACTAAGTCGGTTATGTAATTGATTACTATGACTATAGTGTTACCATGTTAATCTGGCCGACAAAGTTATTATGATATACAAGACAATGTTCATTCTGCCTATTGATTGCCATATTTTATTGGAAGGACAGCCACCTAGATATTCTATGAGAATATCTCTTTGCTACATCTTTTGTGCAGTATATGCCTCAGCAGAGTTTCAAAGGCTTGTTCACAAAATAAGGTAATGCTTCTATTTTGCTTTGTAATCAGGTTGGGCCACAGGAAATCTAGATTTCCAAATCCATGGCAGATGGTCTTCTCCCCAGATTTGGCACTGTGGAATAAGAAGAAACTTAGCCATTTGCTCCATATTGGTTCAGTACAATGATTTATAAAGTATAAATTTCCAAAGAACTGTAATGCTGAAAGTAAATACAAAGAATTTTAAAAGGGGGGGAAATACACAATGTGCCTCTATCACAACATATTTCAAGGGATTGGAAGGTAGTTTTTGTACATGATCATATGAACAAGTCATGAGATTATTGAAAAATGTTGCACAATACAATTTAATGTTTATCTAATGTGGGACAATGCTAGATAATTGTGATTTGTGAATCAGAAGGCGTTTATTTTTAAAATAAATAATGTAATCATAGTTACACTGTATCTAGGAAGTTCACTGAATTCAGTGAGGCTTATTTCCAAGTGAGGGAGCATAGAATTGCAGGTTCATTCTTTTACTTCTAAATACAAATGAAGAATAGATACTGATGGCTTGTTTTTTCTTTATTATAAACTAACAGATGATGAACTATTACAACAGCTGAGAAAAGGGGACCCAATTAATTTAAAATGGCAAATAAGAAATCTGTGTTCATTCTTGATTCTGAGCTGTAAATGTGTCATAGGACAAGCTTCTATAAAAAGGTCAAATGCCAAATCCCTCCATTACTCAGCTATTGTGTGACAAAGTATCAGAAAAAAATGGAACTTTAATTTTGTGATTAGCAATAACTATATTAAAATCAAATGAGATAGCATATTAAAATGCAATTTAGATTCTTCGTTAATTAAATAATTGGTTCCGAGCATTTCTGCAGCTTCTTTCTGGATCAGTCAAATAACCATGTCCAGATCCCCCAAATAAACACAATATGATTATATCCCACAAAAGCTTTTATCCACTGGAGTATAATCTCCCAAACTATGCAACTCTGAATTTGTATGCCTATAAATTTTTCTTTGATTTCACTAATATTTACAATTACTGATATGACTACATCAAAAAAAAGTAAAGGAGTACCCGCAAATTTTACTCCACTAGTCATTGCCAACTGTAAAGCACAGTGTTCATCTCCATTTCAAGGCCATTGAATCAGTGCTGTCTGAAAACATTTCTGTGATCATGTGGCCAGGATAACATCACAAAATGCACACAACCTTCCCAGTGAAGTGGTACCTATTTATCTACTTGCATTTACATGCTTTCGAACTGCTAGATTAGCAGGAGCTGGGGAGAAGATGGAAACTCATCCTGTCATGTGGTGCTAGGACTTCGAACCCAGACTGCTAGCTTTTCCAGTTGACAAGCCCAGCATCTTAACCACTGAGCCACCACGTCTTACCTGACTATACCAAAAGTGCATCCAATTTATGTGCTCACTATTGTTTCATTGCATTCAATTTTTTCAAAGAGGGAGGTGAAATTTGAGGAGACACTAGTCAGTCCCTGACTCAGGATCAGCTGCTTTTTTTGCTAAGGTTTAAATGTATTCCATAGTAAGTTGTTTGTCTTAGTGAGTCAGCATAGTAGGCTCCTTTTTAATTTCTCTCTCTCACAACATAGCCAAGAAAATCTCCCACCTGCCTGTACCGTATGCTACTGAGATTGTAGTTAGTTGCCATCTCCTAAAAGATAACAGATTTAAATTTAAGCTGGGAACCATACACGGCCAACAACACTTATAATTCAGGCTGAACGTCAGAGAAAAATCAAGAGAAAATGCCAATAATAGATTCCTTGTGTTTGTACATTTTTAAGTGACTATCTGTACCATCCGTGGGCAACAGAGTGATATGCCAGACAGCAAAGTGTTTAATTTAATCAGTCATCAGGCTAAATCTTGAAGCTCTTACGCGGGTGAGTAGCCACATTCACAACAAATGTCAAGGACCTATTCTTGTCGATGCAATTACACCACCATATAACACAGTCTTCCTCACCATAATGCTATCTAGATATGTTGGACTCATCTCCCACAGCTTATGGCAAGTAGAGTCAATACATAGACTATAATCAAATAGTACTGGTTATCTGGAAAGACAAAGATACTACCTAAAGAATGAAAATATGAACTTCAACACACCAGTTTGTTTGTTTGTTTACAATTTTTATAACCCATTTGCTCCAAAAAGGTTACTAATGGTTTATAAAATTTACAAAGCAATTAATGAACGAAACCCAAAATGAATAAAATAATAAAGTTAAATC
The DNA here is from genome assembly GCA_023653725.1 of Bungarus multicinctus. Lineage (NCBI taxonomy): Eukaryota > Metazoa > Chordata > Lepidosauria > Squamata > Elapidae > Bungarus > Bungarus multicinctus. The sequence goes on from CM042838.1 coordinate 82,168,172, forward strand.
AACAATTCAATTCAGGACCCAAATCTAACATCATCCAGATGTCAAAAGTTCTGTGAGGGATCTCCACCTTAACTAGTACCTATCTGATGTTCATCTAAATGAGCGCTATTTGAGTTTCAGGGAGCAAACTATTATGCAGAAGTGACAAGAGACAATGAGTCATCTCACTCCAAACCTCCTGGATAGCAGAAATTTAACTTCTTAAGCTAAAAGGCAAAATCCTAAAATAAGAAAGACATGTATGTTTGTCATCAGGGCCTGTTCCAATACACCACATGAAATTGGGCAAAGGTTCACCTTGGATTGGCATCCATATGCATGTCTAATAGCATGTATGTATGTATTTTATTAAATTACATAGATTTAAAAGCACCTGATTTCAGATGAATCTGGATGCTGTAGATAATAAAAACCAAAACAATAAAAAAGAAGCAAAATGTAAGTATGGAGAATAATCACATAAAACCAGAATCCAACAAAGAAATTCTTACAAGATCTCACTCAGTCAAGACTTAAATTGCAAATATCTGGGCAAATAGTCAGGCTTTTAATGCTTTACAGAACATAATAAAGTGCAGTGATCCCTAAACTTTTTAGCACCAGGGACTAGTTTTGTGGTCAATCATTTTTTTCACGGACCAAGTGAGAAAAGGAGCATGAAAACTAGATCCCGTGCATTTTTGCTCCCCTGATGCTCACCTCCAGCTGCATGGCCCATTCCTAACAACCAAGCCATCCCTAGCAGAATATTGTTTCAAAGGCTAGATGATACAAGAAAGAAAACATGCTACTAATGCCCCACTCTGCACTACATCCTACAACACCTTGAATCTCCAAATACCTATGTAAGGGTCCTCTTTGTAGATGTCAGTTCAGCATTCAACATCATTGTTCCAGACTTTCTTCTAACTAAACCAAACCATCTGTACCTGAACACACTTGTAAGTGGATCATAAACTTCCTAACAGATAGGAAGCAGCAGATGAAGCTAGGCAGAATCAGATCTGATACCTATACAATTAGCACAACGCCCCACCCAACGCTGTATGCTTTCTCCACTTCTCTTCTCCCTATATACCAATGACTGCATCTCAAACGATCCATCTGTTAAAATACTGAAGTTTGCAGATGATACAACAGTGATTGGTCTCATTCAAGACGACGAATCCGCATACAGACAGGAAGTTGTACAACTTGCCTTGTGATGTAACCAGAACAATCTGAAACTGAAGACATTCAAAACCGTAGAAATGGTGGTAGACTTTAGAAGAAACTCTCCCATATTACCACCTCTCACAATACTAGACAACAGAATATCAATAGTAGAGACCTTCAAATTTCTAGGTTCTATCATATCACAAGACCTAAAATGGACACCTAATATCAAAAACATCATCAAAAAAGCACAGCAAAGAATGTTCTTTCTGCGCAAACTGAGAAAGCTCAAACTGCCCAAGGAGCTGCTCTGTTCTACAGAGGAATTATTGAGTCTGTCATCTGCACCTCTATAGCTGTCTGGTTTGATTCTGCAACCCAACAAGACAGACACAGATTTCAAAAAGTAATTAGAAAAAAAAATTATTACCAACCTGCCTTCGATCGAGGACCTGTATACTGCACGAGTCAAAAAGAGGGTTGTGAAAATATTTACAGACCCATCACATCCCGGACATAAAGTATTGTGAAAATATTTACAGACCCATCACATCCCGGACATAAAGTGTTTCAACTCCTACCCTCAAAACGACTCTATAGCACACCAGAACAACTAGACACAAGGACATTTTTTCGAATGCTATCACTCTGCTAAACAAATAATTTCCTCAAAACTGTCCAACTATTTACAAAGTCTGCACTACTAATACTATTAATCTTCTCATCACTCCTTATCACCTATCCCCTCCCATTTGTGACTGTATAACTTTAACATAGTCACTGGTATCCTTACAATTTATATTGACTGTTTCCTAGTGTGATTTGATTGCTTATTGTACCCTATGACTATTATTAAGTGTTGTACCTTACGATTCTTGACTCTTGATGAATGTATCTTTTCTTTTATGTACACTGAAAGCATTTGCACCAAGACAAATTCCTTGTGTGTCCAGTCATACTTGACCAATAAAGAATTCTATTCTATTTTATTCAATTCTATTCTATTCAGAACATAGTTTGAAGGGATTCAAAACTTATCACTCTGCTGGATCTTATTGGATGGACAAAAACAATCAGCAATTATTTATTTATTTATTTTATTTTATTTTATTTATATACCACCCCCTCTCCCAAATTGGGACTCGGGGCAGTGCACAGCCCAGCTAAAACAATACAATGTCAAATATAAAATTTAAAATAGAATTAAAAATGAATTAAATAAATGTCTGAAAGATTAAAACTATAATCAATTTATAAAAAGCAGGGTAAAAATTACAAAAATTAAAACCTTCCAATTGTACTAGGCCAGACCGGCTTGTTGGAAAAGATAGGTCTTCAATGCGCGCCGGAAGGCTCGCAGGTCAGGGATAGTCCGCAATAAGTTCAGTATCTGAAAGTCTAGGAGAATCCACCACTCACAGACCTGCTCTTCCCTACTCAACAGGTGATTCCAAACAGGTGATTACATGAGTTTCATGTTCAGTGGTATTAACATTAACTGAAAAATTTAAAAGGACCAGAAAGGATGCACTCCCCCATCTATTCCTAGAACAGGCAACCACTGAGTCTAAAATGTTGGCATTATTATTAGTTTTTCTCAGAGGTGATTTAAACAGCTTGGAATGAACATCTCATTCTGCAAACAGTGGATTGGTTTCAAATTTAGCTTGCTGAAGTTAGTTCCCATTGAAATTGTGTAAAAACTAAGTCATCATGTTAACCTCTATGCCTTTACTTTCGTTCCAGATCTACTTTTCTAGATACTTTAAACATCTTTAAAATCAATGGAACTTAAATAAAATAGCAATCCTTTCTTATACATTATTAATAATATGAACAAGCCTGAATTATTTATTTTATTTATTTATTATTTAAATTTATATACCGCCCCCTCTCCCAAAGGGACTCGGGGCAGTGAACAGCCAGAATAAAAATACACATATAAAACACATATACAATATTAAAAATTAAAAGAATTAAATATAATTGGCTCTACAAAGATTAAAACAAGGGGATTAAGAAAGATTAAAAACCAGATTAAAATTTAAAAACCCCTAGGCCAGACCGGCTTGCCGAAATAAATAAGTTTTCAGCGCACGACAGAAGGTCATGAGATCAGGGACGGTCCTCATCTCCGGGGGTAATTCATTCCAGAGAGGGGTGCTCCCAATGAGAAGGCCCACATCCTCGGGGTCGCCAGCCGTCCAGCCGATGGCACCCCGAGGAGGCTGACTCTATGGGAGCGAATCGGTCGGCGGGAGGCCGATAATGGCAGGAGGCAGTCTCGCAAGTATCCTGGTCCCGAGCCATGGAGCGCTTTAAAGATAATAACTAAGACCTTGAAGTGCACCCAGAGGGCCACTGGGAGCCAATGCAGCTCGCACAGAAGTGGCGTAACATGGGAGCCCCGAGGAGCCCCCAACATCACCCAGCCACCAAGATGGCTTCAGCCAAGCCAGCGTCAGGGTTAACACTTGCATATTCACATCCCAGTTTCAACCCCCACTTGCTTTGGGGCCATTTGGACCCAAAACATACAGGAATAAAGCAGAATTAGCCCAAGACCAGGACAGGCCAAGCAGGACTCACCATTCAGCTAAGCAACATCTTCCTTCAAGCAACTTCCCTAAATGGGAGAATAAGCCTTATGCTATATTTCACTTTGATACTAAATGAGCATGTTGAAGTCAGAGCATACACAGATGTTCTTGTAAATACTGCTACAAGTACACACACAGCAAGTCAGGCATTGGCTGGCACTTCAGCTCTACAGTTTTTTGCACAAACAAATGGATTGTGGCTTATGCTCATCATTACGCTCCAACGCCAGCCAAGTGGGTGGGTGGCAGTGTTCTCCTGACTGAATAATGGCAGGCTTTCAACTGCTGAGGTTTTTTCTTTTTTAACTTTCTTCTATCTAGCTAAGCAGCCAAAGAACTATTGCAAATGATGTCCAATTCATCACCAGATCTTCTAGATCACCATTACCTCCTAGAACTATTTTCACTTCAATTTCAGATATCTCAGAACCCTATTACCACTAATCTCTTTGGCCATGTTTATTGTTTTCTGATACTTTGCTTTTGCTTTTGTCACAGATTTAAACAGAGGTACCTATGGTAGGTGTAAGGTACCCCAGAGTATATGATAATTAAATAGCATTCCAAGAGTAAAAAATACTGTGAGTCTGTGCCCTGGAGTTAACATGGCTACAGTGTCCCAAAGGTGCTTTTTCAAGAGGCAACTGGACTTTCTTGTTTTTCTTTGAAGACATTTCATTCCAGAGCTGAAGAAGCTTTTTGGATGAAAAGCAAAATGTCTTCAAACAGTAAAAGAAAGTCTAGTTGCCTCTTGAGAAAGCACCTTTGGGACAGCCAGGACCTGGATGACTGAGAATCTCCATAGACATGGCTACAATGTGGTTGGAAAGAATTTTTCCCAAACAGAGGTAATAGAAAATATCTTCTGAAAAAGTCAAGATAGGACAAAGAGACAGAAGAACTATCTGAATCCTATTTTAGGGGGAGATGGAGTCTGCCACATTTGAGACAAGAGAGAGGATACATAAACATGTTTCATTTAAAATCTTAATCTGAGGATTCCTTTAGAATCAGGCATTATTGCACAGTGGCCATAGAGACAGACTGTATTCCAATAACTTAGAAGGTCTTCAGGATCAATTAGCAATTAGTAAAAGATGTCATTTTTCTAATTTGAAGAACCAAAACTTGTGAAAGGTTTTTGGGCAACGGTCAATAACTAGTGGGCCCTCCCAAACAAGTGAAGAGATGGAGGGAGATCCCTAACTCCTCTTCAGCTACCATAGAGCTGTAGTGGTGCAGTATTGCAGGCTAACTCACTGTTCACTGCCAGAAGTTCAATTCTAACCATGGATAAAATGAAGACCCACATTGTTAGGGACAATATGCTGACTCTCTACTGCTTAGAAAAGGGTATAAAGTATTATGAAGTGGCATATAAGTCTAAGTGCTATTGCTATCTGCAACTACTCAAACCACTTTATTCAAATGCCACTTCTGTGAAAATATGAATCCCTGAAAGATCTTCAGCACTATATTTATTGGGGTGTATAATTCCTGGATATATAGCTAGCCTGATCAGAACATGTGATTATTGTATAGTATATAGTGAATCACTATAGTTCACTATATACTATAATTCATTATAATTACCCCAAAGAATAATTCATAGTAACTATCATAGTAACTATCACCCTAACCCTAATCCTAACCCTAACCCACTGTAACTACATAGCCAAAAAGGCATTAAGAGTTGTTAATCTAATCTTACGTAGCTTTTTCTCTGGTAATATCACACTGCTAACGAGAGCATACAAAACATTTGCTAGACCAATACTCGAATACAGCTCATCAGTCTGGAACCCATATTACGTATCTGATATTAACACAGTTGAGAAAGTCCAGAAATATTTCACAAGAAGAGTTCTCCACTCCTCTACTCGTTGCAGAATACCTTATGCCACCAGACTTGAAATTCTAGACCTAGAAAATCTAGAACTATGCCGCCTTCGGTCCGAACTAAGTATAGTATATAAAATCATACATTGCAATATCCTACCTGTCAATGAATGCTTCAGCTTCAACCATAACAATACAAGAGCAAACAATAGATACAAACTCAAGGTTAATCATTTTATTTATTTATTTATTTATTCCATTTATATACCGCCCTTCTCCCGAGGGACTCAGGGCGGTGAACAGCTCATCTAAAAACCCCACAAAGAATACAAAAGTTAAAAAATATTAAATTTCAATCGGCTGCTTGATAAAACCAACAAAACCCCACCCCCCGCCCTTAAAACCCAATTTAGAATTAAATATGGAGACCAAATTAAAACCATTATCTCAGCCCAGGCCGGCCTGCTCAAAGAGCCAGGTCTTCAACGCGCGCCTGAAGGCCCTCAGGTCCGTGCCGGTACGGAGCTCCAGTGGCAGAGCATTCCAGAGGGCGGGGGCACCCACAGAGAAGGCCCTACTCCTCGGCGCCGCCAGACGACACATAGCGGCCGACGGCACCCGGAGCAGACCCTCTCTGTGGGAACGCACCGGCCTGTTGGAGAACGCTGGCAGAATGCGGTCCTGAAGGTAACCTGGTCCCATGCCATGGGTCGCCCTAAAGGTCAAAACTAGAACCTTAAAGCGAACCCGGAGAGCCACCGGCAACCAATGCAGCTCGCGCAGGAGAGGCGTCACATGGGCGCTACGTGATGCCCCCATGATCACCCGCGCGGCTGCATTTTGCACCAGCTGGAGTCTCCGGATGCTCCCCGCAGGGAGCCCCATGTAGAGGGCATTACAATAGTCCAGGCGAGAGGTGACAAGGGCCTGAGTGACCGTGCGCAAGGCGTCCCGATCCAGGAAGGGCCGCAACCGGTAGATCCGACGGATCTGATGAAACGCCCCCCTGGAGACGGCCGCGATGTGATGTTCAAGCGACAGCCGTACATCCAGGAGGACTCCCAGGTTGCGAGCCCTCTCTGTGGGGGGCAGAACCTCCCCCCCGATAGCCAGCGAAGGTGTCAGCTGGCTATATCGGGGCGCCGGAAACCACAGCCACTCGGTCTTGGATGGGTTGAGCCGAAGCCTGTTCCCGCCCATCCAGTCCCGCACGGCCTCCAGGCACCTAGACATAGCCCCCACAGCATCGTTGGGGTGGTCTGGAGTGGAGATGTACAACTGGGTGTCATCTGCATACAGATGACACCTCACTCCAAGACCACGGATGATCTCACCCAGCGGCTTCATGTAAATGTTGAACAAGAGGGGAGAGAGGACCGACCCCTGAGGCACCCCACAAACCAGGGGCCTAGAGGTGGACCTCTCCCCCCCCGCCAACACGAATTGCGAACGGTCGGAGAGGAAGGAGGAGAACCACCGAAGGACGGTTCCACCAATCCCCAACCCCCCCAACCGTCGCAACAAGATACTATGGTCGATAGTATCGAAAGCCGCCGAGAGATCTAATAGGACCAGGACAGAGGAGAACCCTCTGTCACGAGCCCTCCAGAGATCATCAACCAACGCGACCAATGCCATCTCAATGCTATGTCCAGGCCTGAAGCCCGATTGGAACGGATCGAGGTAAGTAGCTTCCTCCAGGTACTGGGGGAGCTGACGTGCCACCACACTCTCAACAACCTTCGCCACAAAGGGAAGGTTGGAGACTGGACGATAGTTGTTTAAAATAGCTGGGTCCAGAGAAGGCTTCTTGAGGAGGGGGCGCACCACCGCCGCCTTCAGGGTGGTAGGGAGCACCCCCTCTCTCAAGGAAGCGTTGACAATCCCCTGGAGCCAGCCTCGTGTCGTCTCCCTGGCGGCCGAAACCAGCCAGGAAGGGCACGGGTCCAATAAACAGGTGGTGGCATTCAGACCCCCCAGCAACCTGTCCACACCCTCGGCGGTCACAGGGTCGAACTCCCCCCAGATAACACTCACAAGACCTGCCCCGGACACCTCCCCCGGGACCATCCAATTGGAGTCGAGCCCCTCCCGAATCTGAGCGATTTTATCATGCAGAAATCGGGAAAACTCCTCCGCCCTACCCTGCAAGAGGTCATCCCGCGCTCTCGGTTCAAGTAGAGAGCGGGTCACTCTAAACAGGGCGGCAGGCCGATTTTCTGCTGATGCAATAAGGGCGGAGAAATACGAAGATTTCGCCGCCCCTATCGCCACAAGGTAAGTCTTAATACGAGATCTCACCTGTGTTCGGTCAGACTCAGAACGGCTCGCCCTCCAAATGCCCTCTAGACGTCTTTTCCGGCACTTCATCTCTCGTAGCTCCTCCGTATACCACGGAGCCACATGGGATCTGTGCCGGGTCAGAGGTCGCAGGGGCACAACTCGATCTAGAGCCCCGGCGGCCAACCCATCCCAGGTCGCCACCAGGTCTCCAGACGAGCTGTGAGCCAGAGACTCAGGAAACGGCCCAAGCTCCCTCTGGAACCGCTCCGGGTCCATCAGGCGCCTGGGCGGAACAATCTAAGTGGTTCCGCCTCCCTACGGTGGGGGGTGGCGGAACAGAAGTCCAACCTTAGGAGGGAATGATCTGTCCATGACAAGGGTGTAATAACTAACTCCCCAAAATTACAGTCATTCAACCACTGCCCAGAGACAAAAATCAGGTCCAGCATGTGTCCTCCAATGTGAGTGGGGGCAGAAACTAACTGAGTCAGGTCCATGGCCGTCATGGAAGCCAAGAACTCCCGAACCAACCCCGAGGTTTCACCGGACGATGGCAGGTTGAAATCCCCCATGACCAGAAGCCTGGGGGTCTCAACCGCCAGCCCGGCTATCACCTCGAGGAGTCCGGGCAGGGCCGATGAGACGTGGCAGGGAGCCAGGTACGCCATCAAAAGACCCATCTGAACCCCTTGCCCCCACTTCACAAATAGAGATTCACAGCCAGCCGTCTGAGGGACAGTGGCCTCCCTAGGATAAAGGGCTTCCTTTATAAGCACCGCCACCCCTCCACCCCTTCCCTGAGCCCTAGGCTGGTGAAATGCGAGGAAACCTGGTGGGCACATCTCAACCAGAGGGACACCGCCCTCTGGGCCCAACCAGGTTTCGGTAACACCTACCAGGTCCGCGGCCTCCTCCTGAACCAAATCATGGATCAGGGGAGCCTTGTTAACCATGGACCTGGCATTGCACAACAGCAGCCGGGTATTCAGGGCCTGAGAATCCAGACAACCAGGGCTGCAGGATGGGTATGGAGGGTCGGAGTGTGCTACCGCTTGCAAACATCGGGAGCGCGATCCCCTTACTGGATATGGCCCTCTACCCCAGCATATCTGCCTCTCCCAGTCACCGTGCTGATAAAATTTGCCCCCGGCAGCCCACCCCCAGTCTGCCACCCCGACACAGAAACCCCCGAGGCCCCCCAGGCACGCGGGCCGGCCCGGCTGCCCCCAACTCCATGCGGGCTGTCTCCCCTGCCCACCCTGGATCCTTTTAACCCCTTAAAAAACCCCATTAAAAAATTACCAATCCCGGGTTTCCCGCGTTTCCTCCTATTCCCCCGGCTTCCACGGCCCCACCATCGCTCCGGATCCCAGGATCCCTCATAGCGGAACGTCTTTGAAAGTTTTGAGGGCCACTTAAGGGAGAGGGGGACATCCCTCAAGGCCCAAAGCTCCGCCATGGAGTACATCCGTGGCCCCGGCCACCCCACCCCGACGGTCTCGCAGCGTCCAAGGTCTTTGTGATGGAAAAATCCAGGCGGACTGGGGTAAACCCCTCCTCCCCCCGGCCGCCCCACCCCTGCCACCGGTGGGACCCCCGGGAGAAAAGGGGTCATAGGCAAGGTCACTCCCCCCCTCCCCGGGCCCACCACCCCTGCCAAGGTGGGGGCCCCAAGGAGGGGAGGGGAACGATCACAACACCATCCCACCCCCAGTCTCCGTGTTGTCCTCGCAGCCATAGGGGCGGCCCCGAATCCAGTCCAGGCCCGCCATGTCCACAGCGGGGCCACTCCCGCACTGGTTGGGGCCCGCCGAAATCGCCGCGGCCCGCAATCACACCAAAATTCCTAACCATCATCACACCTAATGTTAATATTATAATTATAATGTTAATATTATAATTATAATGTTAATGTTAATCACGCCTAACCATCCCTGTCCTATTGTTTCTTTTATATTTTATTTTTCTTATATGTATCCATGTATTCATAACTATGTTTTACTTATACCTATTATCTTGTAAGCAATTGACAAATAAAAAAAATAAAAAAAATAAACTTGATTGCAGGAAATACGACTTCAGCAACAGAGTGGTAAATGTCTGGAATACTCTACCTGACTCTGTGGTTTCTTCCCCAAACCCCAAAAACTTTAACCTTAGACTTTCTACTATTGACCTCACCCCTTTCCTAAGAGGTCTGTAGGGCTGTGCATAAGCGCACCAACGTGCCTACCGTCCCTGTCCTATTGCTTCTTTTATTTTTCTTATATGTATCCATGTATTCATAACTATGTTTTTACTTATACTTATTATCTTGTAAGCAATTGACAAACCAAATAAAATAAAATAAATAAAATACACTAAGCAATGTTTCATTGTTTCTTAAAACGACAGTGCAAATCTGGTACCTTATACTAATAATAAACACATTCTCTGAATATTATATTTAATAGAGTTAACCAAATGTCATCTTCCATGTGCATAAAGGAAGGTATCAGGAGTCTCGTGAGTATCCTAATAGCTGTAACATATTTAAAGAAAGAAAAGCAAACAAATAACACCAAAATATCTCTAAGGGAACTCAGTCTGCTCGAGCTCACTTTAATATTGGAAAGGAAAAAATGCTAAAAGAAAAGACAGACTGGAATACACAGGAAAAAGGGACAATTGACTGAAATCCTGTACAGACTAATGCTTTCTCATAGGTTCTGTGTGTATAGGTAGTCCTTGACATATGGTCACAATTGAGCCCAAGATTTCTGTTGTTAAGTGAGACATTTGTTATGTGATTTTTTTGCCCCATTTTAGACCTTTCTTGCCGCAGTTGTTAAGTGAATCACTGCAGTTAATAAATTAGTAACCTGGTTAAGTGAAACTGACTTCTCTATTGACTTTGCTTGTCAGACGGTCACAAAAGGGGATCACATGACCTTGGGATATAGCAACGGTCATAAATATTGCCAAACATCTGGATTTTGTTCACATGATCATGGGGATGCTGCAAAGGTCATAACTGTGAAAAACAGTCATAAGTCACTTTTTCAGTGCTGTTGTTACTTTGAATGCTTACTAAATGAACTATTGTAAGTTGAGGACTACCTGTATTGTCATTGCTTTATTGTTATCTAATCCAACACATAATTCAATAGCATTCTCATATTTGAAAGATAAATTTTCTTCGTTAGATCTTCTCCCTTCCTTGTTCTTATTTCCATTCCTTTGGGTCATAACATCTTACTGGCACTTCATTTTTCTTCTATAAATGTGGTATGTCAGTTAGGTTCACATGTTGTTTAATTGGATCACTTCACACTACTCTTAAACTACAGCTTCTGGAATATTAATTCTAAAAATACACAAGACTGTTATATATATATTCCCAAATTATATATATGATTTTCTGAGGTATTGATGGTTTGTTTGTTTACTTATTTAGGCTTAGGCCAGTTTTCTATAACTTGTACTCAACATGTGCTAATTATAGTATTTAAGGACTGACTTAAATTATTCCTAACCACAGAAAGCAGTTTGTTCCTGCCTTGTGTGAACTTGTAAATACATTTTTAAAAGTAAAGTGAGGAATTTGTCTAGAAAAAAAAAAGTGTAGGGTTGGGACCTTCTTAATTAGTAGCCAATCATAAGAGTGATACTCTAATGAACAGGTAGCAATTTTGGGGAATCCATAGGTGTAAACTTTTTGATTTCTTGAGAGAGGGAGGGACAGACTGCAGTCAAGCAACAAGTTTTATTTTTAATAAGGTAAAAATTTAAAACAACAGAAAGAGTTCCAGTGATTTTACTTGCTGTGGGGAAAGGAGAGGCTTCTAATATCTGAATAAAATAGAATTGGTAAAACCACACAGAATGTGCTTTGTTGTAATTCATGATGCTGGATGAATGTGTTGACTAAGATGATGAAACTTGTTTATGTCAAGGCTATCACTCAGGGTAAGGAAAAGAAAGAATAAGCAGGAGCATAGCAGTCATAGAGGCAAAAAAATCAAACAGAGAGATACATGTTTCTTCTCTTGGAGACCCAAACCTAATGCCACCAAATCTTCATCACCTACTGACTATCATCTTATGATAGTAGGGTATAGATAGTCTTTACTCTGTCCACTTTTTTACTATTGTGGTTCTACTGTTTGTCTAAGAGTGTCAGTCCTTTGAGGAAAGCCAGTTCAAGTCCTTTGAGGAAAGCCAGTTCAAGAAAAAGAAATGGCAAGAAATGGATAGATTAACACTTAAAATTAAGGAGAAGAAAGGAACAGAGAAGGAAGGAACAAGGGATTAATTTTATCAGTGGCTAACTAACAAAAACAGAAGTTAGAATATTACAAGAGAATGGTTAATTATATAAGGAAGGTTCATTGAAATGCATAAACCTCAGTGGCACAGTGATTAGAGTGCAGTACTACAGGCTACTTCTGCTGACTGTTGGCTGCCTGCAATTTGGCAATTCAAATCCCACCAGGCTCAAGGTTGATTCAGTCTTCCATCCTTCTGAGGTGGGTAAAATGAGGACCCAAGTTGTTGGGGGCAATATGCTGACTCTGTAAACTGCTTAGAGACGGCTGTAAAGCACTATGAAGCGGTATATAAGTCTAAGTGCTTTTGCTATAAGCAGATATTATTATTATGAATATTATTGTTATTATTACTATTTCTCAAAATTAACTGTATTCAGACAACACACTGTTCATGTAGACATTGAATTTTTTATGTTTATAAAAAAATGTATGAATAAAATATTCAAAAAGGAAAAAGGAAAAGAAATGGCAAGGATACCTGGAACACTCAGTTGCAATAAGGTAGAATAGAATTATAAAATGGGAACCCACTGATATCATTTGACTTGGCAGCTCAGCTAATGTGGACATGGAAAGGCAGGCACTCTGTCATACCTCTCCTTCAAAATTTACATCCACAATCAATTGAAAGATTTGAAATTTTGAGAGCATGTTTAGGTGCACCCAATACATAGGTATAATATTGGTTGCTTATGCATTCCCAACATTCCCAAATTATGCTTTGGTCAGTCACAAAATATCCAATTACAAGTAGTCCTTGACTTACAACAGTTCATTTAATGGCTGTTCAAAGTTACAATGACACTGAGAAAAAGTGATTTATGACCATTTTTCATGCTTATGACTTTACATGGTCATGTGATCAAATTTTGTGACCTTCTGCCAAGCCAAGTGAACAGAGAAGTCAGTTTCACTTAACAACACTGTTACTAACTTAACTGTAGTGATTCACTTAACAGTTGAGGCAAGAAAAGTCATAAAATGGGGCAAAAATCACTTAACAAATGTTTCACTTAGCAACAGAAATTTTGGGCTCAATTGTGGTCATAAGTCAAGGACTACCTGTACAAGAAGGTAATGGGAATGTTATTCCCCACCAGCAATTCCCCAGAATGTTTGCTACTACTCCTTTTCTTCCTTCCACTTCCTTTTCTTTTTTCTGGTGGATGGGTTCATTTCCATTGAGACATTTCTATAATTTAAAATGAAGCTAGGTTTTGATACTACCTTCTCATAGGAGACCACATGGGGTGGAAGACTGATGAGCATCAGAGTTGGAATCATCATGTTCTCTATTTATGATTCGTCTAATGGCTCAACCAAAAGCTCTGGAATGATTTGCTCTCTCTCTCTCTCTCTCTCTCTCTTTCTCTCTCAAGAAGAAGAAGGAGGAGGAGGAGGAGGAGGAGGAATGCTGCTGGGTCCGTAAGTACAGTAATCTCAATTATTGAGAAGTGAAAATGAGACATTTCAAGAGAGTCTCTGAACAGCTGTTGCTCTGTTTCTCAAAATTAAAAAAAAAATCAAATTGATGACATAGAAGGGAATGGACGTTATCACAAAGCCTTATGTCTTCTGCGTCAAAAGCAAATGTCTTGGCTTATTAGAGCAGCAGCAGGAAACTATTATATAAATCAGTTATTACATTGAACCCTGCATTCAGTTCAATTCATGTTTACAAAAACTGACTATGCTGCTAAAAAAAAGTTTGCAGAACATTGTGTAGCCCATATGCCTACTAATTATTTCAAAATACAGGTACTACAATATCTACAGGAATAAAAGAAGCAGTGACGAGTTCTTGTTTTTCAACATCTTTACAAGTAAAGATACTCTCAAGTAAAGATGAGGAGTTGATAACTTCATGGATACACCATCCATGCAATTTTTTTGGCAAATAAATAGTAGTCTGCTAATGGTGCCTTCTTCCTTGATATTTTATCTTCCCCATCTTGGAGCATTCCACTTGTGTTAGACTACTACAGTTCCTCTCACTTCCAAAGATCCAATCATTGATTGATTATTGTAGTTCAAGATATTTGGTTGGGACAAGTTGGGTTGCTGTCATAAAGTAAATTAGTATGAGTAATAAGTTAGAAAAACATACATTGTAGAAAGGGGCTAAGGCTGAGAACACATTAGCCTTTTTAAGCCTACTTAATGAAACAATAGTTTAGAGACATCTGAACTACAAGTTGTCCACTTCTGACTCCAGCCATAATATAAGGATACAAGTTCAATAATAGCTCATCCTACTGAGGTTGGCTTTTGGGGTCATGCACCAGATGAAGTTCAGACAGTTGTTCTGATTAATCCCAAGAGAAAAAAACAATTGTGATATTAAAAACTATTGGGAATGATTTGATGGCTTGAAACTGCAATGAACATAGTTTTCCCTCAGCTGATAAATATCATGGAATTGGAAAGCATGATTCCTGTTCATCTTATTGCCTAAATTGTGGGCTGAGGAGTCTGTTTGGCCACTGTGAGAACTGGATTTTGGTAAAACACAAACCAGGATCCTGGTCAGACCAACAGTCAACTTAATCTGATATTATTTGCCCACTTCATAGAATCATAGGACTGGAATGGATCTTGGAGGTCTTCTAGTCCAACCCCCTGTCTAAAGAAGAAGTCCTTATACCATCCCAAACTAATGGTTGTCCAATCTTTTCTTGAAAACCTCCAGTGATTGAATACCTACAATTCTGGGAGGCAAGATGATCATCATATGATTTAGCTCTAGACCCCTCATCATCTTTGTTGGGACTGGTTGCTTTTCTCTGCATTCTCTCTAGGATCTCTGTATTTTTTTTGTATTGTGATGACCAGATGGATGCAGTGTTCCAAATGCAGCCTAACCAGTGCAGTGCAGATCACTTCCCATGATTTTGATACTACCCTGTTGTTGATGTAGCCTAGGAGTGCCTTGACTTTTCTGACAGCTGAGATATATTGCCGACTCGTATTTCAGTGGTGGTCCATTAGGACACCTACATCCCTCTCACAGGCATTACTGTCTATTCTATACCCGTGCATTTAATTTTTCCTGCATAAATGCAGGACCTTACTTTTCTCACCACTAAATTGTATTTTATTGGATAGATTTTGTTAGATTTCCTGGTTTAGAAATATGTGAGCTAAACTCAAATCAACCAGTCTAGTGGGCCAGAGGAATACTGTCAATATAATTTACTTGGACTTCAGTAAGGCATTTGACAAAATAATCTACTACTTGATAAAATAGAAAAAAATATGGGTTAGACAGCATCACCACCAGATGGATTTGTAACTGGCTGTAGTCCACAATGGAACTGCATCTGCATAGAGGGAAGTATGCAGTGGGGTACCCCAGAGTTCTGTTTTAATATATTCATCAATGATTTGGATGAGGGGATAGATGGGGAACTCATCAAATTTGCAGATGACACCAAGCTAGCAGGAATAGCCAACACTCCGAAAGATAGGCTTAAGATATAGAAGGAGCTTGACAGACTTGAACTTTGGGCGCTATCTAACAAAATGGAATTCAATGGTGAAAAAAGTAAGGTTCTACATTTAGGCAAGAAAAAACAAAATGCACAGGTACAGTATATGTGGTACCTTGCTCAATAGTGGTGACTGTGAAAGGAATCTTGGAGTCCTAGTGGACAATCACTTAAATATGAGCCAGCAGTGTGCTGCAGCTGCCAAAAAAGCCAACATAGTTCTAGGCTGCATAAACAGAGGGATAGAATCAAGATAACGTGAAATGTTAAAATCACTTTATAATGCCTTAGTAAGTCCACACTTGGAATACTGCATCCAATTTTGGTCACCACAATGTAAAAAAGATGTTGAGACTCTAGAAAGATTGCAGAGAAGAGAAACAGAGATGATTAGGGAACTTGAGGATAAAACATATAAAGAGCAGTTGCTGGAACTGAATATGTGTAGTCTTATGAAAAAAAAGACTAGGGGTGACATGATAGCAGTGTTCTGATATCTGAGGGGCTGCCACAAAGAAGAAGGAGTCAAACTATTCTCCAAAGCAGCTGAGGGTAGAACAGGAAGCAATGGGTGGAAATTGATCAGCAACTTGGAACTAAGG
This sequence comes from Bungarus multicinctus, assembly GCA_023653725.1. Taxonomy (NCBI): domain Eukaryota; kingdom Metazoa; phylum Chordata; class Lepidosauria; order Squamata; family Elapidae; genus Bungarus; species Bungarus multicinctus. Next base: position 82,184,449 of record CM042838.1, read on the forward strand.
AGAAATTTCCTGACAGAACAATTAATCAGTGGAACAACTTACCTCCAGAAGTTGTAAATGCTCCAACACTGGAAGTTTTTAAGAAGAAATTAGATAACCATTTGTCTGAAGTGGTGTAGAGCAGTGGTCACCAGATTAAATCAGATCTCTCTCTCTCTCTCGCTCTCCCTCCCTCCCTCCCGCTCTCTCTCTCTCTCCCACCAATGTCAGCAAGCAACTGTCAGTCAAAATTCATATTAGTGGTCCACAGGATTTAAAATTATGAGTTTGGTGGTCCATGAGGTCCAAAAGGTTGGCGACCCCTGGTGTAGGGTTTCCTACCTAAGCAGGGGGTTGGACTAGAAGATGTCCAAGGTCCCTTCCAATTCTGTTTTTCTAGTGGGTCCAAGCTCTAATTAATAATAAGCAACTTGGGTTCTATTCAGTTATGAAGCAACTTAGTTACGGAAAGTCTGCGTCTTTGACTCTACAGATATTGAGAAGAATAATATTTAATTACATAATTCCAAATGCATAGTGCATACCCTAAGTAATGTCTAAGCACAACAAGATAGCAATATATCAATGTAAAATTACATATAATAAAGGGCTTTTAATAAAATGGTGAGTCCAATTTTAAAACTGAAAACTTTAAAAAAGGAAGACAATGACTTTCAACCTGCTCTAATCTCTGCATTGGCATAAAAACAAACAACAATTAATTGTGGTGGATTCCATTGAGTATCAATTTGAACCTTTAATTCCCAAAATCTCTGCAGTAGGCAGCCTAGATGAGCAAGGACTGAATCTCCACTTAAAATCCCTTTCTGATTTATTTTAGTTTTTTGGTTTTAAAAGAAACATGATGAAGATTTAATGACAAGGTATGAAGGCACATTTTAAAGCAATAAGTGCCTTTTCCAACTGCCTGTCTTTCATTCCTCCCCAGCCTAGGCATGAGTCATTGAACTGCAGCTGCTGTTATTAATACATGGCCTGCTGCAGCACCTCCAAATGAAGATCTTAAAGCTCTTGAAATTCAATGGAAAGAACTCTGCTGAGACTGGTACTGTTGTTCCCATTTCCCCAAGGGGGAAACCAGAAAACAAAAAGGGAAAAAAATATGCTCACCTGGATTGAGAATAGAGGAATAAATTCAAATTTTTATGAAGTAGTGGGCATCTTTCTAACACACACACACACACACACACATACACACACACATCATATTAATTGCACTTTATTAATACAAATTAGTTAATAAATATAATTTACTCAAACTACATTTAACTTATATTAAATTAAGTTTTCATTCTGGATCAATCCCAATTCTTCCATACACACACACACACACACATGCACTGTATATACACTGTACATACACACACATATATAGATATAGATATAAATCATATGAAGAGAGAAAGGATAGTTTGACAATCAAGTATCAAGATCTCCAGCAGACCAGTGCGAGCACACAGGGAAGGCCTTCTCCGGGTTCCGTCGGCTACCATGTGCCGCCTGGCGGTCCCAAGGGGTAGGGCCTTCTCTGTGGCGGCCCCTGCCCTCTGGAATACTCTGCCACCGGAACTGCGTACCGTCATGGACCTGAGGTCCTTCAGGCGCGCGCTGAAGACCTGGCTTTTCGAGCAGGCCGGCCTGGGCTGAGAGAGGGTTTTAATGTGTCTCCATTAATTTTAATTAGGGGGTTTTAAGGGGGTGGGGTGGGCTTTTTATTCGGCCTAATCTAATTTAATCTTTTTCTTAACTTTTGTATTGTTGGGGTTTTTAGATTGGCTGTACACCGCCCTGAGTCCCTAGGGAGAAGGGCGGTATAAAAGTTAAATAAATAAATAAATAATAAATAAAGTAGGGTCTGATGCTCTTGTGGTCATCATTTGGGCTTTCTGAGTTGTAGGGACCTGGATTTTGATGAAGATCCTACTTTAGCTATCCTGCTTCAACAATCACTGATTGAACACCACAGTCAAAGAGAGTTAACCCATTGCACAAAATAAACACTCTGTGGACTCTTTTTCTGTGTTCTGTAGCAGATAACATTTCATAAATACATTACAAGAAATACCTAGTTCTCAGGAAAAGACTCTAAATCCAATAAATAAATACATAAAATAAATAAATATTGGAGAAAATAGAAAGAGACAAAGAGGACAACCAGCAGCAAGGGGAATATATTCGGTTACAGTAACGTTGGGTGCAACATTGGGAGAGCTGAAGGGGTCAGATCATCATGAAGAAAATATATCTATGTGGTCTAAGAATCAACAATGACTTGGTGGCTCATAAGCAGTCATAATCTTTTAAAGTTTTTTTATATGGTGATGCATAAATAAGTAATAATCAGTGCAAATGGACCAGATAGACATGTCTCTTTAACTAAAATACAAAAATAACATATTTCCAACTCTAGAAATTATAATAACTGTAAACAGTATCTATGATTACTAAATTTAAGAAGGGAAACCATTCAATTTATATGTATATTGAGCAGCATTATTTTTTTCTTAATGTTCTTGCAAATCTGTTCAACCATTTTTTGTGGAGTAGCCTCCTCGTGTAATTCTTTGGTCCCTTTCAATGAAAAACAGAAATCTCAAGAGTCTAGACTAGTGTACTTGAGGGAACTAACTCTGACGCTCCCAAATGCCAACTCATTTCCCGTTCTTTGTTAAAAGAAATTTTATGGCCCTCTGTATAATGATTCATATTCATTTCAACTCTTTTTTGAGTACAAATAAAGTTAAAATGGATACTTAGAAATGACATATCTTTGGAAAATATATATTTTTGTAGAGAGGGGCAGTATACAATTCTAACCAAGTCATTACTTCAAGTTGAAGCTCTTGCATTATTCCAAAGTGTCCTCATTGATTCATCAGAATCATCCCTAACTTTATTTTCAATTTTATTTTCATTCATCCTTCATTTGTGCTTCCGTTTACAGACTCAGAATTTAATTTGTTTCCTGAACCTCAAATCCAAAACAAGATTGTGTACTGAAAAATCAGAAACAATCAACTACAGTTCAAGTTTGTTAAAACATCCACAATATTGATGTTTTATCTATTACTTAATACTAACAATCTTGCAGAAATTGCACAGTACCATAATTGCATCACAATTTCTCCCCTTCCTAAAAATTCTGATTGCATTGAAATAATGGAAGTATGTATTCTATATCACAGGGCCTCTAGGCATGTTGGACTACAACTTTCATGTAGAATTCATTGTAAATATTATATTATTGCATTAAATTGCATTACATAAAGAGCTAAAGTTTGTTCATTTAGCATTCATGTAAATTCTAAATCCCTTTCTCAATTTCATTGGTTGATTTCCCCAATTGACTAACTTGGATTTGCTAAAAAAAAAAAACCATTCCTTTGCTTGTGCAAATTTTTGCTTTCTTTTCAGGATATATAAATGAAATAATGTTTGTAAGTTTGAGCAATATTTATCAAAACTTTGATGTAAATTATATTTCAACAGTCTTTTTAAAAATAGTCATGCCATTTAACTAAAACTTTCAAACCCATCTCTTCATATGAAGGATCAGAACAATAATCAAGCCATTCATAAAGACCTCAGACTCAAGGCTTTGAGTCTGCTTTCATATTTGCAATAAAAAGAGAATTAGTCAAGATAAAGAAGGGGAATATAGTAAAAAAAAATGTCAGAACTACAGAATCAAGGTGTTGATTTGTCATGGTGGCCACATATGCAAATGCAAATGAGATATGAGAAAGATGTTAAGACATAGCTTTTATAAAGAGCAAATAGCATTTGATCAAATATTGCTTGCAGCAGATGAAAAGTTAATAAAAATATATATAATTTCTTATTAAGTTTAAAAATGAAAGATGAACAGGTAAAAGAGACAATGATAGTATGGGCAAAAAAAATTGGATACACAATAGAATTAGATAGTTGGCAAAAATTCTGAGAAAGACACTACAAACTGACAATAGCAACCACTTATAAGGAAAACTTGTACAAAATGTTCTATAGGTGGTTAGAAAAGATGTTTAAAAATCAAATGTTGGGAATGTAATCAAATACAAGCAGATATTATCACATGTGGTAGACATGTCTAAAAGCAAAAAAAATGGACAAAAATGCACACATGGTTAGAAAAAAATGTTAAAACAGCATATAGATTATAAACCAGAATTGTTTTTGTTAGGCATAATCCTAGAAAAATATGAGAAAGGGAATGAATATTTTATATTACATGTCTTGACAGCAGCAAGAATTGTATTTGCACTGAAAAAATGAGGAAACACCTACACAAGAAGCAATAATAAAAAAAATAGTCTGTGCAGAAATGGAAAAATTGATACTGAAGATAAAAGAGAAGGAAGACACAGACTACATTTGAACATGGGACTTGTTTTACAAATAGCTAGACAACATAGGTAGAAACTAGGAACTGGACAAATAGTATTATGTAAGCAAATTAACCCAGACAACACGCTGTGCACAAAGCACTTATGTATGTAAAGAGAAAATGTATAACTAACTAACTAACTAACTAAATAACTAAATAAATAAATAAAACATGTTATGAAGAATAGGAGAAATAGAGATGACTGCTAAGAACTTGGACTGCTAAGAACTTTAAGAAAAGGTACATTTTGAGAGAACTTCTCATTCTCCAAAATATTGCTACTCCATATTTCTCTTAGGAGGCATCTAAACCAGCCAACAAATATTTAAAACTAAAATCAGAAAAATCACTTTATATAAAGTATCTAAGCTTTGTCCTTAAAAATTGGACAAATAAAAACCAGAGGGACTACACTGAAGAATACATTGATAATATTGATGAAGAAATGCAGAATCATTAAGAGATAATTTTAACAAAAGGTGAATAACAACCCAGTCCTGAGAAAGATACACAAAATAAATCTGCCTCAATCCTGTAACATATGACAGAGGAAAACTGTGACAGACTTTTAAGATTGTTATTTCCTGTAATAATGAAGCAGAGTTACAGTAGTTCTTGCTAAGTTTGTTTCTTGACTTGGCTGCTCTTGAAAGGAGTACATAACCATGGGAATAGATGCCTTAAAAGGCATACTTATGAGCCAGACTGTTTAGAGATTGAAAAGTCATAACTAGAATTGCACATCTAAGCAAACTAGTAGTCAGTGCAGCTGGCACAAATGCAAAGCCTTCTAAAAAATTATCAAGTGTAGCCCCATGTGGAATGTATTGCAGCCATCTAAGTGCAAAATGATGGGAACACAGCCAGGTCAGCCTTATGAACAAACACAGTTCTTATATCAGTCCAAAGTTATGGATTGCATCATGTGTGTAGCAATCTTCCATGTGCCAAGTATTGTCACTGGGTCAGTAAGCATCCACATCTGTATTTCTCTCCCATTCTAATAATTCCTAATCATGAGTGTGTATTACACACAGAGAGAGAGATAATAGACTGAGTGTGTGTGTGTGTGTGAGAGAGAGAGAGAGAGAGAAAGAGAGAGAGAGAGAGAGAAAGAGAGAGAGAGAGAGAGATGAGGGGGAAGAGAAGAGAAAGAGAGAAACAAACAAAGAAGGGTGCAGGTACATTTTACCTTCTGATGTGTGGAACTTTATTGTATATAATTATAACAATTTTATTTCTATTTGTAATTCAAATATATTATGCCAAACTTTCCTCTTTTTAATTCAATTTTTGAAATTGGGGAATAGGGGAATATCATTTGTTGATAACAGGGAGGAAAAGGAACGGGCATTCAAAGACAATGTTTACTAGGGAAATGGGACATCCAAAATTCAGTACATTTGAAATTCAGAAGTTTTGATCAGTAGAAACTGTCACAACTAAAAATGATAAGAGTACAATAAAGAAAAGGAACACCAAAAAAAAGATATTGTTTTGATTTAAAGTCAAAATGGAACAATTTAAATTAGATTCAATGAAGAAAAATCAGAAAATAAAATACAAGCTGAATAGTCAAGACCTTGCTGATGATCCAAACTCTGTCAAGGACCTTGGAGTACTCATCTCTAATGATCTAAGTGCTAGAGCCCACTGTAACTACATAGCCAAAAAGGCATTAAGAGTTGTTAACCTAATCCTATGTAGCTTTTTCTCTGGTAATATCACACTATTAACTAGAGCATACAAAACATTTGCTAGACCAATACTTGAATACAGCTCATCAGTCTGGAACCCACATTACGTATCTGATATTAATACAGTTGAGAAAGTCCAGAAATATTTCACAAGAAGAGTTCTCCACTCCTCTAATCATTGCAGAATACCTTATGCCATCAGAATTGAAATTCTAAACCTAGAAAACCTAGAACTATGCCACCTTCGGTCCCGATCTAAGTATAGTATATAAAATTATATATTGCAATGTCCTACCTATCAATGAATACTTTAGTTTCAACCATAACAATACAAGAGCACACAATAGATACAAACTCAAGGTAAACTGCACCAAACTTGATTGCAGGAAATATGACTTCAGCAACAGAGTAGTCAATGTCTAGAATACTCTACCTGACTCTGTGGTTTCTTCTCCAAATCCCAAAAACTTTAATCTTAGACTGTCTACTATTAACCTCACCCCTTTGCTAAGAGGTCTGTAGGGGGCGTGCATAAGCGTGCCAACATGTCTACCATCCCTGTCCTATTGTTTCTTTTTATTTTTCTTATATGTATCCATTTCATGTATTCATAACTTTGTTATATTTATACCTGTTATCTTATAATCACTTGACAAAATAAGTGAAAGAAAGAAAGAAAGAAAGAAAGAAAGAAAGAAAGAAAGAAAGAAAGAAAGAAAGAAAGAAAGAAAGAAAGAAAGAAAGAAAGAGACACAAAAGGATGTCAGAAAGGAGAAATATGGTTAGCATGTGTTATGGGGAAAAATAATCAGAATAAGTACAAAAAAAGATAAAATAGCTATTCTAGACTACTATGTATGTATATTCCTGCAAAGAAAATAAGATGATGACTTTTGTAACAAAATTTAAAATTTAGAAATTTATTTGTAATAAAATAATGAATCATAGAAGGTTTTAAATTTCTCTTTTTGATGAGGTGAAAAGAGAGGGAAAGGGCCAATAAAGAAACATGCAGAAGAAAAAATGATCCAAGGATTCATTGCTGAATAAGTTAAACTGAAAGAACGTAAGCAAAAAATAACAACAAAAACACAGATGAAACAATTTAAGACAAGGCTAATGAAAAGAAAAGCAGTTTAATTGGTTGTGTTCTCCTAAAATGGTCATTTTAGAAAATGACTGCTGATAGACCCATTTTTATCATAATTATTATTTTGTTATTCATTATTATCATAATCACCCAAAGTGATGGCATTCTACTTCACCAGTGGATATCACAGTAAACACAGAGGACAGATGGAAACAAAAACTGAATATTTACATATTTTGCTGCAGCAGTCATGAGGCGGGCAATTATACTGTTAGCACGGTAAGCCTTTCAGACTCCATAGTCATGCATTCAGACAAATATTGTCCTGATACTTTTTTCCCTTTCAGATATTCTAAGACACCTGAACAGGGCTTGGCAATGTCAGGGTAGTGATGTAAGAGCTGACCAGCTGCTGCAATGGTGCAATGATACAATGAAAAGGTGTGTACATCAGTAGTGGTATGCTACTGGTTCCGACCAGTTCAGCCAAACCGGTAGTAAAAAAAAAAAAGCCTACAATCAGCTGAGAGGAGGGGAAAAAAATTCTCTGATAATCAGCTGAGAAGAAAAAGAAGAGAAAAGCACAGAATCGGCTTTCCCACCCACCCCTGCACTTTTCTCTTCTTTATTCTCTCAGATGATTGGCGCTGCAGGTCTCAGCTGGTGTGGGGAAAGCTGAGCCCCAGCATTAGGCAAAGCACGCCCACCAAGCCATGCCCACTGAACTGGTGGTAAAACAATTTGAATCCCACCACTGGTGTGCATTCTGACATACAAAACACATTCATCCTTCCATGTACCAATGATCTTTGTCTTAGATCTTTGGCGCAACCATTTTATTGCATGCTGAAACAAGACAAAGAGCAGTGGCAATGTGGCATTGTCTTTCTTCCAAGAAAACAAATATTTCCTTTCCAAACATTTTCCAAAAATCATTTAAAATGGGAGGTGTGATTTACAAACTGGTCTATCTATCATCTATTTATTCATCCATTTAGCCATCTATTTTTCCATCTATCCAGTCAACCAACTAACCATCCATATATCCATACATCATCTATCTACCTACCTATCTTTGGAGGTGAATGAACTCAAAACTAATTTGTTTTCAAATCCTTATTTGGCATTTTAAGGCTGTTACCTATTCATCTCTTTCAACAATTGTAAGTCAAACATTTAAGAATCTTCCAGCTAAATTTTTCTATACTGTTACAGTATCAAGTTAAAATATTCTTGGTCTGCATTATGGGACATTACTGCTATCTGCTCAGTCCCTATGATCACACCATTCCTATAAATCAACAGAAAGAGAGCACAGTATATTGCAAAGCTGTAATACATGCTACTTTCTTCCCTGCCTTAGGCAAATATTCTGCCCTATGTCAGGTTAGATGGCATTTATCTTGCCATGATCTCCCTGATGGTAGACTTCACTGTTTGTTCTAGCCTATTAAAAAAATGTAAGAAGTCAGTATCCTTTTATACAGCTGATGAGTCAATGTTATGATTATTTCAGACATTGTATAACATCATTGATCTTCTTGGTGCAGTCTGATTGTGTGACATGTTTAACTGTTATTTTGTTACTTTGAAAGTAATTTATTTACTTTGATTCATAAAGTGATTAAATTCATTGATTGTTGTTTCTCTCTTTTACAATGGGAGGAAAATTCACTAATCATATTATCCACATGGTTACACTTAACATATTCAAAATTACATTTAACTGTATTGGTATTTGCAGTGATAACAGTGCATAATTTCTCACAGTTGGGAAACCTGTTTTCCTACTTGTGAATTTAGCAACCCTCAACAAATAGAAGAGGCTCTCTACTCCAGGTATTTGCCTGCTAACTGATTATTGAAATATATCACTGACTTCTTGCATGCTTGAATAATTTGCTCTAAGGATGAGCAAGGCATAGCCAGTAGAGAAAGGAAATTTATGTTGTACTGTATTACTTTGCACTGTTAATTAATTGTTCCCCATTTTTGATGTCATCTTATGCTGCGATACTGAATCATGGTCGCACAGCTTATGTAATAGCAGTATATTTTATAGGTCCCTATAAAAGTACACAAATAATACATTAATATTTGCATATTTTAAGCATCTTTTAAAAATGATTTGCCATCATTATAAATAATTGCTAGTGTTCCACTTCTTTCCAGAATCCCTACTCTGACCATGTTAGTCATTTTTTAAAAAAATACATAACCAAAGAACCAAAGAAACAATGATGATAAAAGAAATTACTTCCCACTCTTAAATACTTTAAAAAGGTTGTTCCTGCTCTAATCACAAGATATATTCTTGGTACTCATAGCTATCCTACTAGTTGAAAAACTGGATTTCCTTTGAGTGTTTCTACAATGCTTTATGTGATTACAGAACAAACTGAAATCTCAACTTAATGATGCTCCAGATCTGCCAAACCAAATGGCTTATCTTTAGGTACAAATAATCTGTCCAAATTACCCTACTTTGCCTCTGGATTCAGAGCTAATAAGAATATGATGCAAGTATTTTTCTAAACTCAGTTGTTGCCATTGTTAACTAGAAAATGTTGCAACAAGAGTAAAGATACATAGCAGCCTGTGTATTCTCAAGGACTCTGTTTAGAGAAATATATAACAAGATCAGAGTCATTGCATAGTCTATATATTTTCAGAAACTTTGGAAGGGTTGTATAAAATAATATGAAGATGCTTGGAAGAAATCAGAGGTGGTATTCAGCAGGTTCTGACCAGTTCTGGAGAACCTATAGCGGAAATTTTGAATACTTTGGTGAATCGCAAATACTACCTCTGACTGGAGATTTTACAGTATCCTTCCCCTGCCACGCCCACCAAACCACATCCACAGAACCAGTAGTAAAAAAATTTGAATCCCACCACTGGAGGAAATAATTGCACTCATGGCATTATTGGTCCAAATGAGCCAAAATTACCAGAACTGTTGATACCATTAGCAGGGTATACTATATATGACATGGATGCAAATAAATCTTGCATATCTCTTCCACCATATTAAAAACCATGTGTGATCTCTTTGATTGATTAAAAGTTCATGTGGTGATATAATGTGGAACTTAAGAAAATTATATAATGGAGAACATGGATTTGTGAAATAATGAAAGAGGGAGGGGGAGGGAGGGAGGGAGGGGGGAAAGTAGGAAGGAAGTGAATGAAGATTATCTGATTTTGTGAGGAGCACGTGTTCAATGCCCACAAGGAAGTTAAAAATTAGGTTTCATCATAAATAATTTCACCATAAATGAAAAGGTAAAAATAATATCAGAGACTAACAAATGCTGTTGTCTTGGGTTTATATAGTTTTCCAGGTTTCAGGTTTTACCTAAAGAAGTTAGTTAAGATTCTTGCAGAAGCAAGAAATGAAGCAGCTTATTTTTAAAAGAAAATATTTTTTTTGTTTTTAATGGAAAAGGAGGAATATCATCTTCTCTTTTAAGTCCAGCAGTAAAATATCTGCAGCATGCTGGCTAGGGGTCTGCACATCATCATAATCAACAACATTATAATTTCCATTTTTTATCTTTCCTTCTGATTATGGTACCTGATTACTGTTAAAGGGTTAGAAGATAGATTGGTTCATTATCTTCTATGTCCACACTTTCTTTTAATATTTCTGAAATGGCTTTTAAAAATACATATCCTACAACATGGCAAACATGAATATTTTAGGCATCAGTTTATCACTGACTTGGCATTATCTTGAGCAATATTTTATGAAAAATAATATTAGCAAATGTTCATAATCAATGGCTCTCTTTCCAATTTTAAACATAAATGTAACTTAGTAAGAAAGAATTGAGCTAAACCTCAGGGAGATGAGGCAATCTTCTACTTCTATTTTTTCCTTCATTAAACCCTGGAGCTCCAGAGATTGTTTTTTTTTTTTATTAAAACAGGGGGGAAAAAAAGAAAGGGGGGAAAAATCCTGCGTGTGACTCACTTAAAGCATTAGGCATTTTTATCTGTAACAATATAATCTGCTTTGTTGAACATAGTTTAATCCCAGCATAGTTGTTTTATATATTATTTTTCTATTTTCAGGATGAAAAAAGAGAACTACAATTAAATATAAAGAAGGCAAAACTAATCAGAACAGATAGGACAACCAGCCTTAGAAATATCAAAATATAAGAGTAAAGAAACAAGTAGTCAACAATTATGCTGCGGACTAGCCCCAAGTCCCTTGAAAATGATATTCCAATGCTCTGATTTTTCTATACATTGTTAGCTGCTGCCTTATGCTTCGCTTGTGCTTTGCTGCCATGTGATGACAATCTGCCATGAACTGGAGGGAGAGGAAACAATGGGAGAGGGGTTGTTTAGGGGAAACTAAAAGCTGTGCCACCTCGGGAAGTGCTCCAAGATCACACAACTGGAAGAAGAAGGGAGACACATACCAACTCAAGCTCAGACTGACTGTTATGAAAACATCTTGCACAAACTGAATTGGTTAAAACATAGTGGGCAACAAGGGGCAGATAAAGAGGGAAAATAGAATTTAGTGATTTTGGCCTGGAAAATGTCAGTTCTGACTTTGCATTACTACAATACACTTGAACTCTAATAAAAATACCTTTTCCAATTAATGGAGTCAAGGATAATTTTTACTTAGAGGTTTAAACTGTGGCAAGTTTGACATACAGAGATCAGAATAGTGCAGACCATGGTATTCCCTGTGACACTTTATGAAAGCAAAGGTTGGATTTTAAAGAGGCAAGATATGATGCTTTTGAATTTTAGTATTGGAGAAGTTTCCTGAAAATACAGTGGGCAGCCAAGAAAACAAACAAATGGCTGATTGATTGAACAAATCAATCCAGAGTTCTCATTGGGGCCCAAATGAGTAGGCTCACATATCTTACCTTGGACACATTATGAAAAGATCTAACTCTTTCAAAAAGGTTCTAATGCTGGGAAAGGTGGAAGGGAAGGAAAGCAGAGGTTGATCAGCAGCAACATAGATGGACTCAGTTACACTGCCAATGAGTGTACTGTTGGAAGACCTGAAAGACCAGGTTAGAGTCAGGACACCATAGATAAAATTCATCTATGTGGTCTGTAGAAGTTAAAAACAACTTGATGGGACTTGATGGGATCAAAAAAGAATTAGAAAAATAGATTTCCAGAAAAAAATAATTTCCAGTTGACTATGAAGACATGAAAGTGATACAATCTAATAAATAAAAACATTGCTGCTTGACTTAGTATAATATAGAATTCTTTATTGGCCAAGTATGAGTGGACATACAAGGAATTTGACTTGTCTTCTATTGTACAGTATTTAATTACATAATTAAGGGGAATAATATTTCTTAAAGATGTTAGATGTGCACAGCTAAATTCTGCTCAAGAGCTCTACGGGTACATTTTTCAATATTACTTTGATGCCATCCACACAGAATTAGTAGCCCTAATATTCTTAAATCTCAATTCCCAAGGATGATTTTAAAAGCTCCCAGTTCAAAAAGTCAGGCTGGGATATGAAAATAACACATATTCCCATTAGTACAATTATCTTGTTTCAAAGAAAATACTTGGGTGAAGATTTGGCTTTGGAACTCAGTTGTAACTCAATATAGTCAATAATTTTCCTCTACTCAACTTATTCACAAGAAGGGATTTTCAACACTACCTATACTATGGGTTGTTGCTTTCTTGTATGACTTGTAAGGCTTTAGATAAGGGATGTCAAATTTGCATTGTCACAACGTCATCACATGATGTATCATGACTCTTCTCCCCTTCACTAAACCAGGTATGGCTGTGTCCAGCATGTGACACATCTGGCCCACAAATTGCAGGTTTGACACCCCTACTTTAGACCATTATTAATCCATTCCACGCATCCAAGTTCAGTATATACTGGAACCATTCTAAAGCCTCAGAGGCATTTATCTAATGTGGTCTGAAACTCTTTAATCATCTAGATCTTTTCTTGGAATTGCCCTGGGGTTCTTATCAGCACTTAGTTAGTTTCATACATCTTAATTGTAAGTATTGTAAACTCTGGATTTGTTTCCATACTGAAAACAAAGTCACCGAAGAAGGAATAATTTTGAATCATTTTAACCATCTATCCCACCAAGCCATCATGGGACCAGTTTGTTTTTTAGTTTAGTATGTTGTGTGGACCAGACATTAGGATTACTCCACAAGCCATACTTAAAGCAAAGACAGCTTAGCATATGTGTGATTCTAGTCTTACTTTTATTCAGAATAGTACATGAGTCACATTTTCCTCTATGGATATCTGTGAAACTGAGTCATAAACTATAGAATAAAGTAGTGTCTGAGTAAAGAACACATCAATTAGACATAAATGGGGGGAAAAACTGCTTCTGTACCATTCTAGCATTTAACCTTGAAAAACCAAAAGCCCTATTTTATCATAAAAAAAAAACCTGAAGTGAAGGAATCACTGATTCACTAATTTCTTCTCAATAATAGATTTGACTAATGTGTATTATTCTGGTCTAATATTTACAGTCTATCTGGAACACAAACAAAGGGATGCAAGAAGTATACGTGGGCTGAAAAGAGAACAAAATCATCTTCAACAATAAAAGTGGCAGGTACGGAGTTGGCAGGAATGTTAGTACTAATCAACATATTTACAACTTGATGTTTCATACAGATAAATCATAACCATGCCTCTGTAAATATTACAATGTTTTGAATTCAAAATGAGGGTTTTTTTCCCCCGTTAATGACTTGATCAGTTGCTTATTTGAAGAAAAGGTACTGTAGCAGTAGGAAGGCTTTTGCTACATCTGCTATTATTGATGTTGAATACAGATAATCAAGCTTTTCATTTGCTAAATTAAGATTACCATTTGAAGAGGGCGGCTTAAATTTGTCTGATTTGCAAAACTATATACTGGTCATATATTTTATCAACTATAAAGAGTCTCAATGAAAATGTACTGTATTAGAATATCAACTTCTATGGCTTGGCCTATATTACAAAGTTATAAATATTCTCTTCTACAGCCTATGTTGCAAAGCTATTATTTATTCCCCTTGCAAGTTCATGGAAAAATATACAGTAGAAAGGGAATTTCATTTCTAGGAGTGCTGCCTGTCAGTCGCCTTTGGACCACTTTGGTCCATAGATTTAATTTTGATAATAAGATGTATTAATATTTAATTAACTCTTTGGAAAAGTAAATTGTAACTTTAAAAATAGAGGGTAAAATGTTTTGTTGAAAAATACGGACCAAAGCCAGGCTACTGACCTTCAAATCAAATGTGAATAAATGATTATTTTAACAAAAATGGCATGTTTTCACAGCTCAAATAGACCAGATGCTTTAGCCACTTCAAATTACTTGAAAGAATGGACATCAGAAAGTCTCTATCAGAGATGTTAAAACATTGAGAGTTCATTGGCCCAAAATGTATAATCCTGTGAATATTTCATAATTTTCTGGGGTAGTATTTTAAAGCATATATGTAGCTTTACTGCAAGCTTTTACATGTTGAAAGTATTAATGTCATATTGAATTATAAACCCAAATTCTGGAATCTGATTATCTATGTGGAGTTATAGTTGTACTAGGAATGAGGGCTGGTTAAAATAATCATATTGAGAAATTGGAAAAGTAGTTTTGTATTTTTATTCTAAATATAAAAGATTTTTTTTTTGAAACAATCTCTTCCACTAATCTAAGGATGAAAGAAAACATTCTTTAGCACAGATTTTATGGCATTTTAATAATTTGTATATGATTACACTATCTTATAAGTGATATTTTTAGTAAACCAGTGACTTTCTCCAAGTCTAATATGTACTGTAGACCTTTATCACCTGTTTTTCCCTTTTTTCTCTGTCCTTCTCTCTCTTTTTCTCTTATTTTTTAAATTTATTTTTAACTTTAAGGATTGCGTAACTGAAGTTTGTTACTGAAGTAAACCTTGGTATTTTTCCTATATTTGTATTCTTCTAAAATAAGTAATTATACTTTCTGATCCTAATATTTCCTGTTTGTTATAAAAAGTTGTCTATCAATGCTGCTTTTTCTGCAATAGCCTATTTTTCAATGGCCTCCTTAATTCTGTGTTAGCTACTTCCGCTGTTTTTGCTAAGTAATCAATATGAGGTACTGCCAGTAAGACACAACCAAGGCTTGCTGGAGATAAAGGGATCTCTTTCTTGAGGTTCCAAATCAGCTCTGCCAACCATCCTGGCACATCAGAAACCCAGTGATTAGAGGCTGCAAAAAACTCTCCCACAAGGGCAATTCAGTAATCATCCTTGAGAGCGTTAGGGTCACTTTCACTCAATTAGTTTCCAGAAATGTCAGTGTTATATAAGATTATTTTGAGCCTAGAAAGCCTAAGGAAATTTGCAGGGTCCTACATGCATTGAGTTCTTTCATCTATAAATTAAATCCTTGCCCCCTCTGAGATAGTAAAGGTAGCCATAAATATATTATGCATAAGTATATATACTTTATAAGATAGTATAAGGTAGTAAAGGTGTCTTAAAAGAGAGGAGATAATGCCACCATCTTAGGGGAAAGCAGTGGTACATGCCAGAGGTGGGTTTCTACCAGATGTGGGATTCAGCAGGTTCTGACCAGTTCTGGAGAACCGGTAGTGGAAATTTTGAGTACTTTGGAGAATCGACAAATGCCACCTTTGACTGGAGATTTTACAGTATCCTTTCCCTGCCATGCCCACCAAGCCACGCCCACAGAAACGATAGTAAAAAAAATTGAATCCCACCACTGGATTCTATCAATTCGGCCCAGTTCTTCTGAACCGGTAGCTCCACAGATCAGCTGAGAGGGAACGGGTTTGCTCTGATGATCTTCTGTTCTTCTGTTTGGCCCACCAGGACTCTAGGCTGTCCTTTATTTCCTGTTTTTTCAACCTCAGCTGCTTTGCGCGGCACAGTCGATTGCTCATGCGCCTGTGTGAGATGATTTTCAAATGCTACGCAAAGTATGCACTCACCAAATTAGTTATTACACCAACTGAATCCCACCCCAGGTGCACCCCCTGTTAAAGAGAGCACTCCTGGGCCCAAGCATCTGAAAAACTATTGTCCTGTCTCAAAAAACTGTTATTTCTGGGTAGTTTTTGACAAAGTTGTTGTCTACTCTTCATTTAGAACTCAGGCCTAGACATAGAGAAGTATGTGCGAAATGACATAAATATTTTACAACAGTCTGATATGCTCTAAAAGTTGTAATAGAAACTTGGAAAAGGACTTTTATTCTACTTTTTAAAAAATTGATAGCATTGTTAAACAACTTTATATTTCTGATTATTTTCCGTGATATTAATATGTAAAATTGTTCAATCTGATTTGGAGATTATAACCTGGTTTTCTAGACTAACTACAATTCTATTCCTTTAGAATTTACTGTTAGATCAATTCATAGGCTAAAATAGTCAGAAAATAACATTAATAAGAATTTCTTTCTTCTAGTGATATTTTGATTGATAGAGACGGTCAGGGTATCGTGATTTCAGTACATTTGCCCAGTGTATCTATCTGCATCTGAGCACAAAAAATAGGGATGTAGATCAGATGGACACCAAAGCAAACAAAACTATGGAAAAGTCATAAGAACTTGCAATGCAAAAGAAGCATGAGTTGCCCCTTTAGGATTATTCTTTCTTTGCATTTCAGAAAGCCAGGGAGTATTGAAAAGCAAAGGCTAACTGTTGCGTTGTTCAGCCCAGGTTTCATATTCTGAATGGATTTGAGCTCTAGAGGCATTTCAGTCATATTTTTAGTCTGTCAGCAAAATGCCCCACCTACTGGCAATTTGAAACTTTCCTACATGTGATCATTGCTCCCTCCCTTGGCACTTTCCCAAATAAGGAGAAGCTGGTTTTTTTAAAAAAATCTTTCAAATGCCCAGTGTTACCAGCATTATTCTTCTATTAAGAACATCAGCAGGAGATCTGCAGTTTATGGAAACAACGTCATTTCCATGAAAACACTTTCTTAACATGTACCTGGTCCTACACATCTCTGAACAATTTCAGCATTTCGTTTCATTCTGAAACCAGGACTTAATAACAACATTTCCAATCTATCTTCTTTTTGCCTCCCCACAGAGGTCAATCATCTTCCGCTATATCCCCAGAAGTGACATGTCTGGTGTTTCCATATGCATGGTTTGTGACTGATCTAAAGCAAATCTTGCTTCACTCTTCATTCTTTAATTCTGCTCGTTTATTATTGGTGGGTTGTTCATTTAACTAAAGGTTTTTGGTAGCATCTGAACAGCATTAATTCAGCATCTCTAATATATTCAAGTTTCTGGCCATGCTTGAAACGTCACAAATACATTGGGAATAATACCACAGAATGGCTGACATGTGAACAATCTAATAATATCTTTGTGTATTCGGTCCCCTGATATCCCTATCTAAGAGCAACAAAGATGACTGGAGGCTAAAACATATGAAGAATGGTTGCATATGAAGAATGGTTGTCTAGTGTAATGAAAAGAAGGACTAGGGGAGACATGATAGCAGTATTCCAATATCTCAGGGGTTGACATAAAGAAGTGGGAGTCAAGCTATTCTCCAAAGCAGCTGAGAGTAGGACAAGAAGCAATGGGTAGAAACTAATCAAGGAGAGAAGCAGTTAGAACTAAGGAGACATTTCCTGACAGTTAAAATAATTAATCAGTGGAACAACTTGCCTCCAGAAGTTGTAAATGCTCCAACATTGGAAGTTTTTAAAAAGATGTTGGATAACCATTTGCTGAAGTGGTGTAGAGTTTCCTGCCTAAACAGCAGGTTGGACTAGAAGACATCCAAGGTTACTTCCAACTCTGTTATTCTATTTTATTTTATTCACTCTCCCATTCACTCTAACCTTTCTCCGCCAATCCACACTACATAAAGTAAACATGGCCTTTTCCATTCTTTCTCTCCCCAGCAGATCCAAAGATTGATGACTGTCCAATCAGATTGAAAGTGGGTGTGCTTGGAAAGGAGACTCATCAATGAATAAGGAGCAAGTTAGAACATCACAGACCAAAGATGCCATTTCAGTCATAATTCTCTCCCTTTTTTGGGTAATTCAAAGACTATAAGATGAGATTGTCGCATATTTTTCTCTTTCCACTTAATTTTTGAAATCTAACAATAACTATCTGTGTGTATAAAATTAGGGCATGTAAAGTGTTTAAACTTTTAGTTTCCAAATGTTAGGAATGCTCAAACATTGTGAAATGTCTTGGGGATTGTAAAGATATTTTGGCTACTTCAATGTAATTTAGATGTGCTTGGTAAGTAACTACATAAATACCATAACTTTTTAATGATTGTTTCATTTGTGTGTATAATATTGTAACTTTAAAAAAAAAATTAAGGTGAGAAAGCCAAAATAAAATCATTTTTCCAAGGATGGTGGCGCAGAGGTTAGAATGCAGTATTGCCAACTGCCAGCAGTTTGCTCCTGACCATTTCAAGGTTGACTCAGCCTTCCATCCTTCCTAGGTCAGTAAAATGAGGATGCAGATTGTTGGGGCAATATGCTGACTCTGTAAACTGCTTAGAGAGGGCTGTCAAGCACTAAGTCTTAAATGCTACTGCTATTGTTGTTGTGATTGCCATTCACTGCCTTTCTTCTTAAGTAGGCTATTCTTTATGTGCAAATATAATACATATGGTCTTTCAGATAAGGATTCAGGAGATGCTAGTTTCGTACTGATCCATCTTTTCCACTATGGTATTACTTACTTCGCATTCAAATGTTTGGTTAAGTTCATATATGAGGTAAAATCAATCAAGATTTATTTGTTTGTGGCTCAGCATGGTGTATGAACTTAGCCAGTATGATTTAGCACAATGTAATGTCAGTGGTATATTAATAATTAAGCAGACTAAGCACATGCTTAGGGCACCAGGCCCAAAGGGGGCACCACAAAGCTGAGAAAAAAAAACCCCAGTTGAAGATTTGTAAAAAAAATCTTGTATGTACAAAGGAGGGGGACACCAAGATTTGACAGTGCTTAGGACACCAGTGAATCTTAATCCGCCACTGCGTATTGTGATTCCAGCTAAAAAAATGAAGCTAAAATTTGATGCTCCAAGGCAGGGTTTCTCAATCTAGACAACTTGAAGTTGGTGAATTTCAGCTCCCAGAATCTTGGCTGGAATGTTGTTGGAGGATTCTGGGAGTTGAAATCCACCCACCTTCAAGTTGCCAAAGTGTGAGAAGCTCTGGGTCATGTATGACATTTCTATACACACAATCTATGCCTAACTACAGTGATAGTTTTGTTTTCTGTGAATAGACTGCCAGTGAACATAATCATATAGATTATTTTATGGAATCCATAGAATCCAAATTCTATGGAATCTTAATCATTAACACCCTATTTTAAACATAATTTCTCAGTTATTGGTATTGTTGATAGGACAGTGTCATCTGTCATATCTGAGGATAGTGGAGAAGTTTAAGGGAAAACTTCCATAGAATCACGGAATTATACAGTTAGAAGGGCTATTTAAATCAAATCAGTCAATCTGAAAGGAAATCAACTCTGGCTGATCTTTGGAAGGACAGATACTGAAGCTGAAGCTCAAATACTTTGGCTACCAAATGAGAAGAGAGGACTCATTGCAGAAGACTCTGATGTTGGGAAAGTTTGAAGGCAACAGGAAAAGAAGATGGGAAATGATGAGATGATTAGATAGCATCACTGACGCAATGAACATGAATTTGAGAAAACTCCAGGAGACAGTGGAGGACAACGGGACCTGGCATTCTATGGTCCATGATGGTCACAAAAAGTCAGACACAACTTAGTGACTGAACAACAAATTTAGATCAGCAAGTCCAACATCCTAAATGAACGCATCCATATCAAAGAGCTCATTAATTTTTATATTTATTTTATTACAAGCCTGAAAATATATATACAAATATGAAAAGACCCTACAATATCACAAAATCATATTATAAATAAAAGTGAAAAAGAAACAGAAATGATAATCAATAACAAATGAAACAGAAAAAAGGAGAAAGGTATATGCAATGTGTGTGTGTGTGTGTGTGTGTGCTTCCCTTTCCTGTTTCATTTGTCATTGTTTATAAATATATATATATATATATATATATATACTTTGTATTACAACACCCTGTTAAGCCCCAATTAAGGGAGAAAGCATACTGCTTTCTTTTCTGTCTTTCGGCTCATCACCAGAGACCATACCGACAGAAAGCTATTTGTTTCGTTGCCTTTTGTTTACATGTGTGTAAGGTTTTTAAGCTGATAATTTTAAATAATAAATAAGGGAGACTAGTATAGATCTATTTCGAGCTAGTTAGCTCTCTTCAGCTAGCCATACCCTTACTGGGATTCGAACCAGGGAAGTATTACATGTGAGGCAGTTGTAATTGCCACTACACCACTGGCTCTCTCCTTATCAGCTCAGGCAGGGGAATAAGTATATACTTTGTATTACAACACCCTGTTAAGCCCCAATTAAGGGAGAAAGCATACTGCTTTCTTTTCTGTCTTTCGGCTCATCACCAGAGACCATACCGACAGAAAGCTATTTGTTTCGTTGCCTTTTGTTTACATGTGTGTAAGGTTTTTAAGCTGATAATTTTAAATAATAAATAAGGGAGACTAGTATAGATCTATTTCGAGCTAGTTAGCTCTCTTCAGCTAGCCATACCCTTACTGGGATTCGAACCAGGGAAGTATTACATGTGAGGCAGTTGTAATTGCCACTACACCACTGGCTCTCTCCTTATCAGCTCAGGTATGGCTAGCTGAAGAGAGCTAACTAGCTCGAAATAGATCTATACTAGTCTCCCTTATTTATTATTTAAAATTATCAGCTTAAAAACCTTACACACATGTAAACAAAAGGCAACGAAACAAATAGCTTTCTGTCGGTATGGTCTCTGGTGATGAGCCGAAAGACAGAAAAGAAAGCAGTATGCTTTCTCCCTTAATTGGGGCTTAACAGGGTGTTGTAATACAAAGTATATACTTATTCCCCTGCCTGAGCTGATAAGGAGAGAGCCAGTGGTGTAGTGGCAATTACAACTGCCTCACATGTAATACTTCCCTGGTTCGAATCCCAGTAAGGGTATGGCTAGCTGAAGAGAGCTAACTAGCTCGAAATAGATCTATACTAGTCTCCCTTATTTATTATTTAAAATTATCAGCTTAAAAACCTTACACATATATATATATGTGTGTGTGTGTGTAAGGTTTTTAAGCTGATAATTTTAAATAATAAATAGTAAAAATTATCAGCTTAAAAACCTTACACACATGTAAACAAAAGGCAACGAAACAAATAGCTTTCTGTCGGTATGGTCTCTGGTGATGAGCCGAAAGACAGAAAAGAAAGCAGTATGCTTTCTCCCTTAATTGGGGCTTAACAGGGTGTTGTAATACAAAGTATATATATATATATATATATATATATATATATATATATATATATATATATATATATATATATATACAGTATGTATGTATATATATATATGAAATGATTTCAAACATAAAAAATAATAATTTCATGTAATATGGCATGAAACCTGTGCCAAAGGTGCACCTTTTTGTTGACCAACTTCTTCTTGAACATCTCCATTGAAGTAAAGTCCTCCAAATCTCTGAGAATCGCTTCCATTCTTACTGTTGAATAGTTCTGACCTGTCTTTGTTACCTATTAATATTTTCATCCTTAGTGAGAAACTCATCTACTGATTTTTTTCTTTTCATGTCAAACTAATAGGTGTGTTTGTGTTTCTTTGTTTGTTTGTGTATGTGTGTGTGTGTGTATTTCTAAGCAATTTTGTCTTCATTAACTTCAATTTATTTTGAACACTTCCACACTTCTGAGCTTCAGGAATGTATTGTACTTTTCCTTGGTGACTTGTTCTTCTTTTAGTGATACCTCCTAAATGTATCTTCTTTGTTAATGTTTTTAGATCCTTGTTAAAGTTATTGTACAACCACACTTGTTTTCTTTTGCTCTCTTCCATCTATTTCTCTTTGAATTACTTGTAATTGTTGTTTTAGTATCTTCTTTTAAAGTAAATTTGTAAATTTTGTCACAATCTGGGGCACTTTTCCACATTAGCTTCTTCTCCCAAGAGATTCCACCTATCACTGCTCAAAGTTTATTCCGATCTACTTTCTTGAAGTCCAAGTCTCAGCTTTATTTTCAAATGAAACTGTTATGTTTCTTCCAGTATTACTGCTACTTCCACATTCTCAGATAAATTTTCCAAATTGCTTAGAATCACTTGCAAATGTTGCATCAACACTAGCCTACAATGAACACTTCACCTTGTACCATAATAGAGCCAGACTTATTTCAGCAGTTACTTTAACTATATCAAGCTCAATCTTATTTTTTTGAAGACTAACTTCCATCCACTTTTGGCCTGTTGTTCTGTGTTCTTAAAAATTCTAATTACTATTTTAAACAGAGACTTTGATGTCAATTTGTAACATACCTTGTAAAGCCTAGGTATCTCTAGATAGATAATCAGATGTTAAGGTATCCTTGTGTTTCTTAAACCTTGGGAAGGTTGTTTGTTTGCTTGCTTGCTTGCTTCTTGGTTGAAGAAGCACCATCCAAGGGCAGGACAACAAATATGAGCTGAATATAATTCTTGAATTACCGATACTTCAAGATCTCATAGTTGTAAGGTAGAGACCCTGTGATAGAATCGTTAACGAAGATAGTTCTTATTTTCTTACGTTTTTAAGTTAAGGTTAACTCCAAGTTGTTCTGGATTCTTAGATACCAATACAAAACTGCCACATGATCTAAAGAAATAATATGGCTGCTTGAAAGAATTCTATACAGTACTAAATTTGCATCACTATTACTCCAACATAGTTTTTTGAAAGAGAAGGAGAGAGAGAATATCAGCCTGTATATTTTACCAAGAATTTTCCAGGAGCTCTGCAGAGTGAAGTGAAGTGAACAGGAAGGAGACGTTTGTGGTCATTTTAGCCATTTCATTTAGCCAGTCAGATGTGCAACAATGTTCAACATGTACCATAGACAAGTTAGAGAAATAGTAGACTAGGTGCCTAAGGAAAAGTTTCCAATGTGATTGCTTAAGGTAGCAGATTGTGAAACATAAAATTGGTGACATGAATGTAAGGGTACATGTGCTAGGTAACATATTCAGCACCCCCTAAAATTCAGTGGGAGGATGCTAGATTGCCTCTGTACATGAAAGAGACTTTAGTTTTGTAATTCTCTGCAGACAGCAAAAATGTATTGACTCTGCTCTGGTTTACATAAAGAAAGAAAATTAAAAGTCTCCATTCTTTTTCTTGGCTTGTGTGGAAGTGAATCAGTGGATAGAGCTAGTGTTGTGCATAGCAATGGGCTGAATATCAGCGTGAGGATTTTTTTTTTTTTTAAGAAAGGACAGTCTTCTCAAAGGCAGAGAAATTGATGCTTTTTTACCCCTCTAGATATCTGTTTAGCACCTCAACTTTATATAAAAGGCCACCCTAATCTTAAAACCTCTTTAATTACTATATTAGAAAAAAAATCACAAAGTTAAAATAATAAGATATCAGAGGCAATAACCACATTTTATCAAGTTTGCGTGGATTTTAGGGTTAATCGCAACAACAATAGATTATAATATGACAATACTTTACATATATGGTAAATTTGGACATACATGGTATATGTCTGTCTATTTTCTTTTTAATAGATTTTTTAATTTATTTTTTCTCTATGCATCTTGGATTTATGTTAATATAATTACTTAATGTTTGTTAATCAAGAATCAATAAAAATAATGAAATCTATAAGAAACCATTCTTTTTGGGGGGATCAAATAAAATCATTTCCTCTCATTTAATTTTTGTCAAAGAAATATGTCACTGTCTGAGTATAGTTTATGATCCCTATAATTCTCTCTAATGTGCTAGATGCTGCTATTTTAAGAATACATCTACAGTGCATTCAGAAAGTATTCAGACTCCCTTCACTTTTATCAATTTTGTTATGTTGCAGCCTGATTTTACAGTTGTTGAAATTCATTTTTTCTCATTAATCTACACGCAGTACCCCATAATGACAAAGTTAAAACAAAGTTATTATGTGGGAGTGTTTTTCGGCAGCAGGGACTGACAGACAGGTCAAAGTTGACATAAAACTGAATGGAGCAAAATACTTAGATATCTTCTGTTAGGAATGTAAGTAAACTAACAGTTGGGTTGGAAATATATAAACTAGGACAGACATTTTTAATACTGTCTCTTTAAGGGAATGATAAAATTGTAATTGGGTGTGGTATCCCAAACGGCCATAAGATGGAGCCAGAAATCTGGTTTCAGAGAGATTGAGCCAGAGAGAGAGTTTTGCTAGATGGTCGATGTTTGTGTTCCTGGATTTCCCTATTGACTATAGCTGATCGTCATTATTCTTGGATTGATGTGAGTCTATTACTGAACTGTATTTGATACTGGACTTTGTTATTGGATTATCCCTGGACTGAAAACCATGTATGACTTGGACTGTGTTGGACTTTGCTTAACTGTTTACAGGAAGTAAAACCTACATTTTACTATACAGTGTATCTGTGTGCTGTGTATGTTATTCAACATTATTCTCAGTACATCTCCCTATGTGCACTCATTCTCCTAACGGGGAATTACCTCAACATCCTCAATGAAAACCTGTTCCACAGTGCTCAGGACCTCAAACTGGGCCAAAGTTTCCAACATGACAAAGATCCTAAGTACACAACCAAGACAACACAGGAGTGGCTTACAGACAACTTTATGAATGTCCTAGAGTGGCCCAGTGGGAGCCCTGACTTGAACCCTATTGAACATCTTTGGAGGGACCTGAAAATGGCTGTTCACCGATGGTTGCCATCCAATCTGATTGAGCTTGAGAGGATTTGCAATGAAGAATGGCAAAAAATACCCTAATCCAGGCGTGCAAAGCTTGTTGTGTCATGCCCGAAAATACTTGAAGCTGTAATTGCTGCCAAAGGTGCTTCAACAAAGTACTGCGTGAAGAGTCTGAATACTTATGCCAATGTGGTATTTCAATTTTTTTTCTTTTTATTAAATTTAGAGACATTTTTAAAATTCTGTTTTCACTTTGTCTTTTGGGGGACTGAATGTAGATTAATGAGAATCTGAAGGGTAACTACATCCCCAACACGAATGGCTAAAATTCCAGTCAAGATCCCAAGTTCCCTAACTTCAACTTCCTTATACATTTGGAGATACTTCTGCTTAGGAACAATATTAAAAGGATGTAAAGCAGGGGTGTCAACCTCAAATTCATTGAGGGCCGCATCAGGGCTGTTGTTGACTCGGGGGGGGTGTGGCCGACTGGATGGGTGTGGCTGATTGGGTGGGTGCGGCTAGCTTGACACCACTACCCAAACTGCTGGCATGTTTCCTCTTCGTATTCAGTAGACCGGGCCGAAGTCAGGCTGGCCTGATCTTTTCTCTTCGCATTGGGTTAGACCAGGCCGAAGCCAGGCTGGCCCAATCTTTCCTCTTTGCATTGGGTAGATGAGGACGGCCCTGCAGGAGGGATCCAACCACATCACAGCCTGCGAGCCTTGAGTTTGACACCCCTGGTGTAAGATAAACTCCAGCCTAGCTTCTGCCAGCATATTGTAGTAGCCCATTAGCTAATTTAGTGTAAAGTTAGGACTGATATGCTTTAATGAAAGAAGCAGAGGGGTGTCCACACAACTCTTTAATAGATAGGTGAATGACCATAGAGACAAACCTGGACACATACCAATTCTACACGTTCATTCAGATGCTGAACTCTTTCTAGTGCCAAGACCAGGCTCTGTTTAATCTGAATGGGTTTTTTCTGGGAGTGTCACCTGAGAAGGAAGTACAAAGCAGACATCAAACTTGTATCAGTCATCAAATCTGTCTGCAAAATCTGCACAGTAAAACTGTGCAGGCAAATAGTGACTCTGTGTGATAAGAAGTGATACAAGAGAGGCCACCTTTTCTTCTTACTATCATTTCAAGGTGATTCTGAAAAAAGGTGTTTCTTCTCTGTGCCCTCAAGGTGTCAATGTAACAAGAGCAGTGCCTGAGGCTCATTTAAGACAGACTCTTTCCTGATAGCTTAAGGAACAGCCTAAAAGGAAAGAGGAGAAGGGGAGGAGAATGCTGTATAAATGCACTAGTGGGAGGGATGTTTATTATCTGAATGGCATTGTGACTCAGTGGTTTTCATCTGCATGCTACAGGACGGAAGGAATATACATAATTAGGAATGGCTTTTCCGCACAGAAAGCTGATCAGGAAGAGAAATGGCATCATAGAGCAAAAAAACAAGAAAAGAAAAGAAACAAGACAGAGAGAGCTCAGATTGCAAACTATTTATATGGAAGCCAGTGGAAAGATGAACATGATGGGGACAGGAAAGTTATTCAGACAAGATCTAGCAATCCAGCTGATAACCCAATCAAAGTTAATGTATTTTTGTAAGCTTGTTATTGTAAAAATGATAAAAGGGGGCACAGATCTGCACTGTATTTGCATATCCCAATTTATATGCAGAGGTGCCTTTAATTAATTAATCAGTGTACTGTAGAAATGCAATTCCACTCACACTAATGGGGAAAATTGCAAGTGGGTGATCTGAGCGTCTGCTAAATCTGCTCTTCAGGGGCTATGATGATGGGCACCTTTGCCACTACTAAACCATTTCATTTTTTTTTCTTTAAAGGATTAAATCATTTTTCAAATAAATAAATAAGGACTGTCCTTACTGAACTTCCAATTTAAGTCAGTTCTCTAAACAAGTATAGTTACTTTTTCCAGTTCAGAACCATCTCAAAATGTTACCTGAGAAGCCACACTAATTGGAATTGGATGTGATGGGAACTACAAATTCTTCTCACTCTTTTGTCAAAGCATGCCACTTTTTTTACAGGGGCCATACACACACACACACACACACACACACACAAAGATCCATTCACCATCATGGAATCCAACTGGCAGTGATATACAGATTGTTGCATTTTTCCACAATCACAAATGGACAATAGAAAAAAACAGTCTGGTCAGGAATGTAAAAGATACAGTATATTATGCTTTCCCCCCATCTAATCTCTTTCTCTTGCATTCCTTCCTATGCACATATGAAGTAATGAAGATTCAGAAAGATGAATTTTTATGTAAATATCTAGATCTAACATGATTCTGTATACGTGAATGTATAAGTGAATGAATTTGAAGCTGGGGAGACTGCAAGCCAGGAAGGTATAAGGTAAAGATTCCCCTTGCACATATGTGCTAGTCATTTCTGGCTCTAGGGGGCAGTGCTCATCTCCATTACAAAGCTAAAGAACCAGCATTGTCCGAAAACCTCTCCATAGTCATGTGACTGGCATGACTAAATGGTGCACAGAATGCTGTTACCTTCCCACCAAAGTGATCCCTATTTTTCTACTTGCATTTTTACATGCTTTCGAACTGCTAGGTTGGCAGAAGCTGGGACAAGTAATGGGAGCTCACTCCATTACATGGCACTAGGATTCGAACCGAAGATATAGTGAGGATCATTTAGATAAAAGTAAGTTTTAATGCAATTATGAAATTACCACTTAGAAAGAAGAGTCAGAAAATAAATCAAGGAAGAATTGCTTTTCAATATGAGGAGGAGAACAATGTCAAAAAGGCAGGGTCTTGAGAATGAAATGGAATTTAATCATAAACACCTTTGGGACATTAATCATAAACAGTTCTTAAGTACATAAGGAGAAAGAGATCATTTATAATTGCAAAACTTGTCAACCAACTTAGGACAAAGTACTTACGTAAGTGAAGGATAAGCCCCTGAATTGCAAGTCCTGGACATTAAATTCTCTACCACAAGAAAGGCCACTGACTTATATTAGCAAAACAGAAGCATGCTGTTGCTTTTCAGGTTAGCACACAGATATTTGCTGGAATGTGTTTGCCGTACCAAAAATAAAACAGCCTCTAGAATTTCTCTAGAATTGAAACTAGAATCTCCTAGTTTCAACAAGATAACCTTGGAGATGGGCATTGTTATATCATCCTGTTATGTTTGCATCTTTGGGGCATAAAAATCATATAATAAAGTTTGCTTAAAAGGCACTAACACAAGCTGCCTTTAAAAATGATTCCTCTCAGTTAGCTCTACCCATTTCACTCATTTCTCCCCACGCCAATAAAAATATTTATAAGGATTTTTTCTGGGAAATGAAACTCTAGAGTTTTCTAAATACAGAAAACAAAAACCAGCCCATTCTGCAAAAGGTTTAACCCATGGTAAATTATAATAAAAGACAGAAAAACTCAAAATGAGAGGAGTCCAAGATAAAATTAATTTACTTTTAATTTTTAGATCTCTGGTTTAAGAGTGAATAGGAAATCCAAGGCACAGAATTCTTTGCAAAGCAAAAAGCAAAAAGACCTTCTATGAAACTTATTACATATGACCAGACCATGTTCTGAAGTTAAGATTATGTACAAGGTATTACTTCAGTCTTACTTGGCTATCAGGTTTTTTTTTTTAATGAAGCCTCCTGAGTAGTTCAAAGAAGAAGTCGAATATCGGACACTTTATTTATTTAATTCTATGGTATAGCTTCTGCAAATTAAAACCTATTGCAAGTAGAGGGTAGCCTGAGGCAAAAAAGAGGTGTTTTCTTAGCCTCTTCATGTCATTTCATCTTCTTTCTTCTTTAGTTTGCATATTCGTTTGGCTTCACATTCTTATATTAATATGATATTTTTTATTTCTGGAGAGCCAGTATGGTGTAGTGGTTAAGGCACCAGACTAGAAACCAGGAGACCATGAGTTCTAGTCCCACCTTAGACACAAAACAGCTTAGTGACTTTGGGCCAGTCATTGTCTCTCAGCCCTTGGAAGCAGGCAAAGGCAAACCATTACTGAAAAACCTTGCCAAGAAAACTGCAGGACTAGTCCAGGCAATCACCAGGAGTCAATACAAACTTGATTGAAGGAATATTTTTTTAAAAAAAAATCATTTCTAATATCTGGCCCAACCATTTCTTGGATGTCTTCAGCCCCTTGTTTCATTGTATATGACCATCAACTACTTATTCTTTCACTCCACTTTGTTGCCCATCAGATTTTTTTTCCCTCCAGCCCTCAGGAAGAGGTGAAATGAGAAGAAAATAGCAAGTAGAAGGATTTATTTTCAATGCCAGTTGTCCATCTAATCCTAGTGGCATTAATGGTATCAAAGATACCATATGATTCTAAGTATCATATGATTCTAAGTAGTATAATAGCCATCTCAACTAGCACCTATACTATATTTGTATAATAAGCAAGCAATGTGAAAAGCACTGAAAGTTACATTCTATAGAACAAACTAATTCATTATAACCCATGTGAAAGATTGCTAGAGATATTGGAGTCAATCTCTTAAAATGCAGGCTGGGAATAATGGGAGTTGATATCTGAACACATCGGAGGTCAGGTCACTAAAACTGTAGACAGCTGGAGTAATTTAATCTGCCTTACAATGGTGCTCCAGAATATCACTCAGAGACTGCATCTTCTTCTACTTGATCCCTTTCACTGGGTTGCCAAGAACTGAGCCTTTCATAGAGTTTCTAGCTGAAAACATTAGAAAGAATATTTAACAACCCAAACCCAAATGGACAAAATAGGCAGGGGAAAATTGTGCAGGCATTTGGTACTTTGAAGCTATGCTGCATCCTAAATTCATTAATTTCTTGGGGAGAAAGGGCGGCTCATGGACAGAGTTATTGATTTAAAAAAATGGAAT
Source organism: Bungarus multicinctus (assembly GCA_023653725.1). Classification (NCBI taxonomy): domain Eukaryota; kingdom Metazoa; phylum Chordata; class Lepidosauria; order Squamata; family Elapidae; genus Bungarus; species Bungarus multicinctus. The sequence goes on from CM042838.1 coordinate 82,214,427, forward strand.
GCCTATTGGATTCAGAATATTGGAGATAAATAGAACTTTTCAGCTCAATCTAATGATCTTTATAAGCACATTATTGTTCATAAATGGATTTGATGTAAGTAAACTTAGTCTGTTATTCCATTCCTTCACTTCCATTGGCTCCTTACCAACAGTTTTTGTCTAGTATATCAGTTTTGCTGATAGACTATTGGCAGATTTTTCAGAATCAGCAAGCAAAAATAAATGTCCATCAGCTGAAAGCACATCTCTTCACAGAAGTGGCTTGTGTCCCACCCTAATCGCCTTCAGCAAAGTATCTTTGGAATTCTGCTGGAATTACAAAGAAAGCATGATTTGATGTAAGTTTTATAAAAAACTTTTTTTTTTTTGCATTTTACAAGTAATTAAATTACATAGCCTGTTGGGATGTAATACTTAGGCCTCCCAATTAAAAGCAAGGAAGGCAAATGATCAGGGGCACAATTCAACCAGTATAATAACCGGTTCAGTGAGTTCCAGTTGTCCAGGCCCAAAAAGCCTGGAGGGAATTTTGTTGTGAGTGGAGGAGTAGAGTACTTTTCTTGAAAAATACCTCTGAACCTGCTCAATTGTGTTAATGCCTGACATACAGTGCGGGTTCCAGGTAGTCTGGGAAAGGTTTTGTATGCCCTAGTTAACAACTCAATATTGCTGGAGAAGAAGCTTTGCTAAATAAGGTTAACAATTCTTAAAGCCTTTTTGGCAATGCTGTTACGGTAAGCTCTGGGGCTTAGATCATTTGAGATAAGTACTCCTAGGACCTTGACAGAGTGAGGGTCGTCTATGAGATTGCTTCCACCTAACTTAAAGCTAAATTCTCTCAAAGTCTATTAATCAGATTTACTGAAAGGGGGGAAAGGGGGCTAAATTATAGTTATTTTGGCCTTGGATGCATTTACTTTAGCATCCCATTTACTCTCAATATTCATTAGGATAGATTCCTTGAACCTCTGGTTAACGACTGTTAATAGAGTGAGGAGATGGCTATCAATTTTCCTGATAAGCAAGGAATCTGCAAATGTTCTAGTGGTATAGTGTTCTGTGACATGACAGTTTGAGCCATGGTGATACAGTGGTTAGAATGCAGTACTGCAAGCTACTTCTGCTTCCTGCTGGCTGCCTGCAATTTGGCAGTTCAAATCTCACGGTTATCTCAAGGTTAACTCAGCCTTCCATCCTTCTGAGGTGGGTAAAATGAGTTGGGAGGAATATGTTGATTCTGTAAATTGCTTAGAGAGGGCTGTGAAGCACTGTGAAGCAATATATAAGTCTAAGGGCTATTGCTGTCTTCTTTCCCAGGCATGGAGAAGTCCACTATCCTTTGAAGGCCTTTAGAGGACAAAACCAGTCTTTGAATGGTCCTCTGGAACCTAATAAAATACAACAGTGCAAACGATAAACCAGTATCATGCTACTAAAATGGTTCCTGTTTATCAGCAAGCAGGCTGTTCTGCTCTGCGCCAATTCCATGTTCTGGGAAATTTACAACCTTAAGTAAAATATGTTGCACAGTTCCATTTTACATAGTATATAACCACCTGTGATCCTTGGGTCACCAGAAGTGTTAAGGATGAAATGTAAGCACTCAAATTATCACCACCACTTATATAAGCATATCTATATCTATCTACATCTGTCTGTGTGTGTCTATGATAGTCTAGAATTATATCTGTGTTTATCTATCTGAAATATATACAGAAAGTAATTCTATGTCTTATTCATTTTTATATTTCCAGTTAAGTAATATAAGTTTATATAACTGGTTAGGTAATATTGCAGTCTAGTAGTTAAGGTACTAGACTAGAAAGCAAGAGGCCATGAGTTTAAGTCTTCCCTTTGCCATGAAAGCCACCTGGGTGACCTTCAGAGATGGTATTCAGCAGGTTCTGACCAGTTCTGGAGAACCCATAGCGGAAATTTTGAGTAGTTTGGAGAACTGGCAAACACCACCTCTGACAAGATTTTACAGGATCCTTCCCCTGTCATGCCCACCAAGCCACACCCACAGAACTGGTAGTAAAATAAATTGAATCCCATCACTGGTAACCTTGGGCCAGTTACACTCTCTCTGCCCAATCCACTCATGTAATTGTTTTTGTGAGGAAAATATGAGAAGGGTGACATGTTGGACATGTTCGCTGCCTTGAGTTATTTGCAAAAAAATAGTAATAATAATAATAAAGGCAGGATAGAAATAAATAAGAATATAAGACATAGCCCTAGAATGCAACACATTGGAAGGCAAATTCCAATCTGGATAGCAGACATGTAAGGTGATGAACTCTACTAAGGGTTACATTTCGTCATCTAAAGTTTCATTTAGTGTTGCCCACAACTTCATAAAGGTGTCGCCACATACCTAAGCTACAAAGTGGTTGATCAGTAAGCATAGTATACAGATGGCTGCAGATAGACCAATGGGCACATCTCCCAAATCCTAATTGCACATTCTGTGATGGTGCACATCCTGTGTGTTGATTGGTTGATCTAATTTTCTATTCTGTGCTTTGCTGTTTGACCGCCCCCTTGCCAGAACATTTGCAGAAGTATAAATGCAACAGCTATGCAACCGTCTCTGAATGAAAGATGCATATGTTCCCCGAAGTGTAGTGACAGAGAGGCATAATCCAGGCTTAAGCTTTAGAATCAGAAGATATGACTTCATAACTCACTTTACCAAATCTGACAGGAGCAAAAAAAGTTTGAACTCACACTTATGAGATCTATTATTAGACTGACATTTCAAAATGTATTGGCAGAAAGTGAAAGATTACAAATAACTCTGAAAGTTAATGAAAGTTAAAATTTACAGAAGCGGGGTGGCAAGTTCATTTTGTGATATTCTGAAACAGTGTTTTCCAACCTTGACATGTTTCAGAGGTATGGCCTTCAAGTTCTTAGCAATGGCCTTGCTGGCTGGGATAGTCTGGGTACTGAAGGCCATATATCAGGAAGTCGTCATGATTGAGAAACAACAATCTAAAATAAATGTCATGTATGTTAACAGTCTATACAGGTAATCCTCAACTTACAACCACAATTGAGCCCAAAATTTATGTTGTTAAGCGAGAAATTAGTTAAGTGAGTTTTGCTTCATTTTATGACTTTCCTTGCAACATTTGTTAAGTGAATCACTACAGTTGTTAACTTAGTAATACAGTTGTTAACTGAATCTGGCTTCCCCATTGACTTTGCTTGTCAGAAGGTTGCAATCACATGACCCCAGGACATTGCAACCATTGTAAATGTGAGTCAGTTGTCAAGCATCCAAATGTAAATCACATGACCATGGGGATGCTGCCACAGTCATAAGTGTGAAAAATAGTCATAAGTCTTTTTTTTCATGCTGTTGTAACTTCAAATGGTCATTAAGTGAACTGCTGTAAATTGAGGTCTACCTGTATTATCATTAGCTCATTATATTTGTAATGTCAAGTTCCAGTTCAGCGTGAGTAAAATCCAGAACACAGTTCTGGATTGTAATGTTTTATCTCCCCCACAAATGCTGGCACGAACTGATGTTCATCAACTGAATTACAAAGTCAGGACTAACCACCCAGTTCCCACTCCACCGTTTAAATGGTTCCCTAGCCCCACCTATCCACCCACATGCATGCCCCACCCCTCACTCTTCCACAAGCTAGGTCATGCGATAGTAAGTAGGGAAGCCCTCAGAGTCCAAGCACCAGCCACGCTCAGCACGCATGCATACAGGTGTCCGCCTACATTTCATCTGTGTGGTTGTCTCACAGCTGTTCGGTGGTGATGTCAGCATTGACAACAGGTTGGCTGGGTTTTGCTTGCCCTCACCCATCCACACGGTCTGACATGGGCCTGGTTGGTCTGGCGAGTCTAGCATTTGGCCCCAGTGGTATGCTGGGTGTAGTGTGCGTTAGCCGTGTCAGTCTCAGGTCCCAACAGGAAAGCCAGTCCCATCTTCTCCATTCCCTGCCGGAATGGCAGCCCCGGTTGCCAGGCACACAGGGCTGACATGTATAACATTATTATCCCCTTAGAACCAGATTTTTAGAAACAAGTCAAAAGAGATTTGATCAAAACTTTTTTTTTAAAAAATAAGAATTTTCTATACTTATGTGGAAGTGTATGTCTATTATACAAAAAATAATTATTAATAGTTTTAATATTATTATTTATTAAAATTCAATGTAACAAATTGGGATTGTTAAAAATGGGGAGGACCCAGTTTGGTTTAATGGTTAAAGCACCAGATTAGAAACTAGGAGACCATGAATTCAAGTCCTGCCAAGAAAGGTGGCTGGTCGGCTTTTGGTGAGTCACTCAACCCATTTCACAGGGTTGTTGTTGTGGGGGAAATAGGAGAAGGAAGGAGCATTTGATATGTCTGCCACCTTGAGCTATTCATACCAATAATAAAGATGGGGTATTAATAGTAAAATAAACATACATAATTATATGACAATGAATAATTATTTTAGTAGCACAATAATTCAAGTACAAATAGCACAATTATTAACAGATATTGGGATAATTACATTAGGAAATGTAAGCCAACAGAGCCCAATAATTTTAAAACTATACGATATATGTATTTTACATGTAAAAGAGGAAGAAGGGAGGAAAGAGTCTAATTATATTAAAGGCTGGAGGAAAGGTTGAAGTTATATTAAATTACTTTATTATTAAATTACTAATTATACTTCAGTATATAAATTATTGCTATGGACTGACTTTCCAAAGGATTATGGAGAAACCCAACTTGTGGATATTGTGGGCTACATAATATAGAGCAATTATGGAAACCCATATAACACATAATCAGCTTAGGACACCGTTATAATATTAATGAGATGAGATTAATTTAACTTCAAGGTTCTCATAAAAGTTTATATCATAGAGATTCTAGTTTCATTTGCAAATTTTACTGCTTATAAGTATCTTTCTGCAACTCACATTATGGCAGGTCAAGATTCAGTTATAGATCACAATCTTCTAGTTGATATTTTGGAGAGAGAGAAAAGGAAAAATATTGAAACCTACTTTTTGAAATCTAACTTGGACTCATTAACTCTTTTCTTCCTCCCCCACTCAGAAAAATATTTAGGGACTCCTCAAACTATAAAGTATTTATATGAAAAGATGTGTACTGTTAAAATATTAACTATTTCTGTCTTAGGTGTTTTGTAGAATAGCAGCTTGTCTTAGAATGACAATATTAAATTAATCAACTAAGAATGAGATTTGAGGAATCTCTGAGGAACAAAGAAATAAGACACTATAAATACCACTATACTAAAAAGTACAACTAATGAAATATATTTGCATTATTGTTTCTAGTGACAAAGAATTGAAGAATGTCTAGTTGTAAGATGCCACTATTGCAAGAATCATTTTAGAGACTTGAATGGATATGACATTTTCTATGAACTATCTATGTTCTTGCATATAAAAGTGCAAGAAAAATATTGTGTTGGAAATTATTTTAACTAATGTATGCATTTAACCTATAAAATAGTGAGAGAGTAGATGCCATCTTCAAAAGAGCACCAAAGACTGTTGGCATTTTCAGTTATAACTTTTAGAAAGCAACACACACAGATTTGTCCCTTGACTTATGAATTTGGTACAATTGTATGCAAGCTTCTCTACATTCTACATTTTACTACACTCAATTCTGTCTTACACATGTGCACTGTGATAGTGTTGCACATTTTGAAGGAAACTTTTATTTCAAGGAATAATTTTTGTTTCTTATCATTTTTTTTTGGTTTAAAAGAGAATTCATAACCAATAATGAAATAAGTGGCATTGAAATTAGACTTTAAAACCTATCAATGATATTCAGTTTTCCTAATTCTCTCTCTCTTCATTTCTATCTTTTTCTATCTCTTCTCTTCCTCTCTGTTGTTCCTCTCTTCTCTTCCTCTCTGTTCTTAATAAGAAATGGCAGTCTCTCAAACTGTTAGATAGAATGAATCAAAGTTTGATACTTTGTTATCTATAGATAGCAAGCTTCTGTTTCAAATCTAAACAAATATTTGTTTTATTTGCATGTAGAAAGGGGATTCAAACTGTCACATATTACTGAACTATTTGACAACTTGGTAGAAAGCAACTAGTTTATATTTTTCTTTTTTTTAAATCATAGCACGCCCAATGAGTAGACAACTGAAATAGGATATACCAAGCCATTTTCAACAAATGCTGTAACCGTAGAAATTAAAATGATCTGTTACAGGAAATCATTTGCATGTAAAAGATGTTCCATGATGTATTAATAAAATAAGTTGTAGATTAGTCCAAAATGCAGATATAGAAAATGTTGTCTTTGTGGTGCCATCAATGTAAAGGCAGATTTCTGGACCCCATTTGTAGAATGAGCAAAATGTTAGCAAATAATGAGCAAATGAGTAAAATAAGCTGGCTTGAAGAAATTAGATAGAGTCCTTCACCAAAGCAATCAATCAACAAAGATAGGGGAAATGAGAACAATCAACCCAACACCTAAAATAATCTACATGCCTTGAAAGATACTATATTATTTATAGTCATTTCTCCATAGTTAGCTAAATTAAATTACTATGCCAAATAGGAATCATCCAGATTATCCTTTCTGCCATGAAAAGAAGAATGTCTCCACAGAGAGTGCTTCCTAGCACTCCTAGTCAGCAGAGCTTAGAGATGTTTGTTTTCTTACTGGCTTTGTAGCAACAACACTGGAACAAGGGAACTTTTCTATTACTGAAAATGTCCATTGAATGAAGTCTGGTTACCAGGGGTTCCTTCCACCACAGTTTTCATTGGCCTCCCTAAAATTCCTTTTCTTCTACCTCCTTTATGTCCAGCTGGAAAGAAGCTCTTCTCAAATTATTTAATAAGGTTAAAGAAAGAAATCCATAGGAAGTCCCCTCCAAAGAGCATGAGTCCTTTTATATTGAAAAACCCAAGTCTGAAATCCTTCTGCTCCCTTGTAAGGGTCTCACTAGACATATGTCTCCATAAAGACATAAGGAAAGAGCCTTCCACCACCACAGGTCCAAAATCTCCCATTGCAAGTACAGAGGTGACTTATCTCCATTGTTGATGATCAATTGATGGGAAGAGGAGAGCCTGGAAGTGATGGAAAAACATTCCTCTGGAGAATTAGTTGACTACAGCAAGCATAAACTTCCCTTCCCATAGCCCCAGAAGCCAACCAACTTGATTGTTCCAAAATGGAAGTGCAGCCATAAAGCATCTGCAGAAAACTTCATGCAAACTTTGAACAGAGCCTCTGAATCTTCCTTCCTTCCTCCCTCCCTCCCTATCCCTTTCCTCCTTTAATTCTTTTCTTTCTCTCTTTCTTTTGCCCTTCTCCTCCTCTTTTCCTCCCTCCCCCACCCTCTCTCTCTCTCTCTCTGCCTTCTATCTGGGCCATTTCTTTGTGAAATCATATCAAATTCTTTGGGTTGTAAGAAAGGCAATTCAACTTATTTCTTTGATGGAGCAGCAAAACACAAGGGACAGACAGATAGGCATACTATACAAACATACTAAGTTTTCAGAAAGCATTGCAAGTAGTTTTATAGTGTTTTCTTAGTGAAAGATCTGCAATCCAAATACTTTCCCCATGTTGGTGTCCTCCAAATGTTTTCAGGTGACAATTTCCACCAGTCACACTTAATAGTTCTGGGAAAGAATGATGGGAATTGCAGTTTCTTTCCTCTCTAGAACTTACAGTAACTTAAGAGGGACTAAAACTGATAGTAATAGGTGGTAGATCATGTGAGAAGTTCTAGAGAAAAATTAGTATACCAAAGTATACTAATTATACATGTACCATTTCAAGGTGCAAAATACTTTAACTTCACCCTCTCTTTATCTCAGAGATAGGCATTTGCCAAGCTTTGATGATGTTAGGGAGGGCAAACTGCAGCCTAAGGTTGCCATCCCCGTACCTGGTGAAATCACAGGAAGAAGTCCTATTTGATGGAAACAGAAGCTGATGTATAGTAGGAAAAGGAATGTCAGGCATAGATCGATGGGTTGTAGAACCAAAGAAACGATTAACAGGCTACAGCTTTTGTCTCTTTGCATATTTATTTACGTAACAGGAAATTCCCTTGAATGCCTTTGGACTCATATTTTGGCAGATGTATTCACAACGTGGCTGCCAGGTTTGGCTCTCATGCCTTCTTACTTGAATGGAAGTCTCCCTTGGATTCTTTCCAAGGAAATTACACGTTAGACTGAAGCTACAAGGCTGCTGTTCCAAAAACATCTACTTGGAACTAAGTTCCACCAAAGCCTGCACCCCTTCCGTCGATAACTAAACTTAAGATACAGGTGATGAGACCGCATAGGAACATTGCATTTACTCTTAAAAATAACTTTACTCGTGTTACACACACAGGCATACCTGTATTTACATATCCGAGCATGTGCACCTGTCCGGTTCCTGAATCAAACCACATGCGTATTACCAAGAGCTCTGATTTATTTGCATTTATTTAATACACAAGCAGACGCACATTGCTCTCCTTCCATGAATGAACCGGTCTTCTGCATGGAGATCAGGCAAAGGCAACGCATGTGCCTCACTGTATACAACAAGCACCTGTTTCTATCCCCCATCTGACTGCCTCTCGTTCTTCTGCCGCCAAGTCACCTGCATAGTTCCGCCTGTGGGTTCCGCTCTACTCGGATGCAACAAGTCCCTGGAGAAGGGAGGGAGAAAGGGAGGGGAAGGCGGCTACTTCCTTACCTGCCAGCCCAAATTCAAAGCTCCAGGTGGGTCGACCGCTCGCTTAGAAGCACCAGAAGGGTTAGAGAAAGAAAGAGGGGTGGGGCAAAAAGTGAAGGGGACTTTTTGCCACGCTGCCTTCAACAAGAGGTCCTGAACAAGTTTTAAGCGGAAAAGTTTGTAACCTTCTCCCCGCGTACCAGAAAAGAGACGGTCTGGGAGAAAGAGAGAGATAGCTCCCCCCCCCGCCCACCCCGCTTGTTCTAGTTGGGTCTGGTTGCCAACCTCTTCTCGTTGATTAAGATCACGTAAGAAGAAGAACCCAAAGGGGAAACGTGTCTGTGAGCTCAGGCGTTTGCGTAAATCTAGATGGTTTTTAAAGAACTCCCTAGCAGCCCTTTGCTTTCCGTCTTCCCGTAGTCACCAAGGTGGTGGAGAGTTGAGGCTTGCGGATATTGCAAAGGGCTGTTATTAGATTCATAAGTCACACCAAGTGGTGGGCGATCCACTGAGCAAAGCAGAACTTCTCACATGATGACTTCAAACGAGACACATTACCTCCCAGCATCTGTTGGAGAGACTGGATTTTAAGGCGCTTGTGTCTCCAGGACAGCCAAGAAACAATGGTGAGTACCCAGAACAGGTATTTGGGTTTGCCTAGTGATGCTTAAAGAGATTTACTTTTTTAAAAAACAAACAAACAATAATTATAATAAACCACCCGAATCCAAAAGGTTTGGGGAGAGCTTGTCTGTTGCTTGACAACATAGTTCTCAGCTAAACCGCCCCCCCAACATCCCCAGTGTCTCCCTCCCCCCGACCAGCCCGAGTGCTACTTTAATTTCATCCAGCATCAGGCGAATCTCAGCCCAGACGAACTGCGTGCCTGCGAGGCGTGCGTGCATTTCTAAAATACTCTTAACTTTAATAGCCAAGCTCTGCCTTTCTTTCCAATTTTACGGCTGCTGCGTATGAGAAACTTAGAACAGGGGGTTTCTCTTCCAGGAATTTCTCTGAGTGCGCTATCGCTTTCTTCATTCACCCTTTTGTGTTGATGGAGTTCGCGAGGTGATGGTGTCGGTAGTCATGATGGATGATGGGTGCTGTGGTTGTGGCTGCTGTTAACAGGGACCTTCGCCTGGCCCTCGGAACGGGCGTACCAGTCAGGAATGCGGGATGCTTCGGGATGAGGGAAGGCGGACGGAGTGCTAAGAGGAGGAGGAGGAAGAACACGGAAAGGGGTGATCCCCCGCTGAAGCCGAGGGGTCTGCTCAACATGTGATCTTCTATTTACAGCCCAGCTCTTTTGACAAACGCAGCTTCACGTGACAGAGCCGAGGAAAGGGAAAGGATGGGCTTAAAAGTGACACACTTCATAGAAGTGTAAATTCTCGGACCCCCCGCGACATCCCCACCCTTCCTGAAGGTTCTTGAGAAACGGGAGAAAGGGGGAATGGGTGGGTGGGTGGGCGCGTGGAAACAGAGGGGCTCGATCAGGACCTTGGAGAGAGGCAAAAGCTTTGACGCCTTGGGTCTCTGCTTCCCCTCCGCCAGCAGAGCTCTTCCGAGGCGTCTAACCCAGATCTCGCGGTCACACTGATAAGATCTGGTTGGAAAAAGAGAGAAAAGCAAGCAAGCAAGGGGGGGAAAACCCGCTATCCCTTCGAGTTGTTAGCTGCGTCCTGGGTTCGCAGGATCCTAGCAGCGGGGCCTGGGAGTGGGGATGGAAAGAAGACCCGCAAGAAAGCTTCGGCGCGGGGGTACATTTTGTTTAGTAACGGGTCGGGCAACTTTGGGGAAAACGAGTGTTTTCTCGACTAGATCTAGCCACCGGTGGGTTAGCTGTCGACTGAGGTAAGCCAAAGGCTGGCACAGATCTCCTCCCCCACCCCCCCCCCAATCCCTTACGCGTCTGTGTGCGCGTGCCCCCCCCCCACGTCTCTTATTATGGGGGGGGACCGGTTAGCTGCTCTTTGCCGAGTTTATATTATCTTGCTTGCTGATCTGGGTGCGCCGAAGAAGAAAGGCAAGGTAGGAGAGAGAAAGAGGCTGCAGGCGCGATTTCACTCCGCGGAGTTGAGGCGACTCGTCGAGGTGCCTTCGGGTTTACCCTTTGCATGTTCTTGGGCGCCCGCAAGATGCTTCTTTTTTTGGGGGGGGGGGCAGGAAGGGTGAATCTCTTCTGAAGCGCAGAAAGGGAACGCGCGAGATGACCCTTAAGGTGACAAACAGCTTGGAAACGAGGACCGGCTCTCAAACTCGGCTCGGTTCAGAGAGGCTTTCCCTTGCCTTCGGGTGCTTGCCTTCACGTGACGTACGTTCTTCCAAAGAGCCTTCCGTGCTACGAAGTTGCCGGCTATTTTCTGGGAAAGCAGGGAGTCGCTAAAGCCTCCACTGCCTGAGAACCAACCCTCGGAAACTCCATTCCCTTCCAGGCTTCCTTTGCTCCCTTTCTCGCGCTCTCCCTCCTCCCCTTTCCTCTTTCGATTCTTCCTACGTAGAAATGTAGCTAAGAATATTTTAGTCCCCGGGCTAAAAATAAGCTCTGGAAAGTCAGCAGTTTGGAGCCGCGCGAGCTGCTGCTGCCGCTGCCGCCGCTCGCAGGTAGAGCTGCTTTGTGTATGCGCGCGCGGTGATGGGGCGTCCCCCTCTGGTTCATCCCGATTTTAATCTAGCCGGCGGCTTTTTTTTTTTTCCGCTTTTCCCCGCCCGAAGAAGCGTTTTGACTCATTGCAGGGATCCCGGTTGGGGAGCTGGGGTTGGCTCCTCTCCGGAGTCCATTACCCGCCCGCGAACACTGGGGTCGCTGAGGTGGGAATCCGCAGCCGCCAGAAGAAAGCAACCCGACAAACCAGGGCACCATTTGGTCATGGTCGCAAAAGCCGCGCTTCTCTTTTCACCCCACGACTTGCAAACCGTCGGGAGATGCAATTGGCCAGGAGAGATTGACGAGCGAGGGCGACTCCGGCGAGAGGATCAGCCCCCCTTCCCCTCAGTCCCAGACCAGGCGCGGCGTCCAGGAAAGAGGGTGTTTCCGCCTTGCAGGCCTCCTCCTTTGTTCCTGGTTCAACTCCGCCGGCCTGGCTCGCTGCGTGAGGCCAGAGCTCCCACCCTTCTCCCGCCTCCTCCACCTCCCACCTTGTTCCCGCCGCAGCTTCTCTGGCCGCGCGGCTCTTTCGTCGGCGCGATTGCGAACACATAGCTAAGGGGAGAAGGGAGAATCCCGAGCAGCCAGGCTTGGCGCGGAGGAGGCGCGGGGGGAGACGGTGATTCGCCACAGGGCGTGGCTGGCGGAGGAGGAAGGCTGCCCACGCACTCTTCGTCCGCGGGATGTGGGGGTTCGTCACCCCGCCGAAAGCTGCGGCGCCGGGCCGGCTTCTCAGTGGGCCCGGACCACAGCAAAAGAAGGGAAGCGTCGTGGGAAGTTGTGTGTGTGGGGGGGAGTTGGGGTAGGATTTCGGTTCTATCTGATGCAATCTAAACGTGCTGCAAAGGAACTCCGAAAGCAGGAGCATTAACCAGCACCTCCGACCAGCCCAGATGGCGCGCCTTTAAATACGGATCTGCGGGGCTGAGAAAGCTTTCAAGAGAAGACTCGCGGCCCTCAGTTAAAGACGCTGCGCGGAATTCTCCGCGCCTCCCCCCCTCCTTTTTCTCCCGCCCTTCTCCGACGTCTTAATTTGCGCTTCTGGGAAAGAAAACTAAATATTGTGACATTCGCCATTGGAATGATGGATGGGGGTGGGATAGAGGAGCGGAGAGTCTCAATAACAAGAATTCACTTTACAACTGCGTGCGCGTATGTGTGTGCGCGCGCGCCCCCGTTCGCGCGCGCGCGTGAGTGGCAAAAGCCTGCCTTTAGTTATTAAGTGCCTACTTGAGGAGAACTCTGGCCTTTTCCGACTGGCATGCGTGCATAAGCGCACCAACGTGCCTACCGTCCCTGTCCTATTGTTTCTTTTATATTTTATTTTTCTTATATGTATTCATTCATAACTACCTGGGAATAAGTCCCACTGAAGTTATTGGGGGCTTTCTTCTGAATAAAGGTGCCCTGGTGGAGTTAGTAAGTTAAATGATAGCTGGAGTTTTGAGGAAATGGTGGAGGGTGGGACAGGGAGAAACGGCCTTCAGCTGTTATGACTTACCCTAGTCGTTTCCAGCTTTTCTAACCCACCTATCACATACTCTTGGGTAAGAAATTAAATGGACTTTATAAATGAAGCAATTGATTAATGGGGATTTATTATTTAGCTAAGCTGAAACTGGACCCAGGAGCTGGTGGTTCAACTTTTGAGTGCATTAATTCTCATGAATCACAACCTGGCTGTGAATCCTCATAAAAAAATACCTTGGGGAAAGTCATCAATACAACAATACATTTAGCTGGGGTGGGGGGGGGAGCGGAACTGAGGATATGAAAGAGTGATATACTAAGACTTAAACAAACCTGTCAGACTGGCCCACAGAATCCTATATTTCAGATGTATGAGAATGCATTGTGAGAGATGACAGAAATGCAGCATACTTATTCCCAGTGGCTGTTACTAGTTCATAAGTAGCCCACAGAGCCTAATATTGAATCCCAGTTTTACAGTTAAGCAATGATGAATCCCTTGTTCCAATTGATTCCCAAAGATGGGCTGAGATTGGTACTGATGTTACTCATATCTACTTTGCCAAGCAAATGATATGCTAAGGACTGTCTTGTTAGAGCAAACCCAGTATCTGATGTCAATAGAATAACTTTGAATATGCATAACACAATAACACATCAGTGATTCTCTTGGATGAACAACTTCCCAACTGTTGCAACAGCCATGGATATTTGGGGTACTGGCTATGATTAATAGTTCAACCTTGGAAGCTCCTTCCCTCTGAAAAAAGAAAAATAATTTGAATGTATCTATTTGAATTCTGGATTCTGCCCAACTCATAGCACTAAACTTTTCATATTTATTTCTTTACATGATATTAACTTTGAAATCAGTTTCGTTTGAAATAAGGCCAGCATGAATAAAGACACAATTTAAAGCAGCAATAGCAATAACATTTAAACTTATATACCACTTTATAATGCTTTACAACACACTCTAAGCAGTTTACAGAGTCAGCATATTGCCCCCAACAATCTCGGTCTTTGTTTTACTGACCTTGAAAGGATAGAACAGTGAGTCAACCTTGAACTGGTCTGGATCGAACTCCTGGCAGTGAGCTGAATTAGTTTACAATACTGCATTCTAACCATTGTGCCACTATGGCTCCTATTGCGTAACCACAGCTATTTAGTATCCATTTTTAATTCTAGTCTTTCAGGAGCCAATTTAGGATTAGTAATCTAGTATTGGGAGAGGAACATCATTAGTCTTATCTATTTTATTAAGTGTAGCATTCCTTAGTTCCACTCATTTGATGCTTATCTTACAATATTCAATTTAAGTCTGTTTAGTAGAAAGTCCTCCTATTGGACATGCTACCCAATGGGTCCTTGGCAGAGGTGGTATTCAGCCAGTTCTGACAGGTTCTGGAGAACTGGTAGCGGAAATTTTGAGTAGTTTGGAGAACCAGTAAATATCACCTCTGGTTGGCCCCGACCCCATCTATTTGCTGCCTCCTGAGTTCCAGCTGATCGGCTGGGTTGTTTGTTGCCCTGCACAGGAGAACGGAACTGGAAAGCAGGTTAGTGGGGTGGGGAGGGAATGTGGATTTTTATCCTTCCCCTGGAGTGGGGTAGAAATGGAGATTTTGTAGTATATCCTTCCCCCGCCATGCCACGCCCACCAAGCCACACCTACAGAACCGGTAGTAAAAATATTTGAATACCACCACTCCTTGGAAAACTTGCTGCAGCCATCTTGTCAATTGTCACCATGGGATAATTCACCATGGCCAACTCATTGCAGGGTAACTCACCAAGGACAAGAGATATACTAATATTGAAGCAAAGGCAGAATAGAATCAAAGAAAGAATGCCAAAAGAGGGACAAAATAAAATGTGAATGACAAAAATAAAATCTTTTTAAATTATTTCAAATAAATCGTCATGTGACAAATTGTCCCATGGCATGTTGGCCAATTGACTGTGTCTCATTCCATTCTGTATAGAAGGCAGCATATCTGAATGCTAGATGTTGAAGATGAAAGACAAAAATTATTGTTGAATATCAAGCCATGCCATTATGTTATTACAAGTGTAGGTGTGAACCATAATGTAGGCAGTATGTACACATATATGCAAGAGCAGCATAATGCCCTATTAATTCAGATCAACAGTCCCCCTTTTTTTTTACCTAGAAGTACCAGAGAATACATCAGTGCTTACTCCTCAACTTATAAAATCTTGAGGATTTCTAAGTATATTCAGGCATTCTTCCAAAGGAATTTCATTTAAACTGTTAGTGTGAAATAGAAACACCATCAAAAAAAAAGGAAGCATCCAGGCTGTGTCCCAAACAACACAGCATTGAATTATACATTGTAACATTATTTTTATCCAAGACCAGAATCTGTAGCATTGGGCAGTCTGCAAATATTGTATTATAAATAATTGTTTATTAAATAAACAATGAGATTCACTGCTGCAAAATATTGCACTGGCTATCATAGCACATGGTATTTAAAAGAATTAATTAAATGGCTAAAAGACAGACCTATCAATAACTGATAATTATGGATAAATCCCAATATTCGGAAATAGTAATCTCTAAATTTCAGCACTTTAAAAGTTTGTAAAGTAAAATCTTTTCCACTGTTGAAATTGGCTGTTGGATAAGACAAATTTTGGATTGATCCAGTTAAATGCAGAGATGGGCTTTTGTTGTCTTCTAGTTCCCATCGATCCTGAGTAAAATAGTAGAGGATTATGAAACTAAGAACCCAGCATCTGAAGATCTATCCTCATTCTTCATCTAATACAACAACAAAACCTCAAATTACGACTCCAGTACACTATATATAATGAAAATTTATAGATTCACATAAAATTAGAAATGATCATTTAGCTCATCAAATCCAACCACTCGTTTAATACAGAAATTCAGATTAAAATATTCTAGATTCATAGCTGTTCATCCTCTGCTTAAGCACAACCAATAAAAGGGAGTAGTCACATGCTTTCTTTTGAACTACATCACACTGCTGGTTTGTATTTCATGTGCAATCAATTAATATTCCAAGATTTTCTCACAGGTATTATTTCCAAGGAATTCCTCATGCTTGATATATTTTCAATAATTATTTTAATGGGTGGAGAAGGAGATGCACTGAACAAGGAGAGATGGGATGTGAGAGGCCGCAAATATACACAAACTGGAAGGTATCAGAGGCAATCGCAATCTGTTCAATCACTATTTCTGTGAATGAGACACAGCCTTCCTGTATCTCTGCCCATTCTCTATTAGTAAATCATTCAAGATCCCTCTTGGCATGCTGGAATTATCCATGGAGCGAATAACAAAATTAATAGATTGGTTCTGGACTGTATACCTGTAACAGGTTATCAGCGTTGGAATCATTAGTATGGACAAAACCATTTTCCTAACTTGTGCACATTTATTGTTGTGCACAAATTTCTTGTGTGTCCAATCACACTTGGCCAATAAAGAATTCTATTTATATAAAATATGTACTGTACCAAGACATAAACAAAACATGTGATTATGAAATTGTTTAGGATATAAAGAGTGATTATGCAATAATGGTTATTATACTTTTTAATTAAAAGTTTTTACAAATATTATTTGCAGACCTTAACTGTGTGCTTCTTCCCTTGAGATTACAATCAGTATAGTGCATTAGTTCATCTGATTCTAAAAACAGGAGCAAATGGAAACTTTATTCAATTCCTCTTACAAATAATAGAGCTGTAGTTTTCTATGAGGAATGGATTGGCCACAGATTGAAAAAAATGTACAACTATATTTTCCATGCTGAATTTAAGACTAGACTATATTATAATGGAGTCATTATAAGATATACTTGTCTCATGTGCTGAAAATAGAGATAACCAAGTTTTGTACCTCTAAGTTTTATTCTCTAATCTTTTTTCCAAACTTCCTATTTAGAGCAAAACCAATTCAGAACAATATGTATTGAGGAACTAACGTTGATCTATCGTGGCATCTCTATGAAGACAGTGGGGTGAAAATTAATTGCATATGGAACAAATACTAGGGCTGTTGGACTTCATTATTGTCCCACATATCCTGATAGTATATCCAATAGTATCTTCTGTACATTGTAGTCAGCTTGGGGCTATCCGAGTTTCAGAAAAGTTTATCCATAATTACTAAACCAGTAGTTTGAAGTTAATATACTTTCCCACACAAGCATATTTATTAGTAGCCATAATAAAATGTAAATACTGCATACTAGGTCTTTGTCACAGATAGTTATTATGACCGGTATTATGATCACCACAATGTAAGAAGGACAATATTGAATTATCTATGCTTCCATAATGGTAAGTGGCTGCTATAAAATACCTACAAGGAAAAACTCAGTACATTATCAGCTGATACCACCAACTCAGAGGTGGTATTCAGCAGGTTCTGACCAATTCTAGAGAACTGGTAGCGAAAATTTTGAGTAGTTCGCAGAACTGGCAAATACCACCTCTGGCTGGAGATTTTACAGTATCCTTCCCATGCCACACCCACCAAGCCTCATCCATAGAACTGGTAGTAAAAACATTCGAATCCCACCACTGCACAAACTGGCATTCATTAACATAGTGCTCTAAAAGTGGAGGAGATGTATAGCCATTGCAAATAATAGTTATTAATATTCATGTGAATTTGCCCTTTTCAAATCTTCCAAATTTATGACCATGAATATATATTGTGATTAGCTAATTCTGTGCTGTGTGCGGATGTATTTTCTTCTCACCTTTTAAATTCATTGGATAACCTAGGTTGTAATATATTATCTTTGATTCATTTTTAACTTATGCATAATTTAGAACAACTCTCCATCATTTTTAAAGTTGAAAGATTGTAACAATTTCTGATAGAGGAATAATTCCTTTTCCTGATAGTGGAGTTGTTTCATTAAATTTGATGGTAGTGTTATATCTGGTTCTTTTTTCTAAGAACATTCGACATTGGTTGATTGGTTGAAAAAGACTTGTATAGCTGTCCACAACCCAACTCACAAAACAGTAAAACACAGCCATTCCGAAACAATCAAAAGGAAAACTCAATAAAAACTCATGGTACCTTGGGGCTGCACTCTCCCACACATCCACATACTATCCTGCTGGGCTCTAGCCTTATCCTAACCCAATGTTTGTGGGAAGAGCATTCTTTTCAAGGCCTTTGGAAAGTAAAGAGGGTGACAGCCCTCCTATATATCTGCAGAAAGGATGCTCCATAGAACATAGAATATTTGAAGAAGATTTGCTTCTTGCATCCATCCTGCTATATATATGAAAATATTTAAATGGAAGAGACTGGAGCATATCCATCGCAGCTGACTTTGTGGGATGGGCAGATACCATCAGGGAAAAGTGATGGAATAAATAACTAGCCCTGTGCCATATCGGGCTTTATCTTTGAGAGCTAGCATGAGAATTAGCCTTTTTTGCAGTAGATTTTACTGCATTACAATGTTTATTAACCTAGTAGTCCATCAACCATTGCTATATGAATGCAGTTAGGATTTTACATCTGTGTTAATTATGTTACATGTGCTTCATTGAATAGCATTTGCAGAGTTAATTAGTTCCCCAATTTGGAGAATTTTACCAAGTTCACTATCTCTTATTGTTATTATTAAAACAGCTCCAAATAATTTGGTTGCAGCAGCAATGTTTGTGCCCTTTCAATTGCAGTATTCCTCCCTATCAGTTCTAGGTAACTCATTAAGTAGTTTTAAAAAGTACGGTTCTATTGCTTATATCTTCTATTCATAATGTTCACCATTGAATTCTATTTTCTACTTCCTATTCTTTAACCAGTCACCAGCATATAAATACCTTTCTGTTTATATCTCATGACTGCTAAGGTGTTCAGGAGTTTTTGGTAAACAGAATGATTTTGCTGACCTGTCTTCTTTTGCTAATCCCTTCACTTTCTATGACGTTTTCTCACATGTGATGTAGTCAGGCTGTCATCCACAAACAAGTTACATTCGAGTCATCCTATTGGCATCACCGTGCATCAGCAAACAGTTTCCAGTGTAATAACTTCAAAATATGCCTTCATGATAACAGATTGCAAATTTGTCTTAAACTAGTTTAAGTCTGTCTTAAAATAATCAGTTTCTAATGACAAGCCAATTTTTTAAACAAGATAATTGAAGTTGCAATTCAAATGTCATGTCAAAACCCACACAGGTTCACAATGTGATAGGGATGTTACTACAGTGCTATAGAAATGATGGCAGCAAGGTTGGATCATATGATATACAGATATTCTTCTGACATAGCAATAAACAATAGAAGAAACAACTCATTCTTTGTAATGCTGTACAAGTTGAGGAGAACTGCACTGCGCACTTCTGTACTTTTGCAGAAGATCTGCAAAAACTAATAGGAGTTGCCAACTTCTTTTATGCAAAGGGTTCCCATGCTTTATAAAATAGTTAAATAAATATTTTTAGAAGCCATCCCTCAGAAAAAGTGGGTCACTACTTCTTCACATACTGCATTTAAAAGTGGACTTGCTTATGTGCTTTTGGTGCTATTTAGAGAGAAAGCAGAAGTAGTTTGCTTTCCCATAGTCTTTCTGGAGAAAAAGAAGTGTGTTCCGTCCTCCGCCCCCCCCCCCCCCCCCCAAAAAAAAAAATGTGATGAGTCCATTTCCTGAATAGGCTCTTCATTTATGTTTCTTCTCGCCCACCAACCCCACTGGGTCATATTGGAGATCTGATTGCTTTGTTTCTACTGGCATATAACTGTCCCAGATGCTTTGCCACATTTTTCTTTCCATGTTCCTATGATATATTCTTTTCTTCTTGTCATCAGTTCATGAATGAGACATGCTTAAGATATTCTTAACCATATGCAAGGTTAGGTAACATTATTTATTCCCTTATTCTGGTTGAATCCAAGGGTAGCCTTGAGAGATGTAAAATATGCTAAGCCTTGTCTCACAGGAACTTGGAAGCAAGTCAGATGACGACTGGAACAAAACAGAAGCAGAACAGGTATTTCCAACTGAGACAGCACATTTCATACTGATGTAATTTTGTACTATCTCAAGGATACAACAACAGATATTATTTTAATCAGTAATAGGGAAAGGTCCAATGCTTCATTTTTCTCATGGCTATTCTTTCACTCTTGATTAGTTTTTCTTTTGCCTTTGCTACTGTTCACTCAAAACCCTCTGAAAACAACAATAATAATGAAGCTTACTGAGTACTGGAGAGACCACATTGAAGTGAAGAGTAAAAAAGAGATATGACAAGGCAAAGTATTATATGGCCAGTATATAAAAAAGACAGCAAAGAAGTAACAACATGATCTGACAATAGCTCAGAGGAAGAAAATTGAAGAGAGAGCTGCGGGGGAGGGGAAGGAGGGGCTAATTCTGGGTGCACAAGACTAAACCTTAGAAACAAATTCATACAAAGACAGAATTGAGAAGGCAGCAACATACAGCAAATGTCGGCTCTGCAAAGAAGCTGAAGAAACAGTGGACCACTTCATTAACTGCTGCAAGAAGATTGCACAGATTGACTATAAGCAATAGCATGACAAAGTAATAACAATCTTGCATTGGAAGATCTGCAAAAAATGCCAATTGCTTATAAGGAAGAATTGGTGGACCCATAAAATAGAGAAAGAAGTAGAAAATGAAGAAGCTAAAGTGCTCTGGAACTTTAGAATTCAGACTAGCAAGCATCTAACATGCACTACTCCAGACTTAATAATCATTGATAAAGAAAAAAAGAAAAAAAGTTCCCAAACCAGGCACTTTCTCCCTTTTTTTTCCTTGGAAAGAACAATGCCCTTTGACTAAAAAGGAAGAAACAAAGAATAACTGAGCATCTACAACAGCAAAAAGCAGCAGAATAAGACTTCAAACAAACAGCTAGCAAACATATTAAAAGATGCTACTACTATAAAATATATGTGCCAGCTCACCACAAGACCAACTAATATACATTACAGCTGCAGTTATAACTGAATATCTTGTATGCAATCAAAAAACAAGATAAAAACCCAAAACATGCATTACCAAAATGGAAGATCAGGCTAGAAAATAAGATCAGATGCAAGTAAGTTAGAAAAGATGAAAGAAGAGAAGTAAAAGGACATGGATATCTGATCAAAAATATCACCAAAAATAAGAAAGATTAAGGAAATATATGAAATAATAAAGCAGCAAATAACAACTATAGCCAAGATCATTGGCAGATATAAAGCACACTATAGGTAGAATCTCCAATTTCTGTCAAATAAGAAAGTTTCTATCAATCCATCAATTGAGTGACTGCAGTGAACTAGTCAATACCTGACAAACAGCGCTGTTCTGGGTTTAACTATGGGACGATTAGACAATAAAAGAATGCAATTTGGATAAAGGTAGTGGATAAGAATAAAAAAAACTAAAATGAAACAATAACTGCTGAAATGGTGGAGAAAAGGGCAAAGAAAGTCAATTATTAGTCAGCACCAGTTGAAGATGAACTGTACCATTTCTGATTGAAACATCTGACCAGTCTACAGACACTCATTGCTAAGCAATTTAAAAACATCCTGCAAGGAGGTGAAGTTGAAGATTTGTTAACATCTCATAAAATCTACTTAGTAATGAAAAAATCCAACAAAGGGGCTAATTACCTTGCTTACCAAAATTTTTCTAATTGCTAACTGGTGTGGTAGCTGATACAGTCCAATACCATCTAGATGAAGACAAGTTATTTAAACCTGAGCAAAGGAAACATCAAACACAAGAAGAATAAAAGATCAGTTCTTAGTTGACAACAAGATTTTAGAAAACTTTCTTCTTCAAGAGAAAAAAGACTTACATAAATGTAACATGGATTGATTACAAGGAGGCACTCAATTCCTTGCTACATGATTGGATAATCAAGTGCCTAGAAATAATGAGTCAGTATAAACATCAGAAGCTTTGTGCAAAAATCAATGGCACAAATGAAGATACAGTTGCTGGTCAAATGGTGATAGACTGGAAGAGGTTAATATCAAGAGAAAAATATTTAAGGAGACTGAACTATCACCACTACTGTTTGTCATCGCATTGATTTTTTTTCAACAATACTGAACAAGTCAGGCCATGGCTATCAAACTTCAGAAACATCTGACAGGCTATCCTTTCTTTTTTACATTGACAATCTGAAGTTGTATGGAAAAACACCATCTGAAATAGAATTGTTACTAAACACCGTCCATATATACAATCAAGATATTGCTGTGGAGTTTGGACTGCACAAATATGTCATCATCATCATCAACTGGAGAAAAATAGTAAAAACTAAAGGAATCAAGATGCCCTGTAGAAATAAAATCAAGAGCCTGGATGAAGACAATCACTACAAATACCTGGGCCCCTTTAAACTGATAACATAAGGCACACTAGTAAAGAAGGTTGTAAGTAAATACATAGAGTGTAGAAAATATTAAAGTCCACATTCAGTGGAAAAAACACCATCAAAGCAATTAACACCTGAGCAATTTCAGCCCTTAATACGCAGCTGGAATAGTGGACTGGACTCAAGCAGAATTAAAAGCCCTGGCTACGAAGATCAGAAAAATAATGACAATGAATTTTGCCCTCCAACCACACAGCAATGATGTTCTACTTACCAAAGAAAATAGGTGGATGTTGGTTTTTGCAAGACTACCAGGCAGTCAAAGAAGAAAAAAGGGCATAGGAAGAATATTTGAAGAGCAATGAATAAGATGGGATGAAGTGAGTATACCAAGGATGTCGAACTGGTGGCCCAGAGGCTGGATGTGTCATGCACAGGCCATGCACACCTCAATTCTGCGAAGGAAAAAAAAATGCCAGATACGTCACATAATGGCAACATGACATCGTGAGTTTGACACCGGTGGAGTATACCATGAAGGTTTGCAGAATATTGGAGAGACCAAACTGGCCTACAAGAAAGACCAACTGAACAACAAAAAACAGACATGCCAAAGCAAAGCATTACATAACCAGTACATTAAAAAAAATAGCTGATCATTGCAGCTAGAGGTTCACCCGAACTGGTCCAAACCGGGAGAATCCCACCCCTAGTTGTATTGTTGAAGTTAATTGATCCTTAACTTTTTCAATGCATGAATGAGAAACTGCATGAAATTATCTTGGGTTTCCTGAAATAAAAGTATATAGAGGATCACTGCATTCCATAGCAATCAACCTAAATTTGTCAGTTGTAGTTAATTCCATATTTTTGAGAAGCGTACCAATTTTCAGATTCTTGCTTCTCTCCCTCAGCTAAGAAACTGAGATGAGCACTGCCCCTAGAGCCAGACACGACTGGGCAGGGGAATCCTTTATCCTTTTGCTTCTCACTAGCGACATCCTGGAGGATAATGGCAAAGAGCAGAATGACAGCAGTATCCTTGCAGTGTTGTGACATAAGCTCCACCCCTTTTAGATATGCTTTGTGACATCACTTCTACAGACATCTATGATTCTCAGATGTACACATTAGCTTTCCAGATGTATACTGTAAAAATCTGAAGTAATACAAGAAAGGAATGTAATTAGCCCTAAGTGTTACCAACAATACAAGATGTATATTTAAAAGTTGCAGAATAAAGAAATTTTCTGCATTTCATAACTATACATATTTGTTATTTCAATCTTTGAAGAAGTAACCACTTTTGTCTAGTTATAACCCTGTGAAGTTGCAAAGAGAAGTAAGTGCCAAAAGAAATAACTTATAAAAATGTTGGCAGCGTCAGATGACATATAAAAGAGACATTGTGCCAAATATCTGAAATGAGATGAAACTTTGCCAATCCTAGGACTTGAATAAAGATTTCAGATGCTGTCAGAAAGTTGCCAGTTCTACTCACTCAGTACAAGGATACAAGTCATTCATGGTTTTCTCTGCCTTATAAAATGGAATAATATTGTATCGTATGTCTACTATTCTGAATACTTTCTAGAATATCTTTAGCTATTACTTATATGACCACCTATCTTATGCAAGATAAGGTAACTCACACGTAATATTAAACAAAAGAAACAAAATAAATAAAATGATCAAGAACACCAAATATCCTAATCACAAGGCCACAGCATCGTATAAATTCTCCAGATTCTTTCAGTTGCTGCATTCACTTTTATCATAGCCCAAAGCTTGGGCAAAGAGTCCAGTGTTCACAATCCCCTGGAAGTCTAACAATTTGCCTCAAGATGATCATAAGGCAGCACTTCATGCATGGTGAATGGACTACCAAACTTTACAATATCTTGTAAAGTACAATAATACAGTGATAATCATATAAGGATGCATTCTTTTGTACCTGCAGAGTATATGCTAATTTCAATATGTCAGAATATACGCTCAACACTCTTTTACTAATCCTACTCTTCTTCTGTATCATTTCTATTAGACAATCTCTTCAACTTCATATTATGGGATACTCCAGACTTTTTTTTTTTGGAGGGGGGGGTTAAAAATCATTTAGTAGGTTTATATCACTGCCTGTTTCTGATATATTTCCAAAGACTTGAAATTTATCATATCAGTTTGCAGACAGTTTAATTCTGGTTGCATTTCTAAGCTTGTATTTTTGATAAAAACAGCCAAATATCTGTCCTATCACAAGATGGGCTATGTTGGCTTTCTAGAACAGACCATCAGTTCTTCTTGGTTTTCATTCCTGAACCACCATATTATGAGATTTCTAGATGCTAATATGTGGTTTGGCTTTTCTTCCATTAGCTAGGGGAAGAGTTTGATCACCTGATTGAGCAATTATTTCCCAATTATTTCCCAATTATCTGCCCCCACTGCAAACCAGGGGCAGGGGTAACAAAGTTTACAAGTCATGATGGGGATTGTGGCATTCCCCTTGAAGCTCCACCCTTTTTGTGCATACACCAATGTGATCTGCACGTGATTATTCGATCATGCAGCAGTGACCACTGTTTTGACCTTTTTATGCCACACCGAGGACACCATTGGGCAGTTCCACAATCAAATGCAATTCAAAAACAGAAAAAGATGGATAGTTGACAAATTATTAATCATGATGATGTGTTGACTGCACAATTCATATATAGAGTTATATCAGAATGAATACATATGGGGAATATGATGTATGACAGGAAGAAAATAAAGACTTCACATGCACAAATCATCATAAAGCTCCACAAAAAATATAGTCAAGGGTTAATTCCAACAATTAATTATATAAATTAAATTATTTTAGGTCAGTGGAATCCAATTAAGCAGGAAGCTTCTTAGGAAAAGAAAAGTGAGACTCTCATTTAGGACAGTGCATCTATAGATTCCACTAAAGCATTTCTGCTTCTTTCTTTCTACCTTTACATACAAACATGGGAGAGAAACATTGTGTTGTTTTCAGTGTTGCACAAGGCCACAGCATTATATAATTTCTCCAGCTGGGTGCTTAACCTATATCCTATGGTGTCCCATTTATTCTGACATTCAAGTCAGATGATTAAGTAACCTAATCATTAGGCCCCAATCTTTTTCATATGCTTGCCATTTTAGATCTTTCCTTGACCATGTAAGTTGTGGAAAAGAAGAAAGTAGGGTTTGTCCAGTCCTTGGAGCAGTAGGAGACAATTTTATGCCACTAGTAATGTGCGCATTGGTTTAGAATTCAGAGCACTTTTTTAATGATGCAAGAATTATTAAAACAATTGTTCATTTATCAATAATCAGCCCAAATGCTGGTGAACTTTATCTGTTATCATTATTTATTTATTTGCAACTGGGAAGGAGAGAAATTTATGCAATGGTAATTAGACACACCTTGCCTTTTTAAAGCAGAAGCTATTTACACCTTGAAATTAATGAATAATGCATGATTTACAGGGCTGATAACAGATAATTAGATGGACCAGAAAAAAAGAAATCTGAAAAGGGCTGAGAATCCAAAGATCGCATCTAGTGTGTGGGCACCTTTGAAATGCTTATAAAGTTGACATTAACTATTTCTGGGTCATGAAGATGATTAGGAAAAATGTGGATGTCATATAGAATGCACATATAGAAACCAAGCAAGGAACTGTTCTCCTAGATTGGCTAGTTTATTATAGAAGTTCCAAACACAATTGACAGACACCCACAGTGGACATGATTGCCCTTTTGGATAGATGCCAGATCTACAATGATGTCTTGAGCTCATTGGTTGACAAGTTTCTATCTGGAAATCTATCATGTCACTGAATGCCAACCTATCTGTTGAAGTTGTAAGAATTTGCTATGAACACGGATAGTCAAAAAGTACATTCCATGGAGAGAGGCAATATTGGGTGGGGGGAGGGATTTTATCAAACTGGGAAGGACTCAGGTTTTCCAACAAATGGAGTTTGAGAAGAAGTAGTGTAACCATCAACATTCCCAAAATGTTGTATTAGCACAATAGTTCATCTACAGAGTTTCATTAGACCTAGGCATATTTCAAAGACTATGGAAAAATATTTAAAGGGAAGTCCATGAGTTAGTAGTAACAATTAATGACATTCTTATCATGGGCAAAAGGTTATGAGGAATAACTTTCCACACTAAAGAAATTGCTTTGAAGACTGGAAGAGAAGTTTTTTTTCAACAGGCCAGAAGTTCTTAAGTTCTTAAGAAACAAAACTAATAAAGAGGAGATATGTTGAGTAACAAAGTTGCACCTAGTAAAAAAAGTTCATTGACACAGAATCCCATGGTTCGTATTTACTAGGGTGGTTAAATTGTTGTCATTTGGGGCAAATCTTTTAATCCTTTGAGAACTTTTGCACTTTGTGCTTAAAAAAAAGCTAGCATGGCAATGAGATGTGACACAAGGGAAGACTTTCTAGGATTATAAAAGGCTCCTCAAATTCTCAGAATCCCTGCTTTACTTTGATTTTAGCAAAGAGTTCATCACATTTCTGCACTCAAACCCCACAGAAAGCATCTCTAGGAAGAACTCTTACTGCTGGAGTGGAAAATATTCTTGCAAAGAAATCAGGATAGGAAGACAGAGTCTATTCTGACCAAAGATTTGTATGGAATCTTACATGGATGCTCACAAAACAATTATGAAGCTGAGTATCACATATTTTTTTGTATCCAGCGGACTGAATTACATGAAGATGATTTTATATTGTGGAGCATGCGAGTGGTGTACCCTCAAGACATCAGAAATTCCCACTGCAATTATAGGAAGAATATCCTATAATTTAGCGCAGTCATGTGGCAGCCAAGTCCGGAAGGAGCCTTGAGCAGGATAGTCAAGTATTCCCCACTGATTTGGGGAGTGATAATTTCTCTTTTGATTGACTTACCAGAATATCTAGATGGTTATGCATCTAGATAAAAGATGCATTATGCATCAGATAAAATTCCACATTCTTCTTAACAGGTAGCTAGCACATTCCTAACTGTTTGTATATAAGAGCTCTAGTGATAATAACATGGGAAAACTGTATAAGATGTTAGAGAAGACTGTAATAAAGACTGCTAGACTAATCAACCCAAATGTTGAGGCTTGAGGGAACAGAATATGACTGCTGACCAAGTTGTACAATCCAGTTAAGATATTTGGTATTGAGCTACTAATTGGTAGAAGCTCAATACCTTTGATTTGCAGAAACTCCGTTGCTGTTTGGCAATATATCTTAGGTCTTTAGGCCATGGAATTTAACTGGAAACAAGGAATGAGCTCTCTAAAAGTAACAGATTCAAATGCAGATGATTTCTGCAGTAGGTTTTCCAGATAGGACAGAAGAAAGTGACCTAAATGTCCAAATCAATAATGCCATTCTAATGTTGGAAGACACATAGTCAGCAAACTATAACATCCTTAATTATATATATATATATATATATATATATATATATATATATATATATATGCAGAATATATATCTGTTTGATTAGTGAGTCATTTTTAGCTATCAAACAAGACCCAAACCACCTAGCTAAAGGATGCATTTCATATCACATTAGAATGGCAGTATAAGAAATGCAACTCAATACATTGAGAATCTCTTCTATGCCAGAAGTGCATAATTTTTGTTAAGTGAACATATACTTTGAAAGTTTGGGCAAGAATGGGTCAGAGTTGAAGTACAGAGCCCTGGTGGTACAGTGGTTAGAACACAATATTGCAGACAAACTTTGCCCATAACCAGGGGTAGAATTCAATTTTTTTAACAACCGGTTCTGTGGGCGTGGCTTAGTTGGTGGGCGTGGCTTGGTGGTCATGTTATTGGCTGGGTGTGGCCAACTCAATATCACTCACATCAAGGCACCATCTCCTCACCTGGCCTCTCATGACTGTGGGGATGCTCCAACAGTCATAAGTGTGAAAAATGGTCATAAGTTACTTTTTCCAGTGCCATTGTAACTTTGAATGGTCACTCCACACAAGCAAAGTACCAGCAAAGGAAGGAAAAAAACTCCCGAAAATTTCCTGAGATAGGAAGTCTAGTCCTGCCAAGAATGTAATAAGGGTTAACGGAGAGGCAGTCTCTGTAAGCAACACCAGAATGTTTCCTTCCTGCCTTCCTTACAGGATTAGGCCAATCTTCTAACAACCGGTTCTTCGAACTGCTTAGAATGTCACCAACCAGTTCTAGCGAATAGGTGCAAACTGGTAGAATCCCACCCCTGCCCATAACCTGGAGTTCGATCCTGACAGGCTTAGTCTTCCATGCTTCTGAGGTTGGTAAAATGAGGATCCAGATTGGTGGGGGCAATATGCTGACATTGTAAAAAATCTAAAGAGTGCTATAAAATACTATGGGATGGTATAGAAGCCTAAATGCTATAGCTATTGCTATAACCCTTCAGTTCCTCTTTCCATACTGAGTTTTTTAATGCCTACCTCTTACCTGATTCATCAGTTGCAGGGCTTTAGTAATGATATGTGACCTTGGGAGGCAGGGCAAAGAGGTGGTGCCAAGGATCTGGTCAGAAAAGAGACAGCATAGTACACAGACAGATAATTGTGTGGGACAAAAGGCTTAAAAAAGATTCTTCCTAGTTTCTCAGGCTGAAAAGGAGACGGGCGTGTGAAAACAAATTGTACTTTCATACCTGCAACGTTGAAGTCAGTCTAATGGGGTAAACCAGACAGGAATCTCAACCAGATGTGCTACTTCTACTTTATTGTAAAGCTACATTGAGAGAATATTTTTTTTAAAATTCACATCTTTCCCTCTTCCATAATAATATGGCACTTCATTAATATACTGTCTGAAGTGAATCATGTCACCCTGCTGCCTACCTCCATGATGGCTTTTAATCCTGGCTTTAAATGTTACTTCAGAATTAAACAAAATCATTTTTGCTATTATAAAAAGATTGCCAATGTTACTTGTTCGTATTGATTCTATTGGGATTACTTGGCCAGGATGAACAGGCATGGCTGTAGGATATTTTTTCCACTGGGGGTCAAAATTATTTGGCTCATCTTAGATAATATCTCACCATGAGATTACATTAACTTCTCTAATTCTGATCCTGATGTTAAGTAAGACTTTCTGATGTACTTGATAGGAACAGGATAATGGTTTAGATAACTCTTTGACTCTGTTCCTATAGCATATTATAAGCCTTACCCCTAATTTACTTGCTGGGAAAATAAAAGGCTACTAATTTAGAAAGAGCAGGAAGGGGAAACATCTTTCACTGATCTGTGGAAGACAGCATTTTTGGCAATCCAATCTCTGGTGATTTATGAGTCTTCAAGGCTTCTGAATATCAAATCATCTGCATTTTTATGAGTCAGAGCCTTTTGCTGGTTTGCAATAAATACCAACAGTTATCCAGCAGCCCATTGGCTCATTTCAAGTAGCAGTGCAGCTGCTGAAGCTGAGATCTTCACTCATATTCTCACAAGCTTTCTTTAAAACACACACACACACACACACACACACACACACACACAAAATCACCTGTTAAATATTTTCCTTTGCTTGCTATTTAATTTTAGGCTCTAATAATACAATTATTAAATGCATAATGAACTAAGTGTTTCTAAGATGCAAATTAGTCATTCTTATAAAAGAATACTGGTTTCAACACTCCGATGCAAATATGGGTAGAGCTGGTAAATGATACAACCCCCATCTCAGTATATATTAATTTACAAATGCTAATAGAAAAGCATTTCAGAAAACTGAATGATTTTGGCATCATTCTTCATTGTCTGGCTAGTTTTGAATTGCTGGGTATTATAGTTTGGCAAGTATGTGGAAGTCAAAATTTCCCCATCTTACTCAGGCTATTGCAGGGGTATCAAACTCATGGCCCATGGCCGGATGCATCATGTGCCCACCTCTATTTTAGCCAAGGTGGGGGGAGTTGTGATACATCACATGATGACGTGTCATCACAAGTTTGACACCTCTGGGCTATTGGATCAATGTCCTGTTTTGGTCAAGAGATGGATCTCTTCTGCAATATATTTGGGTATGACTGAAGTGAAATACAAGCATCCTAAGTAAACTATTCCTAACCTCTTCCACCCTTTCCCACCTAATCCTGTTTGAAAACATTCTGCTTAATTTAAGCATATGTTCAAATGGCAGCTTAGGAGTTGGCCAGGAGTGGCACAATAAGCTTTGAGGGGCATCTATAGGATAGGAGCAGTGGCCATGCTGTCATACTTCAGCATACAGGTGCACAACATCCATGAGTTTGATGGATGCACCAGCCCAGAGCCCATTTTAGGGTGGTGCTTCAGATGTTTTCAGAGATAGAAAGGTATTTCTACTAACTGCTTAAGACATCCTTTTGATGCATATCCCCCAGCAATTAAAAGAACTTTATCTTGTTGAGCAAATCAACTGAGATTTAATTTCCACTGCTTTCAATTAAACTTATACAGGCAAACGTGTATAGAACTCTCCTTATCTTTCAGATTCAGTGTATAGGAAGGAATCCTAACACAATAAAGACCAACAGTTGATAATATATGTGGCTCAGGTTTAAATTGTTGGGTCCTTGGTGTTTTGGTAAGTTTCTTTTCCTATGGCAAATCTCATCACCCAATTAGATAACATATGGATAGCGAGAGTGTAGTATATAAATTAAATAAATAAACATCAGTGCATGGGGGAGTTAAGTTTATTGGCTTTTTATATGCAGTGATTTGTACACCTTGATTGGTGTATTGTTTCTTTCTTGACTGCTACATTTAGGTTGAATCTTTAAAACAATACTTCTTTTGATTCATCTTCCTCTGCAGGAAGGCTCTTCAAACTTTATCTGTTAGGATTTATGGGTTCTAACTTAAATTAATAAATTGGAGGATTTCTAATTCTAAACAATTTTACATACCTTAGAATGTAGAGGTGTAAAATAAAAACAAACAACTTTTAAACAAACAAAACAACACATGTCCAGTGGTTGTCTTGTCAACCACTGTCTAGTAACCTGTTCCCAAACCTATCTAATATAGAAAGGTATTTGAAAAGAAGAAAAAGCTGTCTTTCTGAGATAAAATATAACAGTAAAATTAGTAGTCTTGCCATTTTATTTCTCATGGTTTACCAATTGACCAGACAAAGGTTTCACACTTTCTTAAATTTGAGATACATTTTGGGATTAATTGGACAGACAGTCTTTCTTATCTAAATGGCAACAGTATGCTAAGTTCTTGGGGGAGGGAGAATTTCTCATCCTTAGATCCATAATATTTTAAATTTAAGTTTGAAACACTGCAAAGCATGTGTTATATATCAAGCTATGGTTTGTGTCTGAAAGGGTGTGAGGAGGCATTCTAAACCTCAAGGCAAAAAAACAACAACATAAATGCAAACCTTTGGCATGCTAGGCAAGTCTAATGAAGTTTAGGATATTCAAACCATAGGGCCATCACAGCTGAGCTGCAAAAATCTGGAAAAACTCTAGATGGCCAGCAAACTGATGTAGCAAAACCTATCTATTTGCTGCCATCCAGTGGTCATCTAGATTGTTGCAGCTCATCTAGATTGTTGCAGCTAGACACTGAACAATGCCTTGGACCAGGGGGTCCCAAATCTCTGGGCCATGAGCCTTTCGGAACCGGGCTGCAGAAACGGCAGGTGAGCCTGTGTGCATCCCCACTTGCACAAACAGTGGATGAGCACATGCACACACACTGCATTTGTGCAAGTGGCATGTGTGCATGTCCACTGCTCATGTAAATGGAACTGCACATGTGTATTTGCCTGCCACTCACACAGAACCATCTTCCCTCCCCCCCACCCATCGGTCTACAAAGCCAGAAAGTTTGGGGAACCCTGTCTTGAACCATTGAAATATCCTGATTGCTTGCCATGTAATTTTCTTGTTATGACAATTGTGAGGAGATTTGTGACTTAGGGGACACCTAGAAACCTAGAATATATTTACAGGGAAAAAGGATTTTTGAGGAAACTGTATATTTGGACCTATCTATAATATAGCTCTGTAAAGTTCAGGATTCTCTTTTCATACAAAAGATGTTGATGGCCATATAAAATATTCCACCTATAAATATTCAAGTAATGTTTGATACACTATTTTCATATTTTAAAAGTTCATCCAATGATATTTTGCCTTTAATAATTGAGATCCTTAGAGGGGCAGAAAAACTTCTGAAAGCACCATCAGATAGTCCTAATTGTGTTTCAGAAGGCTCTGAAGAGATAGCTCTTCCCCAGGCACTGGGGCCGAGATGTTCATGCAGCTCTCTCATGCATGTGCCTCTGTTTGATATTACAGGTAATCCTGGTTTAGCCACTGCCTCATTTAATGATCACAGTTATGACAATAATGAAAAAGTAACTTTACAACCAATCCTCACATTTACAATCTTTGCAGGTCTGTCAAGCAAACAAAAACTGAAGTATGATCATAAGTACAATCATGGTTTTGCTTAGCGATTGCTTCCCTTAATTACCAAGTTCCCAGTCCCAATTGTGGACACTAAATGAGGACTACCTGTATTGTTGCTATTGTTTTATTTAGGTCAACTCAAGGAAGCAAACATATCTGATACCTTTGCCTTCTATTTTTGCCACATCAAACTCTGTGAGTTGAATTGGACTGAGAGAAAATGACTGCCAAAGTCACCCAGCTGGCCTTCATTCCGAAAGGAGGCCTACAATTCTCAGTTATGGCCAGCACCTTAACCAAAACTGCTCTCTGATGTGTTGATAATGTGGGGTTTTTAAAGAGGCTTCAGCCCTAGTTCCTTTTGAATTGGATATGATTGTTTGGTCAGGTTTTTATTTCTGTTCACTGCCCAGAGCAGCTGGCTAGGTTAGCGGTTGTAAAAATTTGTGAATTAAATGCATTGCAGCATGATGACACAAGCTCATATATCATAAGGTTGAGCACATGCTCCAAAAGCAGAGGTGGTATTCAGCAGGTTCTAACCAGTTCTGGAGAACCAGAAGCGGAAATTTTGAGTAGTTCGGAGAACCGGCAAATCCCACCTCTGACTGGAGATTTTACAGTCTCCTTCCCCTGCCATGCCCACTAAGCCATACCCACAGAACCGGTAGTAAAATCATTTGAATCCCACCACTGCCCAAAAGGGCACAACTTGAGAAACAATGCTACACTTGCTTTTAACAAAAGTTTAAAACAGTTTAATGTCAACTAGTGGAATTGTTGACATACTCTAAAACTGAAATTGGAACTGCAAATGGTAACAAGTACAGTTAAACAAATATTTGGCAATTACTTTTCTTTTTTAAAAAAAAATCTTTTTGAGAGCTTATTTTTTATTTTTACTGAAAGGGTATTCCCCTCACCGACAAATAGAAAATAAGACATTTGAAGTGAGAAAAGAAAAATCACTGTGGGAAAAACATTTTCCAAAATGTTTTTATGTATTCTATTTCCTCTATAATGAGAATTGGCATACCGTAATTCATTCAGAGGAGTTTTAAATAATAAAACAAAGTTGCCATCTCTTTTAGTGATAGCAACAAGTAATAAACTGGCCTCCAAGTACAGGTAGTCCTTGACTTACAACAGTTCATTTAGTGACTGCTCAGTTCACTAAGTGGCAGTTACAACATCACTGAAAAAAGTTACTTATGACCAGTTTTCACACATTACCACTGTAGCATTCCCATGGTCATGTGATCAAAATGCAGATGTTTGGCAACTGATTCGTATATATAATGACTGCAGTGTTCCAGGATCATGATCACCATTTGAGATATGTCAAGCCTAGTCAATGGAGAAGCCAGAATCACTTAACAACTGTGGCATGAAAGATCATAAAATGGGGCAAATTCACTTAACAAACATTTCACTTAGCAACAGAAATGTTGGGCTCAATTGTGGCCATAAGTTGAGGACTACCTATATATACTGTCTTGAAATATTGTATCCATTTCTGATCACAATACAAAAAAGATGCAAAGACTCTGGAAAGCGTGCAGAGAAAAGCAACAAAGATGATTAGGGGACCAGAGACTAAAACATATGATGAATGGTTAGAACTGGGTATCTCTAATCTAATGAAGAGGAGGGCTAGAGATGACTTGATAGCAGTCTTCCAATATTTGAGAGGCTGTCACAAAGAAGGGAACAACCTATTCTCCAAAGCACCTGCAAGCAGACAAGAAGATAGAAACTTATAAATGAGAGATCCAACACAGAACTAAGGAGAAATTTACTGACAGTTAGTCACTGGAACATTTTGCCTTCAAGAAGTTGTGCATGCTCCAACACTGAAGGTTTTTAAGAAGAGACTGAACAGCCATTTGTCCAGAATGTTATAGAGTCTCCTGGTTGGGCAGGGGTTTGGACTACAAGATCTCAAGACCCCTTTTGATAGGCACATAAATCAACACTAAGTTGCTTGTGTTAAGTAATCAGTGAAATGAATGATAGCATACAAGAGTCAAGGAAACCCTTGGTTATATACATAGCAACAAAAAGCAAGCCTCTGACCACAAGCCATATGTATTGGCTCAAAAGATAATGTGGTTTGGATTGGTTTCCATTTGGGTATTTAATTTTTAGCAGTGCTCTGATACTCATATTCAAATATAGACTCATTGTTCTTCCAACACCCAGAAATACTGAGTGAGGGAAATGTAAGAACCTCTAGTGCAAGTGTCTTCAAACTTGATAGCTTTAAGACTTGTGGACTTCAACTCCTAGAATTCTTTCTCCAGTCATGTTAGCTCAGGAATTCTGGGAGTTGAAGTCCACAAGTCTTAAACTTGCCAAGTTTGAAGACCCTTGCTCTGGTGTATCTTTCTACTTGCCTATTTTGTCTCAAGGCCCTGAAATCCCAATTGAAATGATCAGGGAGGGAAGGAGTTGCAGGCTGGGGAGGATGTTTGGAACTTCAGGCTAAGCTTTGTGGAAAATTGACCTAATTGGGGGAAAATGACACAGATGGAGTGTCACACCAGAGAAAAAAGAGGAAACTGATGTATGGAAATATTAGGAAGGCAATTGCTCTTTTCACCTCTCAAAGCAGAATGTTTCTTGACTCAATCAGAGAAGCCCAGGAGAAGATTCACTTTATAACTATATACAGTATATTCACTCAATAATTCTATATACTCATCCAATAACTCTTCCACCAAGCAAATTTTAGATTCAGATTTAGAAAGGAAAGTGTCTAAAAAGGAAAGGTGATTTTACCCCCTTTGTTACACATCTTCAGCTGCATTTGGTTCTTTTCTCCTGGAAAAATATACTTATTTTCTTCTGCAACTATAATCTATGATTAGAATTGTTCCTTCCACTTAACAGAATAACAGAGTTAGAAGGGGTCTAGTCCAACTCCCTACCCAATCATTTCTGACAGATGGCTGTCCAGTCTTTTCTTGACAGCTTCCAGTGATGAAGCACCCACAATTTTTGAATGCAAGCTGTTCCATTGGTTGATTGTTCTCACTGTCAGAAAAGTTCTCCTTACTTCTAGGTTGAATCTCTCCTTGACCGGTTTCCATCCATTATTCCTTGTCTGGCCTTCAGGTGCTCTGGAAAATAGGTTGACCCCCTTCTCTCTGTGGCAGCCCCTCAAATATTGGAATGTTGCTATCATGTGTCCAAAGTGAGAGGATGCAATCCTCTTAAAGGTTCTGGACACCAGATACTTCGTTGTCTTACTAGACACTTGCTTTTTAATGCCACCCAAAGCGCCTGTAAGTAATCTAGTAACACCAATGAAATTAATTCCAATTCCTGTGAGGTATGAGTGCAAGAGTGCAAAGGCATGAAGTGTAATTCTGCCACACATGGATGAAGCTGAGAAGATTCCTAATGTTATGGGAGTCACTATTGCCTGGAGCAAATTAATCTTGTATAAACTTTCCTCTCGGTTCTCACTTGAAAATCTGTATCTATTGCAACTGCATTTCATTTCATAGAGGTTTTTAATACCACCCCAGTATGGTTTAGGAAATCAAAGATCTATACTATATTAATTAATTGGCTTTCCCTGAAGCTCTTTTGTTACAATAGATCTGGAAAAAAAATACAGGCATCAATCTGTTTGCTAATATATTACATTTCAGGAAAGCAAAGCCTTACAGATACAAATATATATTTGAAAATGTGTATTCTATGCCAAGAAAAATCTCAGAAGTTTGGTTTCACACCACCTACTGAATCTCAGGAATTCCCAGAATAAACAATTGTGAAATGAAACAAATTGATGCATATGTGCTAGTTTGCAAAACACGTACATGTGCTGCAATTATTATTGGTACAGGTAACAAAATGCCTGAATGGAAAATTTTAATGATTTTTGACAGAGACAGCATGCATCTAAATAGCAAATACTTTTACCTTACTGCTTAACTTCTGACTACAAATAAATTTCTATTAGGTTTTATGCAGAGAGATTGTTGATGCACTCTTAAACAATATATATATAAGATCCATCTCAACCAGTAAAACAGAACTTTCAATATTTCAATAATATTGCCCCTTTAGCCTGTGGAGGTTTGCTTAGAAATCCCACTGAGCTAAAAATATTTTAGCTAATATAACAAATTGTGTGCAATCTGCTAAAATCTATGCAGTTGTAATTTAATTTTACACATGCTAGAAATGCAACCAAATAACATTCTGCAAGGAAGATATACTTAAGTAAACACCATTATTTTGGTAACATCTTGAATATCAGTTGTTGGAAATAACTGATGATACCAGGGGCTGTTGTGTTTATCTGTTTTAACTTTCAGCTTTCTGGATTTTACCAATATTATATATAACCAGATTTTAATTCACTAATAAACTCCCAAAGTATTTAGAAAAGGAGCTTGAATCAGGATCTCGGGCATTAGATTTGGCCTTATGTCATGTCTTTCATAAGGGCAAAATCTCAAATGCCAAAGTTTATGCAAATGTTGTCAGTTTATTAACCTGGCATTAAATTTGAGCAATTACCACTGCCTG
The DNA here is from genome assembly GCA_023653725.1 of Bungarus multicinctus. NCBI lineage: Eukaryota > Metazoa > Chordata > Lepidosauria > Squamata > Elapidae > Bungarus > Bungarus multicinctus. Next base: position 82,251,658 of record CM042838.1, read on the forward strand.
CTTAACAACTGCAAAGTAAAACAGTTTACTTTGGGTATATGGGTATCATCTTATTGCTATGTAAAGCCAGTATTGTGTTTTGACTCTGTTATTTAATACGTCTCTAGACAGGGAGCATGTTGCCAATTTCCTACAATAAATAAAATGCTTACCTTTCTTTGATAGATATAAGGATTCCCACAACCACACTTTTACAATATCTGAATACTATAGTGAGGAGAATGGGGGAGGAGAAATTTATGGAAAGGGAATAATATTCATGATTCTTTAAGGGTAACAGAAAAGATTCCCCTAATCAAAAACTGATATTGTGCCATCAAGTCACAAAAGATACCTTAGAGACCACACAGATATATCAAAAGATGACTCCCCTCCCCTTAATGACTATTTTGTTTAGCGATTGTTCACTATTATGATGGTAATAAAAAAGTAACTGTACAACCCATCCATTTACAATCTTCTTAGGCCTGTAAAGCAAAGGAAAACTAAAGAAAGCTCATTAGCACAATTGTGTTTTCACTAGTGACTGCTTCACTTAACAACCAGGTTGCTGATTTGAAAAGTAATTGTTAATCCTTTTGTTTTTATCCACTTTGTAAACCAATTACACATGAATTCCACGAGGAGAGTATGAACCATACTTTTGGTTGATGTGAAAGTCGTTACAGGTAATCCTATTAATATTTGCTGAAAGGTAAATTCCAATTCAGTGGAATTTATCCTGAGAAAATATTTTTATTTATTTATTTATTTATTTATTTATTTATTTATTTATTTATTTATTTATTTATTTATTTATTTTTGTCTATTGCTTACAAGATAATAGGTATAAGTAAAAACATAGTTATGAATACATGGACACATATAAGAAAAATAAAAAAATAAAAGAAACAATAGGACAGGGACAGTAGGAACATTGGTGCGCTTATGCACGCCCCCTAATAATGTGATGGAAAGTCTAGCAGAACCTGGTAAAATGGGGGCAGAAATATTCCAGCCCAAGGCAGATGAGAAGCAACAGAAAGAGACTTAGAGGAACTCTGCTTAATTCTTCTAGATAGTTGCTTTAGCAAACTTTTAAGATTCTGTATCCCACCAGCAATAAAATTCCAGAGATCCAAGAGGTTTTTCTATCCTGAATTGCCTACCTTGCGGGAATTGACAATAAGCATAGAGCTCCAGTTTCATGTTTTGAAGTAGAAGTGAGTGACTCTAAAATGAAAGACGTTACACATTATCCAGATGTGTGTCATTGTGACAGATGAGAGTACAATGGCTCACGTGGTTAGGACCTTGGGTTGGAGGTTGGAAGCCCGTGTTAGAGACCCAAGTGCTGTTGCATAGCAGAGTGAGCTCCTGTCATTCATTCCAGCTCCTTGATGGGGACATGAAAGGAGACCCCATGGACCTCCCCTGGGCAACAGTGATATCACCAGCTAATCCTTTCAACCTGGAAGCACTTTAAATGGTGCGTCCAACACAAATGGGACAGGATTGTGACATAAGTTTTCCCGCTTTTTATTGGCATATGCAGTATCATGCCATATGTACAAAAAGGGTGGAGCTTATATTATAATACATGCAATATTAATTTTGCCATTTCTCACCCCCTTGCGGATACCTCTGATTTTAGGTGAGATAAAATTCTTGTCATGAGTCAAAGTGTTATAAATATGAACTAATGAATATAACAAACATGTGTATAATCCTGTATAAATCTATAATTTTCCCCATTCAAATATTTGTTAATGAAGAATAAATGTGGCTTTTTGAAAGTTTAGAGTGAAGAAAGTTTGGAGAAACATTTTCATGTGAGATTTACTTAAAGATGTCAATAATTTGAGAGATTTTGAAAGTCGGAAAATAAAATAGCCAACATTTATTCTCACATAAATCTTTGAGACATAAGTGAATATTATGTACAATTCTGTTTGCCTCATTTGAAATAGGATACAACAGAACTGGAAAAAGTGTAGAAGAAGGCAATCAAAATATTCAGTAAAAATTAATTTATTTCTTGTGTAAACTGGGATGCCTGACACACGTCAGTTTGGAAAGAAGAGTAACCAAAAGAGGACATTAAAAAAAATTATGAATTCATAATCCACTTCAAAAAACTCTAAAAGCTTTAGATATGCAATAGCTGGACCTAATGCAACAATAAATAACACAATAATGGGGCATAATAAAAATTCTATATACATTACCAAGAAGGATCATGCATGACATGCTGTAAAAAGAATGGTTAGAGAAAAGTTTACTAATTTTCTCAAAACACAAATGGAAGCATGGAAACAAAACACATTGGAAGCAGATTCAGAATAGTCAAAAGAAAACACCTTATTCACACAGCACATAATCTGGCCCAGGGACATTATTATCATTTGAGATGGTGATGGCCACCAAACAGATACTTTTAAAATGGTCTGGATAAATAAACAGAATACAGGTAGTCTTTGACTTATGGCCACAATTGACCCCAAAATTTCTTTTGTTATGTGGGTTTTGTCCATTTAACGGCCTTTCTTGCCACAGTTATTACGTGAATCAGTGCAGTTGATAAGTTAGTAACCTGGTTGTTAAGTGAATCTGGCTTCCCCATTGACTTTGTTATCAGAAGGTTGTAAAAGGTGATCACATGACTTTGGGACATAAGTATGCCAAGCATCTTAATTTTGATCCCATGATCATGGGAATGCTTCAAAGGTTGTAACTGAAATATGGTCCTAAGCTACTTTTATCAATGCCTTTGTAACTCTGAATGGACACTAAATGAACTGTTGTAAATTGAGGACTACCCGTGCAGGTTTATCAAGGGCTATCATATACTTCTAATTTGGGATCACCATGTTCCCATATATCAGTTGCAAGGGAATAAAAATAGAAGAGGGTTTTATTACTATCTCCTGCTTGTGGCTGCCCTTAAAACATCTGTAAGGAAGATGCTGGAGTAAGTTAAGTCTTGACTTGATCCAAGAAGCCCCTTATTAAGATCTATTGACAATTTTTGAAACAATCTTCACTCATTTTTTTTCATTTTGGTTGATTGATTAGAGTTTAATCATATCTCTACTGAATCTAATTATTCCTATATTATTCTTTGTTCTGTGACCTTTCCTACTTTGCTCTTACCAGGAATAAACTCAGTTATTCAAACTGGAGGCATTTTCTGTTGTATTCCTCAGAATAATAAGTCTTATTATAACTCCTGGAATTAATTTTAATGAAAAACAGGGTTGAAGCTGAATTAATAACAGCTTGAAAACAAGGCAGATATGGATTTCAAACAGCACAAAGGAATGAACTAAAACACAGTTATTGCTTAAATTCCTTTCACCAAGATTTAAGACCATCCAATGCTTCCTTTTAATTATGATTTGTGAAATATCCCAGTGACTGAGTTCACAAATCATCTAATTCCAAAACCACGGTTTACACAAGTTTCAAAGATTATACTATCCCAGAATCAAAGGGATTGCCTTTGGCATGAGATAATCTAAACTGTAGCCTAGTACAAACCAATGTTATTTGTTCTTCTCTTCACATTAAGCCCAATGGGTGTCACAGGGATCACTTCTATATTTTTCTAGCTGTGTTGTTTCACGAAATTGCAATGGCAGAAGAACTGATTTAGCTGTACACAACCAGACAGTGAATCAGAGGATTGGTTTACTTTATTGTAAAATTATATTGCATATTTTCAAAAATGTGGATTGCACCCATAGCATATGCACTACATTTCCACTATTAGCAAATTGTCATTTTAAAAGGCAGAATTGGTTTTTTAATGTGCTATTTGTTTTTGCACTTATCTGAATTAATAATTTCCTATAGCTTTTATTGGAGAAGTGGGGGAATGACAGAGAGAAAAACATTAGCTGAAGGCATGTAGCTAGGAAACATATACATATGCTATTACATGTAAAATGTGGCAAATAATATTATAACTGAATTCAGCCAATTAAAAAATATTAATAGAATAAAATACACTTGTACAAAATCCAAGTTCATTGATATCATTCCCATTTGAATAATCAGGATTAGATTTCCTGACAATAAGAAGAAATGGAAATACAGCCCATTTTTTTCCTTGACCTTTTCTTCTCAGAAAATCAGGCTGGGATCAAATCACATTAACTAAGCAGATGGTTAGAAAGCTAGTGAGAAAAAGTTTATTATTTTATCTTTTCTTTTTTCTAAAAAAAGTAATAATTCCAAATAGCATTCTCTATGTACATAAAAAGTAATGATGTGTGGGGAATTAATTTTAACTCATAGTAGCTTTTTCTTAAAATTATATACCTTTAAAATCACTGGAGGTGGACAAAAAGTGAAAAGGGGGAACATTTATGATGGACTACTGCAAGAAAAGATTATCTCTCAAAGTGTAATACATTTAACATATAAAATAATCCCATATCTTCTCCTTCTGCTTTCCAATTAAAAGGAGTACTGAAAACAAAGCTTGGAAGAATTCTGGTATAAAGACTCTAGAATTCTCTGTCCAGCCTCCAAATTGCTCTCCACTGGCCCTGAAGAAAAGTATAGTCCCATCAATCAGAAGCAGTCAAGTTGGAAAAGGATGTAAATTTAGTTGGATGGGCTATAGTCATATACACGGAAAACAAATAGATCATATTTTAATACACTATTTCATCTGAAAGGAAAAGTCGTATGACTCAATGTGTCAATCTATACACATACACACATGCACACACAGAGAGAGAGACAGACAGACAAATTTTGCAATAAGAATAGTAAAATACTTATAGCAGGAAGCTGTAAGTATAAATTTATAGCATCAAGCTGCAGGAAGGATGAGTTGCAATGTTGGATGACTCTCTTTAACTCCTATCAAAATGTCTAAGCTTGAAGTCAATCTGTTCAGTCAATAGTTGGTAATGACATACTAATCATTAGCATTCTAGCTAATCCAGCATTATCTCTTTGGCACATTGCTGGCCGATCAATTTTGTTTGCTCAGTCAATCTCATTTTCTACATTTGCAGAACACGTTAGCTTAGGAACAAACCCCCTATGCTTGGACATGCTAAACAGCTAGCTTGTAATTCAAGGTGCCATGCAAGTATTAGCCTTGTACTAATAAGTTCCCCAACAACTCCTGAATCTCCTTATGACAGAAAAAAAATTAAGAAAAATCACGTGTGCTTGCTTATGTGCTCAGATCTTCCCACATAAATTAATCCAAGTTCCATTCTATTTTCTAGGGGAGCCTTCTCATGCCATTCCAGATATCCCGTGGTTTCAGCTGTGAATATGCTACTCAGCCTCAAATCCCACCATCACATTTCCAACCGCATTTTTTTATTTTTCCAGGGGAAAAAAAAGTAAGGAAGGGGAGAAATTTGTCAGATACCCATAATTGTCTTTCACCCTCCTTAAATCTAAAAGACATCCTTTTGTCCTCATTTCTATAGAAATTTGAGGGAATTGCTGGACAAAAGAATTTTGAAAGAGTTGAGGGAGCGCCTATATATATGTGGGCTGATAATAAGCGTAGATATATATGTTGTACCGAAACATGTCTTATTAGTTTGGACTAAGGAGGAGATCTCCCCCTTAGCCCAAACTAATAAGACATGTTTCGGTACAACGGACAATACGGTTTGGAAGCTTTTTCTAAGACAGCTTGAAAATGTGTGGACCAACTCTCAGACTTTTCCAGCCACCATGCTGGTTGGGAAATACTGGGATCTGAAGCCCACATCTTGCCAAGGTCGAGAAGCACTGGCTAGGAGGTAGAGGCTAAAATATTTGGAATAGACTCTCCTGCTCAAGCAGGGGGTTGGATTAGATGACCTCCATGGTCCCTTCCGACTCTGTTATTCTATGTCTGTGTCTGATCCTCCCCTCGCCCCCAAATTTCACAGTCTACAACAAATCTTTAGCAACTTAAAAAAAAAAAAATCCAAGCAAAAGCTTTCCAAATCAAGTTCAGGCCTCGAAGTTCTTTTTAAAACGTAAAAACTTCTGCGACAGGGAAACCCTCTTCTCCAGGCGTTTAAGGGGAAGCCCAAACAAGCGAAGCTAGAACCGCGGTAGAAGACACGTGCAAGGGCGGGGAACTCAGGCTGCCGCCGCGCCGCCGCCTCACTTTCTTTCTTTCTTTTTTGCTACGCGAGAAAGAGATCGGTGGCGTGGAGGGAATCTGATTGCTCGTGAGCTACGCAGGGGTGTTTCGTTTATAGGCAGGCGGGGGGAAATCATCTGACATCCCACGTCAAAGAGGAGCACTCGTGTGGATTCCCGTACAGCCTCCATTCACGGTTGGAGAGTTGTGGATCCGAGCGTAGCTCACTCTAGTGAGCGAGCATGCAATTTCTTCCTCTCGAGCGCGACCAAACGGAGCTACTCCACTGGGGGGACGCCGCTATGACTTCTACCGCCGCCACGCAGTTTCCACTATCAATAATTTAAATCGGCATTTGCGGCGCAAGCGGAACACTGGGGAGAGGGGGGAGGGGGGCAGGCAAGGGGATGAGGACGCCTCGCGAAAAAGGTTTGGGCAAGAAGGTGGAGAATTTTGATTTTAAACCCATTCTTTGGCGTTTTAAATGCTGTTTTTCTTTTCCAACCAACTCCACCACCAAAGCCGGAGGTTGCCATCCAGGCATCTCCCATGCCAGCTGTCGGCGCAGCCTTTCGCGGCTAGGCGCCTAAAAGAAGGGGGAAAAAGAGCGAGCGAGCGCAAGGTGAGTTTGGGGGTTGATTCTCCGACTGTTTTTGTTATGTCTGCGAGAAAATCCGCCGACTGGCGGGAGACGGCGCACGTTTGCCCGCTGCGTGTTCTCTCTTCGAAAGTGACTCGTAACGTTATCCGGACCCTTCATTAATAAGTCATGCTTGTTATTATCTTGATTGCATTCTTAATAGGCAGACTATGAAGAGGTCAGTCAGGGAGCTATATTTAAATGGATCTGGTTTGTTTAATGTACTAACAAGTAGAAAACTAATCTGCTCCGGCTTTAAGAGATTGCTTAGCGTTTCAAGTCGCCACCAAGACCCCCCCCCCCCCGGTCCGGGATCCAGAGTCCGCAACTTAGGAAACCACGAGCAAAAAAAAAGGAACCCCCCCCCCCCAAAAAAAACAACAACAACAACAACAACAACTTTATTTCGGGCTGCCTTGTTTTGCCTGCTCCCATTTATCCGCTGGCACCCACCCTTGTTCCGCGAAAACGACAAACGGACAGGATTTGCACTAGACCTCGCTACTTTCTTAGCACGCTGAAATCTGGGGGAGACGGGAGGGAGGGACGGGAAAGAAAACAGAACTTAGTGCGGGTGTCTTTCTGCCACTCCACCCGCTCCGATCCCCGGAGTAAATGTAATTTCTTGCTTTCTGCTTCGTAGGGGAAAGGGGCACCGAGGATGGAGGAAAGTGGATGCGGACCCAAAGTCAGAACCATTTGCGGGCGTCTTGAGAGAGGCCTCCCTTGGGAGAGGTTGGTCCGACGTAGGCCGGGAGCAAACGAAAAACCAAGTTTCCAAGAAGTGAAAGGGGTTGCTGCAAACGCCGGAGTTTTCCGCGCAGTTGCGGCGGACTGGGTAGTGGGGCAGGGAGCAGGCAGTGCGGTTCCTTTAAACGGGGGCGACCCGGTGCTGGTGCGACCCGTTTGGAAGCCTCTTGACCAATAGCAACCCAAACGGAGATCTAAATAATTCCTGAGTGAGAGGAAGCCAAACACAAGGAGGGAGGGGGAGAGGGAGAGGGAGGGGCGGTGGTGTGGGGGCACAGCCAGGCTCCTACGACAGCCGGCCCGGGCTGGGTGGGGGGGGAGAGAAAGGAAGCGAGAGAAAGATCAGAGGCTCCCAACAACTCCGTTGCCTCCCACCCTTCATAAAGCTTTGATGAGACATTTGAGCCGCTTGCCTCCTTCGGTGTTTCTGGAGCTGCAGGAGGCGGCTGTTGGGACTGGACGGCTGGGAGACGATGTGACTCTCCGGAGGGGACCCCAGCAGGCTTTGTGTGGACGGCAAGGTAGGGGCAAGCGAGAGGCGAGGCGAGGCGCGGAGAAGTTGACTCCCAACAGCCCTGCCGGAGCCTCCCGGGGAGCCAGCCCAGCAGTCCTGGGAGGGCTGGGACGGCGCGGTTGCCCGAGAGGCCCAAGGAGTGAGGGTGGGGGAAAAGGAGGAGAAAGGCAGGTCGACCCACCGCCGCCCCGCCGGGAAGAAAGAACTTATCGGTGCAGGCTGAGCCCCAGCAGGGCGGTCCGCCCGACATTCGGTTGGCAAAGGCTGGCCAGGGCGCGGGGCGATCCCCTCCCGGCAGCTGGATCAGGCTCTGGCAGGAACTGGTTGACTTCGGGGAGCTGCACTTCCAGGTAAGGGCGCTGGAGCAAGCAGAAACGGAAGCCCCCGCCCCCGGTCCCTTCTCCGGAGGCGGACGGCAGGGTGGGTGGGCGACTCGGTCGCCGCCTTTTTTTTTTTCCCTACCCCGCCAGACACTCGTGTCTAGGCACCAGGCACCTGCTCGGCTCGTGCCTTGGCAGGCGCCTCCTGCGCTTGGCAGCCTCGCTCGCTCTGCCGCCTTTGCCCAGCCTATTGTGTTCTCCTCACCCTCTTGCTCCGCTCGTCCTCTTCAACTTTTTCAGCCGGACCTCTCGCTTCCTTCCCGCGCGCTTCCCCCACCTCCACTCCCCCGGCGCCCAGCACCCCCACTCCCCCGGCGCCCAGATCCCTTAAGCCTGGATGCCGAGCAAAGGAAGGGGTTGTCGGTGAGGGTGGGGCACCTTGTCTGAGGAACGCTCTCTGACGAGGAGAGAAGCGCACGGAGGTTGCAGCGTGGGAAGAGCTATCAGGAAGCGGGTTCGTGGCTGGCTGGCGACTACCTGGTTGGGCTTTCCCGCTCTTGCTTGGGAGTTGCCACAAGCGGAAGGCTTCGGGTCGCGACAGTCCTGGTGTTACGTAGTTGGGGCGGCCCAGGAGACCCCCAGCCTTACGAATCCCGCCGCCGGCCAGACCGTAAGCGCCGGATCGGTAGCCGAAGTTTTTGTGATGCGACTTTGTTTTCGGTGGGAAAGGAGGCCCTCTGCTGGCCCAGAGTGGAGGCGCAAGGAAGCCCCTTCCTGCCCCGAGTTTGAGTAAATTAACTCCCTTGTGTCTCCGACCTGTTTGCTTTCAGATTATTAAACCTGCTTCAGATCCAGAATAGAAATCCTTGCTTCGTTTTAGTATGATCTGCTGGTTTTTACGTGCATTGAAAGAGGATTTCTGGGCTGTGAAAGATCAGCCTGGACCCAGTTCACACTTTACGGTGACCCCTCAAAACAAAATCCCATACACACCAGGGCCAGGTGAAACAAAGCAGGCAGGCTTTTATCCCAGTCTATGTTTCCGAAAGCAATTAGACAATCCCTTTACATTAGTAGAAGACATCTCCATTTATCTGAACAACAGATGCAAGTTCAAGCCTCTGGAGTGCTGAAATGCATATTTGCCAATAATGTGTTTAACACAGATTGAATAGAAATTGGGCTTGAAGTGAGCAAGGAATGAATTCAGATGTTTGGGACATTCACCCAAGGGCTGGCCCTTGATAAGTTAGGGTGGGAAAGTATACTGATGAAACCTTAGAGCAAGGGTCTTCAAACTTGCCAAAGTTAAGACTTGTAGACTTCAACTCCCAGAATTCCTGAGCTAACATGACTGGAGGAGGAATTCTGGGAGTTGAAGTCCACAGGTCTTAAAACTCAAGTTTGAAAACCCTTGCCTTAGAGGTACTGTGGTCCTGAACCCCAAGCCATCCCTAGCCTGGAGCCTTTGGCATGCTTGGGTAACAAATCCTGCCATTCCCATTTAACAAAGCCAATTGGAGAGGGTTGTGGAGAAAGTGCGTTGAAAAAGTCTGCTCGATACTTTCACATGGTGATAGGTTTTCCTTGTGATATTTAGGGAAGAAGAGTAGGCTTACTCTGCTAAACTTTTTAAAAGTTATATTCAGTTTATGATAACTACTTAAGGGAACCTCCCTGCTTAGAAACAATATATATTTTGAGCACCAGCTATTTGCAAAGATACCTGGGAAGTCTGCCACCAATTTGAACTTTTGAACTTCCAAAGACTTTGGGTAGGTTGGTCACTTTTTGGTGGCCCAAAACTGTATAGATTTTAACCAACGAAAGTAAGATACATTGTGTATTTAAATCGAATGGGAGTTTGCTTTGCTTGAAAACAAAGCCATTTCCATAGGTGATTTATTTTTTCTTCAGAGCTGGCTATGGGACTTCAGATGCCTTCCAACATGGATTCAGAACCTGAAGTATACAGATATAGTACAAACACAGCACTCCGTGAAAAAGTTTCTTTCATTTCTCTCTCTTTCTCTCTCTCTCTCTCTCTCTCTCTCTCTCTCTCTCTCTCTCTCGGTGTTTTAAATGGACTTGGACAATGTGACCTCCTTACGGAGTGAGAAGAGGGTTGTTTAGTAGCAGCAATAGGCATGGCTAACCACATAGGTATGATACACTGCCAAAGGTTATAAATGGAATGTAATAGGAAACAATTTTTTTGGCTACAGTGTAGAATTATGCATCTACTCTACCCAGTGAGGCTCAGTAAGTAAATGGAAAGATACACTTGTTGAAACGTAACCTTTCCTGGAATTTCAGGCACGCCAGTTACCATAGCTGAAATTCCAGGGCCATAAAGTTATTTGTCATTTTTGTCCACTTTGCTAGATGGAAGAGTATGTGAAAATGCTTTCAGCAAATTATTAAGTGCTTATGGAGGGTGTGATGATAAAAACATCCACTGCCTTATCTTTGATGTTTAGTTGTTTACTGCTTCCACTCAAGATAAGAGCAAATATTCATTGTGTTTTATCAGAACCCACTTAGTGTACAGGGTCTTCCTTGGTGGTCGCTGTAAATCTCCAAAAGTCCCTTCAATTCCTCTTCAGGAATTGTGCATGAAAAAGAAAGGATGACCACAGATAAGTCTCTTTTTGCTATGAGAAAGTAGAACTTCAAAACACTCAGTGTGGAGTTATTTCAATCCTTTTTGGGATGTGTATGCATCTGATTCATTTCATTTGTGGGTTCTTACTAATGGGCACTTACTATCACAAGTTAGATCTGCATTCCTTTTTCCCCATAATATAATTTTAATCCCATTGGAGGATTGTGCCATTCTAGCTACTTAAGAATCAGGTTTCTCAACTAGGCTATCCTGAAAACAGAATATACAAACATTCATTGGCTGAAGTTAAGCTTTCTCATATACAGTAAATTGCTTGTTGCATAACCAATTTCTTAATCACAGCCACCTGCTTCTTGTACCTAGATAAAGCAAAAAGTGGATGGTAATATTTGTAAATGTAGCCTAGACTCATGTTTGTTTGATTAAGGACTGGTAGCAATGAATCCTCAGGTTCTGACGACTTACTGCTTTGTAACTAAAGAAGCATAAGCAAGATGCTACAGAAAAGACGAACATTGAACTGTGATCTCAAAATACAGTTATGTTGTATCAGTTCAGAATATTTTTTTGGGGGTGGAGAATAGGGCCACAACCAGTGGTGGTATTTGACCGGTTCTGCCCAGTTCTAGTGAGCGAGTAGGAGTGATGAGCAGTGGAGATTGAACCGGTTCTCTCTGCCACTCTGCTGTTGGGCCCAACCACCTGCCCCGGCTCTCATACTCATTTTTATCTATTGAATTTGAAGTGCAGCTGCTTTGCGCGGCACAGAATAGTGTTTGCGCGGCAGCTGCTGAAGTGATGGGATCGTGCAGGCTTGCAGGAGGCAAGTTAGAATGCCTCTGTGCCTGTGCAAAGCGCGCCCACCAAGCCACACCCACCAAACCGGTGGCAACAATATTTGAATCCCACCACTGGCCAGAACATGCATGACCCTCAGTACACTTACAGTAGGCAAACTTCAAATATACTACAGGTAGTCCTCCATTTACAACAGTTTGTTTAATGACCAAAGTTACAAGGGCACTGAGAAAAAAATGGCTTATGACCATTTTCCACTCTTATGACTGTTGTAGCATCCCCATGGTCATGTGATCAAAATCCAGACACATGGCAAGTGACTTATATTTATGAGAGTTGCATCTGATCCCCTCTTGTGACTTTCTGATAAGCAAAGTCAAAGGGGAAACCAGATTCATTTAGCAACCATGTTACTAGCTTAATAACTGCAGTGATTCACTTAACTTTGGCAAGACCAAGTTGTAAATTGGGGCAACTGTCCCCAAACAACTGACTTGCTTAGCGACAGAAATTTTGGGCTCCATTGTGGTCATAAGTTGAGAACTACAGATAGTCCTTGACTTACAACAGCTCATTTAGTAGACAGTTCAAAGTTACAATAGCACTGAGAAAAGTGACCCTATGATCATTTTTTTCACACTTACGACGGTTGCATGATCATTCGATTTACATTCGGATGCTTGACAAGTGGTCCATATTTATGATGGTTGCTGTGTCCTGGGAGGTCATGTCATCCCCTTTTGCAACCTTCTGACAAGTAAAGTCAATGGGGGGAATCCAGGTTCACTTAACAACCACATTACTAATTAAACAACTTCAGTAATTCTTTTAACAAATGTGGCAAGAAAAGTTATAAAACAAGGCAAAACTCACTCAACAAATTTCTCACTCAGCCACATAAATGTCGTAAATTGAGGACTACCTTGTATCTGTACTTTAGGTATGACCAAAATAAATAATTAAAGATTGGAGAATGTGTGCATTGTTTTAAGTTTATAGCTTTTCCTTGCTTTATGAATACATTGTGTGATATAAGTCAGGGCTATCAAATTCCCGTCACGTGGGCCAGATGCGTCATGCACTGGCCATGCCCACGCTTGGTTTAGTGTGAGTTTGACACCCCTGGAATAAGCCATAGACTTATAGGACAACTATATATTGGCTGTATCTCGGAATGTTTACAACTGCAGTATAAAATTCCTTGGCATTGTTTTCTTCGTCTGCCAGTGTTTCAGTAGAGACTTATAACTCTGGTTTGCTTAGCTTTTGTTAAATTAATGGTAGACATTGAGCTTTAACAAGTTAGTAATACTAGCGCTAAGGACTTCGACTCAAGTAAGTCTCATGTTGCATGGAGATTACTTCTCCAGTAATAAGATGCCTTAGGCTTAGGACTATCATTGTAGATATTGTTCACAATACATATAGGTTCTTTTGAATTTCGATGAAAGCCATCGGATCTTACTTCCAAGTAGGTTTATTTTGGAATCTGGTATAAATAACCTAGATGCAAAGCTTTCAAAAACATTACTTAGTGATTGTTTCTGGATGTCCAAATTACGAATGAAATGTTTGGCAGCTTTGTTGTATACTATTGATTGCTCTATTTCTTCAATTTTTTATAAGATTAAAAGAGCAATGTGTTACAACCATGTATATATTTTTTCCCAGAATTGCCATTAGCATCTTGAACATTAACAGTTTTTTTTCTGAAAGTCTTTTTAAAATTTTGTTTGATATACATTTTTTTAGGTTATTGCCATTTTGGGATCAATAACTATTACTTATTTATACTTCTAGTAACTGAGTTTTAATGTATGCAGAGAAACTATCCTGATAGATAGCAAGTAGCAAGTATTTGTGTTTAATTTATGGGTTAATAAAAATATTTAGAAATTGAACTAGTGTGATATTTATAAATCCATGCACACACCAAGGCAATGGCTATATGGCCTGACTAAAAGATGATGATGATGAAGAAGAAGCACCTTTATGAATGACAATTATTCATATCAGCCATCCAATGAAGTGAAGCTCATTGAGTTACTGTACAGCAGCATCATTGAGAACCTTTCAATGCATTCTGTCTGTAACTTCAAGGCAGCAAACATTTGCCTTAAGCTGTTCCACTGTGGTAATTATATCAAAGTCTTTTTTTAAAGTCCAATTGAAAAGGGTAGGGATGACCTATATGAATCTGAAATATTGTTTATTTTTAATTTGATGTTTGTTTTTAAACGTAGCTCATTTCTTAAAAGAAAAAGATTATCTTTCCAGACTTCAAATGCTAAGGGTGATAATATATGTACTGTACCTTAGATGTGATGTTGATTTCTGCTTTTTTTTAAGAATAAGATGTTTGATTGGCAGTTTTGACAATTCAATTTTAAATTTATGTTTCTGCTGTGATTAGGCTTGCAAATTGAATAATTCTGCTTTGCCTTGACAAAAAGAGACTCTTAAAAGATTGCTAGTGCCTTGATTTATTCCAATTATGACATATGTCATACAATGTATAGAAGTGCACATATATGTATCATTCAATCCTACACGTATTGTATATGCTTACCATATGCTAAATAAGCAAATAAATTGTATATACTGTTTATAGTGTGTGTATATTTCCAGAATCACTTTTATATGGGATGGGCAGCTATATAAATTGGATGAATGGATGAATGAATGAATGAATGAATGAACCTTTTACTACTATAAAACTCAGTCTATTCCAAATTCCATATATATGCAATATGATAAAAGGAATGATAGGGGGATAATTAAAAATATACTAGAGTATATCAATTTGGCACTAGCAAGCCTTACCTTGTAATGGTATCTAATGTAATGTAAAGATTGTTTTGTGCCTTGGCTGCTTTATACCTCCTTTATATATCATACAATTTTAATAACAGATCATCACTAATCTTGTTTAGACTCCTAAAAGGCCTGATTTCTAACCACTCCTGCAAAATTGGGTGAGGGGTCTTCCTCAATAGGACCACAGATGAAAATTGATTCCAACATCTGCCCTGTAGTTGCTCATTCCTTGGGGAAACTGCCTGTCACACCATAACTTCCAAATCAGTTTCAGTTACTTCTCTAACTCAAGGGAAAGCCTTGAAACTTACTACTCCTCTAGTGCTGTGAAAAGAAAGCTTTGTAGGCTTCTTACTGTATAGGCATTTGTTAATTTAAAAAAAACAATCCTTTTGCATACATTCCATTCTGATTCATGAGAAGGAAAGTTTTACAAACCATCAAGCAGAGGTGCTATTCAGCTGGTTCTCACCTACTTGGGTGAACCGGTAGCAAGAATTAGGTATGGATCGCTGAACTGGTAGCAACATCTAGCTGGCCACACCCCAACCCGGTCACCCAGTTTCTGCTCATTCGCTTGTCCCGCCCACCCGATGCTTGCTGCCCTAGTTTAAAGGAGGACTGCTCCCCTGCCCTAGTCATGCATTTTCAAGCAGCCACTTGAAAACACATGACTGTGGGCGGAGCAGCTGTCTGTTAACCTGCAAAACTGTTCCAAGGCTGGATTCTTCATGGACACTAGAAGTATTGCTTCCCCTTGTGAGTAAAGTGCCTGGAGTGAGAGGGAAAGAACGCTGGGGAATGGGCGGGGGGGGGGGGGATCCAGCCATGGGGAAGTTTGCAGGAGCTGCAAATGCAAGTCCGTTTATCTGCAGAACTTCTCTAATGCTGGATTACTTCCTCTTGTGAACAAAGTGGCTGGAGCGAGAGGAAATGAAGGCTAATGGGTGTGTGTGTGTGTGTGAGAGAGAGAGAGAGAGAGAGAGAGAGAGAAGAAAGAAAGGAAAGGAAGGAAGGAAGGAAAGAAAGAAAGAGAGAAAGAGAGAAGGAAGGAAGGAAAGAGAGAAAGAGGAGAGGGAAAGAAAGAAAGAAAACAAGAAAGAAAACAAGAAAGAAAGAGGGAGAGAAAGAAAGAGAAAGAAAGGAAAGAAAGAGAGAAAAAGAAATAGGGAGAGAGAGTGTGGTGTGTGTGTGTGAGAGAGAGAGAAAGGAAGGGAGAGAAAGACAAACAGACAAAGAAAGAGAAAGAAAAAGAAATAGGAAGGGAGAGACAGACAGACAGAAAAAACTCTGTGCTATTATTTTTAATTGTTCCATTATTTATCATGTGTTAATATTTTATACTGTCCCTACACCTAGAGTGATTCTATTGCCTTTCTTTTGCCCAGGGCTACCACATATTTTTCAGAGTTTACATGCATTCAGTGTCTATAGTCCAGAGCATAAATACATGTGTGTTTAACAGAGTTGAAAGGGAGTTTGGAGGTCTTCTAGTCCAAGCTCCTGCTCAGGCAGGAAAACCGAGGATGCCAAACTCTGAGTAGAGGTCCCGGGAAAGGTGTCAGAATAACAGAATAACACGTAGAAGAGACTTTAGGGGGAACCCTATACCATTTCAGAGAAATGGCTGTCCAGTCTTTAAAAATGTCCAGTGATTGATCACCCAGAACTTCTGGGGACAAGCAGGTCCACTGGTTAATTGTTCTCACTGTCAGAAAGTTTATCCTTAGTTTTAGGTTGCTTCTCTCTTTGTTCAGTTTCCATCCATTGCTTCTGGTTTGCCTCCTGGTGTTTTGGAAAATACATCCCCCCCTTTCTTTGTGACAGCCCCTTAAAAGCCTGTTGCCTATATCACACTCTTGAGTAAAGCATGTGAGCCATTTCCTCCTTTCAGTGGTCCATGAAAGTACATATGCAGATAATAAAGTCAAAAAATGTGAACAACATTTTTACAGAACTATAGATAAGTTGAGGCTGGGTGACAAGGAATGGGAGGGGCCAGGTGAGACACCCATTGATGTGAGTGACATTGAATTGGCCATGCCCACCCAGTCACATGACCACCAAGTCACACCCACCAAATAAGCCACGCCCACAGAACCGGTAGTAAAAAAAATTTGAATTCCACCACTGCCATCAAGCAATGCATACAAATACCCGTGGCAGACACAGAAGTGAAAGTTGGTTTCTCTTTCTGTGAAGGAAGTCTGCTAATTCATAACATGCTGGGAATTCTTGAAGGTATATTAAGCTCACAGATTTGCAAGTCTGAAGCAAAAATGGTACACTCTGACAGGCTGACATAGATTAAACAATGTTTGTCTGAAGGTGCCTTCTGTGTGTTCCAGAGTTTACAGAGCATATGGATGAAAATATGGTGGGGAAAATGTGTGATGCCTTTAAACCATGCTGGGAATAATTTACAGATGGAGTGACTGGTGGTGTGGTAGAGTTCATTATCTGGATCATCTACAACAACCAAGGAAAGAACTTACATTCTAGAAAAAAGTGTAGAAGCATCTGGCTCTTGTTCACCCATTGTTTGAATTTTGGAGTATTCTTTGATTCGTTGTTGCACTACAGACTTTGAGCCATATTGATGGCCAGGAGACCAATTTTCATCCATTCCCTCATCCAATAAATGAAGTCTGTCAATCCTGTTGTCATAATTTGTTTTGGGTTTTTTCCTCATACATAGATCTACTTGTTATATTCGATACAAGAATAGAAAATATTGCTATGTTATGCTATGTTATACCTTAGGAAAAGCATTAAAGATACTGTAAATTTTGAGATGATAAAATTAACGTGTAAGAAATGTGCATTCAGGATTTTCACCATTGTTTCCATTTATAAAACACTGGAACATATTAGCTACATTCTATAATTGTACTTAGAAACCTATTCTACTTCAGAACAGAGAAAAATCATGTAACAGTAATTGAGTGTTTTTACTATTGTATCTGTTATGCGTCTATATCTGTGTATGACAGAAAAAGAGAGGGAATTAAATGGGAAGCAGCCACATTATCTATATATTCTGATTTAAATGATCAAGGATGAAGTCATAGGAGAAGAGCAAATACCTCACCCTGTGACATGAACAATCCTGAATTACTCTTTAACCTATCTTAGCCTGCCATGTGTTACTTGTATTTCAGGGATTTTTGTAAATTCAGTGCAGTTTCCAGAAGGAGGTAACTACTTCTAGCCTTTCTCTATATATGGCAAACCAATTATGACAACTGATATCCATCAGTCATAAATCAAGTATATTGACACCCTCTCCCCAAAGGAATCTTGAAAGGTGTATAGATGATTGGTCCACAAGTACTAACTCTCATTTATTCCTATTGACTGTTGCTGAGACAACTATTATCGGTATGTTGAAGAATGTCCAGTCACTTACTCATCCTCGTGTATGAAGGATGGAATTTCAGTGCTTGGAATGTAATAACAGCTTTATCTACATAAACATAATTCTCTCACTTATCCTCACACAGAGAGACTTTCTGTTTCAATGAGAATAACTTCCAAGGTAGATTTGGGCCGAGGAAGACAAATAGAGGATTACCCAGTGAACTTTGTAGTGGAATGGGAATTTTAAGGATTGCTATTCCACTTCTGTAATGATTCTATATGAAATACAATTTTGTCATGTACATCTGGAAAAAAATACTTGTTTAAGAGCTCCCCATTGTCCAAAAAAATATCAAAATGTACAGAACACCTATTCTGTTTTATATTTTCCCACTTCCTTTGCCCTAAACCCACCTGCCTCTTACATTATAGTTGTTCCTGATAAGAAAGATTGGAGGCCTAATCCAGAAAACAGGAAAAATACAATTCCCTCAAGCATTCTATTTTACTCAGGATCGCAGATAAAACCCACTACTTAACTTCCAGTATGAGACAATTGAAAAAGAGCTGTTCGCTATTGTTTATTTAATGAAAAGAGATAAAAAGAATGACCTTTCTTTGAAACTCAACAACATGGAACAATTTTCCCTCTGTAGTACTGCCACTTAGTGTTCAACTTCACTGAATCACAGCTGGAAAACCCATTTTAAAAAATTGCACTCGCTGTTAGAGCCCTATTTTTCTTGTTAACCAGGAGGATGTCATCATCCAGAAGCTGTAAATTGTGAATGACATAACAAGTCAAAAGATTTAAACATTTTATTCCATACCGGATTACTTAATAGAAGACAAAAGGCAGGTGGAACGGAACAAGTCCAGTTGTTGTATATGTTTAATGTTGTATATGTTAAAAGTATGTTTAATGGTAGTTTGATATGACAATTTTTTTTAAAAAAATCTGAAAATGAGATCACTTACAATTTTAGTAGTCACCCAATTTAATAATTAGTGTTTTGGATTTAAGATTGCAATACTGTACTAGACCTTTACAAAAGGAAGACTGAGAAAACACAGTTGTGTTTTGTGTTTACCTAGGGGTTGGCATGCTAAGATCATGTTGTAGGTCTTCCTTTTTCTGCTCATTTGTGTTTGCTATCAAAACCAGTATCTTACAAAGAAAAAAAGGTAAAACGTTTTAGTAGTTGAAAAGGGGGAATTTTCTGATGACACATACAGTTAGCTCCCATGACTAGAAGCAACCTCTAGGTTCAGTGCCAGGAATTAACATTGACGTGAGGAAACTATATCTTAGAACAATTATCATTATTCGGTCAAGCTCCAGAGCTGAACCAGATGTTATTAGAACAGAAGTAAAAACTATCTTTAGTAATTGTAAAGCCGATTGTTGTTTAAAGTGAATGCCTCTTTAATATCTACAGATGTTGTTTCTATCCTTTGATTTATGGTTGCATTGAAAATGTACTTTGTGTACTATGCAGTATGATGATTGCTATTTAAGCGGATATATCCTTTTTAATAGGTTAATTACTAACCTGCTTTGACTTGTTTTTCATATAACTGTTATGAGCATTCAGCCCCGTTCCCCACTGCTGAGCTGTAGTTTAATGGAACAACTTTCCTTGCTAAGAGAGGTTTATATGCTGGCACACTCTGCCTTTCTCAAGACTGAACTCTTTCTTGGAGTGTTTTGTTCTGAATAACTGAGCTCTGGCTTAGGAAGAACAAATTCCCTTTGTATGTGCCTGAGACAAGGGGTACTGAAATAATATGCCCTTTGCATTTTGCCCTTGGGACAAACTATACAATACTCACTAATGCAGTAAGGCAATGTAGTATGCCAGTTTTATTATTATTTTTTTGTATGAAAGTTAGCTTTTGAATAGTGGAACAACATGCAATGTGTAGTTTGCCCTTTAAGTCTTTGAAAGTCTTTTAAAAATACTTCCAAAAGAGGGGCTTTTTATGCTGAATGATAAAACAGATACGTTTTAACTCCTGGTGTTAAAGCCAGTTGACCCCAAGCAAAGGCTGAAAGTCTTTGTCAATTCACACCAGTGGACATGGTCTTCTGCTTCTTTTGCTGGTGAATTGTACTACAGCACAGACAGTCACAGTGCAGACATTTGTTTGTGAATGTTTGAATAGCAATAGTAATGGCACTCAGACTTATATACCACTTCATAATGCTTTTACAGTCCTCTCTAAGCAGTTTACATTGTAGAGTCAACATATTGCCCCCAACAATCTGGCTCCTCATTTTACCCACCTCGGAAGGATGGAAGTCTTAGTCAACCTTGAGCCTGGTGAGATTCAAACTGCCAAACTGTAGGCAGCCAGCAGTCAGAAGAAGTAGCCTACAGTACTGCATTCTAACCACTGTGCCACCATGGCTCTTAAGGCTCATAACCCTTGAAGCTACAACAGCACTGAAAAAAAGTGACTTTGGACCATTTTTCACACATCCCCATGGACACATGATCAAAATTCAGACACTTGGCAACTGGTTTGTATTTATGATGGTTGCATGCTCCATGGTCATGTGATCGCCTTTTGCAACCTTCTGACAAGCAAAATCAATGGGGAGAGTCAGATTTACCGAACAACCATGTCACTCATTTAACAGCTGCTGAGATTCACTTAACAACTGTGGCAAGAAAGGTCGTAAAATGGAGCAAAATTCATGTAACAGCTGTCTTGCTCAGCAAGGGAAATTTCTAGCTCAATTGTGGTCATAAATCAAGGACTATCTGTATGGTGACATGTACCTGCATGTTGTTGCGTACCACAATTTGATACTCCTTTGTCTTCTATAAATCTTTTGGCCAAGATGCACAGCAAAAATGTTGGAAAATTAAGTCAACTGTAAGGCCTTTGCAATATTAGCTCCTTATCCTGTTTCTTGGCTCAGGGATGATACTTAACCTTGATCTAATAGAGAGCATCTGACATCTATGGTTGCCCTGTTGTGAGGAGTGAATCAAATCAGCAGAAAGAAAATGGGAGTATCTAATTCATTTTGGAATTAATTGCAAAGAGGGGACTTTGAAAAATCCAATTATTCTAAAAACAAACCGCAGCTTTTCCCCCTATGGAACCATGCTCAGATTCTCAATAGAGAGATGACCATGCCTTTGCTATTATATATAAAACAAGACCCTTAACTTTACCATAAGTATTAACAATCACTGCTTCATGTCACCAAAGGTGGATTCTCTAATGGGATATACCATGCACTAAATCAGGAACATTCCTATCTAAGCATGTAAAGTTTATGGTCTAGTTTTAGTGTTGCCAAAATGTATCTTTGGCCATATAAAGAACTAACAAAAAGAAAACAAGAAAAATCATTATACTGGGTATGATTACTTTTAAAACCAGTCATGACAAAAACGAAATACTGTTATTGCTAAAACAGCCTTGTTTTTTCATTGCTTACATATTTCATACCAGACTATGCGGCGGAAAAGTATAATCTCTTGTTTAGAAGCAGAGCTAGTTGTTGTCATTGAAAGGAGCTTAATTCAGCTAGGAATTAAGTACCAACAGTTATTTAACTGATAATTTATGTACTTTTTTAAAAAAATGGAGATGCTAAGTCACAAATCATTTAAAGTAGTGAAGTTTAAATTCTAGAGTTTAATGTTGCATGTTCTCTTAAGCAGCTAAAACAACATATATAAGTTGTTAAATAGTACCATAAAAGCAGTCTTTGGAACTATTTGATTTTCCTAAGAAATTCAATGCTTCAATAAATTTTAATTGCTACAAATTACCGAGTTGGGATTAGAGGAAGTTAGTATACTTTTATCACATTTAATGTTAGTCATGACTAATTTGACCACTAATTTCAGTAGAACTAAAGAAGTTTATTATGATCAGTAGGACTCTAGCCAAGATTTATTACATTGGGTTTTACATTTAATCATATAAGATACTGGAGAAAGCATTAGATGCAGACAGTACATAACTAATTGTAACTAAAATAGTTATAAAAATGAGATTTCTAAACCTACTTTAGCAAAAAATAGTATTTGCTTCATTTAAAGCTAAGACTTTCTTCTGATCATTTATATATCCCAAGGGTGCTTTTACAAAAGGCAGCTGGACTTCCTTTGTTTTTCCTTGAAGACATTTCGCTTCTCATCCAAGAAGTTCCTTCAGTTCTTCTTGGATGAGAAGTAAAATGTCTTCAAGGAAAAAGCATCTTTGAAACAACTATGACTTGCTTGACTGAGAATCTCCATAAATCATTAGTTTAGTTTTGTTAGGCAGTATAATACTCAACGCCTTATCAGTTTAGTATTTAATTACCGTATTGTAAAGATCCAAGTGGAACTGGAAGTTATATTGTAATTTGTTTATTTGCATATTTTTTATCAAGCCTGTGTTTTCATGATACTGAATGTAATAATTTATTATAAACCATCTGTTATAATGAGAAAATATAAGAATCCACAGTCAAAGAAAAAAATAATATCCAAAACAAAAGCTACAGTCAGGTTTCACCTGAAGCTAAGCCAAATATGTCTGTGTTTGAATTATTTCCCAAAATAGTGAAGAGTGCCAGAACAAAAAAATCCATGTCTTTATCCTTCCTTTTAATGTTGGGGTAAGGAAGATCTTTTTATGTGCGTAAAATTATATTGGACTAAATGTCCTATTCAAAGCCAATTTGTAGGACAAATCTGATATATCTAATGAAGTGTATATTGTTGACTCTGGGGGAGTTACTGTCCAAGAAATAAATACGATCGTAAATTAGTTTTATCCATCAGAATTGTGTTTGAAAACGGAATAATAGCTAGCCCAAATCTTTAAGACATAAAGCATCCATGCTAAAGAATCAAATAAATACATAAAGTGTCCATGCTAAGAGACAAGATTACAAATTCAATCTAATGACCCATAATAATGCCTCAATAATTCATGCATTCATTCAGATCAGATACTGCAAATCAGTCTATAAATGTGGAAGAACACCATTTTGAGTATTTTCCTGAAGGAAATCAAGATGGGTGTCAGTCTGATATTCATCAGGAGGTTATTTTAAAGAGCAGTCACTGCTAATGAAAAGCAGTTTCTCTGCAGCTCAGCCATTCCATGGAGGTGGAGTTACATGTACTGGAGTACCCTGGTACAAGTACTACAGAAGAAGGTGGATCTGCTCGTATTCAGGTGCTAAGCCACGTAGTAGAGGTCAAATGCAGTACATTGAATTACACCCAGAAGCTTATTGGAACCCAATGAATTGCTTGGAGCAGAGGTGTAACATGGTATCAGTGCCAAGTTTCAGTTAATAGCTGGCTTGCTGGATTTAGTATCAGCTGCAGCTTCCACAAGGTCTTCAGAAAGAGCCTCATGTAGAGCATATTGCTCTAGTCCAAGGTAATCGTGATAAAAGTATGAGTAGCAATATCTGCTCATGCCAGATAGACCTGCAACTGGTACACTAGCTAAAGTTAGGCAAATGGTTTCTTCACCTAGAAGGTCAGCTAGAAGTAGCCCTGAGTCTAGGAATCAAGTCATATTTGTTTCTTCATGTTTGGCCATCAAGAGAAACAGTGGCTTTGACAGAGAACATTGATACACAAACAGCAAATCCATTTTGGTTTGATTCAGCTTCAGCCTGTTTTTCCCCATTCAACGTAACAGTTTCCATGTACTGGGTCAAGACATTAATAACATGTTCCATGTGGTATAGAGTGCAACTGGGTACTATCAGTGCACTCATCATACTGTACATAACTAATAGTAGACATTTCCTAAAAACTTCATGGAGACCTTTTAAAAATATGTGGGAAAGCCCCAAAAGATCTGGGGCAAAATCTTTTCATCTATGACTATTAATAGCCCCTTAGGAAAGAATGGAACCAAGCAGTCCAGTGATCCCAACCTTCAACTCATAAGCATCAATATCTTGATTGTCCATATTGAAAGACAAAAAATGTACTCCTCTCACTTAGGCCCCACAAAATATCTGGAATATCGGCATCCAACCTTTTGGCTTGTCTGAGCCATATTGAATGAAGAAAAATAGTCTTGAGCTGCATTTAAAATATATAACATAGTTTTATAATATAAAATCCCATAATAATGTTAAAAGTTTACAATATATTGGGGCTGTGTTACTACCTGTCCAGAGCTGCATGTGACCGTGGGCACAGGTTGAAGATGCCTGATATAGAGCAATCAATGCTGCTTCCATCTCAGGCCCAAGTCTTTTATTCTGTTAGCCACTGCTGCAGCAATTAGCACTCGTTTTGTGTTATCCTCTACATATGATTTCTTAACACATCTCTAGACAATTTGCCATTAGTGTTACATCGGGATTTGATTGTGATACTACTTTAGTAGCACATCTTTTCCCTCCCTGTTTATCTTCAGGCTTGCTACTAGTAATACATTTAGAACTAGCATCTGCTCTTATCTTTCAAGCTGCCTCATAAAGAAAGAAGAGCTTTAGACAAGCCCATCAAAAATAATATGCCAGAACAATTATATCACAAAGCACAACATGGCTATATTTTTCTGTTGTTGCTTGGTAATACAAGGATCTTTCCACACTTTCACCAGAATCTTAACATTCAAACATCAAAGACTAATATTGCTCATGAGGCACTTATTTACATTTTTTTACTTTCACCAAAAGGGATAGTATTTATAAATTACCTTTTCTGGGTGTTGAAGACCTAGATTTCATGGTGAAAGCACTATCAGTACAAAAGCTTTTAAAGACATTGCTTCCTATTTAAATAATTAAAAAGAAATATGGGAAAGGAAGCTTAGGAGGATGTTAAAGCAGAATTGTTCCTGTTATATTTATGGTTGTTTCATACATGTCTTACTTCCAGGCACCACACCTCATTCTCTCTCATATTTTACATTCTCCAGAACTTCTGCTCAGTGGAAAATACAGAGTTTGCATTCTAATCCTTCTCAAGCACTTGATTTGTCATTCTGCTTTTTGTTCTGTACTCTACACCCAAATTTTGTTGCCCCAGAATTTGTTGCCACTTTCTCATTTACATAAGAACTTAGAACAGAATACTTTATTGGCCAAGTGTGATTGGACACACAAGGAATTTGTCTTGGTGTAAATACCAAGTATACATAAATACTTGTGTAAATACTCTCAGTATACATAAGGAAAAAATGCATTCGTTAAGAATCAAGAATCATAACGTACAACATTTAATGATAGTCATAGGGTACAATCAACAATCAAATCATACTAGGAAACAATCAATATAAATCGTAAGGATACAAGTGACAAAGTTACAGTCCTACAATCACAAGTGGGAGGGGATGGGTGACACGGAGTGATAAGATTAGCAGTAATAGTAGTGCAGACTTTGTAATAGTTGAGCAGTGTTGAGGGAATTATTTGTTTAGCAGAGTGATGGTGTTCGAGAAAAAACTGTTCTTGTGTCTAATTGTTCTGGTGTGCAGTGCTCTATAGCGTCGTCTTGAGGGAAGGAGTTGAAACAGTTTATGTCCGGGATATGAGGTGCTCTGTGAATATTTTCACAGCCCTCTTTTTGACTCGTACAGTATACAGGTCCTCAATTGAAGGCAGGTGGGTAGTAATTGTTTTTTCTCTAGTCCTAATTATCCTCTGAAGTCTGTGTCTGTCCTGTTGGGTTGCAGAACCAAACCAGACAGTTATAGAGGTGCAGATGATAGACTCAATAATTCCTCTGTAGAACTATATCAGCAGCTCCTTGGGCAGTTTGAGCTTTTTGAGTTGGTGCAGAAAGAACATTCTTTGTTGTGCTTTTGGATGATGTTTTTGATGTTAGGTATCCATTTTAGGTCAAGTGATATAGTAGAACCTAGAAATTTGAAGGTCTCTACTGTTGATACTGTGTTGTCTAGTATTGTAAGAGGTGGTAGTATGGGAGGGCCTCTTCTAAAGTCTACCACCATTTCTACAGTTTTGAGTGAGTTCAGTTCCAGATTGTTCCAGTTACAACATGAGGCAAGTTGTATAACCTCCTGTCTGTATGCAGATTCATCATTGTCTCGAATGAGACCAATCACTTGTTGTGTCATCAGCAAACTTCAGTATTTTAACAGATGGATCGTTTGAGATGCAGTCATTGGTATACAGGGAGAAGAGAAGTGGAGATAGCACACAGCCTTGGGGGGCCCCTGTGCTGATTGTACAGGTATTGGATGTGATTCCTCCTAGCTTCACCTGCTGCTTCCTGTCTTTTAGAAAGCTTATGATCCACTTACAAGTATGTTCAGGTTCCGCTAGTTGGTTTAATTTACTTAGAAGAGTGTCTGTAATGATGGTATTGAATGCTGAACTGAAGTCTACAAAGAGGACCCTTGCGTAGATATTTGGAGATTCAAGGTGTTGTAGGATGTAATGCAGAGCCATGTTAACAGCATCATAAATAGCATAAAAGCCAAGCTTAGTAAATTAATAAGATTAAAAAAGAACTAAGGTTGTGTGCCTTTATAAACCAATTCCCAGTGTCTTTCTTCATGGTTAGAACAGGCCATTGCAAAACCAATAATACCAAACCTATTTTTTTCTATTTTTATTAGTCTATAAATATGTTTACTAGTTTTTCAAACTCCTGGGGGTATGAAAAGAGAAGGATGGGGGTGAAGTGCCCATTTTCATGAAGTATCTGAGTACGGCTCCCCCTCTCCTTGGCCTCAAGTGGAAATCTTTTATTTTGGAAACATATTTTCTCCAAATGGACAAATGCTTATTATGTGGAACAGCAGTATAAAGACCTTTTACAGTCACAAAGTCTAAGCAACACCAAACAAATATAGTTGTGCTCATCCCATCCCCTTTGATATTCCCATGCTCTTCCATTGCTAAGTATAAGCCTTGTCAGTGAAACAATCCCATATTGTTTCTTTGTTTATTCTTGTTTCTGCTTCTTCTCTTGTTTCCATTGAAGTATTGCACCATGAATGCTGATAGCACATCAATATGAATTCCAGATTTAATTTGTATTTTCTCCAGTTAGTCTTGAATTTTCTATCATGAAAAATAAAGGTCTAACATAACGAAAAGAAAAAGAAATCTTCACAATGAGGTCAGAAACTATTGTGGTATAGTATAGCCTAGTACAGGGATTGGCGAACCTTTTCGGCACCGAGTGCCAAAACGGGAGAGTGCATGCGTGTGGGGGAGGAGCGCCAGAAATCAGAAGAGCAGCTCCTCAGCATGCATGTGTGTGTGCCAGGAAGCTGAGCTTCCAGTTTCCGATACATGCATACATGCCGGCCACCTGGTCTTTTGGTTTCTGGCTCACATGCATGCAAGAAGACCAGCTTCCCAGCATGCGCATGCTCGCTGAGGAGCTGCTCTTCCAGTTTCCGGCACTCCCATGTGCATGAAGATCAGCTCACGCAGAACCCAAAAGAGCAACGGGTGATGGTTGGCGTGCCTGGAGAGATGGCTCTGTTTGCCACTTCTGGCACACATGCTATAGGTTTTCAGGCCTAGTAAATAAGGTTAATATTCCAGATGATGGTGATAGCCTTGACACACAGATATATGTTATACATCCTACCATCAACTATACTATTGTAATCCCATTGAATAAACATAATCTGACTATGACAAATTTCAACATACCAATTATTGATGTAATAAACCAAGGTTTCATTAGTAAACCACAGATTTTTGGAGCAAAGTTTTTAAAAGTAAAACTCTTACCTAAAACAGCTAAAGCTAAGAATATAAATGCTGCCCCTACAGAAAAAAACTTGCAATATAAAAAGATGGATAACCTTACTACAAGAATTTTTTACATTGTATAGTGCAACCAAGCTCTAGCTGTCGGGGGTCTTTGAAATTGTATGATTAGAATACTGCCCTGAGCTACCAATGAATAGAGGCATAATTTTCCACCAATTTCAGGTTAAGACAAATAAGAAAGAAACTTAGTTTTAGAAGAGGCTTATTTACAGTAAAAGCTTTCATTTTTTTGAGAACAGATTCAACTTCCCATTCAACCATGGAGTTCAGTGGGTGAGCTTAGGCGTCTCGCTGTTTAAATCATAAGTTTAACAAACAATGTCATGTTTTCAACTCAACCTTCTCAAGAGATTATGAGGATTATATGAGAGAAAATCCTCATGTACTGTAGGCTATTAGGAGTTCACAAATAAAAAGGTGGACCAGAAATGAGGTACTTAGTAAACATCTCCCCAAACTGAAGACCCTTTATTCCATTGCCCATGGCTGCTGAAAAGGTTTTGTATTACTAAAATAGAAAGAGTGCCTAAATAAGAGAAACCTCTTTATTATCTCTGTCTCTTACAAACTGAATAATTTTGGATCTCTTGAAGATTGTGTATATTATGCAGTAATGCATGAATAACACTTTTCTCAGGAGCAGAATTAAGTGGTAATTTGAAAATAGCTTTAAAAGTCTGTTTACAATTTGGAATCAGAAATATGTAGAGTCCTTATCTTTCCAAGAATTCTCTACTCCACACCCACTATCTCCTCTCCTGCATCAGCTGTTCTCCTAGTTAGAAAAGAAATTGAATGAAACTATCACTATTGTACGTATGATTTCCATAAGGGAAACCAAGAGTATAAATATACCTTCTGGCATGGTATAAGTAGTATTAACAGGAGAAATATGGACACACAAAGAGCTTGAGTTTATTGCCAAATCAAAGCTTGATTTTGGACTTTGGTCATCGAAGTGATGTATCAACTACCTGTTAAATTGATATAATTTTAGATGTTTTAAGTCTTTTCAGGATTATGTGCCCACCTATTTCCTAATAGACACTTGCCATAACTTGCCTTCATTCTCATTCCAACAAACCGACTGAAAATAAGATCATAACTTTCAGATCTTGCCAATCCCAGAGTATAATCTGATTCACTAGAATTGATTGTCCAATAGATTCAGAAGCTTTCCTTTTGTCTCCTCGCCAAGTTATGGAACTATTCTTTGCTAAATTGCTATCCTAATACCTGACTAGGTTTGCCTGCAGGTTGCTTGCAAATAATCTCAACAAAAGACCTAAAGACATAAACCTAAATTGCAGAAATTTGGAGAGAAAATCTGCTTTTGGGATACACAAGTTTATAGGGTTTGGAGGCAAGCAAATGCAAAATCTATATCTTGGAGGTACCTTAGCATATCTCCAGTCCAGGTGTTGGACTCTGCTTCTGTCTTTTTTATGCAGAACATTTTTCTTTTCTTTCCCAAATCTCCTTTTTTCCAGCATAATAGTTGTGACATAAAAAGTGTGTTGCATGATATTAAAATTCCCATGATTCTTCAGAGTTTTTTCTCTAGTTATCATTGTTAGATTTGTCTTTTATGTATCTTAATCCTTGAAGAAGATTCATTCCAAAAGATAAGACTTCTAGAAAATTGAATTAATGCAGGCTCTTCTGAAGGCAACAGCTTGAAAAGATTCTTGAACTGTCTTTTTAACTCTTTAATATATAACTGATAAACAGAAGTTTACCTGGTGATTGTTGCACTAGACTGCAAAATATTATTGCCATAATTGTAGAGGGAGGATATTTAATACTCCAGTTATGCTTTTCGTACTAGAGTAGAACATCATATAATTAGAGCATGCCTCTTACTCTTACCTTTTTAAGTTTAAAGGAAGAATGCCATCTTACTTCTACATTCTATATAAGCTATCTCAGTTTCCTTGCTCTCTGTCAGTAATTTTATGCATTTTTTGTTTGTTTGTTTTTAAGCCTTCCTCTCTGTTGCCTACCTCTTTTCAGTTCATTCAGTTCATTCAGTTTATTTATCTCCCTCTTTCTGCTACAAAAAGTTCAAAGTGGATACTGTAGTATGTTTTATGCAATAGGGGAAATTTTTTAGTACAACTCTAATAAATAGTAGATGACATCCAAGAATTATGAAAGAAGGGCAGACATAGAGATTATCTAATGACCATTTATTTTTATTGGAGTAATTGCTTCTAAGAAATGGAACAGTTGAATCAGTGCTTTCTGGGGCAAAAATGGAATATCAGAATATTATTTTATCAGACATAATAAGAATCATGTTGCAGAGGATGTAATGTGGTTTGTTATCCAGTTCCTGTGGATTCCAAATTGTATGAGAATTCATTCACTTTGAGGCTCTGGAATTGATAGTGCTACATACCAGTGGATGCAGATGGGAGAAAATCAGTGAATGTTTTTTTCCTGTGGGATTTTAAATTGGTAAATTGATTGAAAAGATAATCCTAATTGTTAATTGGTTCAACTTGCCATCGTTTCTTTCAAAAACAAGATAAACAGAACCAATCTGAAACAAATCCTACTAGTTTGAACCCAATTATTAAACAGAGTTGTAAAATGTAGCAAAAGTTGTTACCATCACTATCCTACCCCCTTCTTGTGTTCTTCTGCAAATTATTTCTGCATACATTTCTGGCTTTATTAAAAAAAACTGTGTATGAAACATAATTGTCTTTTTATCTACTTTTTATGTATCTTGTGATAGAGCAATGTTGCTCTTTAAATATGCAATGAATCATATTTAGGTTCTATTACAATGATTATGATGACCTGTTTTGTGTGTGTGTGTGTGTGTGTGTGTGTGTGTGTGTATGTGTGTGTATAGGGAGCAGGAAACCTGCATTTCGAAAGACTATGTATCCCTTTGGCAGTAGAAATGAAACTGAATAAACAGCCCTCCTCTTGTTCCAAAGCTAATATAGTGGTTTTGCTTGTGTGCCTATAAATTATGAACTTGAATTGGAAGGGAAGAGTTAAAAATGGGCCATATTGCAATAGCAGGAGGTCTGGCCATTCCACCTAAGGCTCCTGACAACATGTCCTACATTTAACCTACAGTCAGGAACTAATTAACAGCACAGATGGGAATGAGCTAGCATATGTATAAAGAAAAAAAAAAACCTCTAAAATTTTAGCAGCCTTGCCTACTTCTAGGTTAGAAGCCCAAGTATAACCATAAAAAAAAGCCAATGTGCCAAATATCAATAACATACCTGTGGGAAATCATTGCCTTGTAATGGTTAAAGCACCGGGCTCTTTTTCAGGAGTATGGCTGGTGTGTTGCTGCACAGATATAGGTAACTCATAAAAATCCACCTATTTGGGCTAGAGGGAAAAATGGAAACCAGCCACTGCCCCCAATTAGCTCTATGGGTCTGAAAGTTTATAAAAGGAGATTATGCCACTACATATTTATTCGGCCACTATGGTGTAAAGAATTGTGACCATCTTTTTACTTTGGATTTATGAAATAGATGGCCGCATAAGTTATTTATAGATCTCTAAATGTCTCTTTCCATGTTGCTCTTTTTGCTTTTCCCTGCATGGCTGGATAACATGTAAGTCTTAACCTTGAAGATGTGACATTCACCTGGTTTTTGATGCCTTGCTTGATCTTTTTGATCAGCTTTCTTACGGGTGCCCTTCTTTGTTAATATGTTTTCTGAAATTAACACTACTAGTACTCTGTAACTGCTGCAGTAATAAAACTTTTCTTTTGAAGTCTCAGCTGAATGATCTATAAAAAGAACTTTCTGTGAGTCCTTCCTTTCCTCCTTATTGGACATAACATTTTTTTTAAAAAAAATCTTTGTTTCATGCAGAGATATGTTTTGCTGAATAACGAATATATTTAGGACAGACATGACAGTATGTCAGCCTTGAAGCTGCAAGTGAAGAAGTTTGCTTCAGAGGACCACATGTGCCTCAACACATACTCCCACTTCCCCAAAAAATAAGCATAAAACAAATTTAGCAACTTTGCGAGGAAGACAAGGTTATATGTTAGGTCAGACAATTGCAAAAGAAGAGGAAAACCAAAAGCATCACTTGTATGAAAATAGAAAGCCAGAAGGAGCAAAAGTGCTGTTTGCCCACTTGGCACAACCCATGAACTTACGCCTGGATATAGTGAGTTCCTGACTCTCATGGAGAAAGTCTGGTCCTTTGAAA
Source organism: Bungarus multicinctus (assembly GCA_023653725.1). Classification (NCBI taxonomy): domain Eukaryota; kingdom Metazoa; phylum Chordata; class Lepidosauria; order Squamata; family Elapidae; genus Bungarus; species Bungarus multicinctus. The sequence goes on from CM042838.1 coordinate 82,283,534, forward strand.
CCAAGGTGATGGAGTTAGAGATGTTCTCAGATAAGAGGATCTCAGATGAGAGGAGAGATTATTTAAAAGATGAGGAAGATTATGATATAGGAAGAATCCATTCCTTAGATGTTAAGGGATGAGGAAGAAGGCTTTTGATTGTGAGCAATGGAAAGATTAGAAACATAAAGAGATGAGTTTGTGGCTGGTATAGAGACTTCATAATGGCTTGATTGCATGGTGGAAAAGTTGCAGGCACCAGGTGCTATAAAACATTGTGCTGGAGATTAAACAATCATTATGTTATATCTTGGAGCCAACAACAGTGGGAAAGTAGTTGGCCATAACAAGAAAGTTCCCAGGAGAACAAAAAGGAGCACACATTTTGACAGAAAAAGTAACAAGAAATCATCATCATTACATTAAAAAGTCTGGCAATAAAATGGAGACAATAAGAAATTATTTGAATACTTATATTTGAAGCAGAAAACAGCCAGGAAGCAACTGGCTTGAATGAAAGAAAAAACAGTGAAAGTGATTGTCAAGGAGGATATGAAGATTGCTCAGGAATTCTGAATTATTTACATCTGTCTTTCTTAGAGAAGATATAGCTGAGGCCAAGCTGACTTTCTCACCCACTCAGATAATGAGCAACAATACTCTAGAACATCTTGACAGAATATATCAGTAGTTCCTTATGTCATCCATTCAGCTCAACTTAACACTTCAGATGTAAAACTAGTAACTTGCTCTTCATATCAGGTTCAGTGCTAAAGGGAGGGAAGGTAACCAACATATCATTTTTAAAAAGTGAATCTACGGGAGATCTAGGAAGGTATAGGGTGCGCACATCTGTTTGGGGGAAATTGTGGATATAATTGTAAAAAAAATACTAAGCATATAGGGGAATATATGTGTGGATTTTACAATGATAAATCCTGCCTTTACCAATCTTCTGGAATTTTTCTTTAACAATAGCAGCAAGTACATTGGATAGATATGACCCTGTATACTTGGACTTGGAAAGTACTTCAACTAAGTGCCTCATCAAAGGTTCTTGGGGTTAGGAGATAAGAGGAACATGGTTTTTTAATGAATCGCTAACTAGTTTTTAAAAGGCAGAAAGCAAAGAATTGGAATAAAGAATAACAACTAGGTTCCTTTAAGGATATTTCTAAAAACTGGTGCTTTTTAATTTGTTCATAAATTATCTTGATTTATGAATAAGCAAGCATTTAGCTGTCTAGTCTGTAGATGATATCAAACTCTTCAAAGGGGGGGCACATTAAAAAGATTCCTTAAATTGAAAGAATGATCAATGGAATGCCAATGAATCTCAGTTTAAGTACATCTAAAGTGATACACATTGGAGCTAAAAAACCATATACAATACTGAGTAAAACTAACACTTTCTGTAACTAACCAGGACAAAAATATATTGGGCTCATTATGGTATACTATCTTCAGGGTACATTATGACTATGAAAATAAACACAAACACACGTCCTTCACATTTTACACATTGAATTGAAAGCCCCTGATATTGCATTAATATAGCACTATACAGTAGAATTCAATAGAGTTACTGCCCTGGGATAGAAGCTGTTTTTCAGCCTATTTGTTTTTATTATCTTGTACCATCTGCCTGATGGTAATAGTTAAAAAAAAAGATGCCCAGGATGAGATGGATCTTTGAGAATGTTTTGAACTTTCTTAAGGCAGCGGGAGTTATAAAGCTCTTCCAAAGAGGGGAGAGGGCAACCAATGATTTTGTGGGCAATGATGTTAACCCTCTGGAGTGCTGTCCTATCTGCCACTGTGCAATTGGCAAACCATATAGAGGTGCAGTAAATTAAAATACTCTCTATGGTGCAGCAGTAGAAGGTCACCAGCAGTTTTTCATTCAGTTGTTGTTTTCTGAGAAGTCTCAGGTAGTATAATCTCTGCTGGGCCCTTTTGACCAGGGATGCAATGTGAGCACCACCAGATCAGGTCCTCTTTTATGGTAACACCCAGAAACTTAAAACTGGCCACTTGATAACCAAGGGCTGACACATATAGAAAAAGAGATGAAAAAGAGATATTCCATCCTAGGTACCATTGAGAAAGACTGAAAATAAATTTTCCAATACTGAAATGCTATTGTAAAATCCATGCTATAACCACCTACAATATTGTGTACTTGGGAAAATATAATAGAATTGGAAAAAATTGCAATAAAAATTATCAGGGGTCTTGAAAACCTCCCTTATAAGAAAAGAGGAGCATAACTGAGATATATAAATTCATATATGACATGAATAAAAAAGTAAGGAATTTTCATTTCTCTCAATACAGTAGGACCAGAAGCCATCTAATTGAATTGAAAGGAGATTTAAGAGAAATAAAATGTCCTACTTCATATATTTTTTATGAATACTCAACTATGGTAATGGATCCTATCTTGGATGGCTTTAGAAGAAAATTAGATAAATTCATGGAATGCAGGTTTATCACTCGTTGAGAACAGCCTGCCTCCCATACCAGCTGCAAAGAAACAAGTGCATGTTTCCATCTCTTGTTTGCAAGTATATGCAAGAAATCTGGTTAGGCCCTCAAATAATAAATACTAACTAAGATGGCCTTGATTTGGCAAATTACCTACCTTTTGCCTAGGACTTCTAGTCCTATATTATTTGGTTGTAAAAATCCAGACAATACCAAAGAGCTGTTTATATTTATTTGATGCTATCTAGAAGTCATCTAGATTTTGGTAGGGCAGACAGAATAACCCCAACGACTTCTTACCTATTGAACTGCAGAGAAGGGAGCATTCAATTCAAGGCTTACAAGATCAAACAGCAATTACTGCAACTTAGAAATTTCTTCTCTGCTGCTAATTTCAGTGCTGTGTGGTCCTTAGTTGCCTTAATGGTAGCAGATACCTTCCAGAGCAGTGATCGCCAACTGGTGGGGCACGAGAAAATTTTGGTAGTCCACAGAGAAATGTCACTGCCAGAGCACCCCCCCCCAAAGCAATTAATCCAGGGTGTGCAGGAACACAAGTCTGCACCACCCATATGGCCTGTGGGAACCTTCCCTGCCCACTCAATCCTTACCTGGCAAACTTGCCTGCTGAATTTCTATTTTTCCTTTTTCCGACCATCAGCTGTTCTGCTGTGCCAGGAGATTTAGATTAGCTAGAAAGCAGGAAATCGTTGGATTTCTTGCTTTCTAGCTAATCTTTAGATCTTCGGCTCTGCAGAGCCGAACTTTCCTTAGGACGGAAGCAGTGCAGACTCAGCTAGTTGATGGCAGAAAGATAGATCTCTAAATGAATCTGTGATTCTGTGAGCAACTCAATCTGCCTGCCTGCTCTGTCTGATTTTGGGTAAAAGTTGCTCTTTTTTAATACAGAATTCAATATTTACATACATGGTATGTTGTGAGTTAATTTTTTGAGTTTGCTTGCTAACAAACTTGATGGGTTTGCTTGCAAGCAAATTTATGTGACAGGCTCAGGTAGCCAATCTCACAGATCTCTGAATGGATCTGTGATTCTGTAAGCAACTCAATCTGCCTGCCTGCTTTGCCTGATTTTGGGTAAAAGTTGCTCTTTTTAAATAAAAAAATCAATATTTACATAAATATTTATAATATTTACATACAAGCCATGTCCAGCCAGTTATATGACCACCAAGCCACACCCACAAATTAGGCCATGCCCACAAAACCAGTTGTTAAGAAATTTGAATCCCACTGCTGCCTCTGTGTATGTGTGTGTGTGTGAGAGAGAGAGAGAGAGAGAGAGAGAGACAAGTTAGATCAGATGTCAGCAAGCCACCATCAGTCAAATTCATATTAGTGGTCCCTGGGATTGAAACCTATGAAAGATTGGTGAACTCTGTTCCAGAAGACATTGTCAAAGGAAAAGAGAGAGGAAGTCCTGGGAATATTGTTTAAATTCATCTTTGAAATTTCCAGATGAGATTGACAACCCAGGAAGAATATGAATGTCTTGTTCATATATGATAACGTTTTGTTACCATGCATAATATATTTGGTTTAACTTAAATAATGCTTCAGGAAAACTGACTGATCCAAAGACTTGAATTTTGCTGTGAACACGTATAGTTGAAAAATGAACTATCTATGTGGTACCCTCTCAATACAGGTAGTCCTCAACGTAAGACCACAATTGACCCCAAAATTTATGTTGCTAAGAAAGAAATTTGTTAAGTGAGTTTTTCTCCATTTTTACGAGTTTTCCTGCAACATTTGTTAACTGAATCACTGCGGTAGTTAAATGAGTAGCACGATTGTTAAGTGAATCTGGTTTCTCTATCGACTTTGCTCATCAGAAGGTTGTGCAAAAGGTGACCAAATGACCCCAGAAAGCTGCAACCATCATAAATGTGAGTCAGTTGCCAAGCATCTGAATATAAATCATGTCACCATGGGGATGCTGCAGTGGTCATAAATGTGAAAAACGGTCATAAGTCACTTTTTTTGGTAACTTTTAACTTCAAACGGTCACTAAATGAACTGTTGTAAGTCAAGGACTACTGTATTATTCTAACCAGATAAAAAGCTGCTTTGGTGTGTCTCGTTCCTGTATTTGAATTTTTGCAGCCCAGACTGGGTATACTTAAAGTGGATCACAATCAGTTTTCAACATCTCCTATAGTGCCTACAGGAAATGCCAATTATGTTAGAGAAAATTAAAATAGATTGGGCTTTGCTGACCTGCATGGATTCTTGCAGAAGTGATTTAGTGAATAATAAAGAGTTCCTGTATTTACATTCAATGTGGAAAAACATTTATGGCCAGTGTCATTGATTTATTGTGTGCAAGTTTAGACTAGAAAACTGATTTATGGTATTTTAAAATACTGATTGTTCCACCCAATGTAACTTTCTTAAAGACTTCAGCATAAAGGCACTTACATATTTACATTTTGAGGAAAAATAAATATTTATGGCCAGTGTCATTAATTCATGCACTAAATATTTGTTACAGATGTCTGATATATGGTCTTTGAAAATACTTGTTTTTTCTGCCAAAGCAGCTTTGCAAAACGACATAGCTAGAGAGAAACCTGCACAAAAGAACATAACATGCATGCTTTTTTCTTGATAGTCTTCATTCAGTCCATCAGATCATTTCACGCACATTCTACGTTTTATGTATATTTTATACTGCAGAAAGTGATATCACCCTCATACAAACCCAGATTACTTATGCATAGGAAATTTCTATAGATCTTTCCTTCCTTCCTTCCTTCCTTCCTCTCACTCTCTTTCCTCTTGCTGTTGTGTTTAAAAGATAACTGTGTTTCATGATGATGCGAGATTATGATCCATAATAAGTTGTAAGATTTCTCAATTCAAACGCCATAAAGTAGTAGTTTACTAAGATTTGTAACAGTAATAAGGTATTACTTTTAATGGAAGGAATGTCAGAAACAACCACAACTGGCTCTAAATCAAAAGACAAGCCTGAAATAAACCAGGTTTTTCCTTGTGTCAGATGGTTTAAAATGGAAAGTTTAAAATACATAAATTAGGAGTGAAAGGTTCAGTTTCTTCAGCAAGGGGGCAACATCCTTTCCTATCTGTGGAAAGAGAAACATAGTCTAAAGCCCCATTTAGCTTTGTATAAATAATTTATATAAATGCATATGTGTGTATACAGTTACAAATCTGATAAATGTATAAATCACTTTATATTATTTTTGTCAGAGTGTATTTATATACATTTGGGGGGCATGAAGAGGTTGTAGTAAATCCTTCAGCAGAGTTCCTACCCAGTGATTATATACTACTGGTGCATTGTGTTCTGTTATTAATTACAATGTTTGAACACTTGTTATTCACTTAAATAACAGTCAGTGTATATGTGTTTGTGTAAATATTCATAATTGGGGAACAAAACCATTCATTTCAAATGTATCCCACATCCAAAGGTTTTCAGCGCAATTCTGGTATTGTGGCAACAAAACCATGTAATTAAACAGAGATAGCAGTGAATGTTCAAAACGTACTAGTCAGGGCAGGAATCAACCATGACTGCCTGCACAGTTTTCATTAAAGCATTAACACAGATGCATAGGTTTTGCCTGCTATTCTTGTTACAAACATTTTCCTGCTGCCTGAGCTTCAGTGTAATGATTGAGAAGAAGGCCTTCTTAAACCCAGCTGTTAACTAAATGGCTCATTATGGCAAGTCATACATATTGCCCTTTTATGTTGTGGTAAGATTTTAGCTTTCTGCTTCTAACTTTCTTCCTTAGGCCACCCAGCTGAGAACCAGAATGCAAACTTGATTGTGTAAGTAGACTGGGCATGTGTTAGGAAGAGTAAAAAAAAAATATCACAGAGATTATGGAATGGCTAGCTCGAACATGATTGACACCTTCACCAACAAATACAAATAGCTACAAGCAAAATAACAAAGCTCTCTGTTGCTAATGCCCATTGGAGCTGTGCTAACTGGCATTTCCAGTTTGGCAGTGCATGCTTTCAGACCTTTCCATTCCAACCACCAGCTATGGCTAACAGCACATTGACTTATCTTCTCTTTGCTACTTTAACCAGGGCTACCCAGCATCAGAAGTTCAGCAAAGGTAGGTAGTGTATTTAGAAAATAAAACTGAGCAGCCACTGATCCTCCTGATCCTAACACTTCTTCTATCAAACATTTGTCCAGATGTTTCCCATCAGAACTATCCACTGTATCCTGGAATCTTGCATTTCTTATTAACATTTCTTTCCTGCACAAGACTTTTCAGGCATTCATTAACAGAATGCTACAAATATTAATTCTGTATGCCCCTTTGGATGGTTGGCAATGAATGGCCATGGTGGCAAAGGAAGGGTTGCCTGACTTGTTGCTTGCACCGGCCACAATGTTCCTAGAGAATGAATATAATTTGTTGCCATGAAATATCCATCTCAGCAGAATGATAGATTGCCTTCTATTCACATTCTCATATATTTTTTCAGATCATATGCTTTGGCATCTGATGTAGCAATTGAGAAATGAGGCTACATCTGAGAAGCCAGATCTAGTCCAGGATCTTTCCCCTATATTTCCCCTTTCCCCAAATATGAAGCAGGGAAACATATGAAGTTCCTTAATAACTTCTGTTCCTTAAGCGGGGGCGGTTGTGTGTGTGTGTGTGTGTGTGGCCAAATTGGCCACAACATTTTAAAACCAGTAGTGATCCATTTAGGCTTCACTCAACCCTTCCCACTTGTTAAAAAAATTGAATATGGGTGGACCTGGAGGCATGGATAGGATATTTAAAACCATGCAAGCCTGGAATTGGAGCTGTGCTTTTCAGCAAGACATTATGCTACATAGCAAAATGAATAGAACATGAATAGAGATGGACTAAACTATCTCTGTGAAGCTCTCTAAAGCAGTAATTGAAGGGAATCCTTACAAATGGTAGAAAGACTGGATCTTTTCTTTTTAAATCCTAGCAATTTAAAACTTATCTACATCTCATCTGCTTAATTTGGATCTTTCCATATGTTGCGCCATGCTTTTTCCTGTTTTCGTAGCATAGACTTGTATTTTTAATCCACATGTAATTAAGCTTTTAAAAATGGGCTCTAATAATAAGAGCTGTCCAATTTAATATGATCATCAACCATTATTTATTCAAAATTCAGATAATGTGTATCACATTTTTCACAGTACATCTTATTGATTCTTCAGCAGCTGATAAACTCTATCGGTGTCCAAGTTTAGTCACAGACTGAGCACAGTCAAAAGCAAAATCTTTTCATAAAAAAGCTGTAAACCTCTGAATTGGCTCTCAAGACATCACCTGGTTTAATTTGTTTGTACTAGAAGTATTTTTTAAAGAAACATTCAGTAGTGATATGCATTGACTACATAGCTATCTTTCATTGTTGATAACTAATTAAGACTAATGAGAACATTGTAGAAAAAGGAATAATAAGATTTTGGTAAAAGTAATATAATTATTACATCTTCACTGAATAACACTGGTTAGCTTTGATTGCCGCTTGAATTTTGTGACCATTTTTTCAGGACTGCTTACTCCTAAATCAATCTTGGCCTCTGAGGAAATTTTTTTTTTATATACATCTATGTATATTATAATAATGCATTATTTATTTCTTTGTTTTAAATATATACTCACATGCTCCTGGCAAAGTCAATTTACATGAAACAGTAATATGCTCATGAAAATAAATACACCCATCAATAAATGATAAAAACCTATTACATCACAATTAAAAGTATCATTTGTATAAGTATAAATTAGTTTCAGGAAGGAAATACCAGGTTTTAAAATAAGGTTTTCAGATAACTTTAAAAAATAACCAAGAAGTTAAGACAATGGGGAGGGAAATTCACAGCATTTAAGCCATTGCAGAGAAAGTCCTAGCCTGAATGTGTTCCAGCTAGGTTTCCTTCTTAGTAGGTCTTTCAAAGGATGGTCAATACATGAGTGAAATTGCCAAAAAGGAGAGTTTTTTTTCTTTAGACAGACAGGTCCTGAACTGTGACAGGATATATATGTTATAACAAGCACACTGAATTTGACTCAGAAAAAATATGACAAAGTGGGTGGTATATGTTTAAAAACAAAACGAAGCTCAATTAGATCCCATTGTTTGCGTAATCTGTTTAATGATCGCTTATAATTACTAAACAGCATTTTCATCACCATGAAAGTATGAGAGCTCTCAAAAATCTTATAGGTTGCTTAGGCACTCTTCAAATGACATCAGTTAAACCAACCCATATTTCATCTAACTTCTTCCTGAGGGTCAAAGGTCCAGCCCTGAATTATTTCAGTCAATAATTTAAACTGAAATTGGCGTAGAAAAAGTCTGTCACAATGAGGAAGATATTGTATTTCTGCCAACAGATCTTGAGTGTGACGTACTTCAAATAACACTGATTAGAGGCACTGTGTATTGGAAGATACCTACTGCAAAGATTGAATCAGATTAAAGTGTAGATCACTTTCAAGATATTTACCTCAGGGTGCACACTGGTTTAACCATCTCCCTTTCCTTTCCAGAAATCTGTAATTCTGAGAAGGTTCAAAGATTTCTAACAAAAAAAAGGCTCAATATTCTTTTCAAATTACAGTTTATAGAATTTGACACAGGCAGAAGCCATGACATTTAAAGTAATAAAATAAAACAAAACAAATAAAAGAGATTTCAAACAGGAATTGGACAGCCATTTGTCTAGAATGGTCTGAAAGTTCCTGCCGGCATGGGAACCTGAAGTCCCTCCTTAACTAAATACTTCTAGGATGAAACACACTGGGATCTAATGTAGGCTATAGAAACAATGGTCTGAACGTGAGCAATGACTGACCAATAGTGAAGCCATAGAAAGAACTTCTCTATCAATCAAGGTTACATAATGGTTTGAAATGAATAATAGAGGGCATGATGAAAGTGAGTACATTTCTGCATAAAATGAAGAAAGTCATCAGAAGAATGTTTTCCTCCTCTGTCAAAATATTTGACACAGAAATACTTTACACTTTCCATTGTTAAATGATGGAACTCATTTGGTAGCAAAATTTTAAAAAGGATTCAGATAGTGCAGGCAATTTAGCCCTAAGCGGCAAACATCTGAATGAACACTGGATGGCAGAAGACACAATTTGCTGACATCTATTGGTCATCCAGATTTTTACAATCCAGATCTGGTAACTTTAATGTAGATTAAATTACCAAAGATGAAGAAACTATCATAATGCTAGGCTTCTCTTAGCCCTAATATGACAGGTAGAATATACACTTTTACTTCTTGTGGTTGTTTCACACAGTTTGCCATCATGGTAACACAATGCAGGATTAAAATGTTCTTTCTTTGATGCAAAATAATGTTTCCTATCTCAAGGATGGGTGGTAATTAAAAAAAAATGTTCTCAGAATATCAAAGGGGAAAAAATCTATAATGCAGAGAAAGATAAAGAATGGGCATTCCATTTCTATATGAATATTAGATCATCTCTACCTTCATGAACTATTGGTCAATAGAGTTATTAAAACAATGTCTTATCTAATGTTCAAATAGTTTCATGATTGATGCAAAAGCTATTACATTCTTAAACAGAACAAAATAGTTTTTCATGTTGCAACTTCATAGCTTGGTTTCCACATAATCTCTTGTTTGTTTTGAAGTCTCAATCACTGTATTTAATACTGATTGCCATTATCTGTTGTACTATAATGTTGTTGGCTCGCTGTGTTATCCGGGCAAATTATAAACCACTAGACAGGCAAACAAGGGGAGTACTTCTAACATCACTATTTTAGGAGCACTTGAAGTCATTAGTATGTGGTTAGGGTGCATGTATGGGGTGTTTTCAGTAATTAAAAAAATAATTATACAGTTGGGTGAATATGTATCCTCAAGGATAACTTGTGTGTACTGAACAGCCAGTGGCACATGAATCTGACTCTAATCCTTCTTGCTCTTCGTAGATTCAGTTCTTGCAAATCATGTGCTAACATGCAACATTTCAGTATCTGTTTACGCACCTATGAAAAGATTTTTAAAAGTAGGAAATGAAGCAATGAAACTATGCATGCAGAGGCACAAAAATAAAATTCTAGTTTTCTAAACTTATTCCCCCTGCTTTTAAACATTTTTGTACATTATTTTTTGTTTCTCAGAAATAATCAGTGTGCATCATATTGCCATTTCCTTTTGATAAATTAAAAAAGTAACTTTAATATAGAATAGAAAAGAATATGAGAGTTGGAAGGGAGCTTGGAGATCTACTCCAATCCCCTATTCAGGAAACCCTCTACCATTTCAGACAAGTGGTTGTCCAATCTCGCCTTAAAAACTTCCACTGAGGCAATTTTTTTCCACTGATTAATTGTTCTAACTATCAGGAAATTTCTTCTTAGTTCTAGGTTGCTTGTCTCCTTGATTAGTTTTTAACCATTGCTTCTTGTCCTGCCCTCTGGGGATTTGGAGAATAACTTGACTCCCTCTTCTTTGTGGCAATCCCTGAGATATTGGAAGATTGCTATCATGTCATCCCTAATCCTTCTTTTCATTAAATTAGACATACCCAATTCCTGCAACCGTTCTTCATGTTTTAGCCTCTAATCCCTTAATCATCTTTGTTGCTCTTCTCTGCACTCTTTCTAGAGTCTCAACATCTTTTTTACATCATGGCAACCAAAACTGAATGCAGTATTCCAAGTGTGACCTTACCAAGGCATTATAAAGTGGTATTAATACTTCACGAGATCTTGATTCTGTTCTTCTGTTAATGCAGCCTAGGGCTATATTGGCTTTGGTGTCATCTGCATATTTGATGAGTTCCTCATTTATTCCCTCATCCAAATCATTGATGAAGATCTTGAAGAATACTCGGCCTAAAATAGAGCCTTGGAGTACCCCATTGCATGCTTCCCTCCATGAATCATATAGCATGGGTTATTAATTTTATTTTCTTTATGTTCTAGAAGTACTAGAGTTATCATCTTATACGTATCTTCTCAAAAGTAAGCTCTATTAACTTTGGTTGCTTTCATGTAAAATAACTATTATATAATCTTGGAAATAAAACTCATTGGCTCAATAATATTTCTTTCATAGGTACATAATCATAGGTACAAAAACACCAGTAGTGTCAAAGTTTCACGATAAACATCACAATAACATAATAGTAGAATCCCAGGTTTTTGGTTAAGTGTACAGTTTTTCACCTCACCTTAAAGTTAACAAATGCTAACAAGACCAATATCCTGCACAGTTAATAATTTACAATGTGAAACTTCAACTACATTTTCCTGTGTTATATTCTTAAAGCCTTGGAAATCCTTCTTTCTTTTGCATATGGTAGGCTTACTACCATCCCTCCATCCCTCCAGAGACAAAACTCAGAACTGTTTCATTAAAGTCAGTAGTACCTACTATGGTGAATTCATGGAAAGCTTTATTAAAATTAAATATTTTGCCTATTAAACATAGTAAATATCTTTACAAATATTTTGAGTTACATATTAGCTCTATGACACTTTATATATTGATCTTTGGACAATTTTAAATTTTTCATTCTAGTGTGAATTTCAATAGTATTTTATGGATATGGAAAAGATAAATTTAGGTTTCTTGGACTATTTACTTGAGAAACACAAATAAGAAATAACAATGCATCATGTATGTATGTCTTTGTATGATATATAGTATGAAATCTCTGAAGAGATAAGATTATGCAGCATCTCAATCTTCACAATTACAGTTAAAATCACTTTTTTTTAAGGGTATTCTCTTTGTGTACTTCTCTGTGATTTATTAAGTAGTGCTGAAAAATGCCTTCTCCCACAGGAGAATGACTGGTGATTGTTTTTCCTATTGGCACATCACATCCAGAGGAATTTATCAATTGCTTTCATTCGAATTTACTGCATTAAAAGGGTGAGGAGAAAGAATAGGGTCATAAAGGGCAGGGCAAAGGTATCTTTGGATTATGGATTGGAGAAAAATATATTAATATAGTGGTGAAGAAAACCCCTTTATGTGTAAATTTCAGATATTCCAGGCTCTAAAGAAGCTATTTACATAATCTTTTTAAAACTAGAATTGCTAGATATGTATTGTAAAATTCCAGATGATCTCTAGATGGCAGCAGGAGTTAATTTTCTGTATCTCTTCCTGCTAGCAGTCATCTGAATTTTTAATAAATTATGGTTTAAACTATATTTTATACAGCTCCTTCCCAATACATTCCCTATCTGGAATACACAATCTCTGCATTTAGATAGGCCTACCAGATCTACTGTAGGCTGCAAAACTAGGCCACTAGGTAACAGGAAAGAAATATACAAATGAATTTGTATATTTGTACAAATCATTTTAAAGGAATTTGCATGATAATCATTCTGATTTTTGCAGATCTAGTAATCCTAGGGTTACCAGCAACTGTTTCAGGGACAGTTGTAGCATTTTCTTGTACCACTTTGTTGCCATCTAGAACTTATTAGGCTTTATGCCGCACAAATCTAGTACCCTTTGCAAATTAAATTGCTTCCGATCACTTGATTTATGAGCTAAGCAATATATAGGAACATTTTGGAAGGGATTGTTGTTTCAATAGATTTGGGTTCTCAGCCTACAGTTTGATCTAAACTGTCCTGGAAGTACCTTAAGCAGCAGGTCCTTCTTCTATATTCCTTGGTCAATTTTTATTAATAAAAATACCGTAGGGAAGACATATCTAGATGATAGCTCTATATATTTCTGTTATGTGACTCAGCCAATGTAGTCTTGGATGTTTTAGTGTTTTATTATTGTTATTGACAAATGCTTCCTTCCTCATCTTTGAACCTAAATATTTTGAAAACATCAGACAAGGCTGAAAAATACATTTGACCTGGAGGGGAACGGATTTTTTAAAAAGGAGCACAGGTCTGAGGTCTGATATTGGTCTCACCCTTCTCAACCACAAAAATGAATGAAATTGCAGTCATGCCAATCAGCACAAATGGCTATAATCCAACATTTGTGTGGATCGTTTGGTTTTCCTCCAAGAATGTTTTAAAGGAAGGCATGAAGACCATAATGAATGTTATCATATTTGGAATTTGCATACCCATTATATACGTACATATAGTGGATTGTAAACAGAAATACTCTAGGTTTGGTGCATAGAATATGCATATTAATGTTCGGAATATGGTGCATAATGAATAAAACTACTACTAACCCTACTACATGATTTGGATTATACATTTAACATTCAGGAGCTGGAATTCCCAAACTAAACTTTATATACAGTATGCCCAAGGGTTTTGACATGCTTGATAGATTTTTAAAACATTTCCTTTTCTTAGATCAGCAGACTGCCATCTGTTTTTTGAAAGTATCTTCAGCTTGCTATGGGAAATTGATGGATGAGGGGCTGCTGTTTGACAAACACAAGCCTATATTCCTATGTCAGAGCACGGAATGCTTCATACAGTTGTCAGGATTTCAGCCTGGCTAGAGAAGCAGTGCTAGTGAATGTCTTCCTCTGTGGCAACATCCAAGATCTTCAATAAAGGTCAACAGACAAGCAAGCACCAAACATTTTACCCTTAAGCCAAACTTCTTTCAAACTGTCGGCCAGTCAATCAGTGTCGATCTTTATAGTTGATTTCAAAGGAATTTGTACAGATAAATCTGCATCGGTGTGCTGGAGCCAGATCCCACTAGCTTGAAACAGCCAATAGTATATTATCTGGAATTTTTAAAGCCCGTTGAAAGTAGGGTTAAGCCACTATTCCTAGTGGCCTGGGGAGCTCTTCCATAGCTAGTTTGGGGGCAGTAACAAAGCTGGCAGAGTCAACCCTTAATATTTACCAGCATATAATTGCAATCTATATTAGGATACTCAGATCATACTTATACTTAAATATAAATGCATCTCAAAGACTTTTTTCCCCCGTTTCTTTGGGTTAGCATTGATTCCTGGTAATTGTCTGGACTAATCATTGCAGTTTTCTTGGCCAGGTTTTTTGGAAGTGGTTTGCCATTAACAGCATCTTCCTAAGGCTAAGAGAGAGGGAGGCTTCATGCTTAAGGTGGAACTAGAATACATGTTCTCGCAGTTTCTAGGCTGGTGCCTTGATCACAAGCTGAATGTTGAAGAAAAATGCTACTACTTAACATAATAATAAACTATTGATTGCATTGTTTACTAAGTATTAACAGCAGACACCTTATTTAGAACAGAATTGTTGGAAGCTATGGCTGCATCTTTCATTATAGTTTAAGGTGTTCTCCTGTGTTATAGAACTCAGAAGTAATATTTTAATGAATGTTTGCCTCTGTTTGAAGAAAGAGGGAAAGATAATAGATAGCTAGACAACTGAGCTGGCCCTAGTTTCATTTTTCTTACTGTCATCGGACACTAGTTTGATTACTAGTACTATTGTATACACAAAAATGTGAAATCACAGCTTCAGTTCTCCATCCATATCAAGTTCTTCCCAAGAATCTTGCATGTGATAATGTATCAGGATATTATTAATTTTAGGGTGCTTTCATTTATTGCTTACATGGAGCAAAAGCAACTGCCTTGGCCATTCCATTAAGAGAAAAAATATGGGATCAATAAAATAAGTAATAAGCAAATAAATTGTCCGAATACTGTTACGTTATTTAATCCGACATGGTCGTATTAAAATGTGTACTGCTAACTGATAGATGACTTTTGGTTCTGTGTAGCCATCCTGTACTGTGTCTTCTTTTTTGCTAAAAAAAACCTCTCACATTGTTCTGTGGTATAATATGGTATAAGGATTTGAGAGCTGTTTAAGTGTATTCGCCTTCTGTTGCCTCCCTCCCCCCATACTTCTCAACACAATTAATAAAGTGCAAATACTAATAAATATTTGCAAAACAAGATGGGTGGGTATTAAACATCTGACAGCATTATGTATGTCATGCTTGACTTATAATAGTATATGTGATAAAAAACATGGGGGGGACAAAGTGGGGTCCTTAATTGATAGCATAGACAAAATAGTGGAAGAGCCTGTCGAAACATAGTATATTCTCACTCCAGCAAAACAAATATTAAGTATTTACAAATGTTGTTAATGCTTGTCTTTGCAACATGAAGATACTTGCAGATAACTATGTTCTTGCATGTAAGGAATGACAGACCTAAGTGCTGGCAATAGCATAGAAAGGCATAAGGTCTTGGGTATCTATGGAAGAAATGTTCCTTGGCAACAGCCCAACCTACTTCACCAGATGAATAATATGATGTCTCACATAGTAATCCACTTGTTCTTAAAGTGTTCCTGAAGCACTTTAGACAAAGTGTGGATTGTTACAGTGGGGGCTAAAACACATGGGTATATCAGATGAGAACTAAATCAATCCTAGTTGCATGCACTTCTTGATTACATGGAATTAAACAGTAGTGCATTTAATTGTTTCAGGATAAGAAATTCCCTGTATCTTTAATTGCTTGTTCCTAGGACAATACTTCAATCGAATGTTCAACAGAATACAACATCCATTCTACCACACAAATATTTAGCTCATATTTTTCTTACCAACTTGGAGCATTTGCTGTTCCCCATGCTGTCTGAAGAACCCTCCCATTTTCCACAATGCCAAATGATTAGTCAGCAGCCCAATAGCAGATATGGCAATTTTGATTAAAGTTTTCATACAGGTCCCAAGAGGACGTATGAACATTTAATCTTCTCCCTCATTACCAGAGAAAACAGCCATATCAGACACCCTATATAATGTGGAATCCTCTTTCTCTGGAGTTCCATTAATGACTCCTAATAAAATTTAAAGTGGCTTTAAAGTATTTTTCTTTTACTAACTATATTCAAAGCTACTTTGGAAGCTTAGAACATATTAATAATATTTTAAAAACAATATACTTCTTGGATTTCAAATTGATCGCAGTTGATAACTTGCAAGGAATAAAAATGAATAATTCAAAGATCCGAAGTTCTAACCGAGATCCCTAGATTGTGCTCAGCATTTCTGCTTTCCAGCTATTCTCTGAAGAAATATTTTTCTGCCCTCTTATGTGGGCCACTGCTGATAATGAACTAACTCCAGAACTCATTCTGCAGCCTTCCAAAGCCAATTATCTGCTATGAAAATTCATTAAATAGAGGGCAAGATGGGAATCCAGGTGGTTAGTGGGTGGTGAAGAAGGTATTGGGGTGGGGGGAAATGTACTTTACCATACTCCATTTGCTCACTTGCTATGTTGCCACACATTTATTGAATCCACATGCCAATATCTGGCATTGGACACTGCCATATTGGATCAATTCAAATTAATTTTATGAAAAGTTTCAACAATCTTTTAGAAGTCTCAGATGAATCACTGACATAAGCAACTGGAATTATCCAAATAATTGGGCAACATATTGTTGTTTATTGTGATGATCCCTCATATTTTATCTTCATCTGAAAATTTGGAATCATTAGAAATTCTGGCATCATTTTGAAAACATTATAAAAGAGGGCACACAGCAGTATATGTACTTGTTTGTCTCTTTGCTTGGGGAAGAAGGCAAGGCAAAGAGGCAATTAACAGGGGCAGGGACATGCAATACAAGTTTAGGGAAGTCCAAGTACATAGACTTGTGAATAAAATTCAAAGAGATGATATTTACAGTTTGCTTAAGTTCATTTTTTCCTAAGCCCATCTATCTGAGCAAGCCAGAAACTCAGTGAATTCAGTGACAGGGAAAGGATCATTTGCATTCTGTATATTTTGATAGTTCATATTATCCTAGTCAGGCTATCTAGTATGAAATCAAAAAGTCAATTCTTACTGAATTAGTGGACTTACACTCTGCAGTTATTTTTCCAAGGAAATAAGGTGAAAGTGTAGAGTGGCTGAAAAGTATAAGGTGCTCTAATACGAGTAGGGTGGAGGTGGGGGTGGTCAACCTATACTTAAAGAACCTGAAGGCAGAACAAGAAGCAATGAATTGAAATTAATCAACCAACCTAGAACTAAGGAGAACTTTCCTGACAAAACAATCAGTGGAACATCTTGCCTCCATAGGTTGTGGATGCTCCCAACACTGGAGGTTTTTAATGGGAAATTGCACAACCATTTGTCTGAAATTTAATAGGGTTTATAGCAGATTGGACTAGAAGACATCCAATGTCCATTCCAACTCTGTTATTCTGTTAAAGCTCACTACCAAGCTGGCAAGTCACAGAATGTGCCTTCCATACTTGAATTGATTATAGCATTCAACAATGCCCTCCATTACCTATCTGGTTGATGAGAAAGACATTTAATGTTTGCATGGGTTAGGTAAATTTTTTCTTGTGAAAGAGTTCTCTGAGATGCTAGGCAGGATGGCAGTAGAGTTTCACTGAATATGAAAATGAATGGAACCTGTGCCATGGTTTCTTCCCATTTCAGAGCTGAAAATCACCCGGAGATAGACCAAGCTGTCTATCAAGACAACAGGTGTTTAATAAGCCACTCCAAATGATTTGCTTACAATGGGAGATCATGTACTTTTAATAAATAAATAAATATGTAAGTAAGTACGTACGTATCAGGAATAGGGCCATGCTCACACAGATCTTTCACACACACTGTAATGGCAACAATTGGCAATTGTCCTTGACTAAAATTTGAAAATCACCTATCATAAGAAAACCTACCTCCAGTCACCACACAGAATGTGCCAGGGCTCAGCCACCACACCCAGTATATATATATTTTATTTGTGTTTCCTTCAAAAAACAGTCAACCTATCAGCCAGGCCACCACTAGATGCGTGCAAAGAATTCATCTGTCATAACTACTATATAGCAATTCCCTGGATTATGCAGGTGCTACATAAATGTTCTTGGGGTGGAGTTCGAGAAAATGAAATATTTCTGCATAATTTTTCCAATGATTATTGATTAGTTGGCCTATCAACCACTAGTAGATAGTAAAATGCTGGATTTTTTTTTCTTCCTCTTGGCTGCCAAATAGTGGTCATCTAGACCTTGCAGCCAGAATACAGACATTGGATAAGTATTGTAGAAAAGCTGACGTCTAAGAAATCACTTTACTGATTCATGAGTCAATTCAGTGTACATAAAACTCTACATATCCAAAATGATAGGAAAAGAGAAATAAATGGCTATATGTTGAAGCCAGATCTGTACTAGATGATATTCTAAATGGAGTGAAAAGACAAAGCAAAATTTAGGGCTTCCCCAAGAATGATAACCAGGAACAAGAATTCCCCCACTACATAGGCTACAGTAGTAGAAGAGCTGAGTCCTTTCAATTACATGTATTAAACTGGGAATGGACAAGCCAATTACAGGGTTAACAATGAGCCAACTACTCTGGGGGAGCCAGGGCTCCATTCTGTTCATCAGCTAAAACAATATTATAGAGCAGGCATTGAACCCATAAACCAGATTGCTGATCTTCTAGGCCAATTGGAGCAGGTCATCACCTTTTACCATGTCTTTTCTTCAATGCACCATGGGTTATCCAGATGGGAGATCTTCCATTTTTCCAGATGCTTTTATGCTGGACCATGCTTGACTGGCTTCTGCTTACTTTAATAGTAGGCTATTTGCTTACTTTGGTAGTAGGCTATCTTCTCAACATAGCTCTGTTGAGAAGACAGATCTTCAGAAAATATTAAATGGGGTATTTTTATCTGCATGTACCCTCCTAGGCTGTGTATCTGAGCCCTATGTGCTGTTGTTTATCAAAACAAGAAAACAGTGCATTTGGCAGGTATCAAAGTTTGTAAACTTTTTCCAGTTAGAATTTTATAAGATCTTTTTGAGAGAATTAATAGCTCCCAAGTGTTTTCTCTAATCAGGTAAGAGTCTTTCTACATTTATTCTGGATTCTAGTCCACCTTCCTTTGCTAAACTCATCAGAGGAAGATTTGGTTGCCACACAACCCCAAAGTATAATGCACCCATCCCCTATGCTTAATGGTTGTCAAAATGTTATTTTCTTTAGTATTTTGGCCTTGTTTTGTCAAATGTATTCTATGTAGTTGTGGTCCAACAGTTTTTGTTTTGTTTTTCTGAAGTATTTTGATCCCAAATAGTTCAGGTTTCTTGTCACTTTCTTTTGCACAATTTAGAAAATGGTTTTTGTGGTGAGGTTTCCTTCTGACAACTCTCCCATGCAGATCATTGTATAAGCAACACTGTTGTGTGGACCTAGGGATACCTACTCCAGTGTCAGGTAAAGTTTTCAGGACAGTGCTTATAGTAATGTCTAGGTTCTATTTTTCAAGTATTTTCACTTTGATAATTCTACCAGAGATTTTTCTTGTTTTTTCAAGCTGTTCCATAATCAGTGAAAAAATTAAACCTAGTAAGTGGTTAGCTATTTCAACAAAATCCATCTTGAAGTATTTCTAGAAAAAATGAAAAAGATTTTGCAATAGCCTTCATAATTTATAAAATTGAAAATCATGTGAGGGCATTCAATGCATATGAGAATATTTAAGAAATAAGAATATTTCTGAGCTAGAATTGTTCTGCAAGGAATAGTAGGGGAAATTTCCAAAAGTAAAAATATATTGGAAGTTATTATCTCTGCCAAAAGAAGTGTTACAAAGTGTTGACTGAAAGAATACCCAAACACCTGCATGTCCTATCCATTTACTTTGAATCTGTAAACAACCGTTCAGAAGTAGTAAGCATCTGTTCAAATTAGTAAAAAGGAGTTGTGTTAATTTGAATAATCTAAAAGTAGTATCAGCTTCCATTCACCCAAGATATTCTGGAACATGTAGTCTGACCAGAGGTATCTTAACTGTGGTATATAACTAGAGATTATTAGCAACTTTGAGTATCTATAATTAGAAAGAGAAAATTTAAAGAAAGAATGATATTTAAAACAAAAACAAAAAACTTTGTGTCACTGCACTATAATTCCATGAAAAACAAATAAGATTCATTATGCTCAATCTTGATCTGTTTCAGGCATTGCTGGCTGGACAAGTCTCAATGACTGATCTGCACACATAATGCAAATCATGGTTTATACAGGCTGTGGTTTATTTACATGTTACACTGAGTTCTCCCTAGACATACTGTATCTGCAGGGCTGTTTTCTCATCCCGTATAAACTTAGTTTATGCAAAACTCCTAAGGGGAATCTGTTAATAGTTTTTATGCCATGGGTTAAGGGGGATGAAGACCTTTATGATGGAACTTCTTGCCCTCCACAATTTGAAGAGGTGCAACTTTATTAGATTCCAAGAAATTACTAAAATGCAGAGTTGGTTAACTTATAATGACATTATCTACTTTCTTTTATTATTGGATAATTGTGTAAAAGTGGTCATTGTAAAAAAAAGGTCTTGTCTAAAGGTAATGCTTGAAAATTTTCTAGAATCTGATTGACCTACAGGTAGAATCTATATGCAGCTTCAATGTTTTTGTTTGTTTGCAGATCAGGTGTACTATAGATTTTTGGGTCATCTATTTATAATATATTTTTCCATTTAAAATGGCATAATATTGCTTTTATTTCTGCAAAATTAGTGCATATAATTTCAAACTCCAAACTGAGATTTTCCTGCAAAAGACAATAATTTTCTGATTTTTTTCCAATTACTGCGAGCGTATCACAGATGCTTGGTAACCTTTCCAAACATACTGTTAACACTTGTCATACAAATAGAGAATAATTAATTATCATGCCTAAAGTGTGACATTTTCTCTACAAAGTCCTTGGGACTTCTAGGCAAACATTTTTAACTTGTTCCTAGCAGGATACTCTAATCAAGAGCATCTGCTGTAGACAGCTATTTTAAATGACAGCATTTGATATATGATATAAAAAAAATAAAACAGGGAAACACTATTGTACTGTGATTAGAAGAGAGTAGTACTTGGGTGGATTTCAAACACTGCAAGAAGCCACGATGGGATTTGTTTGGTTTTGAACCCTGTCTTTGTGGTTTGTGAAGCATGGTTTATATCTTAAGTATGTTGAGTGAATTCAAATAACTGACTTATTCAACACACCATTGTTAAACAAATTATGGGGCAACCTAGTTTCTAAACCAGGCCGTGGTTCTATTATCTGTGTCGATACAGAGTTTCCAACTTCTGTGACCACATATGAATTCCTAGTACTGAAAGTCCCTGAGGATCCTCCATGCTAATGTAGTCCTATGGCCATTATGGCGAATCTATGGCATGCGTGCCAAAAATGGCACACAGAACCATCTCTCCAGGCACGCCAGCCATCGCCAGTTGCTCTTCCGGGTTCTGGTGTGCAGATGCGCGATGGCCAGTAAGTCTTCGTGTGTGTATGTGTGTTATAAACTGGAAGATCAGGTGGAGAGCTGCTCTTCCGGCTTCCAGTGTGCGTTTCAGTACTCGGTGCTCTTTCGGCACATGCACGGTCCCATCTTGGCACTCAGTGCCGAAAAGTTTAACCACCACTTATGGGAACCAGATCCTGTATAAAACTTCAGGTTGTGTTATCTATGTCCCAATAGTGGATGAATTTATTATGTATTCTCCCCAATGTGATGCCCCCCTGTTTGATTGCAATGCATGGAAATTTTGTCTGTGAGCATTCTGTGCTGAGTTGGAATTCTGAGAGGTGCAATCCCAATCCATCTTGAAGGGACCAGATCATAGAAAGATGAATAAATGTCTAGCTTTTTCCAACTGTTATGAAAATTAAACTTATGTATATATTTGTCGCTTACGCTTTTAAAAAAAAAATTAAAATGTATCTGTTTTCAATTTATTTTCCTTTTCTTTCCTTCTCTTGAACAGTTCCACCAAGTGAAAAGAGTGATGACCATCCTTTTCCTTACTATGGTTATTTCATACTTGAGTTGCATGAAAGCTGCCCCCATGAAGGAAGTTAGTATCAGAGGACAAGGCAGCTTGGCTTATCCTGGTCTTCGGACAAAGGGAAATCTGGAGACCCTCAGTGGGCCCAATGATGCCACCAGAGGATTAACATCTTTGGCAGACACTTTTGAACATGTCATTGAGGAGCTCCTGGACGAGCAGCAGGTCATTCAACCCAGCAAGGAAAATAAGGATGCAGACTTGTACTCGTCACGGGTGATGCTAAGCAGTCAAGTGCCTTTAGAGCCTCCTCTGCTTTTCCTGCTCGAGGAGTATAAAAACTACTTGGATGCTGCAAACATGTCCATGAGGGTCCGGCGCCATTCTGACCCTGCTCGCCGTGGGGAGCTGAGTGTGTGTGACAGTACTAGTGAGTGGGTGACAGCAGCTGAAAAAAAGACTGCAGTAGACATGTCCGGAGCAACGGTTACAGTCCTGGAAAAAGTCCCAGTGCCCAAAGGCCAACTGAAGCAATATTTTTATGAGACCAAGTGCAGCACGAAGGGTTATGCAAAAGAAGGCTGTAGGGGCATAGACAAGAGGTACTGGAATTCCCAGTGCCGAACTACTCAGTCTTACGTCCGCGCTCTCACCATGGATAACAAAAAGAGAGTTGGATGGCGCTTTATAAGAATAGACACTTCCTGTGTTTGTACACTGACCATAAAAAGGGGAAGATAGTGGATTCATGTTGGATAGATTATATTGAGACAAAAATTATCTATTTGTATATATACATAACAGGGTAAATTATTCAGTAAGAAAGAAAATAATTTTATGGACTGCATGTATAAAGGAAGTTTATACAGTACCGTGGTTCCACAATCTATTTATTGAACATGTCCATGACCTAAAAGGGAACAAAAGGAAAAAAATAATCCATTTGCGCACAACTTTGAAAACAAACAAAATTGCATTACATTCCTCTAACATTGTGATTTGTTGCCGTTGCCAAGAATTGAAAACTTTAAAAAAAAAATTAAAAAAATAAAATTGCATGCTGCTTCAGTTGTGAATTGATGATAAACTGTCCTCTTTTTGAGAAAAAAAAAATTGAACCAAAACATTCCGTTTACATTTTAGACAGTAAGTATCTTTATTCCTGTTAGTATTATATCTGTTAACTGCTTTTAAATTCTGGTAGCGTTGGAATTAAAATAATGTCAAGGTGCTGTTGTCATAGTTTTCCTGTTGACCTTTTTTTAAGTTTAAAATTCCCACATGCTTTTAAAAGAGGAGAGTCCTTTCTCCCTGCCATTGACATATATGTTCTGGAGAAACAAATTTGGGATTTTTTTGTTTTGTTTTGTTTTTGTATGTTGTGAAGATGTTTGCAATATCAAATCAGACTACTGAAAAAAAAATAAAGAAGAGGCAACTAAAAAAAAGTAAATGTTGATCTTCAGCCCAGTGCTCTTTTCTAGTCTACACTACAAGCTATCCTTCCATTTTGGTTACAGACCATGGGGATTCCTTGAATTTTGCTTGTAACAGCCTTATCCATCCTTCAGCTATATGGAGACTGCATCTCCTAGAACCCCACTTAAAGCTGCATTGCCAGTACATCTGGAGGTCACCAGGTTGATATGTGCTGGCTTCTAAGACATTGTTTCATGTTTGGGTTGCATATGGGGCTTTCTTATCTTGGGAAGCAAAAGCATCATAAGTCTCTTTCAGATGTAATTTTTTTTTCCTCTCCCGAGGTGTTGAGAACAAACATCATATTTCAATCAAATATGCAAGAATCACACATACATTGATATGCATCCACTATTCTTGATGCTAGATAGTATCAAGCTTTAATAGATGCATCTATTTATGGGGATGGAGAATCGTATCCCCATAGGAGAGTCATTGGCCATGCAGCCAGCGTTGTATCGGGACAACTAATTTATTGTGATTGGAACACCAGTATTGTTAAAGCACCGTAGTAAATCCCAACAAGGAAAAATAAACTGAACATCTGATCACATTTGTGCAAAAATGGCTAGTATGCCATTATTGTTGTTATAGCTAATTGGCTTCTGTTCACAATGGCAAGTGTAGTAATCTCAACTGAATAGCACCCATAAAAACTCAGTGAAACAGTAAAGGAGATACATGAGATATTATACACATAGTACAGCCTGATCTTAAAATAAAAGTAATGTCGAGAATATTTTCATTTTCAAGTATCGGCTTTCTGTATTATGAAACCATTCAGGCTGGAAGAAGTGGCTCTGGAATCAGAAAGACAGAGCCTTCTACCTCAAAACCTAACTACCTGTTGCTTTTAAATATGGCTATATGCATCTATGTCTTTCTAAAGGGTAGCACAAAATAGCCTTAACTCCTAAAGGGAGCTTTGATTTAAAATCCCTAAACGATGGGATATAAACCTGGCATCGGTTGTATGCACTTTAATTATAGCTGATTTCAGTGGGATGCACATGCAAGGAGCTGACCACAGAATTAAAGCCTTAGGCCATGGATAATGATAAACAAATCCAACACAACCCAGAACACAAATAGTCCATTAATCTAATATATACAAGTATTCTTATTCTTGCAAGAAGTTTGAAGAATTTTTTCCCTAACAGCTTGTCTTCATATGATCCATGTATTAGAATGCACATTATGTCATTTAGTATCTAGCATTATTTCACAGCAACAAGGCATGCTTTCCAGGATGAATTTGTTTTGCTACACATAAATCTTTGTTATGAGAAAATATAAATAGGTAAAGGAAGTTTGGACTGTACCACTTCAGACTGCAGATAGAATATCTTCCCACCCCTCCCATTCCTGAAGAACAACCTGCTTAGAAAGTCAACAAGAAGGCTAAGCAAAAGCCCTACTATTTGAATAGTTGTTTTCCCGTGAGGATGAGATGGAGAAGCCTAATTCAGTCTCTAATACAGTTTAGGCATAGATTTGGGGGTGGGTTGTTTTTTTTTAAGTGTTTGGGTGAATGAGGCTAGCAATACTAAGATAATATTTTATTTCTTGACCAAATTCTGCAAGTTTTTTAAAATTAAGATCTTAGAATATGTCTTACTTAAAGCAACAGTAACTTAGGTAGCAGCTACTGTAATTCCAACTAATGGAATTGTTACATCATGGAAACCAGTCATCCTATATCATTAACCTGCAAGTATAGAGTTAACAAAAAGAAAATGTGGACACTGACAAAATCTAAGTAAAATCTTTTTTAAAAAAGAAACTAAAATAGCAAAGCTTTTTACTGGTTTCTAATATTTGAAAGATAGGATTGATTCTGATTAAACCGTACATGTTCTCCTTAGACATTAATTTAGTATTAAAGTAAACCAATGCTATTGATCAATGACACTAAGCAGTAGATACCATTTCATT
Organism: Bungarus multicinctus; assembly: GCA_023653725.1. NCBI lineage: Eukaryota > Metazoa > Chordata > Lepidosauria > Squamata > Elapidae > Bungarus > Bungarus multicinctus. The sequence continues at coordinate 82,309,221 of CM042838.1, forward strand.
ATTCAACCACCTCTGCCGAAAGTCAGGCAATCAAATGGTTGTAAAGCAAAATAGAACATTATCCTTTGTAAAGGAAGATGGAGCTGGATTACATTTTCCAGCCTATGATCATTCCTTTCTTTAACTTTCCTTTAGACCTATGATAATACCATATCATTATGAAATGGAAAAGCATCTCTGTTATAACAATCCCTATTACATAAATTAAAAGATTGTATAAAACCATTCCGTGTAAGAAGTTGTTTTTCACACAACTGAGAGCAGAAATAGAAAGTCTTGTAATATCCGAGATAGTTCCATAGCCTGATTTTCTTAGTCTATTAGCTTAGATTTTCTTTCTGTGTGCTAATGTTGCATAATCCTCTTGTACTACAATACACAGATTCAAATAATCATATTCACACACAAAAATTATTACCCTCCAACCTTGACATATGAATAATTAGGGATTACTAAAATAAGCCACCCAAATTTCCTTAAGTGATGAACAACAACTGTAGTCTGCAGTCTGAAAAAGTTAAACATAATCAAAATTGTATATCAAGTATGCTTTCTTAGTGTGACCTGTGAGGGGGGAATCTAGAACATATTTATTCTATTTATTTATTAAATTTATATGCTACCCATCTTGCTATCCACAGTGATTTTGGATAGGCATAATCTTACTCTGAATTAAAAGTGTTTAATTTTTAACAGTGAAAAGAAATGAATTGACCAAGATAGAATTAGTAATATCTAGAATTAGTTTGCATTAAAGAAATATCTCTTTAATAAGAAGAGGATGATTTTATCCTCGTTTATAATAATGAACTATTACCTCCCTGATAGTTGCGAAATAATAATAAAAATAATAGCAGCAACTTTTTCTTAGTATAAGATGCCACCCAGGACATTAGAGAATAGACAATGAGATTATATAGACTTACAAACCTTTCAAATTTAACTCTAACTTCCTTACATTGCTGTAGGGTTAATCATTTTATCCAACGAGGATGAGGAGGAGGCTTGAAGACCACAAAATGGGAATTTAATATGAAGGTGTAGTTCATATAACTACTAGTAGTAAACACAGACTAATAGCTGCATTTGGAAATGTGCAAATAGCCACAGATTTTTACTAGAGTACAGAAACATTAAAAATTTGCTATGCAAAAAAAATGGGCATTTCATGAATTAAGTTTCCTAAACATTGCAATTATTTTCAAGCTCCTCCTCCCCGCCCAGCCCCATCACTATTTTTAACACCCATGGTTACGCTAGGCCAGACTTACTATTGCAAAATACACTACAACAGGCTTGGCAGTTTTAGTGGAACTGAGATTTCAAAAATGTCAGTCAGTTGACGTTTTGCTTTGTTTTGTCTGTGGCGGAAATATTTCATTGTCATTGGCCCTATTGTTTTGTTTTGAAAAAAAATTGGAAATGTAAGTTAATGTTTGTGGCCTTGTTCTCTCTTATTCTCCATGTATAACAGATATTTATTGTATATTTATATAATTTTATGGGACTTTTTTGGAAAAAATGAATCTGGCATTAAATCTTACAAGATCTGCATCACATTGTAAATATAATTAAGCTATATTTAAATGTACTGATTAACATATAATATATGTTTAAATATAGATGTTTATGTTTTTAAATATCATATATATATATGTATATATATATATACACATATACATACATATATATGTAGACAAAAATACCCTTGGCTTTTTGGGACCATGTGACTTTTCTCTAATTGTAAACCAAACATGAGTTTTACAAAGAATATGTGTGTTCTTTTTTCCCGAAACAAAATCTACTTTTATTTTAACAATAAAATCTTCTTGGTAAGGCAGCTAGGCAGCTGTTTCATATTTGGACAAATTGGCAAATGGGGAGGGTGTTTCAAGTGGCTGAAAGGAAAGGAAAGCAAAGAAAAGACTAATTCCCAGAATTAGGCCTTTTTATTTAGCTGAAACAATAAAGACTAAGCAACTTTGAACTGGGCCCAGTAGCTTTTATTCACTTTTAAAATAATGGCTAAACATACATTTATAATTTTCAAATAAAATAATTGAAACACAGCACGTATGAATTTTGTGTGGATGCCCTAATTCCATATGTGCAGCACACGTGCAATGTCCTGAACGCACACATGCTACTTCGTACAATTAAGGGTGATTCTAACTCGCATGTATTCTTTATTGCACAAAGCAGTGCCTAAAACTTAAGCAAAAGGGACAGATCAGAAACTTGTTTTATTAGAATGGGTCATTACATAAAAATACATAGATTTCTTCTGAAGCTCTATCATTTCAGAATGCAGAATCCTCTCTTTGAAAGTTTCTCCTACATCTGAAACTCTCTCTAGAAAAAGGTAATATGTTAGAAACAATGTCATGGACCTAGATTTAGGCCTTATCCCCACTAGCATTTTACTGTATTTTCATGGTATTACTTCATCATCCTTAAAATGATATAAAGTCTGTGTTTCTTAGTGTTACGAAAGGAATCTATGACAATCTTGGAGAAATGTGCAGAGGTCTGAAATTGATCTGTGGAATCCATGGGAATCATGATTGTGTACCATAAGATTACTTTATGATAGTGTTTCTCGACCTTGGCAACCATAAGAATTAAGTTCCCAGAATTCCCCAGCCAACAGGACTTGATCAAGCCCAGTAGTTCCAAATTTCCCTCTGCCAGATATGAGGCTGCTGATTTGCACACAAGCAATTTGCCAGCCAACAGTCTGAAGAGGTACAATCTTAAAGATTTAAAGTATGCGTAATTTGGCTCTGCAGTCTTATGTTTTTATTTCGTTTTTTTTAAGGATGGGAGATACATAACTGATATAAGCTGACTTTGTAAAAATGCCGCTTGAGGGGGCCAAAAAGCCCTAGTAATAAGCAGGCATATACAATGGAATGAAGGCTATTGCTGAGCACCTAGCATGGTGCTCCATAGACTGTAAGCCGCCCTGAGTCTCCGGAGAAGGGCGGCATATAAATGTAATTAAATATATATATATATATATATACTTAGGCTGTACTCAAATGGTAATATAGTCATATGCTTCACTAAGAAGTACTGGATAAAAATGAAGATATTAAATCAATTTATTACTCAGTCATTACTGTTACTGCATTAAAAAAAAATCCATGGCTGTATAAGGACATCCTCTTAATGGATTCCACTATATCTGACATATTGTTAAATTTGCCTTTCCTACAACTGCCAAGCCTTTGTATACTTATGAATACCATTTTCTTATTGTCATCTTGATGAAAACATACTGAAACTAAATTTTAGGAAATTAAAAATAAAACTTTACTCGCCTACATAAATGATAGTAAATTGTTCAACAATTCCAAGAAATGGTAGTTCTTTCTATTAAAAGTGAACTATTTATCTAAAAAGACATGCTAAGGGGATTCAGTTTTTAAAAAAGAAAACATGTTATGTGCATCTCAGTAGGCAATTCAATATTTTAAAAGATGGCACTCTCATGCTCAACACTTTTATCCAGACCCATGTAAGACATTTTATTTTCCTTCTAATTTAGTTGATTTAAAGTACTCCACATTATTAAATAAAACCTTTCAGATGTAGAACAAAACACATCTCCAAAGTGTACAATTAATTTTGTCCAGAATAAATTCTGTATGTACTTTGTCAATTTAATTGAGACTGAGTACACAACAACACATCAACTAAAGTTACAAGGGCTGGTTCAGAATGGGGGCAGGGAGAGCTTGTATCTCAGTCACCCTGCAGTGTCCCCCCTTCTATGGCAGAACAGTTCCTCTATCAGTGTGGCATGCATACTACTATAATGCTTAAATAGGTTGCTGGAGTTGAATAGCCATTTCAGTTTCCTACAATTTTCTCCAGCTTATAGCACCACTTTGAAACTATGGGAGAAATTATACAGCAATTCCAAGCAATTTTAACACTGAAATGAGCTCCAGGGTGCAGGGGATTAAGTAGCTAGTACATACTAACAAGCATTTCCGAGTAGCACTCACATACTTAACACTAATTAGAACCAAAAATAGCGGTCACTGCTTCAGCTCTGTAGCAAGCCATGCAATTTCATTCTCTGAGGAAGCAAAGCATATCATTCTATATTATATAAGGCCAGATATGTCCTACTTTTGTGAGAAATCGTGCTATCATTTGCTTTCTCATGATTAATATGTGAATGCTTTATATAGATGCATGGGCAAGGCTGGCTTTATGATTAGGCTGAATGTGGCAGTCACTTTAGATTACACACACCGAAGGGAAGATGCAGTGTTGAGAAATTGGAGGCAGAGGAGATTGTGTCTTAGGTTGTCCTGCATCCAATAAATTAGACTGTTACCTTCAGTTGGGATGAAATACATTTTCTCATCAGAACTGAAATCAAATTTGACCCCTATGCAAGAATTGAGATGCATTTTGCTCCCAGGCAACAAAATGTTTTACTCCCACCCTGTGCTTGGAAACTTCAAGAAAAAAAACGATATCCCTGATGAAGGTGAAGGGTGTGTTTTTATGCCATTGTATCTTCCAACTACATTTAAAGAAGGATTTTACTAGACCAACATATTTAAAATCAAAACCTAAAACCCACATCACTGTCTTCCATTGGGTCTTTCATGAGCTGTTTACAGACCACATAAGAGAACTAAGTAATGTACTTTATGATGAGGAATTTAAATTTGAAATATGATCGGACAATAACATTTTCATTATGGGCATCAGTTCAACCCTGGTAGATGACTGAAGAAAGGAATGCCCTGCAACTAATTTGAGTTCTACAGTTGATCAACCCTTACAATTAGATTATTTTATTACTGCATTCAAATGAAATTTGTCTTCCAATAACTTTAGTCAACTATTCTGTGTTCTGCCACATGCAGCATTGAAAAGTAATTTTTGACCTTTTTTTAGTGTGTCATCCTTTTGGATAAAGGGAGTCCTCTGGTTATTCTTCTCACACTTCTCTGATTCAGTTCTAGTTTATCTGAGTCCTTCTTCAGATGTGGATCCTAGAATTAAATATAATACATGAGATGGAATCTGATTAATGCAGTACACAATGAAACTATTATTTAATATAGTTGGTGCCATGTAGCATTCTGAGTTGAAAAAGGGGACAGCAATATCCAGATCACATCAATATATTTAAATTGAATGCAACTTTTTGCTTCATTACTTGCTACTTGGCTTGCTAAGTCACACTGTAGGCATCCTATTATTTTTAAAGGGAAATGGTCCTATTCAGGTTTCAGAAAAAAGTAGAAGGTCACACATTTCTACATTCCCAGAAGCAAAAGTTCTCTCTTGTCCCTTTCAGATTTCCTAGGGTTGAGTGGAAAATTCAACTCATAAGCATTAGCTTTCCATGACCAAAACCTCCAATCATGGAGAAGATTCTTAGGCTGGTCTCATATACTGCATTAGGTCATAAATGACACTAGATTGTTGGTTTTGAACCTAATTTGCTCTGCAAAACCCCCACAATTATATAATTTGTAAATTTTGTATCACTTAGCTTAATCAACAAAAATGGCCATGAAAATCATGGCTTATTATAATATGCTAGCTAGATCAAGTAGTATGCTTAGATTCTCTTTCAGAACCCCATAATTTAATGAAACCTCATAAATGAATATGGGGGAGGGGGAAAAGATAGGATTGGTACATGCTAAAGCACTAATGGTGGACTGATGAGTATAGCTGAGTATTGTGACTTTATATATCTTGAGCAGACAGCATGTAGTAGTGTTTTACAGAAATGCTTCCATTTAACAAAGGTTAGCATCCCATCAAAGTAGGATCTCAGTAGCAGTAGGTGGTTCTGAAGTGTTCCGTGCCTTTTCAAAGGACTTCATAATTGCAATAGAAGCTTTTCTATTCCTCCTGGAATAATTATATACAATAAACAATGTGGCCACTTCAGTTCTGTGTAGAGGGAAGCTAAAGGGAAAGTGAATGGTGTGTAAGAGTAATGGACAGTGATATAAATAGCCAGGCAATCAATTAAGAACATCATTAAATCTGCCTAGAGCCAGATTTGTGTAAGCATCAGGATAGAAACTGAGAGATTGTGAATTCTGTCCTGCCTTAGGCATAAAGCCAGTTAGTTGATCCCAGTCCTAGGAAAGATGCAATAGCAAACCACTTGTGGGTGGGGGGAACCCTTAGGGACTCGTCCAGGCATTCTTCAAGAATTAGACATGATCGAACAGGGGAAAAAATATCTATCTCCTACTAAGAACTCTTTGGGATGATGACAAGATTAACTATATTTGAGGATTCACTAACTTTTCACAGTATAATCACAAGTCTCCACTTAGGTTTCTCTTGGTTTCATAAAATGTTACACTTCTTTGTGGGGTTTCTACTAATGAATATTTTCTTTCTTTTCCTACCTTCTCTTTCTTTACATCATATTATTTTGTTTGCTTTTATCTTCTTCTAATAAAATATATTACACACACACATACACAAACACACACAAAAATTTACATTTATCTGCATTTTTCCTGCCTCTCATCTCAACTTTTGGCACTCTGAATGTTGTATCGATTATCCTTCCATATAAATATAGAACAATTGGGGGAGGACTATAAGTGAATGGGTCCTAGCCCCAACCTTTTACTGTTCTAAAAATAGATACACAATGGCAAGACTGCAAAACCTTTTGTTTTTTCTGAACCAGTTTTTTTTATTATTATTAGTATTGATTATCTCTGTGACACTTAACCATTCTGTTCTAGCTGCAATCATGAGACAACCAAATCCTACCAATGATGAAGACAGTCCAGGTGAGCCCTTCTGATATGTAAAAATCCTTTGATCAGAGGCAAGAAAATGCTCTTCTCCACACCAATTTGGGAAAATACAGACTATTCAGTTTATCCCATGCTTGGAACCCTAGAACAGAGAATAGGAAAGTTGTGTAGAGTTCTGTAGTTTTAATTTTATGTAGGATATTTTAGAGTATATATCGATTCAGTCAATGTCATCATAGAATTTTTGCTAACTATTTAAGTTACATTTTTTGCTTGTGGGATGCTAGGAGGGGAGTGTCAGAAATCACAAATGAGCTTATACTTCCTGCTGGCTTCCCAACTGACTTGTGGGAGTGTCAGGGAGCATTGGAAATGACAATCATGTGTCCACAACAGTGTGGTGGTACTCAAGCAGCAGCAGTGTAGCAGCTCTGAAGTGGCAATAATTTTCCAAAATTTCATTTCCACAGGAATAATGTGTCTCATCATTCAGTAATTGATTCTTACGATGATACTTATGCATATTTATTTTTCTAGACAGTGATATGGAAATATTTTGCCATTATCTTCTTCCAGGATGTTTTTCTATCCTTTTCTATCTCTGATATTTCCAGTATATTTTTTAAATTGAGAATTGGTCTTTGTATCCATTAAAAATAGATGTGATAATCATCACTTCACCGAGACAGAAATGTCACATGATGGAAAAACACTGAATCATACACATATTTAGTCCACAGGCAGAAATTTCTCAGTAATTACTAAAATGGCAAAGTGTTGGTCAACCCATATTACTAAAGTGAATTGCCTTATACAATTTTAAAGGAGCAATTGAATATAGCAGTCTATCTCCTCCTGTTGTCTTATAAAGGGCAATTCCCATCAAAGTTGAGTCATTGTCTCCCAGAGATTGGTATGTCTGAGTAATCTGGTTCTTCTTTCAGTTCTCCAGAGAGGAGATCACAATTCAGTGATCCAAGTGATGGTTTGTCATTCCCGAGATCTTCATATCACCCTGAGTGATAACTGGATATCAGTACTAAGACTTGGCCCAACAGTAATTGGCTGTCTGAATGCATGTCTGCATTAGCAGACAGAAGAGTGTTTCTTATGGCCTATTCTAAGCCCTCAAATTCTTAAACTAAAGGACAGTTAGCTTGGCTGAAATCTGTAGCTTCTGTTGCTCTCTTGCTTTTGGAAAATTATACAGATACCAAATAGGGCTGTTATTTTTAGAAGCAGCTCTTTTATTTAATCACCCAAGGGTTTCTAGCTTTGTTGGAGCTATAAATAGTGAATCCAGATATTTCCCTCATAGCTCTAGAAATAAAAATCCCTGATCCATGCATTATTTTATGGTGGAGTTCACAGCAACATTTCAGTTCTTACAGCAGTCAATGAGTGTAGTTTTTCAGTTAAGTACTGCCAAATGAAAGTTAACAATTATAAATTAGCTTAGCCATCTAATTAATTGCCAGTTCTTCTTAGTAACAGATTACAGTTTTCCCTAAATTAATGCCAGGATATAAATTCTACTGAAGAGAAAAGTAAGGGAGATTTTCAGTAGTAAGTTATAATAGATGGCCCTCTCAAAATTAATTCCTACTAGACAACCTGTGACCCTGGATCATCATTTCAGAGATATTTCATTACCTAAAACAGAAACTGAATGACCATTGGTGGGCAAAGAAGCAGCAGGAAATCCTGAGAGCAGCATCAATTTCCTTCCAGCTTTCCCAATGAATTTCCCTGTAGAAAGCTGGTAATGAGCATAAGAAATCCTTCCTTCCTTCCTTCCACCCTGGGATAGATAGGCCTATGTCTATGCTAGGCCTCCCCCACCCCTAAGACAACTCATGATCCACTTAACAACCTCCGCATTTAACAATTTCATTGGAGAGAACAGGAATGGAGGGTTGCTAAATGACATGCTTCGCTTAAGGACCACTGCAATATGTGACCCTAATGGGCAGGCTCTATTATGATCATAAGTCAAGGACTACCTGTATAGTGTTTTCTAGGTATTCGGTCAGAACCTGGAAAGGCTGTAAATTGAAATGAACAATCTTTCAACTTGGTTGGAAATGCAATAAAATATCAGATTTTTGGAAGAATAAGTTTTATGAAATGTCCTATATAACTAAACAAAGGACTGATTTTTTCCCCCCAAGTTAGAATTGCTACACATACTTGATGGCCAGAAAAAGGAATTAGAAAGTAAAAGAAAAAAATAAAACTCATTAAATTTTTACTTCAGCCAGCCAAGTTAGTCATTACTAAACAATGGAAATATTTAGATAATATCTCAACAAATAGATGGTATAAAACCTGGCTTATAACGTAGCTTGAAAAGGACTCTAATAAATACATTGCATGACAAGCCAAAGTAATGAATTTTGTTTTACAAGGAATGGTGGGTTTTCACTGTTTATGTAAGAGATAAGCACCCTGGCAATAGCTTATATCAAAAATTATGGGAATATTAAAATGTACCAGCACTATGTGAGATGCAGTATTGGAACTGGGAGACGGAGAGAGAGAAGGCCAAGGACAAGGAGAGGGAGAGGGAGGTAGAGAGAAAGGGGAGAGAAAGAGAAAGAGGGAGGGAGAGAGAGGTATATTCTTCTTGTATCTGATTAGATGTCCAAACATTATTCAGAAATACTCTCTTAGCACTATCATCCATGCACTGGGTTTAAACTCTGCAGGAATGTAAAGAGGATTTCTTGCTAGATCCTTTCTGTTTATACAACTCAACTTACCTTGGAGGATCAAAAGTTCCTAGTAATTATTATTTTAGAAAGCCATTGCTAAGGAAGCATCGCTACTAAATTTATTAATTGTTTTTTATGTTTAATAATACCTTGTGCTTTTGGATGAAATTCTAAGATATAAACTGATTTATTAAAGCTACTTTCAAATTCTCAGTGCCATCATTGGAGTCTGGTTATCAATCTCTGAAAAACATAGAGAAATGACCGAGTGATGTTAAGTACGTATAATATTAACAGCATTAATTTTTTAACATCCAAAAAAATATATATTTAAAAAGTTGTCTGTCTTCAAAGAGTTGCCTTATATTACAATTGCAACACAGGAAGAACCATACACTGACAATGGTGAGAAACTCTGAAAGAACAGAGAATGGACTTTACAATAAGCTCTGTTTATTGTGGGTAGTAACATGTCTGAAATGAGTATATTTAAACTCCACTGATTTGAAAGAAACATGTGTATAATTAAAAGCAGCCATATTTACATATGTTTATGATGGCAGGATTGTACTCATTGATCTTTTTCTCTAGTAAACCTACAGGTTCCTTTCTCAAGTTTATTTCAAGTCAAGATGGTACTCAGTGCATAGAGGCCACCAGTTTCTCATTATGCTCTCACAAAGTATAGAATAAGCTCTATTATAACTGTTATGGTGTATACAGTTCCCTTCATTCATGAACACCATATTCATGCTGAACCACATAGGCAAGTTTTTAACACCAGACAAACAAGACGAAAAGAATACCTTAATCAAGGAGCTACCAAGGAAAACCACACCTCCACCAACACTGGTAGGCAAGCTACTGTATACAGTAGCCAACCTCACATTTACAATGATAATGTTATATACAGTAGTTGGGCAATGAAACATATGCAAGCAAACAACCATAGGACATCAAGAACTCCATAGTTCAGCCTGAGCTATCTATATTTCTTCAATCAAACATAAGATTCTGGACAGTTTACAGCATAAAAAACAGTAACATGTGCATCATGAAAAAGGAACAGAATTTCAACTGTGCTTGGTACCCATCTTAATCCAAAGTCTAGGGGAAGAGCCAGGTTTTCAGTGTTAATACCACCAGGGTGGAAGACACTTGAACCTTTAGGGGAATGTGGGGTCCCATAAAAACACAAAAAAACTCATGCTGATAGATTATATTAATAATTAAAGGCACTTTAAGTGCTCCATTCTTACAGGATAGGCAGAAACTATAAAAAATTGGCAGAACTTTATAGGTGATAACCAACAACATGTATCAATAGTGATATGTAACCTTACCAAAGCATGCCCATTACTGTCTGAACCACACATTCTATCTAGATCAGTTGTAGATTTTGAGTGTCTTCAAGGGCAGTTCCTTATAGAGCATATTGTAGTAGTCCATTCATGATATGACTAGACTCCAGAAATGGGCAAAAGTAGTGCAGTAAATGAAAAGGCCTTTTTCACTTCAATTGCCACTTGCAATGCAATACTATACTGTACATCCCTCAGATTGTCTCCCAGTCTTGAATAGGAAAGTGCCACCTCATCGATTTTTTTCTTTTCTTTTTTCTTTTTTGACATATATTTTAAGAATGTTTGCTTAATCTTCCTACTGCAGTCAACAGCCCTACGGTATTTTTGCTTCAGCTCACATACGTCTCTTTCCTCAAATTCACCATTTGTTTTCAACTTACAATTATTTGCGCCACATTCCTCTCCAATATAATTGTTTTGGGCTTTGATGAATTAATATCTAGTCAATGCTTCATCTTGCATCATTCATTCTATCCTAGCCTTAAATGTTATTTGAGATTATTTCAATACTACTTTGAAATAGTTGCACTATAATACACATTATTATAGCTTGTGTATAATGGAATTGTGATAAAGTTCTCAGTGAACCCACATAACCAAAAATACTTGTTGCCAGGAATATTTTCCTATTCTATATTCAGTTATTTTCAACAAACCATAGGGTTTGCCAAATATTTGCCTGACATTGTAATCCAGAATAGTTTTTTAACTGATAACAATAAAGGTCTTTTTGAATCCCCCAAAGTGAATTAGTATTATATCTTGATATATTTTGACAGGTGGCCAATCTGAAAAAAAAAAGAAGAATGCAGAAAATGTCCAAGTTCTAGTCAAGGAGACTGGAAATTCTGCGGAAAGCTAGTATTGGTTCAGATATTAAACTTGGATTGTGAAGATCTAATTCACATCCCCAGTTGATACAGAATTCACAGGATTTGAGATCACACTTCTTATTACCTTACAGGCTTGTCACAGGGATAAAGTTAGGGGAGACCCTTGTCTGTTTTTCTGTCTGACTATCATCTAAACGAATGTCTAATCTAATCTATCACTTTGAGATCTTAGAAAAATAGCAAAATAGAAATAGAATAAACAAATAATTGTTTAATATATTTTTATTATTAGATTCCTTTACTAGGGAAATATACTGTCAAGGAAACATTTGATAAATTGAGAAAACCAGCAAAGAAAGAATTTTCAATCTAGGGCTAAGCGGAAAATCTCAGCCTGCCAGGTTTTCCAAGGAGGCAACTATCCCCCCAAATGCCTTTTGGTCTAAATATAATTTTATTTATATATTTATTTTACAATATTTATAATCTGCTTTAATCCTAATGTCCTGAGTGGGGAACAAACAGAATCCAAAAATACATTAAATGCAAATAATAAATTAACAACGAAATTCAATGCATTAAAGGCCCCAATCACTTACTTTAATAGTCAAACCCTTGTGGGAACACCACTGCTTTAACCTGTTACTCACAGAATAGGGACCATATGTGTATCCAGGGTCAGTGTATTACATAAAATGGGGGTGATCACTGAGAAGACTATTGCCTGGCCAAGATGTTTGATTTAAAAAAAATTCTGTGAGTTGATGGGAGGGATTTGCTACTCCAGACCCAAAACCATTCAGTACTAATATCTTCCCCATTTGGGCAACTTGGTGATAGTGACCAACTTTATGTTCCTTTACTGCTGTCACAGGGGTAGTAGCAACCTGGCAGATCAGTTATTCTTAATATAAGAAAACCAGGGGTGGGATTCTACCAGTTCACACCTATTTGCTAGAATCGGTTGTTAACATTTTAAGCAGTTCGGAGAACCGGTTGTTAGAAGAAATTACTGGCCTAATCCTGTAAGGAAGGCAGGAAGGAAACATTCTGGTGTTGCTTACAGAAACTGCCTCTCCATTAATCCTTAATACATTCTTGGCAGGACTAGACTTCCTTTATCAGGAACGTCTCTGAAGTTTTTTTCCCTTCCTTTGCTGGCACTTTGCTTGTGTGGAGTAACCATTCAAAGTTACAATGGCACTGAAAAAAATGATTTATGACCATTTTTCACATTTACGACTGTTGCAGCATCCCCACAGTCATGAGAGGCCAGGTGAGGAGATGCATGCCTCGATGTGAGTGATATTGAGTTGGCCATGCTCAGCCAATAACATGACCACCAAGCCATGTCCACCCAGTCACATGACCACCTAAGCCACACCTACCACCTAAGCCACGCCCACAGAACCGGTTGTTAAAAAATTTGAATCCCACCCCTGAAGAAAGCCCCTAATCCCAAATCTCCCAGGTCAGGTTCAAGAATCCATTTGGCAAAAGTGGCAGCACAGAGGTGCTCTTTCAGCAGATAGCAATGTTACGAAACCTCGTATTTCAAGCCCGAATCCAAACCTGCTTTAAAATACCCTTTAAAAGTCTATTTGAGAAATGATAGCTTCTCACCTTTGTAGAGAAGCAGCAGCAACTATCATACAGCTTGATTTTCCCTCCCCACAACTTGCCTCCTGCCTTCCATTCATTCTTCTCATAGCAACTCTGCTCTATGCTTATCATTTTGTCTCTACCAAAAGTTGTTGACTGGCATTCTTCCTTCTACCAAGATAACAGACATTGACTTACAGAGCTAGATGGATGCGATGGCTACCGCAGGCCAAAGCTTTAATCTCGCTTGGTCAGCCTCCCATTCCTGAAGACTCTAATGTGCTAATCCCACTGTTCAGCTGTTTCAGCTGCAGGCTGACAAACCTCTGATCTCATCCATTTGCCTTGCACTGTCTGAAAAGCCATATAAAGCAGGAATGGCTGTGCCTGGGTCACAAATAAGTGTAAGAGTGACCCAGGAGCCTGGCAGACAAAATATTTCAGGGTCTAGAGCCTCATTACATGGGAAGAGTTTTGCATAGAATCCACTCCAATCCATTATGATGCTTGCTGCATTTCACACAAAAGAAAAAAGAATGGTATACCTGTTATTCCTAAGGGAATTGTAGCAAGGATGTTCAAAATGCCAATCAAGAGAAATAGGATCTTCTGTTGGAATTTAGCAAAACAAAGGCCTAAATTAACTCGCTTCTGTCCCAGGATATCAATTGATGTTTGACTTCTTCAAGCCAGGTGTTTGCTGACCAGAGTAAAAAACAACAAGAACACCTCAGTATGATGACCACACAATCATGGCCCCACCCCTTTTATAACTGAGCATCATCTATCCACACAAGCCCTCTGAGGAAGGCAGGGTTGAGAGAGTGACTAGTTTAAGATCATTTAAAAGCTTCATGAAATAAGTTAGGAATTGAATCTGGATTTCCCCAGTATGGTACAACACATTAGTTATACATTACATCGAAGTTTCCAAGCTTGCTACTAAAAACAGAAACCGTAGTGAAATGTGTAATGAAGCTATTAAAGTTTTGTTTTAAAAGCCTGCATTCATTCATTTGGAAGTGAAATAATCAGTTCAGTAACAATGCCAAAACAATATAGTCATCATGATCTTAAATACTCTGGCAGCAAAGAAGGAAGCAGCAAAAAGAAAAAGGGAAAGGGAAAAAAAACCACGCACAAAGGCTAACATAGCAGCGCCGACAGCCGCTGCTACAAATCCTTGGCAACTCTATTATAACCCAACAATAACAATCGTTCTTGCCAAGTACAGGACCCATTCAATGTGAGGCAACAGCCTAACTGCTAGGATGAAGCCAGAGAACTCGTTCCATGCAAACTGCACAATGCCTCCTCCCTCATTAAAGCCACCCAAACGTCCAAAGGCAGAAGGCAAGACCTTTCAATCCCCAAACCAGGGGAGGGATTCTACCAGTTCTCACCTATTCGCTAGAACCGGTTGTTAACATTCTAAGCAGTTCGGAGAACTGGTTGTTAGAAGAAATTACTGGCCTGATCCTGTAAGGAAGGCAGGAAGGAAACATTCTGACGTTGCTTACAGAAACTGCCTCTCCATTATTCTTGGCAGGACTAGACCTCCTGTCTCAGGAACTTCTCTGGAGTTTTTTTCCCCTCCTTTGCTGGTACTTTGCTTATGTGGAGTAACCATTCAAAGTTACAATGGCACTGAAAAAAGTGACTTATGACCATTTTTCACACTTACGACTGTTGCAGCATCCCCACAGTCATGAGAGGCCAGGCGAGGAGATAGGTGCCTCGATGTGAGTGATATTGAGTTGTCCATGCCCAGCCAATAACATGACCACCAAGCCATGTCCATCCAGTCACATGACCATCAAGCCATGCCCACCACCTAAGCCACGCCCATAGAACTGGTTGTTATAAATTGGAATCCCATCCCTGCCCCAAACCATCTCAGCAGTGGTAGTAAGTTCTATGGGGCTACCATCAAAATGCTCATCGTTCTGTAGGAACACATTTGTCTGCACAAAAGGGAAGGGAGGCTTATGATTGTGCAAGAGAGAGAATAAAATATAAAATACACTCAGCTACAGAGGAATAGAGGACAGAAAGCTTAGAAGGAACTCAAGACATATATAATTATTTCTTCCACCATTCTGGAGATAAAATCCAACAGTACTGTACCAAAAGTACCTTGTGCAAAATAGTAGGCCTATAAAATTTCAGAAAACATAATCCTAGAAAGTGGTACTCAGTATAAGGGATTGGAAAGAAGTACAGCATGTAGGCCAGTGAGCTTAGTCAAGTCCAAAATGTTTCTCATTTTGTTTAGTTCTAATTAGTAGATATTTGAGACTAGATGATAGCACTTGGCTAATCTTGACAAACCTAAACTGTGTTGGAATTGGTCAGTACTTTGATAAGTGATTACAATAAACTTTATGCACTATATCCTAGTCTGGGAGATCTAAAAACATCTCTGAAGAAGACAGTGATAAAATGTTTTATTTATTTATTTATTTATTTTGTCAAGCATGCATTTGATAATATATATAAGTATAAACATGATTATTAATACATGAAATAGATACGAATAAAAGGGAACATTAAGACAGGGATGGTAGGCATGTTGGTGCGCTTATGCATGCCCCTTGCCGACTTTTTAGGAATGGGGTGAGGTCCACAGTAGACAATTTGAGGTTAAAGTGTTTGGGGTTAGTGGAAGAAACCACAGTCAGGTGGAATATTGGCTACGTTTTGTTTTTCCACCACAAAGATTTCGTTTTGTATTGGAGTTTCCTTATTATTATGGGTAACTTGTTTTTTCTGGTTTTTAGGGTTATTAGTAGTATGTATAGTTTGTTGATTCTTTTGACTTCAAGTAAAAAAATGTTGTAAAGTTCTTCGGCAGTATTGCAGCCAGTAAATAGAATTTACCAATCAAGAGATGAGAGGTTATTGTCTATGAGATCATAGTTGACTTTTTTGAAGTTATAATTGGGAATTCCAACATTATGATGATTTTTGTGAGGACATATATTGAGACAAAAGTCAATCATGCTCTTCCACTATTGGAAAAGGGTTCTTTTATTTGTAGTCCATAAATTGAGTTTAAACTGTTGCGGAAGATGAGATAGAGGAAGTCAAGGCTGTGCGTGCCTAGTTTTGGTTAATGGGGGGTTGGATGATGAAAGATTGGATATTAGGATGTGGGTTGTATGACTTTCTTTTATGCAGTCAGCACAGTAGTCAATGGGGAGAAGAGGTTCAAAATGTTCAAAGGAGCTCTGTCCTGAAGAAAAAGGCCTAGAGGATCTTAATGCAGTTTCTTAATCCCTAACCTTTGCATTAAAACACCTTACTGAAGTCGGTATAATTCTTGCTTCCATGACAATGCCCTACTGTGAGGTCTTGATGCTGTGTCTGGCATGAGAATTTGATAATCTGTAGTACTGATCATGAAAGATGGCTTCACTAAATTTCAAGTTTCCAAAATCCAAAAATGTTTCCATAGCTCTCTGAATAAAAGATATACTTTTTCATGCACATTACTTATGTTTCTTTCTTAAAACTGACAACTGTTTTGTTATATTTTGCAATTAACTCTAGAATCTTATTCTCTGGCAGGAAAAGGAAAAGAATCTAATACATTTTAAACTTATCCCATTTTGTGTGTATAATGTTAAATGTGACAGTGTTCTGAGCAATTAATTAATTCCAATTAGCTTCAACTAATTATCACAAGATTTTAAGTAGAGCGTGGATGGCCACCTATCAGGAATGTTGTAGTATTGACAGGATGTTAGTCTAGATTTTTTACCCCAAGTTTCCTTCTTTTAAAACTTTATAATTCTATATACATCCCACTAATAAGACTTGACAGGGAGAAGGGATACCCCAGAAAACCCAATTACCCAACTGTATTTAATTAATAAAGTTTATGCAAGGCACTTAAATTATAAAGTAGTAAATTAGCTGGATTCAGAACAGATTATCCATGATGAACAGGTCAAGTTTACATTAAGAATAGCTTTAGACCATGTCTTTATTTTACCCATCCTGCCACAGACAAGATCTGTGCAGTTTACTTTACCCATCCTTTATTTTACCCATCCTGCCACAGACAAGATCTATGCAGTTTTTGTTGACCTTAAATCTGTGAAATTCTTGGAAGAGAATTTTAAAAGAGCCCCTTATAATGACTAATTATATCCTGTGAATGGGACAGAGGAGAATCCTTAAGCCATGTGTTATTACTACAAAGATATTAAGAACAGATATATTATCTGTTTTAGACAACTTATAGAGAACTTCCCAGGACACATGGACCATTTTTAATGTCCAACTATGTGACCAATCAGTACAATCTTACTTCTCTGACAGAACAAAAAAAATATTTTGCTGCTTTTAAAATCAGAAGCCAAATTCTGATCCAGCAAGAGAATTATTTTTTCCTTCAGTTTAAAAAGAAAATACTAATTGCTTCCTGACCATTTACTTTTATTTTGGTCAATTTTTAAATAATAATAGAAAACATTGTTTTTCTTTGTGTATTTAGGTCTATGACCATAAATAGAATGAAGTGAAACAGTGGTGGGATTCATTTTTTTTTACTACCTGTTCTGTGGGCGTGGCTTGGTGGGCAAGTCAGGGGAAGGATACTGTAAAATCTCCAGTCAGAGGTGGTATTTGCCAGTTTTCCGAACTATTCAAAATTTCCACTACTGGTTCTCTAGAACTGGTCAGAACCTGCTGAATACCACCTCTGAAGTGAAATGAAAATGTCCTGACAGTCATTGTAAGTGTAAGTATATTGTAAGTATAAGTACATTCTCCCAAGTACAAAGTCTACTTAACCTCCTGGGATATCATTGTCTCAAAATCAGATTCCAATAAAGAGTTTTATTAACACTTTTCTAGCACTTTAGAAGTACAACAGTTATATAAGTCTGTAGTAAAAATGCAGACAGAGAAAAGACAGTGTGTATATTTTAGATAATCTAACTTGATTAATACAATATGGCTGAAAATAAGAACAGCTAGATAGGTACATAGAAAAATGTACACTTCACAGTTCAGTAGTTAAATTAAGATTTTATCTTCTGTCCATCTGCAAATTAAGGCATTATTTTCAACAATTATTTACAACATGGGCCATGTAATTGAATGTACATGGGAGTGTTCAGTGATTAAATGCGTGGAAAAAACTGGTCATTAAAGTCAACAGAATAATAAGGGCTCTTCTGAACCCTCCTAAATTCAAATTCAGTCAATTATGGGCAGTTTCATATCTATTCAGGCATAATAATGTATAGTTATACATCTACAATTCTGGAGTAGAGAACTGCCTGCCAATCAGCACTTGCTCTTTTTACTAATAGCAGAACAGAAGAAACTATCAATACAAAAACACTATCAACTAATTATTGCTCACTTGAAATTATAACTGTATTGCTTACATATCCTATCCTTCCCTCCCCTTCACAAAAATGGAAGAAGACAATTTGTTGACTCCTCTTCATGTATTTTATGCTGATCATGGTGGCAACCTTCACACTGTCTCACACTCCTAGTGCGCTAGCAGTTCTGTATTTAGGCTCTTTTTTTGGAAATGTGCCAGCATGCTACTACTATATTATCCCAGAAATAGGAGGGAGTCCCCTTCAATAAGAAAATTAACTTCCCCTTTTAACATAAAGTGGCAATATACTAACATGTTAGAAGCCATAATTATCGCTTTGAAATTGCATTTCCTCATTCATAGATGCCACAAGCATAGCGCTCTATCTAAAATCCATGACCAAAGTACCTTTTTTTTTTCAGTATTCGCTCATTATCAGGATGGTACTTTCCTGTAGAAGCCCCCTCACCTCACCACCCACCCCTAATCCATGCCCAGTAATGTCCTTTGTTTGAATTTTTCATGCCCTATTTTTTTTCCAGGCTTCTTCCAGTGTTTTTATGAAGGAGAAATTTAAGTCAGTGATAAGTATCTTGATGATATGACTCTACTTCATGATGTCTCATATTCAATATTATTTTTCATTCTTTCTGAAAATCAAGAAAATAAATAGAGACCAATAGAACTGAATTAAATCAAGAAATGGCAAAATTGCCAGTTAATTTCAAAATTTGAATACATTTTTCAGAGAAACCAGCATTGTAGATGGGTAGATATTTATAACAAGTCATAGCAGGGCAAAAATTCCATTAAGACTGCATTCTTATGTATCTGAGAATAAATCCCAGCAACTGAAACACTTATTTACATGTGTAAGTTAAAGTATGGTTTTTATAATTCAACTCAAACTTTTTTTTTTCCAGTGATATTTTCACAAAGCAGTTCCAAATTCCATTTGGAAACTAATTTAGTTCAAACCGTCTCTTGTTTTTCCTATTATTAGGACAAAAGTACTTCAAATAATTGCTTGCTTAGATTCATAATCTGTAATTATGAAATCTTTTCATTTCAGAGAGAACCATGAAAAATTGAACTAATGATTAATCAATGTGAATCAAGAAGAACTGGAATAAACATACAAATCCAGACAAGCAGAAACATGTTTATTTCTACTCCCCAAATTATACAACGACTAGAAGGGTTAACCTGCTCTAACTCTTCACTCCTCAATGGCGATTTTTAGTTCTCCAATTTACAATCTGAGCTGACTGCTTCACTCAAACTCCCTTGTCTTGTTCCAGAGATACTTGTGAGGCCAGTACTTTATTTTTGTCCAAATTAATAGAGCATAGGAAATATAAGAGGCATACCACCCACATACTATGGCACAATCAGATTCATGTGCCTGAGGACCTTAGCCCTTCACAACCAGGCTCCAGAGTGTGAGAGAAAGGGTGTGGTCAGTCTGTGGATACATCAGCAAGGCTAATGATTTCAGATTGTCCTGATAGACTGCCTCTCCCCATTCTTTACTAGAAGAAATGCTACAATGACTTGAAAACATTTTCTCCAAACTAACAACCTCATTGATATATTTGCACAACATATTAGACCACAAACTAAACCATGTACTAGTCTAACCTAAACCCACCAGTTTTACTAATGTAAGAGTCAGTGTACTGTGCAAATCCATCAGATTAGATGAGTGGACCCAAAAAAAAAAGGTTAACTAATCCAGGGGTAATTATGCCACACAAACAGAACTGCTGAGTGGTTGAACAGTAGACAACCCTAACAAATCCTATATTCTCCACCTCTAATTACCATAGCACTCAGTGTGCCAATTAATCTTTTACTGATTAGCTCCAAGCATACTCGCACTTGTCTATACTGGATTTTATCATGGGTCTGGCCAGCTGCAAGTGTCTGTTATGATTAATTTCATTTATATTGCCACATGAATCAGTTTCACGTTTATTTGGAATCAGAGTTGAGAAGAGATGGGTTTTTCTTTCTCTCAAGGGCTAAGGTCCTCGGTTCTTACCACCCAAGAAGTAGTTCACCTGTTAAAGCAAGAAAATCTATATATAGCACAGCTATATTATGTAGTACATTATTTGTTGGTTTAAAATTTTAATATGCTGTCCAAATAATTAGTGGAGTTCTGGGCAACCATCAAAACATCAATAGACAAAATTAATTTTAATTTTGAGGCCCTGTCAATCTTACTAACATGGCAAACACACAAACACCATGGCACTATTAATCCCACTCCCAATGCCTGGGGAAGAGACAGATCTTCACAGCTTTCTGAAAAGCCCTCAAAGTTGAGGGCATCCAAATCTTGGGGACGAGACTGTTCCACAGGGCAAGTGCTGTAAAACAGCGTTCCCCAACCTTTCTGGCTTTGCAGTCCCGCATGGGGGAGGGAGAAGGAATGGTTACATGCGAGTGGCGGGCACATGCGCCTGCTGCTTGCACAAATGGTGCTATGAGACCGTGCATGCTCACTCCCAGCTTCCGCAAGTCCAGTTCCCAATGAGCGTGGCCCAGGGCTTGCCACCCCCTGTTTTAAAGAGAAGACATGGTTCCCAGGACCCATCAAGTGACACTGTTTTACCAAGAGCATGGAGCTTTATCTGGAACATGCCCGTTTCTCCAGATCTCCCCACTGTATATATTATTTTTCCCTTAGTTTTAAATGAGGAAAGTATAATATGAAGGGCATCAGTGGTGGGATTCATTTTTTTTTTTTACTACCGGTTCTATGGGCGTGGCTTGGTGGGCATGGTAGGGGAAAGATATTGTAAAATCTTCAGTCAGAGGTGGTATTTGCCGGTTCTCCAAACGACTCAAAATTTCCGCTACCGGTTCTCCAGAACTGGTCAGAACCTGCTGAATACCACCTCTGCTTTCCTGAAATAATACAATTACCTAAAATATACAGACACTATTTCTATCCCTGAAGTAGCAGCCAACCTAAAGAGCAATAGTAGTCCAACAGCTGAAACCAGTATAGATTGAAGTAGCTGCAGAGTTCTATGATGGCAGTTCTGCATGGATGGCCCATTAAGCTATTTGGAGATAATAACCTTAGGAGCTTGGGGCTGGATAATCTAATAAAGTTATCTTTATCCGTGTGAGCCTCCTCAGCTCTTCGTTGTTTTCCACTGAGAGATTTTGCTATCTGTGCTACTGTTTAGTGATGTCATTTAGCAGTGATGTGGAGAAGAACAGCTTTGGTTCTGACAGCCATAATATAGATTAATCTAGGCAGATTCCCAGGATGTACTCTCAATTAAAATTTATCTCTTTGTCCATGCTTTTGCGTGATTTCCTTGACAATCTAATTACTCCATACTCTAATAATTGTTGATATATTCTGTTAACTTTTAAATAGATTTTGTTTTATTCATTGTACTATTTATTCCCTTGTGATCTTTTAAAATTACAGACGTCATAAAAACAGTGTGATAGTTGTGCCAAAATAGAAATTATTGTCAAAAAAAGTCAAAAGATAAATAAATAAGATGATGAATAACTCTGCAATAATATTGGGGGCCCCAGATGGTTTAATTATCTTGTTTTAAATTGCACTAGGTTGAAGGTTTTTACAGATTAACAGTAAGATCGTTATAGTGTTGGAACATGATTTATAGGGAAATGCAAAAGTCTTTTTTTTTTACACGGAACAATTTATCATGGGACAATCAGTATATTAGTATGGTTTGCTCCAATCACTAGTTCCTCCTAACAGTGGCCACAGCTAACAAACCAAAACAACTCCATCCACTGCATGCTTATTGTATCACAGTAATGAGGAATCCTAGCCTGTTTTGTTACTCTGGTTTTTCTGATCAATACACCATAAGAGACAAACCATGGGCAGAATGATACTAGTTTGTCCGTTCTATTGCCTAGAATGCTTAGTTTTCTTAATGACTGCATATCATCTATCAACATACTTCCTGCCTACTGCTAAGTAAAAATTCTTACCTACTGTTCTGAGATAGGGTTTGGAGAAGAGGTAGTATTCAGCAGATTCTGACCAGTTCTGGAGAACTAGTAGCAGAAATTTTGAATAGTTCGGAGAATTGGCAAATACCACCTCTGACTGGAGATTTTACAGTTCTTTCCCCTGCTACAGCCACCAAGCCACGCCCACAGAAAAGGTAGTAAAAAAAATTTGAATCCCACCATTGGTTTGGAGACCTCTAGCAAAAGGATGATATGTCCTCCTTTTTATCCTCATGTTATTCATCTGGTAGATGTAGTGTTATAGTCAAATATAGTCAATGTTTGACTGTATGGCTTTTCACTATGACACAGTGCTTCCTTACTAAGCACTAAACACAAATTGACAAGTAGTCACTCAGTGATTTTAATTAGTTGACTAGTACTGTCTCACAGGCTTGTGCTGCTGCCTGAAACTGATAAGACCTTAATCAGTTACATGCTAAAGATTTTTGCCTCCTAATAGGCTCTAACACATTCCTGCAACTGAAGAGCACTATCATATTTGCTTTCAATCTTTTCTTCTGAAGGCTAAACAGTTTCTCTTATCTCTTTTCATAGAATATAATTTCTAATCATTCAAATCACCTTCACTGTCCTCCTCTGATCCTATTTCAGCTCCTCCGAAATACTCAATGTGAGGTCTGCTCAGTGTGGAGTAAACAGATCTAATACAAATTTCCCATGATTTGGAAATGGAAACTGCATTTATATAATCTCAAATTACTTTTATCTTTTCATATATTGTGCCATATTCAATTCCTAATCAATTACTACACCAAGGCCTTTGCACAAGTACTGTTGCTAAGTTCTCATCCTATCTGTTAGGTTTTCTTTAAGAACCTGAACTATATTGATTTACTATATATGGTTGCAAGTCATAATGACTCAGCACTTTACTGAAGCCACGATATGTGATTGGCTACAAGAGTACTATATAGCAGGAGTACTATATAGCAAGAAGCCAGAGAGCATATGGCTAGATGGGCTTTTACTTTGGGCTTCTACTGTGACTGCTACTTGGCTACTGCTGTTTCTACTCGGCAAGTACCTTCATTACTCTGTAACTATATCTCTCCATTGCTGCATGGATGTATTGAAGATGCTGTATTGCTGTTATGCTTACTGACTATGATAGTTAGTTATATATTCTATTGATTGATGAACTGTGTATGAACATTGGACTGGATCTTGGACCGTGCTTATACTCCTGTATATAAAACCCTTTAACTTTCAACTTCTGTGCTTGTGTGACTCTATACTCACTGCTACAATTTTGCACACTACTTCCGTTTGCTGCATACTTCTTGAAGACAAAGAAAACTCTGCTAATACTTATAACTATCCATTTGATTTTTGTTTTTTAAGTGAAAATATGTGGACTCCAATTCCCAGAATTGTCCAATCATCTTCATCAGCAAATCCATGCATCATAAAATTGTCAGAGTTGAGAAACACTGTTGTTATATTAGAATATTAGCTAATTTGCCCAAGTCTATGTACTTATAGATTTGTTAAGCATTCCCCTACTTAAGTTAACAACAACAACAACAACAACAACAACAACAACAACAGTCAGGACCAAAGGAGTCAGGCCTGAAGCTTGTGGCCATTCTGCTTGATACTTGCTCTTGTCTGATGAGGACTTCAGATTTAAAAACCACCTAATTCAATTCAAGCACTGAAGCCTGGTATTCATGATTTGGTAATGAAAAGCAAGTTCCTCAGAATAACACTGAGACTATCTAAGAATATAATTGCAGACCTCATTGTCCCCAAAAGTAGCATAAAAGATTGGAATGAACTGTTTGTAATGGACTTTTCTAATTTTCTGGTAATTCTTTATTAAAGGAAAAAATTATCCTGAACATCTTGGATGTAATGCAACAAACATGTTTCTATATGGCAATATAGTATACAGTTCTTTTTTATGCCAAGGGCTATGTAAGCAATACCCTATTTAAATTAAAAGTTATAATGTATGGCAACTTTTTGACAGTTTCTGGAGTCCGCACACTAGCCTTTAGGGAGCTGTTTAAGATGCCAGGGCTACAAGCTAAGCACCAAGAAATTCACAAATAGCTTTAACTGCAGATCCATGGAAAATAACCTTTCTCATTGTGCTATAGTGCAAATGAATGAAGAGAATGAACAGCAATGTTTGATAAGTATTTAGCAGAGTTTCCTTATCTATCAAGGAGTATGCAACAAACGGAAGTAGTGTGCAAAATTGTAGCAGTAAGTATAGAATCACACAGGCACAGCAGTTGATGGGTAAAGGTTTTTTATACAGAGTATAAGCACAATTCAATATTCAGTCCAATGTTCATACACAGTTCATCTTTCAATAGAATATACAACTGACCATCATAGTCAGCAAGCAATACAGCAACTTCAATACATCAATGTAGCAATGGAGAAATATAGTTGCAAAGTGATGAAGATACTTGCTGAATAGTCTAGTAGTAGAAGCAGCTCCAGTAGAATAGTAACAGAGAAGCATCCAGTAGCAGCCACAGTAACCACAAGCAACAACAAGCAACCACAGCAGCAGCAGCAATGTGCTCACTGGCTTCTTGCTATATAGTAATCCTGCTTCCTATAGCCAATCAATATCCTGGCTTCAGTTAAAGTGCTTAGTCATTATGACTTGCAGCCATATATAGTAAACCAATATAGTTCAGGTTCTTAAAGAAAACCTAACAGTGTTAACCATGTTAAATCTTAATTATGACTCATGTAAATATATCTGGTTAGAGTCATGCAATGAAACAAGACAAATTTCCCCAATATGGCATCTCCTAGATCATCCGGATGCATCATGTGCAGGCCATACCCATCTCAGCTCCCCAAAGGTATAAAAAAATAACAATACACGATACATCACATAACGTGATCAAATTTGACAGCCGTGTTCTAGATGTATTAGACTACAAGTTCCATAAGTCCATTGGGGATATAATGGGACTCAGTCTACTGGGGGATTTGGACTGATGTAATGGGACATTTTTATATTTAGAGTAGGCTTATACAACTAAGTTTTTATATCAAAGAAAATCCACAGATTATAGGCTATGTTTGACTTAATGAGCCACAGATTGAACCAGCGTCATGTAGACAATATCTTCTGCCAGGCATGTGTTAACAGATCCCCCGATGTCCAATCCTCTAGTGGGCAAAGGTGACATTTGGCTGTGGCTCTTTGTTAGTTCTCACACATGTTGCAACTCTCAGATTACAGCCCAGACAAATGGTGGCATGAAGTCTGCATTCCAGAATGCTTTTGTATTCATACTTCTTTCTGCAAGCTGCATCACAGTTCCAGTAAAGAAAGTTTAAGAGAGATGATTTTTAAAGAATAAAACAAAGTTTGTTTCTGCCCTGATTGCTCTTGACATTATTTTGCAAGCTTCTGAAGATCAAATAAGAAACAAATTGGCTTGGAAATCAGGTGGAGGTAGAAAACAGTTCAGAGAAAGCTGTTCATAAACAAATGTTGATTAGTACGAGCACGATAGCACTGCTCCAGTATTTGAGAGACTGCCACAAAGAGGAAGAAGTCAACTTATTTTCCAAAGCATTAGAAGAATAAGACAAGAAACTATGGATGGAAACTAATCAAGGAAAGAAGCAACCTGGAATTAAGGAAAAACTTCCTAACAGTGAGGACAATTAATCAGTGGAACAGTTTGCCATCAGAAGCTGTGGGTGCTTCATCACAGGAGGTTTTTAAAAGGCTGGACAGTCATTTGTTGAAATGGTATAGCTTGAGTAAGGGGTTGGACTAGAAGACCTCCAAGGTCCAATCTAGTTCTATTCTGATCTATTCTAATCAGCCCTGCTGAAGGATGGGACAGAGTTTGCCCATTATGATAAAGTTACAGCTTCATTCAAAATGTTTGGAACAAAGGTTATTGAATATAAATGAAGTGATTACTGTGACAATCAGTAGTGTTCAGTTGCTTTTCACATCTTCTGTTATTTCTAAAGTAACAATTATTTGCAAACTTTAGTTTAATTCTAGTAAGGGTCTACAATGTCTCAGTGTATTGATTGGGATTGATTCGGCTGTACACCGCCCTGAGTCCCTCGGGAGAAGGGTGGTATATAAATGTTATAATAAATAAATAAATAAATAGTGTTAAAAAAGAGGAGCCCCCTCATGCTACATAAGAGTAGGGTAACTTTCACATGGTTTTTAAGAAAAGAAAAAGGGGAAAAATTGAGTCAGAGTTAGAATATTCATGAAAAACCAATGACCCTATAATAAACACTTCTTTTGGATAAAATTATGAAATTCCTATGGCTTATTCATTCATAGTTTGCAATAGTCCACTAACAATGTGTAACTCATCTAAGGAAAATCCTACATGTATTTTAGAAAGTTTCCACTTTTATTCACACCAAAATTTATTTATTTATTTTGTCAAGCAATTATAAGATAAAAGACATAAGTATAAACATAGTTATAGATACATGAAATGGATACATATAAGAAAAATAAAAAGAAACAATAGGACAGGGACGGTAGGCACGTTGGTGCACTTATGCACGCCTCTTATAGACCTCTTAGAAAAGGGGTGAGGTCAATAGTAGACAGTCTAAGGTTAAATTTTTTGGGGTTTGGGGAAGAAACCACAGAGTCAGGTAGAGTATTCCAGGCATTTACCACTCTGTTACTGAAGTCGTATTTCCTGCAATCAGGTTTGGTGTGGTTTACCTTGAGTTAGTATCTATTGTGTGCTCTTGTATTGTTATGGTTGCACCTGAAGTATTCATTGACAGGTAGGACATTGCAATGTATAATTTTATATACTATACTTAGATCGGACCGAAGGCAGCGTAGTTCTAGGTTTTCTAGGTCTAGAATTTCAATTCTGGTGGTATAAGGTATTCTGCAATGAGTAGAGGAGTGGAGAACTCTTCTTGTGAAATATTTCTGGATTTTCTCAACTGTGTTAATATCCGATGTGTAATGTGGGTTCCAGACTGATGAGCTGTATTCAAGTATTGGTCTAGCAAATGTTTTGTATGCTCTCGTTAGTAGTGTGATATTACCAGAGAAAAAGCTAGGATTAGGTTAACAACACTTAATGCCTTTTTGGCTATGTAGTTACAGTGGGCTCTAGCACTTAGATCATTAGAGATGAGAAATCCAAGGTCCTTGACAGAGTTTGGATCATCAACAAGGTCTTGACTGTTCAGCTTGTATTTTATTTTCTGATTTTTTTGCCAACATGTAGGACAGAGCATTTATTTGTTGAGATTTGAAGTTGACATTTGTTTGACCATTCTTATACATAGTCAAGGTCTTTTTGAAGGGTAGTAGTATTGTCTGTGGTATTGAACAGTTTTACATCATCAGCGAAGAGAACGCAGTTGCTCTTGATATGATCACAGTGGTCATTTATGTAGAGTATGAAAAGAGTTGGTCCTAGAACACTGCCTTGGGGGACACCACTGTTGACAGGTACAGAATTTGATAGGACACTCCCAATTTTGATCATTTGTTGTCTGTTTGACAGGAATGCTTCTATCCAGTTATGCAGGTGTCCAGAGATACCGTAAAATTTTAGTTTTTTTAGGAGTAGTTTGTCGTGTACCACTGAATCAAAGCTTTACAGAAGTCTATGTAGATTGCGTCTATTGCTTTGCCCTGATCGAGTTGTGTAGTCCATATATTTTTACAGTGCAAGAATTGCAGATTACAGGATAATTTTTTTTCCGAAACCAAATTGTTTATTAGAGAGTAGATTGTTTGTCTCTAAGTGGAGGATAATGGATTGGTTAATAATTGATTCCATGATTTTACAGGTGATGCAGCATAAGGAAATTGGTCTGTAATTTTCAACTAGGCTGGGGTCTCCATTTTTGAAGATGGGGATGACCATGGCTTGAGACCATAGGTTTGACAAGGAGCTGGTCCTGAAAGATTTTTCAAAGATTATGCTTAGAGGTTCGGCTATGGCATTGGATAGCTTTTTTAAGAAAAGCTGGTCTAATAGATAGAGATAGTTTTAGATTGCGTAGTGCTTGCAAACAGGCAGCCATTCATTGTCAATTAATCTATTCTGGCAGCTAAGCAGTCACCTCTAGCAGATTCTTCTTCACTTCTACATTGGAGGAGAGCATTTTCTGATTCATTTCTCCTCTTTGCTTCCCCTTTGGAGAAGCTAACTCTCCACCACTTAAAGTGGTTTGCAATTCACTTTTGGTGAGAACGATGTGGGCTGGTATTGAGTTGGCAATTCAACAGAGGGCAGAGGGCAGGCCCAACATCATCCATTTGTAATTCCCCTGTATTGTGCCTAATCCCTCCAAACAACACCCCCCAAAAATGTCAATTTTTAGTTTATGTGATTACTGCTAAGTAAGAAAGAATAAAATAATCTCACATTGCAAACATGAGCTTACATTATAAGTGTGTCCGATCATACTTGGCCAATAAAGAATTCTATTCCATTCCATTCCATTCCATTCCATGTGTTTCATATATGACTCCAGATGATGAAACTAATACTTAAGAGAGACAAAGACTTATTTCAAATTCAAAGATTGCCATGTTATGTTCTCTCAGAGTTTAACTTGCTTCATTGGGCTCTTGTGAGGGTAGATTCCCCAGTTCTACTTTTTGATACCTGAACCATATTTTTGAAAACATTTTATCTTTGTGGGATTTGAATTCTGTATAATAAAAGGGGAACTCTATGCTTATCACAAATTGTCTGTCTAATTTAGGGAAGAATGAAAACCATACAATCAATTCAGCATTCTTTCACCAAAAGTGAATTTTGATGGCAGGATCTGACGTTGGCCTGCTGCTGTGAGGTAGTAACTCAGATAGTTGGGATATATGTAAATTTATAAGTGCCATCCTGACCTCTTTGGAATGTGATAGATAGATAGATAGATAGATAGATAGATAGATAGATAGATAGATAGATAGATAGATAGATAGATACTGGATATTACATGGAATGACAGTTGCCTTTTTGTTGGTAGGTTTGATTCCCCTAAACATTTACAATTTGCTGAAGTACTTAGGAAATCATGTTTCAGATCTAGCCCCACATTTGAAGGCTATGTGACTGTTCAGCAATTAGACTAATTTACTGAATGCGCTGAGTGAACAAGCTAAAGTCCCAAGGGAGGGGGGAGGAGGAACAGCTGCAGGTATATGTCTGCCCTTTTGTCCCTCTTCTTTCAAAGCCATTTTTATTGGGGGCCCTTTCTTCTTTAGGCAAATTCTTTGATCGGGAGCCAAAGCTTTTGAGTCAGAGAAGAATGCCTGCCTACCTCCATATGAGTTGGATCACGCCCTTGAGAAAGCAGTGGCGTTTAGCGGGAGTGAATGGCAACAAATCCAAAACACAGAGCCTCCTGTTACAGAACTCTGGAGAAGCATCTCTGAGGAATTAAGTTCGTCTTCTTTCTGATTTAAAACAGGGTTTGGGACATATTCATTTGGGAGACCTAGCCTCAGGC
Organism: Bungarus multicinctus; assembly: GCA_023653725.1. NCBI lineage: Eukaryota > Metazoa > Chordata > Lepidosauria > Squamata > Elapidae > Bungarus > Bungarus multicinctus. The sequence continues at coordinate 82,339,347 of CM042838.1, forward strand.
TGATACTATGTATGCTTTTAAGGCTAGGGTGTACACAGTACGATTGTGGCAGAAAACACACACAATCTTTGGCAAAGACCCCATTCTTTTCTTCACAGCATGGCCAGGCTTGCCTCAAACATAAGAAGACTGTTTTGTACATCTTCTAATGACCAGCAGGTGTTCTACTGCTTTTTGCATGTCTAGAAAGTATAATGTGCTATGTGAACCACATCCAGCAAAGCAACCTTTCCCAACTGGAGCCCTCCAGGTATATTTGAGACTACTTTCGCAGAGTTTCAACCACCATTGTGTTAAAGCAGTCTTGCAGAGTGTAACATCTTTTAAATTTCTTAGGACAATCACTCAGACAACTAACAGTAGTAAAGCATAGCACCTGGATGTTTTTTGTGTTAGAGACTGAGATGTTTAGAAGATACCAGGCTGGAAAGATTGCAGAAAAGGATATTCAAGCTATTTAAGCCTGGCGAACTAAAGATTGACAAGAAAATTAAGAAGTAATCTCTTTGATAAGAATCCAAATAAAACTTCCTAAAATGCATCTAGTGGTATCTCTCGTGTATGTTGTTTTCCAGATTCAATAGATTCAGAAACTTTTGCTACTATATTCAAAATTTGATTATAATCCAATGCACATATTCTGAGTGATATATGTATGTATGTATAAATATGGATATTAAATAGTAAAATCAAATACAATCTAGTCTTAAAGAAAGAAAAGATAATAGGAAAAAGGAAAAAAGAGAGAAAGAGAAAGAAAAAGGAAGAGAACAAGAAAATGAGAGAAGAAAGAATATTAACAAAGAAAAAAGAAATATATAAGTAAGTGATTTCCAACCTTGATCACATGTATAAATAAATTTAGTAACTCTTCGGCCTTTATAAGCTTAAACAGGGATCTCTTCCTCCCATATCCTTTTTTTTTTTAATTTACAAGCAAATTCATAAAACATCATCTTTTCAGTTTTGGTGTCAGCACTAAATTCATAAAGTTTAGCCTAGAAAGAACAACATATTTTTATCCTGATCAAATAAACCAACTTTACATTCCTCCCTTTTAATTCTAACAGCCTTCATTTTTAGTTTATTCAAAAAAAGGATTTTATTTATTTATTTATTTATTTATTTGTCTCATCACACAATTATCCAAGGCTCTAAAAAGCCTTTTCAGAAAATCTAGTAGGGGAAAAAAATCCATATCACTCTCTTGGTCATTTGTATTTCCCTTTTAAATTTTAAAACTTCAGCTAGTTTCTTTTGTAGATCCTGTGAAACAATCTTTTCTAAATCGTTCTCATGGCTTGTTATTTGTAAATCAACTTTCAATACCATCTCTATCTTGTTAGATAAAATTTGTTCTACATCTGACATTTTTTCAATAACATCTTTTGGCCATAGTTGTCCAGAGAAACAAACATCATTACTGACATGAAATTGATATTGTTGCTACGATTTTCTAATTGCATTCTTCAAAAGTTACCTCCAGTATTTTCATTATCATAACATTTTGCACCATCTTACAGGCTTGTATATCTTTCCTCTACCTAAAATCTTTAGTCCCCTCTAGTGTCCAGTTTTTGAATTAATAAATTTATTTATTTATGTTGCATCTTGTAAAAATCAAAACAGGATCTATTTTCCATGAAAAACTATTTGCTATTTTATAATTAATTCACAAACTTAATGTAAAAAAATCCAATATCCCAATTTTATTTGTATCCTTAGTTCATTTATAATTTTCTAACTTCAAAATCTTATTTTGTCTTTTGCTGTTTATTTCAGATTCTTTAAATTCTTTAAATCTTTATTAAATTTACTTTTGTGTAGGCCTGAAGGAAAATTCAGAGTTTTCAAATTTTCCAAAGGTGTCTTATAGCTTAGAAAAGTAGATAGTGGTGAATTAAAAGGGATTAAAAAGTGGGATTTGCAAACTGAGTTCCCTCTAGAAGTCACCTCCACAGTTGCAAGCAAGATGGCTAATTCTGGTCTCCAACCTGTGGAAAGTAGCCATCTGGAGCACATGTGGGCAATTCCTCATCCTCCCTTATCAGGAGTGGTTCCAAGGAACCAGTCTACTCACCTATATCTTGTCTTTGCCATGGTCATCAGATCTGCTTTCACAGAACTATATTCAGTTTACCATATCTCCCCTGAAGCCAAGCTATTGTGGATTGCGCTCCATGGCATCGGACCAGGATATTTACAAGACCGCATTCTGCCATTTTCCTCTCACCGTCCGGTGCGCTCCCACAGGGAGGGTCTCCTGCGGGTCCCGTCGGCATCTATGTGCCGGCTGGTGACCCTGAGAAATAGGGCCTTCTCTGTGGGGGCGTCTGCCCTCTGGAATGGGTTGCCCCCGGAGTTACGGACAGCCACGGACCTGGGGACCTTCAGGTGTGCCTTGAAAACCTGGCTCTTTGACAAGGCCGGCTTGGGCTGATTTTAGTTTTGGGTGTTTTACTTTTTTATTAAATTTTAGGGTTTTAGGGAAGGGTTTTAATTGTTTACAGCCAGGGTCTTAGTTTAATTTAGTTTTATTTTTTCACATATTTATTGTTTTAATTGTATGGCTGTGCACTGCTCCGAATCCTTCGGGAGAGGAGCGGTATATAAATAAATATTTATTATTATTATTTATTATTATTATCTACACTCCTGCACCAGGCCTAAATCTTTCCTCAGAAACCTGAGCCACAAAGCAACACATTCTTCTTATTTTCAACAGAAACCACTGTGCAGAATATTGATTGGACAGCTCTTAGAACAGAGGCCAATCATATTTAAATAGAGACTTTCTTTCAATAATTAAGAAAAAGATGACACTTATTTGGCAAAACAATGTCTCCACAAACAATTTAACAGTAATGGATAGGTGAATTAATGCCTAGAATTGTTTTACAACTTGCATTAGATCAGGAACTATTGAATGACATCAATTACCATTCATTATTGGAGAACTATTTTTTTAAAGATTTTAGGCAAAATAAAGGATAGGTACACAAATTTAAATTGCTTAAGTGGTACCAATCTCTTAAAGATGGAAAAAGAACCTTATCTTATTTACAAGCTCTTACATCCTGCTGAAATAAGTGTTCGGATAATTTTGTTTCATACAATGCAAACAGCCTATTGATGGAAATATAAATGATTACCAATTACATACTGTTTATTTATTTGTGGTAATTTACAGGTAGGCAATCTGATCCATTACTTATTACACTGAAATTATATCAATTTTATTACAACTTCGTTGATCCAACTGAATCAATTCAGCACAGAAGAAGAAAATCTATTTCCTGCTGACTGATGTAGCAAAATGATTTAAAAATATAAATTGTATAGGGAAGCAATGGCAAACTGAAGATGGATTCATAGAGAGTGCAGTTGATGACTGTGTGAATTGAGGAGCTGGCAAATGGACTTGCTTCTCAGAATTCCTGTGATGAAATGTGCATGTGGAGGAGCAGTGGAGAAAAGTTTTAGCAACACAGAGCTTTCCCAAAAAGAGGCCCAGATTAAGAGACTGTAGCCCTGAGTTGGATGGGAGAGGGCAGAAGAGATCATAATAACAAAGCAGAAGGAAGCTTGGAAATCTTCTAGTCCAATTCTCTTCACAAATAGGAGACCCCTATATATTCCAGACAAATGGTTGTCCAGTCTCTTATTAAAAGCCTCCAGTGATGGAACACCCACAATTTCTGAAGGCAAGCTATTCCCTTGGTTAATTGTTCTCATTGTTCTCAATTTCTTCTTGGTTCAAGGTTGTTCTTGATCAGTTCCATCCATTGTTTCTTGTCTTGCTTTCTGGTGCTTTGGAAATTAGGATGACCCCCTCTTTGTGGTAGCCCTCAAATAGTGGAGCACTGCTGTCATGTCATCCCTAGTCCTTTTTTTTTTAACTAGATTAGACAAACCCAATTCCTGCAACCATTCCTCATGTGTTTTAGCCTCCAGCCCCTAATCATCTTTGTTGCTCTTTTCTGCAATCTTTCCAGAGTCTCTACATCTTTTTTACAATATGGTAACCAAAACTGGAAGCAGTATTCTAAGTATGATCGTACTAAGGTTTTATAAAGTGGTACTAATACTTCATGTGATCTATATCCCTGTTAATGCAGTTTAGGATTGTGTTGGCTTTTTTGGCTGCTGCCACATACTGCTGGCTCATAATTGATTAACTACTAGGACGATCCCCCTCATAGTTACTGCTATTGAGCTAGGTTTCACCTCATCTGTACCAGTACATTTGATTTTTCTTGCCTAAGTGAAAACCTTACCTTTCTTTATATTGAATTTCATTTTGTTAGTTAGGACCCAATGTTTATGTTTATCAAGATCTATCTGTCTCTTGAGCCAACAAATACCAACAAATAGCCCAAACTGGTTAGGTCCAGCGTAGCCACAGTCTAGAATCTCTCAGAATATATCTAATAGTTTGGCAAGATTCTGTCCATTAGATGTCAGCAGTAAAGGACTGAACAAAATTGGATTTTATTGTGTTGTCTCTGGGCCTGACAATTTCTCTCTGGGTTAGGAGAGGACTTGAAATTACCCACATATGCTCCAGACAATAGCTCCCTGTGAGAAGACCATAAGGCAGAGGTCTCCAGGAGATTTAGAGCTCTGGGAATTGAGGGATTGCCATCTTTGCCTAGGGTCAGACTGATTAAGGGTATTTTATTTAACATGTTTTGGAGATTTAAAAATATGAAAAAAAAATTGGCTTAGGTCCTAAGCTGTTTTTCCTTTAATAGAAATTATATTTTTACCAATCACATTCCATCTGCAGCTCTCAAAATCACATGAACCATTTTAAGAGCCTTCCAATCCCACACCACAAAGCAGCAACTGGGGGGAGCGCATAGAAGGAAAATAGTATCCAAACCACTTGTATTTCATTCATTAGGTGGCTGGAGAAAATAAATAATAGATAACAGATAGATAACAGATAATCAGAGTTGGAAGGGACCTTGTAGGTCATCTAGTCCAACCCCCACCCAAGCGGGAGACCCTACACTATTTCTGACAAATGGCAGTCCAATCTCTTATTGAAAGTCTCAAGTGATGGCACTCCCACAATTGGAAAGAGTTAAGATAATATTGACTTTATTGAACATTGTATTGGGCTCCCCTTGAAAAATATTTTAGCAAATAAAAATAGTATTCCATTTATAAGAACTTTGGCAAAAAGTGGGGAGGGGATTTTTGGCAGTCAGATTTTTGCCAGAGAATAAAGGAAGTCAGATTTATTTTCCATTGATAAAATAATGGTTGATAACTGCAATAAAAGAAAAGCTTGATATATCAGTTTTGGAAGAATTGCTAATACAGCATAGATTAAATTTTGGCATACAACACAGGTGCAGCTTTCCCTTTTACCTTACTATTCTATACCTGATTTTAATCTGACAAAAAGGACTCTACAATATTTTGGGCAATCAAGATTACAATCTAGTATGTCATATCCTGTGAGCCTTTCTGTGGTGTCCTATCTGCAAACCCACTTATCTACTCCATGGAGTTGGAGAATAGCACCATGGTTCAAGCAGGTGCAACATGGCTGCAAGTACATATGGAGAAATAGATCAGTGGTTATCATTTTGAAGAATCAGAAGTTCATTGAAACAACTTGAAAATAATATCAAACCAAGGAAAGATCGGATTTAAAAATAATGATCTAGGTTTAAGTTATATTACTTCAGTGTAGTAGAAGGAATTGGCTTAGATTTTACATTGGCAGACTTTCAGTTCTATAAATAAAAGTTAACAAACTGCACATTTGAATGTCAAAGTTAACTGGCATTAACTCTCAAATTTTCTTTGAACCTTTTTCAAAAAAATAAGTAAACTCTTCAGTGTGAGGATTACCGTACTATCACATTTATTGTATCAATCATATTTTTAATGTGCACAGAAGGGAGAAAAGCATCATAATGACATAAATCCCAACAGCTGATGCACAAAAAGCTCCTTCCATATGTCCACTGTGCACACCCACACTTGCCAGAAGAGAAGATGAAAACTCTTTAAATGAGCTTCTGCCAGTCAATCTCAGCATAAAGTTAATCAAGAAAAGCATCCTTTGACATATAACAAAATGCTGGTTCCTTTTCCATGCAAATCAATTGGCGCATGTAATGAATCATAAGGCATTTTTGTTATACATATCAGTGCACAAATCTGCCACCTGGTGAGACCAGGTGCCTTCATAAACAGATACATGAGAAATCCTGGAATAATAGTTAGAAAGAATCTTCACAAAGCATGAACAAAACCATGGCCTTTAAGAGTTTATATGGAAGGCAAATTCTGAACTTAAATTTTTATCAACAGGTAAAATAGTGAAAATTTTGTTCATGATATTGAATGTGCAAGATTAATAATTGATTTCTCAAATTGATGATAATATTTCACATACATTAAATGCTTCAAAAATGAGTTGCATCAGTGATGGGATTCAAATTTTCTTACTACTGGTCCTTCTCCTGGGTGTGGCAGGGGAAGGATACTGTAAAATCTCCAGTCAGAGGTAGTATTTGCTGGTTCTCAGAACCACTCAAAATGTCCGCTACCAGTTCTCCAGAACTGGTCAGAACCTCCTGAATACCACCTCTGGGTTGCATCCTTGGTATATGCTGAAGTACTGGTAAGTTTATTTGAAGATATATCAAAGATGAACAAGAAAATGTTGCCTTAGAATGTCAAAATCTTCATTGTTCATTTAGGCTTGCACTCTGGCAGAAGTTAAAAAAATGACATACAAATTTGGATATTATTTTATTAAGCAAATAAAATGATATTAAAACATACATCTCAAAATAAATGTACATACAAAATTAAAACACAGAATTGAAATTACAGAAGCAATACCATGGCAAATAAGTATCAGAAGATGTCACCTAAAACTGGAAACAGACACTTCTCTTAAAACAAAGGAGACATATATGCTGATAATCTAATCTAGAACATGCAGCTGATAAGAGTAATTGTGTTTCAAAATCTTTGGAAACCAATGCAGTTCTTATATGAATAATGTAATGTGAATAGCTAACATAGCATCAAAATGAAATAGTGATTCTTCCAATTGTGACATAAATTAATATTTTTTACACTATCTGTAGATCCCCCCAATGAATTACAAACAATACCCAGCACTAGATCCATAGAGATAAACCACATTTACACACCATTCAAAAGAGACAAAAGGAACCAAAAGACCAGAACCTCTTCAGCAGCCTACACACAGATAAGCAAGAATTAACACCAAACAATCAAGCAGATAATAATATCCTAATCAAGGAGAAAACTATGCCCACATTAATATGGGCAAGCTGCTATATATAAATAAGGATCAAACTCCACATTTACTAACATAATGATACCTAATGAGGCAACTGCAAGCAGAAAGCAGCAAGGATTCCACAATTCAACCTTGAGCTACATATATTATCTTCTATGTGTTTATATGGATCAATTCTATATACATTTTCATGTTAACAGTGGTCTTAGGAAATTGCCTTACTCCAATCAATCCATGGCCATAAGAAACTGATTATGTAGATGATATTTAGATATGCCAAGAAAATGAAAACATTTGAGTTCTTGTAATGAAGTACCAACAGAGAATCAACACTGAATGCAGACTAAACTGGCAGAGGAAAACATCAACTTGCAAATGATTGATGCAGGAAAAGTTGAAATGCTGAAGTGCCTGTGAGAATAAACTCCTTAGTCATGAATTGGCCCTATTGTAGATTGTACTGTAAAGTAATCTGTGGGAAAGTACTTAGGCAGTTTGTGAACAGCATCCAAAGACTTAATTTTCAAGTCCATATTGCCAGCTAATTGTTATGTTTAAGTGTCAGTTGCAGGTTCCTGAAAATGACATGTACCATTAGCAAGGCAAGCTGACAATTCACACAACACTAAAAACATCTGGATTTTATTACAGAAACATTTATGATTTCAGCCCCAACAGTTCCTGATTTGCTTTTTGTTAATGGTCACAGATCCCTTAATGTTTGAATGTCTCATTGAAATGCATATAGCAGCATCTTCTATTACACAATGGAGGGAGTTACAACTTTAAAATGAGACCCAGAAGGGAAAAATCTCTTGGAAAACAGGGCACAGAAGTAGGCACCTTGGCCATGTATTTTATTAAATGAAACCAATGGCAAGAGTTAAAATATTTTGGATAAAATTAAAACATGTAGTCTATTTCCTAAGGGAAAACCCTATGCTGCTCTATATCCCTAAAAAGCAGTTGCATGCAATGAGTTTGTCCTGCTTGCACTCCAGGCTTTGATTTCTTTCACAATGTATAATGAATTCACCCCACACATAGATTAAATTGATGACAGATTAAGTACACACGAAAGAGTGCATCACACATGCAGCAAGCAGACAGGGACAGGAAGGGTTTGATCTAGCATTAGCACAAAGCATTCTTTCCTGAGGAAGAACAGATGTGCTCCCCATGCTAATGAACTAAATGATTAATAAGTATACATCATATTAGACTTTGTTGTCTCTTCTATACCAGTAGCTGGTTCTATTTTTTTTTACTAACATCACTTATAACTCTAGAGAATAGTTTCAGACTGTACATTTGAAGATCTTTCCAGGGTTGTTGATTAGCCCCTGGAGGCCTATTGTTTTATTGTCTCATTTTAGTTCAGAGCTTGTTACTGTATTTGGTTTTAAGTACTAGGACGCTATTTTTATTTTGCTGTTTTTTGTCCCATCTCCGAATTGACTTTTTCCATGCAGTGTTTCATACAAGTGCATTCTTGCCCCAGATTTTAGCTGTTTAAAGAATTCTCTTTCTTTTTGCCTTGCCTTTGTTATTCTTGACTAGTGAACCATCCCAGCTCACATCTTGCTGTTTTGAAAACTATGTTTAGATCTTACAAGATTCTGGAATGAGGTCAGACACTAATATTCAAGAGGATATAAATTCAGGTTCAGACCTTTAGTGGAAACCCTTCTCTTCCTCTGTTTTAAGGACACCTTCCACAAGAATCAGTCCAACCCAAATTCTTTGCAACTCTTCTTTGATTTAACTATAGCAGAGACATGCAAATATATAAACAGAACAAAACAACAGTTCATAATATGGATTAGTTTGACCTTAATAAGAGTAATGTATATTGTTTATAGAGTGTCTATGCACCTTATAGGGTCTGGTGATAATCAACAACCCTGCATTTGCAGTGGTCACATCTAATGTGCTTTCTGGAATCTCTTGACACTGAACAAGGACCACAGTAGATGAGTATTTATTAGGAAAAAAAATTAATTTTCTACACTAAATTCAGAGACTTCAGAGGGCTTTCTCCCCAAAAACATGGTGATGTTGTTTGCTGAATTATTGTTGGCAGGAGAAGGGAAATTGGAGGCACTGCAATCTCTGTGAATTCACCATACAGAGAATTAAAATATATGCTCCACATAATTCAGAACTACAGGTAATCCTTGATTTATTACCACAATCGGGATCAGCATTTCCATTGCTAAGCATGGTGCAGGGAAGTCAAGGATTACCTGTACTACATAGCAGTTCATAGAACTTAAGTATCATTCTAGGAGGAAAATAAATAAATCTCATTCTAAAATGCACATTGTATATATTTTTAAAATGTGCATATCAAAGTACTACATTTCTAGCAATAAAATACTAGGCAAAAAATCTCTGATTTTTTTCCCAGCTACGAAATGAAATAAAAAATGATTTTTTTCCTGACAGACATAGAACCTCTTGGTGAATGTATGCTAATAATTTGATTCTGTAGAACTTTGATACAATACCATCTATTGTTTATATTTTTTCATTTCAATATTTAAGTTTTTTAAATGTCTACTTAAATGGCTCTAGGACATTTCCATGGTAAAAATATAAAGCACAAAAGCATTTCAATATATCCTATCCCTAAAGGTAATTTGGAAAAACATAAATAAAAATAGCTGGTCAGCCACCATCAAATTAGGTCTCAGAAGCCTACTCCTTTAATAAATCCTGTCGTGTTTTTCAGAATAAGGGGGTCAAATATCGGGTGGGTGCCTGATTCCTAATATAAATTTGCCAGTTCATCGTTTTAAAAAGATACTTACAGAGGCATGTTGCTTCCTCTATATTGTGTATAGATAATACATGAACTTTCTTGTTGCCACTTCCATTACCTTACTTCACTAACTATATTGACTACCACTAATATAAATTTGAGTAAAAATATCTAGAAGATCCCTTCTCTTGCTTAGAACATGCTATGGCTTGACATTTGTGCCTGGATTTGCTTATGGCCTGCAGTCCTATAAACCCAAGAATGGACTTCATTGGATTAAGTGTGGCTTTCTTCCAAACAGACATATCTAGAGTATTGTTAAGCTGCCTTCTCTTTTCAAAGACAGACAATTACAACAGGATGTTAGAAGAAATCAAGGAAAATCAGCATAGAACAGGAAATCTGGCTTTCCAAATATTGCTGCTCTGAAATTTCCAACAATCCTAAGCAGCATAGCTAATGGCTAGAAATCCCAGTAATTGAAAAACAGCATGTACCGTAATAAGAATAAATGAATTTGATTGCAGACTTGAACTGCAAAATTTATCTAGTGCAGTAGTGGTCTTGTCTTGGTCTTGTCTTCTGCCATGCTAATTATATACTGTCCCTTTTGAACTGCTCTTCATAGGACTTTTCTTCTGGATCCCTCACCATTCTGGCACTCCTCTTGCAAAATAGCTATAACTGTCAATGTACTTTTTAGACTGCAGCATCTAGATGTGAATCCAAATAAAATTACTTCCTGATCTATGCTCCTGTTAACACATCTCTTTTTAGCAGCTCCTTCACTCTGTTGGATCATATTTGTGATCACCAATATTTCCACATATATACAACCAAGCCAGCTCCTCACATCTTATGCCTGTGTCTTTCATTTTCTGGTTATTTATTTCATTCCCTCAATCCTTTCCATGAAAATCATTCAAATAAAAATATTGAGACAGAACTCTGTGGCATTCCACTTGTTGATTCTACATTCCAATCTGATGTGCAGTTATTTGGGTACAATCACTCAACCAATTATAATTCAATCTAACCAACTTATATTTTGGAATTATATTATGGATATTAGAGAAACACTTCTGAATGATTTGCTGAGATTAAGGTACACTATGTCTGATTTCCAAAATCTATTAAGACAATTCTGTCAAAAAAAAAGAGAGGATAGCCTGGCATTATTTATGGCAAACAAATGCTGGCTTTTGTTAATTGTTGCATTTCTACCAAAGTCTTCATAAACATGCAGTTTAATTATCTGCCCAAGAATCTTGCCCAAAATTGATGTCAAAGTGACAGACAGATCCTTAATTTCCTTTGCTTTTTCTTTGAGGATTGGGACAATTGTTCTTCCCCAATCTTCTGGGATCTACCAATCTTCCAGAAGCTCTCAAAAAATACACTTAGTGACTCTGTAATCATTTTTCCCAATTCCTTCAGTAATTTAGGATGGAATTCATCTGGTCCTAGAGATGTGGATTTAAATTAGCTATGAGTTTTTTGTACTTTCCTTGTCAATCCTGAGTTGCATTTTTCTCTATGCATCAGTGGCACAAAGATGATCAACTAATGCTTTGTTCTCCTTTGAGAGACGTATAATATTAAATATAAGTCACTCTGCCAGTTTTCCACTCCTTCCCAGGTGCTTTTCTCCTTAAGAATTTCAAGCCAATGGATATAATCTACTTTGTGTCTGAGTACATCCAAATCTGCTCTTCTGAAAGCCAATATGCAAATTGAATCTTCTGTATTTCACCTGGCTTTGATGCCATAAGCTCAAGGGTAACACATTTCATTTCGAGTAACATTAATTTGAAAAACTGCAAACATCCACTAAGAAGACATTCATTGGCATTACTGCACAAAGTATCTGTACACTTTCTTTGGTTTTTCATTCAATATCATCATCCACTTATACACGATGATCAGACTGAAGCAGTCTCAGTAAAGCAAGCTTTTTAGCTCAACTGGTAATATAAGTCTTCATAAATTATGGAGGTTACTTCAGATATTGCATGTTTATCATTGGTTTAAGCCAACCCTTCCCCATAGCTAAACATATAGAAACTCACACATATGTATACCAAATATAACAACAACATATAAAATGAGGCATTGAATTGTCATGTGCTTATTACAAAGGCAAAAAGAACTTCTCTTCTTTAAGGAACAGATATATAAGCAGACAACTGCAATACCTCATTCAACAGATTCAAGTGGCACAGTTAGCTGATGCAGGTGAAATACATCTCTTTAGGAGCAACTCCTAAAGAGATGGGAAACAAATGTTGCATTGGTATGTGAGCAACTGAATACAAGCAGAGACTGAAGTAGTAAGCATTCAATACAACTTGAGTAATGTAAAAGTAACACCTCCTGCCCTGCAAGGCAAATAATAATGCTAGCATAAGCAGGAAAGATTATTTCCAAGATGAGATCAGATATCACTAATATCTGTGCTTACAGATTACTTAACTTAGAGGCAATCCTTGCTTAGCAACCATAACTGGGACTAGCAACTTGGTGCTAAGCAAAAAAAACCCATGTGATTGCAATGAGCTCATGGCCTTAGTTCTCCTTTGCTTAAGCAAAATTTTATTTATTTATTATTTATTTATTATTTCAATTTATATACCGCCCTTCTCCCAAGGGACTCAGGGCGGTACACAGCCCATCTAAAACCCCACAGAGAATACAAAAGTTAAAAAAGTATTAAATTAATGTTGGCTGGTTAATGAAAATAAGAAAACTCCACCCCCCCCTTAAAACCCCAATTAAAATTAAAAATGATATGGAGACCAATTAAAACCATCTCAGCCCAGGCCGGCCTGCTCAAAGAGCCAGGTCTTCAACGCACGCCTGAAGGCCCTCAGGTCCGTGCCGGTACGAAGCTCCGGAGGCAGAGTGTTCCAGAGGGCGGGGGCCCCCACAGAGAAGGCCCTACTCCTCGGCGCCGCCAGACGACACATAGAGGCCGACGGCACCCGGAGCAGACCCTCTCTATGGGAACGCACCGGCCTATTGGAGATCACTGGCAGAATGCGGTCCTGCAGGTAACCTGGTCCCATGCCATGGGTCGCCCTAAAGGTCAGAACAAGAACCTTAAAGCGAACCCGGAGAGCCACCGGCAACCAATGCAGCTCGCGCAGGAGAGGCGTCACATGGGCGCTACGCGACGCCCCCGTGATCACCCGCGCGACTGCATTTTGCGCCAGCTGGAGTCTCCGGGTGCTCCCCGCGGGGAGCCCCATGTAGAGGGCATTACAATAGTCCAGGCGAGAGGTGACAAGGGCCTGAGTGACTGTGCGCAAGGCGCCCCGATCCAGGAAGGGCCGCAACCAGTAGATCCGACGGATCTGATGAAACGCCCCCCTGGAGACGGCCGCAATGTGATGTTCAAGCGACAGCCGTACATCCAGGAGGACTCCCAGGTTGCGAGCCCTCTCTGTGGGGGGCAAAATTTCCCCCCCAATAGCCAGCGAAGGTATCAGCTGGCTATATCGGGGCACCGGAAACCACAGCCACTCGGTCTTGGATGGGTTGAGCCGAAGTCTGTTCCCGCCCATCCAATCCCGCACGGCCTCCAGGCACCTAGACATAGCCCCCACAGCATCGTTGGGGTGGTCCGGAGTGGAGATGTACAACTGGGTGTCATCTGCATATAGATGACACCTCACTCCAAGACCACGGATGATCTCACCCAGCGGCTTCATATAAATGTTGAACAGGAGGGGAGAGAGGACCGACCCCTGAGGCACCCCACAAACCAGGGGCCTAGAGGTGGACCTCTCCCCTCCCGCCAACACGAATTGCGAACGGTCGGAGAGGAAGGAGGAGAACCATCGGAGGACGGTTCCACCAATCCCCAACCCCTCCAACCGTCGCAACAAGATACTATGGTCGATAGTATCGAAAGCCGCCGAGAGGTCTAATAGGACTAGGACAGAAGAGAACCCTCTGTCACGAGCCCTCCAGAGATCATCGACCAACGCGACCAATGCCATCTCAGTGCTATGTCCAGGCCTGAAGCCCGATTGGAACGGATCGAGGTAAGTAGCTTCCTCCAGGTACCGGGAGAGCTGACGTGCCACCACACTCTCAACAACCTTCGCCACAAAGGGAAGGTTGGAGACTGGACGATAGTTATTTAAAATAGCTGGATCCAGGGAAGGCTTCTTGAGGAGGGGCCGCACCACCGCCATCTTCAAGGCGGTAGGGAGCACCCCCTCTCTCAGAGAAGCGTTGATAATCCCCTGGAGCCAGCCTCGTGTCGTCTCCCTGGCGGCCGAAACCAGCCAGGAAGGGCACGGGTCCAATAAACAGGTGGTGGCATTCAGACCCCCCAGCAACCTGTCCACACCCTCGGCGGTCACAGAGTCGAACTCTCCCCAGATAACACTCACAAGACCTGCCCCGGGCACCTCCCCCGGGACCATCCAATTGGAGTCGAGCCCCTCCCGAATCTGAGCGATTTTATCATGCAGAAATCGGGAAAACTCCTCCGCCCTACCCTGCAAGAGGTCATCCCGCGCTCTCAATTCAAGTAGAGAGCGGGTCACTCTAAACAGGGCGGCAGGCCGATTTTCTGCCGACGCAATAAGGGCGGAGAAATACGAAGATTTCGCCGCCCCTATCGCCACAAGGTAAGTCTTAATATGAGATCTCACCTGTGTTCGGTCAGACTCAGAACGGCTCGCCCTCCAAATGCCCTCTAGACGTCTTTTCCGGCACTTCATCTCCCGTAGCTCCTCCGTATACCACGGAGCCAAATGGGATCTGTGCCGGGTCAGAGGTCGCAGGGGCACAACTCGATCTAGAGCCCCGGCGGCCAACCCATCCCAGGTGGCCACCAGGTCTCCAGGCGAGCTGTGAGCCAGAGACTCAGGAAATGGCCCAAGCTCCTTCTGGAACCGCTCCATCAGGCGCCTGGGGCGGAACAATCTAAGTGGTTCCGCCTCCCTGCGGTGGGGGGTGGCGGAACAGAAGTCCAACCTAAGGAGGGAATGATCTGTCCCTGACAAGGGTGTAATAACTAACTCCCCAAAATTACAGTCATTCAACCACTGCCCAGAGACAAAAATCAGGTCCAGCATGTGTCCTCCAATGTGAGTGGGAGCGGAAACTAACTGGGTCAGGTCCATGGCCGTCATGGAAGCCAAGAACTCCCGAACCAACCCCGAGGTTTCACCGGACG
The DNA here is from genome assembly GCA_023653725.1 of Bungarus multicinctus. Classification (NCBI taxonomy): domain Eukaryota; kingdom Metazoa; phylum Chordata; class Lepidosauria; order Squamata; family Elapidae; genus Bungarus; species Bungarus multicinctus. Next base: position 82,354,602 of record CM042838.1, read on the forward strand.
ATGGCAGGTTGAAATCCCCCATGACCAAAAGCCTAGGGGTCTCAACCGCCAGCCCGGCTATCACCTCGAGGAGTCCGGGCAGGGCCGATGAGACGTGGCAGGGAGCCAGGTACGCCATCAAAAGACCCATCTGAACCCCTTGCCCCCACTTCACAAAAAGAGATTCACAGCCAGCCGTCTGAGGAACAGTGGCCTCCCTAGGATGAAGGGCTTCCTTTATAAGCACCGCCACCCCTCCACCCCTTCCCTGAGCCCTAGGCTGGTGGAATGCAAGGAAACCTGGTGGGCACATCTCAACCAGAGGGACACCGCCCTCTGGGCCCAACCAGGTCTCGGTAACACCTACCAGGTCCGCGGCCTCCTCCTGAACCAAATCATGGATCAGGGGAGCCTTGTAAACCACGGACCTGGCATTGCATAACAACAGCCGGGTATTCAGGGCCTGAGAATCCAGACAACCAGGGCTGCAGGATGGGTATGGAGGGTCGGAGCGCGCTACCGCTTGCAAACATCGGGAGCGCGATCCCCTTACCGGATACAGCCCTCTACCCCCGGCATATCTACCTCTCCCAGTCACCGTGCTAATAAAATTGGCCCCCGGCAGCCCACCCCCGGTCTGCCACCCCGACACGGAAACCCCCGAGGTCCCCCAGGCGCGTGGGCCGGCCCGGCTGCCCCCAACTCCATGTGGGCTGTCTCCCCCACCCACCCTGGATCCTTTTAACCCATTAAAAACCCCATTAAAAATCTACTAATCCCGGGTTTCCCGCGCTTCTTCCCATTCCTCCGGCTTCCCCGGCCCCACCATCGCTCCGGATCCCAGGATCCCTCATAGCGGAACGTCTTCGAAAGTCTTGAAGGCCACCTAAGGGAGAGGGGGACGTCCCTCAGGGCCCAAAGCTCCGCCCTTGAGTATATCCGTGGCCCCGGCCATCCCATCCCGACGGTCCCGCAGCGTCCATGATCTCTGTAACGAAGAAGTCCAGGCAGACTGGGGTAAACCCCTCCCCCCCGGCCGTCCCACCCCTGCCACCGGTGGGACCCCCGGGGGAAGAGGAGTCATAGGCAGAGTCAATCCCCCCCCGGGCCCACCACCTCTGCCACAGGTGGGGGCCCCAAGGGGGGGAGGGGAACGGCCACAGCGCCGCCCAACCCCCAGTCTCCGCACCGTCCTCGAAGCCATAGGGGCGGTCCCGGGTCCAGTCCAGGCCCACCATGTCCACAGCGGGTCCATTTCCGAACTGGTCGGGGCCCCCCAAGATCGCCGCGGCCTGAGCGAGGCCGCCGAGCCTCCCACACTGTCGTGCCTCACCGGGGGCATCAGGACCTCTTCATTAAAGCCGCCGCCACCGCCGCCACCGAAGCCGCTGCCTCCGCCGCTACCGCCTCCGCCGCCACCGCCGAGGCCGCCACCGCCGAGGCCGCCACCGTCGCTGCCGCGACCATCGAGGCCGCTGCCGCCGCCGAGGCCACCGCCGCCGCCGCCGAGGCCGCCGCCGCTGCGACCTCCACCGCCGCCACCGAAGCCGCCGCCACCGAAGCCGCCGCCGCCCCCGAAGCAATTACCGCCGCCGGGAGCCTCGTCCAGCTCCACCAGCCGACGGGAGAGGCCTCCGAGGCCTCAGCGATCCACTCGGCGCCGCCGGGGCCGTATCCACACCGTCCTCTGCATCGTCCTCTCAGCCAGTCCCGCGGCTCCAGCGTACCCCCGACCGGCTTCAGATGGATCTCGCTGGCCTCCCCCGATCCTCCCCCGCCTCTGCCACCGGCGGGGGGACCCGGGGAACAAGGGGGGCCGCAACCGAAGCCGCCACGACTGGAGGAAACTCCGACAAAGGCGCGCGTCCGCCATCTTCGAAACCCGGAAGCCATGGTTACTAAGCAAAAAATGTGATTGTGACTTATGATTTTACTTCCATCTTCTTTATTAAGTCTGCTTGTTGAAAGCTGGTTGCAAAGTACATGAATGGAGTTCATGTGACCACAGAATCTTGCTATGGTCATAATGTTCTGTTATAACTTCATAACTGTATAGTCAATGCACAAGGCGGTCAGTAAACAAGGACTACCTGTATCTTTAAACAGCTTTTAAATGATCCATCCTCTAACAAGATTAGGTGTTTCAAGTCATTGAGAATGGCAATCAGGTGAATCAATGTCATTCATCCCATCCCTGCAGTCTCCCTTCCATTGCTGTACTCAATCAGGCCTGAAGACTCTCACACAACTTTGCACATTTCCTGCAAAGTGGTGTAAACAGTATTGTTTTGTCAGAGCTCATAAGCAAATCAAACAAAAGTCTATTGAAACTAGAGTGGAAGCATTTAAATTTCAATTACTACCAGATTCAAAAGCTGCCAAACTTCATCAGAGAAATTCCAGTAGGAAGTTTGATTTGGAATTTACTACTGATGACCACATGTCATTATGTACAACTTAGGGATGTATTGGCAGCATCTGGTTGGGCACATCCTGAAAATCTGTTAATTATAGAATCAGAGTTAGAAGCTGCCATTTTAGGCTATAAACTTACTCCTTATTCAGCACATCCCAGATGCCTGTCCAGATTCGGTTTGAACAAGTTAAGTGAATGGGAGGCAACTCATTGGTAATTAGTTCCACTGCTGAATTGTTCTTACTGTTAAGGATGTTGGTCCTGATAGCCTACAAATTTATCCAGTAGAAATTATCCATCTTATTTCACCAGTTTACAATCGATTACAAAAGCTATGAGTGGCGCAAAGAGTCATGGAAAGATAAAATGCTCGGCATAACAAGACAAGATAGAACCTGCACGTAGATAGGAGAACAAACAAAAGTATACAATATCATCAAGAGATTGAAGAATTGAAATGGAAATAGGCTGGTCAGATAGTAAGAAGAACTGGTGGCAGGCAGACCAACAATGGATCCCACTTGATAAAAAGCATCCATGAAAGATACTTAAAACAAGATGGATTGATGACATCAGCAGCTATTGTGGGCCCAATTGGCAAATGAAAGCCAAGAGCGTTTGGTTGAAAACATGTGGAAGAGGCCTTCATCCTGCATGGCTAGAATGATGATTTAACCAGTTTTTCAAACAGTGGCTTATTATTCACCTTTGGATTGATAGGCAGCATACAAGTTTAATAAATACAAGTAAGTTCTTGACTTACAGCAGTTCATTTAGTGACTGTTCAAAGTTACAACAGCACTGAAAAAAGTGACTTATGAAGGTTTTTCACACTTATGACCATTGCAGCATCCCCACATAATCAATATTCTGACATTTGGCAACTTATTCATATTTATGACAGGTTGCAGTGTTCCAGGGATATGGGATTATTTTTTGAGATCCTTCTGACAAGCAAAGTTAATGGGGAAGTTAGATTCACTTAGCAACTGTGTTACTGACTTAACTGCTGCAGTGATTCACTTAACAACCATGACAAGAAAAGTCACAGGTAAAATGAGGCAAAATTCACCTACACAAATGTTTTGCTTAATCACAGAAATGTGGGCTCCCATTGTGGTTGTAAGTCGAGGATTACCTATAAACTCTTTTGGCATGGTTTTGGCTTTTCTCATGCTTTGCACAGGAACCGGCCCACAATGGCTGTGGGTCTTTATCAACCTCCTATCCTTCCTTCTTTTTCAATACAGACTCATTGAGGAAACAGTCTGAAGCCCAAATAAGTTCATCTGGCAGGCTTTTTTTTCTTTTCTCCAGGCTGCAGGAAATCTCTCACAGTATACCGGCACAACTAAAATGAGCCATGTATTTATGGAGATGCTCAGTCATCCAAGTCACGATTGTCCCAAAAGTGCTTTTTTTTCCAAGACGCAATTGGGCTGTCTCTTTTTTATTTGAAGACATTTCGCTTCTCATCCAGGAAGCTTCTTCAGTTCTGAATGGATGGTGGGGATTGGACTGGATAGATACATTATCTATCTCCATTCTACAACATGGTCATTTCAACAGTTCCATAAACAGTTCCAAATTTGCACTACTCAGGTGACCCTGAAGACACGGATAAACCTCCAGTTGGCCTCAACCTCTCTCTCTAAAAGGATGCAAATGATCAGCTGTCTGCAAAGAGTCTAAATCCTTCCATTCCACATCATCCAGTCAAGCTGAAGAAGCTTCTTGGAGGAGAAGCGAAACGTCTTCAAAGAAAAACCAGAAAGTCCAGTCGCCTCTTGGGGGGGCGGGAAACACCTTTCGGATTAAAATGAACGGGCAAAGAGAGAGCAATAGTTGGAGCCACGCTTTTATTGAAAGAGGGACCGTCTGGCGTAAAGCAGCCAAACTTGCCCGAGCCTGCAAGACAAGAAGGCTCGAAGGCATAATTCGAGCGTTCCATTTACCTTGCCGGCCTCGCGTCGTTTAAACAGCAACGCCTCCCGTCGACGTCACTTCCGCTCCAACAGCTGAGGGCAGGAGAGGAGGTGGAGGGGAAGATGGCGGCCCTAGGAGAACCTGTGCGGCTGGAGCGAGGTGAGAAGAGAAGCGCCGCGGCTCCTGGAGGGGAGACGGGACGGGTGGGGGAATTTGAAGAACCGACTAAAGACGGTGTGTGTGTGTGTGTAAAAAAAGCGAGGGAGGCACTCTGACCTCTCCACCGGGCTTGGCAGGCGCTTGAGATCCTGAGCTTGGCTGTATGGAGGAGGAGGAAGAGGAGGGGTAGCGGCTCTCCAGATGCTGATAGGAATTAAAGCCCGTATCAGTTCTCACCCGCCCTCGATGAAAGCTTATGTTATAAAAGATGACCCTTTTAATATTCACCAACGATGAACATAAGGGAGCTGCCTCCTTTTACCTAAGGCCGTTTTGGTATAACGCGATTAACTTAACATTATTGCATTATACACGGATTCCTTTTGGGTGTTTGTAGAATCTAGTGAACCAAAGGAGATGGGTTCACACAACGTTGCAGGACATACACACACACACACCACACACACATAAAGCCAATAATAATGGCGTCAAATTCAATATGCGGTATGTCTAAGCACCTGGCCAACTTTGTTTCAATTCAGAATTTGTGCAGAGTTTGGTTTGGTCTGGTCCATACTTCGAAGGAAAGCCTTCGACAAGTACCAGAGATGTAGGCTAGGCTGAAAAGTCAAAAATATTCTAATCTTGGATTATTCTATAATCCAATTACCTGAGTTTAAATCCATATGATGTTGAAGTTCATTTGATAGGTTATTTGTCAGCTAGTTGAATATATTCATGATGTTTTAGGAACCATTATGTTCTAGTAAGGGTAAAGCAATTAGAAAATGTGGTGTGGAGGCACTTTTTGATCCATTCATAAAAAGCACAATTAATGCTTCAGCCAAGAGAAAAAAATTGTTAACATACAGGCTACTCATTCTGTGGCCCATTCCAAATTCATATGCATACATTTGGATGGTCAAATAGGATCTTCATTTGACTAAATGAAGATGCCATTTCCTTCTATATTTTAAATGTACCTTGGATTGAATGAGATGCAGATGTATTTTTAGTCCCAAATTATGTGGTTGCCTGCAAGTTATACTATTTAACTAAATATGAAATATTTCCAGTCATTTCTGAAGTTACAATATGTATGTATGCAAGAGGCAGTTGAATTAGAACATTTAATTTTACTTCAGTTAACATTTATTTATCAAATTTACATGGCTCACCAGTGAAATTCTGGGTGGCAAACTATATAAAGTGTCAAATTTATTAAAAACTTAATAATTTAGATCAAGGCCCTGGTTAAAAAAAAGTTGGTTCCCATGTATACACTCGAAAAGAGCACCAATGATTTAACATCCTGGCCCCAATGCCTGGGGCGTTATAAGACTTTGCTGTGCATCTTTCCATCCAGTAAAAGCAAACATTAAATGAACTGTCAAGTAAGGATTAAAGAACAGTATTAGATTATTTTCCTTTCAGATTTGTTTAGAAAAAGTCTTGAATTAGGAAGCTTATCCAAATTCACAATTTAGATAGCATATCCTAATACAACTTTCTTCATTGTTGGTGCACTTCTGACTTTTCTCTAAGAAACTCAAGGCGAAACTTTTACAAAGTCAGATGTAATTGGATCAAAACCATATTCTAAACTAATCGCTCAATGTGCCTTTTAGATCCAAGATATTTCAAAATATCACAAATAATGAAGCTTCTTAAACGGAAACTTACTGTTTTCTGTCTTGCCTTATCTGCAAGCTTTATGATTATAACATCTATTTTCCTAGAGGATTAGAACTCCCAACAAATTTCAGGCTGAAAATGGCTCTGTAAAAATCAGAACTTGACATCCATGGTAAAATGAAGAGCCAGTAGGTAGACCAGTTATTTGATCATTCCTCTCTGGACAAGGAGAGAACTTGAGATTGCCCACAAGGGCTCCTTGAAAGAGACTGCAAGATAATGCTTTCCTGGCAGGTTTAGAGCTCTGGAAGGCAAGGAAATAACAATGTTGCTCAAATCACAGGATCTTTGAAAGGACATTGGGTTTGCATGCTTTCTAATCATTTTCCACAATTGTTTGTTAACTGCTTTTCACCTATTGGGAACCTTTGGATCAACTGGTTTTACAATATATATGTTTATGTGTGTATATGTATGTATCTTCATAGATACTGTTATTTTGAATTCTTTTATTAAAAAAATAAGATAAAGACTTTAAAAATTGGACACTAAAGGAAGAAATATTATAATTAAAAAGAAGAACACTTAAACTCAATTTCAAATGCAGAATAAAGCAAATTATTTTAATGTTTGACATACTGATGCATATTTTTGAAGAATGGACCCAAAAGATAATTTTAAAGGTGTCTGCTTCTATAGATGGACTGTGTTTAAAAGAATTATGGAAGAGGAACAGATTTTACCTGACAAGATTGAGGCTGATTTGAAAGTGAATTTAGAAATGACAAGCTACAAAAATTATGTATGGAAATAGATTTTACATTTAACATACAAAAGAAGCTGGCTGATATCTTAATAATGAAAAGGATATAAAATAACAAACCAAAAGAGTGACCTGGATTAACATTATTGGATTTTAAAAAGCTTAAGGTTTTGAAGAATTTTGCACAAAGAAAAAAGGAAACATATAAACTTCCCAATATAATAACAATCTGTCACTAAAGATTGAGTATCTAAATAAAAACTTGCATGTATCCTTAACTTTCTATTTGTGCAAAATTTAAAGAAATCTATAAATAACCACTGTTCTTAATGTTATATGTAATCATTCTCAGAAGTTTTTAAGTGTGCCAGTTTTTAAGTCATAATTGTAATAGAAAAGCATTTGCCAATGGTTAAAAGCTTGGTTACTCTGATTATATCTTACGAAATGTTTATCAGTAGCTGTCACTACATTTAGAGAACTAGAACTGTCACAGCTTTTGAGATTATAGAAGTCTTATAGTGGCTTATTGTAATTATATTTATTCTGGACAGTATTTTATCATTTGCTTTTCAGTCACTCAAGACAAATTAAACAATATTCACAAGAATTATGATGCTTGGACTCGGCTGTTGGACCTGCCCTTTGTCATGTGAAGCCTTTATGTTTTGATTTCTAATCTTCAAAGACTGCTGTGGAAAATATTGGTTTTGCTCAGCTGTTTTGATGGTTAACAAAGTTAATGATTTCCATACCCAGTAATTAAGCTTTTGGCAGTTGCTTTCAAAACATTTTATGCCAGGAAACATAGAGCCCTATTGTATTAAAATCCTTTTGCCACTTCAGCTTTTACTGAAGACCTATTATGAGATTTTGAAACATGAGACATGATAAACCCGGACATATACTATAGTACTGTAATTCTTTAAGGTATTAACTGAAACATGAATTGAGTAACATATATTTAGGACCGCTATCATTCTGGTTTTTTTCAAGAACTGCAAAAGCAGAACCATTTGGCTTAAAAATAAACCCGAAAAAGAGCCAGATTATGTTTAACAAATTCACCAAAAAAAGAATTTTTTAAAAAATTTCTGGAGAAGAACTAAATGTAGTAGATATACATAGTATATCTTGTCCAATGGATCTCAATGGAAATTGATACAATAAAGGAAATTGAATAGCGTATTCAATGTGGTTGGCAAGTATTTGGCAAGCTAAGCTTAATTTTCAAGAACAACTTCCCCCTATGCCTGAAGAGAAAAGTTTTTGATCAGTCTCTGCTACCTATTCTAACATATGCTGGTGAAACATGGACACTAATTTTACAATCTATACAAAAGCTACGAGTGGTGCAGAGTGAAGAATTGAAATGGAAATTGGTTGGATCACATAGCAAGAGGAACTGATGTCAGGTGGACCAAGGCAATTATAGAATGGATCCCACTTGACAAAAGGTGTCCACAAAAGAGGCCTAAAACAAGATGGAATGACAACATTAGCAAGTATGATGGGCCCAATTGGCAAAAGAAAGCTCAAGATCATATTGGTTAGAAATACAGTATGCGGAAGAGGCCTTCATCCTGTAGTGATTAGACTGGCTAAAAAGATGGTAATGATCATTCTGGTTTGGATAATGAACTGAAATTGTGAATTATCTTTTACTGAAGAAGGGAAATATTTTTGAGCAAATATTTTTAAAAGATGTTTACTAAAATTAGAATTAGAAAATTGTGGAAAAGTTACTTATCCAATGTTGCTAAACTCTGTTTCCTTAGTCCATAAAAATTTTTAGTGGCCACTAATTTTAGTGATTACTCTGTTTTAAATAAATGAATTGATTACAAGAGGCCTTTTGGAATTGCAAAACTGGTTTATTTAGTTATACTAGTTATTTAGAACAAATTCCTTTTCCAGTTTTTATTCCTTAGGAAGACATTTTGTACATATTTGTCTGCATTAGTTGGGATTTTTCTCCAAGGCATTCACAATTCCTATGGAATATATGCCATCAAGCCACATTATTTAAATTTACAAATATTGAGCACAGCTAGGATAAAATTTATATATGAAATGGTGTCCTTTCTTTCATCACCCTATAAAAAAATTGAAGAAATAAAAGTTTGAATGGTTGAAAGATCAGTCGTGAAGAATTTCCAATAGCTTACCTCATCCTTCTTTTGCTGTTTTGAGAATGGATTTTGAGAATTAGATTTAAGAAATGCAAAAAAGTCACAGCTGTTTAAAATTATGGATACATTCAAACAAGCAGAAATATTTTACACAAAGATAGGATATCTTCAATTAAATATTATGCACTTTTATATTTGGAATGCAATCTTAGGCTACCTTGAATGCTCAAATCAAGTAGAAAATTAATAAGAATGTTTGGATACTATTATTGCATTATGGATCCAAATTCCAAAAAAATATGCATTGAATGATTATGATTATATTTATTATAAACACTCAACTCTTAATTGATGCTGAGTAGTGTACAATATATATATGTGTGTGTGTGAGAGAGAGAGAGAGAAAGAAACTTGTTAACTTGTGCAGTTTTTTCAAAAAGTTATGAAAATAATGAACAGGATAATATGATAGGGAGATCTCTTCTGAGATACTATAGAAATTGTGAAAGTTGTTAGAGATATTCACATTATGGGGAGAAAAATCTTTCATAAGTTAGCTATGCCTTGTTTAAAATTCTTTAATTTGAAATGGGAAATACAGAAACTCCTTTGTAAAAGGAATATCTGAATATAATTGAAATGGTATGTTATTGAATAGCATATTGTGGGCAGCCATGTCAAGGTGTTAAAAATGTTACTTGTGTAAAGTTCAGTAGCTCATATTGTTTTGTTATATCTTCCTCCAGATATTTGCCGAGCTATTGAATTGCTGGAAAAGTTGCAAAGGAGTGGTGAGGTACCCCCTCAAAAATTGCAGGCTTTACAAAGGGTCCTTCAAAGTGAATTTTGTAATGCTGTAAGGGAGGTAAGTTTATTTTTGAAATGCATAACCAGGTAGTCCTTGACTTGTGGCCCTAATGGACCCTGCCCATTACGGTTGCCAGTGGTGACAATTGGTTTCAAGTGGTGACAATCGTTATGTGAGACAGCCTCCTTAACATCCCCCTACTCTGAACCTGCAGGTCATTAAGTAAGCAAGGGGTATTTCGTGGATAAGAGGATGTCTACCATCCAACTGGGTCTATAAAGGATTGCAAAATCAAAAAACTGGCCTGCAGAGAAAAGAGCTCGGGTAGATTAGGGACCAGTGCTGCATTCCAATGCCGGAGAGGTTTCCAAACAAGCCTCTATGCTTGGCCAGCTTGTGGGGTGAGCCTGTGCACAATCAGCTGCCCATTGGAAGACCACAAATCTCTCCTGACTCTTACTAGCCTTTGGGAAGCCAAGAGCTCCAGGACCAACTCTAAAGCCTTTGCTTGTCCCACTTTTCCCACTCCCTTCCCCAGAAACTTTTCTTCAATTAAAAAAAATACCAAAGCTGGGAAGGAAAGACTTGTTGATTCCCCCCCCCCCCCAATAATTTGGTTTTATTAAATTAAAATCTCCACCTCTTCCCTCCAATTACTATCCCTTTTAAAAACCTCATTTGTTAAATTTATTTGATTTAAGGAAGTGAAACAGCAAAAAGCTCGGAAGGCTTTGGAAAGCTTTTTGCTGTCTGTCTGACTCCTTTTAGGACCAGTTTCATGGCCATTTGCTGTATATTTGTGCTTTAGACAGTTTTGCTCTGGGACTGAACTTTTTCTTCAGCTCCTCCAGAGCTGAACGATGGTGCAGAAAAATTTTCTTGGCTTGGTTGCTTCCTTTCCTCTACTCTTCAGACTGGAATGAAGGTAAGTAATTTAACAGATTTTGTCACCCTGTTTCTGGATATACAGTAAATTTAACAAATGCGGTTTTTAAATGAGATAAAAAAATTGGAGGGCCTGAAACTCTCAATCTTGAATTTAGGCAGCTAGCTTCCCAAAGGCTAACAACAAGAGCCAGAAGAAGTTTACAGTCTCCAACATCCAGCTGATCAGAGCAGAAAGCTCTGAAAGCAGCCATTTTCACAAGGAATTGTTGGAGCGTTGAAAATGGTGGCTATTTCCAGGAAGCATGGGGAATAAGCCCAAGTGCTGTGGGATCCCATCAGGTTCAGTTGGAGGTAGATGGGGCTGCAGTGTCCCCATGGACACAATGAATGATCACGGGGGTGCTTTAAAACAAAATCATATGTATGGAGATAACTTTAAAACAAAACTATATGTAGTTTTGGGAGAACTGTCATAATTTTGATTGATTGTTAAGTGACCTGTTGTATCTCAAGGATTATCTGTATTACATGACAAAATACAAATTCCCTACTTAAAATGTAATGAGAAGATGCACATCTGTTAGAAGCAAAGAGTTAGACAATTTAATGTCAGGATTCAGTTTGATTTTTATAATAATATAATTTCACAGTTTGCTTATATTCTTAACGATCCCTACCTAGTTAAAACATATGTTAATGTTTTTATTTTCTAAAGGTATATGAACACGTGTATGAGACTGTGGACATCAGCAGTAGCCCAGAAGTAAGAGCTAATGCTACAGCAAAGGTAAGAGACCTACTAATTGTGCTAACAAATGAAAAAAGTACTTAAGAGTAGACTTCTAGTAAGTCCTAATTAAGTTATTAAACTATGAATATATCCCAGTGAATAATAGTTTCAGTATCTGGATGCCACTACTATTGAACTGCCCTTTTAAAATTTTCCCCAAATAATGAACTGAAGTAGTTAATATTTACTAATCCATTTACACAAGTTTGCTACATGTTTTATACTTTCTAATTGACATGCCTGCTAGATTGGTAGTTTTTGTGCGTATCACACACACATAGATAATAAGATAGTTGTGAATGCAGGTAGTCCTCATTTAATGACCACAATTAAGATCTGCATTGCTAAGCAATGTGAGAAATCACATGTCTGCAATTGTGTTTTTCTGGTTCAAAACTCCCAAGATTAATCAATTTTATACCTTAGGCTTGTTTTCCTCCTAATCTTACCTCCATCTTTTTGAACTGTCTCCCTGATGCTGGGATAATATATAGGAAGGGGATTAACATTTGTATTGACATTTATTGGCAAGGAAGAAAGTATGTAGGCATATAGAAGGAAGTACACATTGAAAGCAATATGTTGGAGCTGGTAGTTGCAAGTGTGTGCTATACAAACAACCTTGTGTATTCCCCATTGTGTGTTTGTTTGCTCTTGTAATCGGTTATTTTCAATTTCTCTTCTCCGTGAGAGGAGAGGGGAAAAAACAGGAATACAGTAAGGAATGTATTAGACTGTTACATTACCATAACACTACTGCTTTCAGCAGTTGGCACCAGCAGATTATTTTCAATGTGTGTTCCCCATTGTGTACCTGCTTACTCTCTTGTAATCCCTTCCTCTTCAATTTCATTTTCTGCAAGGGAAAAATAACAAAATAGGTCAGTTGCACAACATTATGTACTGACTATAAAGAATATCACATGACTGAGGGGTATTGGGAAGGTTATAAATGCAAGCATTAGTCATAAAATTATATTTTCAGCACTTTGTAGCTTCAAAGTGGTCAGTGAATCGTAAGTGAGGACTATCTGTAGCAGGAATCTGATCTTTCGATCTTGAAGGACAGAGTAGAATGAAAGATACGGTCTGGCTTTGGAACATTTGTTGTTCATCCACTTGTGCCTGTTTCTTATTAAACATCTTGTACTTCGTTCCAAAATAAGTTAAAATACATCATATTGTATTTGTTATAAAGAATGTGCTTATGTAATAAACTATAGCACTTCAAAAAGTACAAAGAGACCAAGTGTTCCCATTCCATGTATTTATTATTTATTCATTAAACCTATATGCCACCCATCTTGCCTAGAAGTGACTTTAGGTGGTTTACAGCCAAAAAAAACACAAGATAAAACATCAAAATAATATTTAAAACATTGAAATATTATTAACATTAAAATTGGCTTAGAAATTAAGATGGCAAGGAAGGGAACAAGATGCACATGGAGAGGAGATAGGATTATGAAATCTTCACTGCATGCTTTTTAAACAAAATATGGTAAATGAATTATTTGACAGTTTATGTGGCTATGTTTCACTGAGTTGCACTTTCTTTAGAATGCAATTCTAAGACTTACTTGAACACATTTATGCCTTTTGAACAATTTCAGTTTCAGGATATTTTGAAATTGATGCTAGAATAAATACATCCAATGAACTGGAGGATAAACTGGAGGTTTCTGGATTTTATAGGCTACTGTTGCTGCTTTTGCCGCCAGTGAAGGTCATTCACATCCCAGAGTCGTTGAACTTCCCAAAACAGATGAAGGGCTTGGATTCAACATCATGGGCGGCAAGGAGCAAAATTCTCCAATCTATATATCCCGAATTATCCCAGGTGGTATTGCTGATAGACACGGGGGATTGAAGCGTGGAGACCAACTTCTTTCTGTAAACGGAGTGGTAGGGATGGAATTCAATTTCCGCTTGTAGTAGCTAAGTGTGACCGCTTGAGGGCATTAAAAGGATATGAAGTACTTAATGGTGGTTGTAGTTTGCAATTGAAATGCTCAGAGAAGTATAACTGTATTTGAGAAATTTTATAAATTTGGTAGTTCAAACAGACATTTCATGAAATTACATTTAAATTTAAAAATAAGACAATGAGTACATACTTTAAAAAAACAACTATGGTTTTGTCAGAGTATCATTAAGAAATCTATCATTACAGTTAAAATGAAGGAGGTGAAATGTTTGGGTTTCTTATCTCAGTTACATTGGATTTTATCATTAAGATCCAGTATTTTCTTTTAATCTAATTTATCTCCCAGAACTTCCTTTTAGATAAAATTAAGTTAGGCATGCTTTAAAAGTTCAGTCTTTTGACTACAAAGTTGATTGTCATCTAGATCTATGTACACACTAAATGAGTGTGCTGATTGTAAGTTATCCATATGCTTTTATATTTCCCAATTCATTTATTGATGCCATATATCAAAATGTATGTCAGAATATTGATAAAACATATATGTAGTAATTAAATGCTAGGTTTATATGCAAGACTTTCATTTGTATTATGTAAACAAAAATGAAACAGGGATAACTTAAAAGGTTTGGCTGTTCTCTGCACAATTAAATTAGACTGCAATAACAAATTATTGTTATCTATATTTCAATTGATCCATTTTAGCTAATCAAACCAGACCTTCATATTGATACTCAATAGGTTAACATGTTTTTCCAGATATTTACAATCCCTGCTGTCCTTTCCGTTTTGATTCCATTTGTAATTGGACTTTAACAGACAAGCTGTTTGTGAAGTTATAAAATATTTTGGGGAGGTCGATTAACCATCTTTACAATTGTAAAAAATCCTCTTGCATTTAATTAGTTTCCACTATACACCAAAAGTTACATGCCACTAGTCAAATTGTAAGTTTTAAATGTATAAAAGTTGACAAAACGTCTGCATAGGACAAGCATAACATGACTGTAGAAGTGGACTTATATGTAATATAAGTATATACAAGGATATACAGATTCAAAATATGAAATTAATGAATATGGCAGGTAGAGAACTCTGGACACCTTTTCAGTCAATACTTTGTAACCTCTCCTTTTGCAAAACTAGTAACTTTCAAATTTGTAAAGTAGCCAGCTATGAGAATCTTTTATATTTGCTTTTGGATTTTCCTTATCACCCTTCCTCACTCAGGACTTAGAATATCAGCTTCATATCTGATTTGGATATATTTTTTACATTGTTGTTTTGCTAAAAGTGAAAAGTTTCAATTTGTTCACTGACTGATAGGAGATGCTGCTAGAATACATTTGCTTAAATATATTTAAATGTATTTACTTAAATAAATTTATATAGTTACTCATCTCATATACATGACTGTAGGCTGCTAACAAAGCAAAAATTAAAAAAACACATAATTAAAAACAATTAGCAACCAATAATAATGCGATGCCTCATAATCAGTATAAACAAAAACTATCCAGATCTTAAATATTTGATGGAAAAGTCAAGTTTTTAATGCCTAGTGAAAGGTCATAAGGATTAGATTGTTACGTAATTAAATCTATTATTTTATCTGCCCAATATTTTCTAGCCAATAGAAGAAAATATTATCTATATCACTGACTTCCATACAGCCCAAAAGCAGAATAGATATTTGATGATTGGCAAGAATGATTGTATTTTCAAATATCCAAACATATTTAGAAGCATTTGTGGTCTTGAAAACAGGGAGAAAAAAATCCCACTGTAAAATGTTAAAACTATATTTGCTTACCTGTGGAATTGTCTTCACCTAGCTATTACAGGCACAGGCTGAATAAATAAATTCTTAGATATTATTAACAATTTTTTCTCTAACTGAAACCACTGGAAGGGTTTTCAAACTTCTACACCTGCTATATTACTGTTTTCTTAAACTTTTTTAAAAATAATTTTTCTGTTTTCTTAAACTTTTGTATACAGCTGTAAAAGCTTATTTATGAAAAATTGTTTCTCACTATTTTTTTCCTTATAAACATTTTGCTTCACATATGTTTTAGTTTGAAATTTTATAAAAATTTACTTTTCTGATTCCACTTGTAAATTGACAATAAGTTTTGAGTTGTTTCTTTTCCTGTGATACACTGATAGTTAAGAGTGAGTATATTCATATTCATTATTTCATAATTACAATATATAACTGTTATTTTCAATTACAATATGGATACTTGAATAGAATTTGAAAATGACACATTAGGAAGAAAGATAGGCAAGTCCCCCTATCTCTTAAAGGAAATAGTAATGGTGTGCTTCTAAGGAAATGAATGCAATCACATGGGCTGCAATGATGATGAAAACATTGTATGGGCTACTTAATAACCTCAGGACTCAATGATTTGAGAAACATGGTTTTAATTTGGAATGGTTTGGAGAGGGCAATGTATGATAAAGGAAACATAAATCTTATATTATAAATAACAGTCCTTGAATCTTAGAATACTTGTTGAATGCATACTAATGGAATATATAACGTATATATGTAATTTTTTTTCAGAGTGTTGAAGGGGAGCACCATGAAAAAGCTGTAGAACTTCTAAAAGCAGCTCAAGGAAAAGTTAAGTTGGTTGTACGCTATACACCCAAAGTCCTGGAAGAGATGGAATCACGATTTGAAAAAATGAGATCAGCAAAACGCAGACAACAGAATTAATACTGAATTACATCGAGTATTATAGGAATGAACTGCTTACAGTAGATTTTCTGGCTCTTTTCCTCTACATCTACTTTACAGGGTGTCACAGAATTCATATTTGGAAAAGGGGCAAGGATTTTGCTTCTTTTTCAGCTGGATATTATTTAACAGACTCATTTGGATGCAGATCTGTGCATATAATTCAAGGAAAAGTATATTTGTTCTATTCATGGAAACACTTTAGTTAAAATATGTTCATTTTATTAATATGTTGGTCTTTTACAAATCTCTTGAATATTCTAATGTTTTCAGAAGAAAAGTTTACATAAATATAGTTTACATAGTTTACATTTGTAACTATGTGATTTTACAAATACTTATTTAAAATTCAAACCTGTACTTACAAAGACAAATTTGTAAATGAATTTAGTATACTTTAATAAGCTAGTTTCAACATTTGTATCATTGTTTTTCTAGTAGTTTTTTTATTTGGCTTTATTTAAAAGATAAAATATTTTTAGTAAAAGATATAATACAGATCTTGGCACGAAAGTGTGTCATTTTTCATGCAAATAGTCATAATTGTATGGTTAAGTACAATTTGTATTTTTGATGAACAAGTTTTTAGGCATGTTCTTGATCATAATTTTATATTGTTATTGACAATTCCAACTTCTAATCTTGTTTCATGAATATTTTTCAACAGGTAACCTCTTATTTAAAATTTTAGTGCTTAACCATCCTAAAATCTAGCAGTAAGCATTCCAATAATTTATACCATTGTATTGATCTCTAAACATTTATTGAAATTGCAGAGTTTTGTATTTCTATTTAGGAGGGTAATATTTACATGCAGTGCAGAAAAATTAAGTTTATATTCCTAAGTTTTCTCTTTAAATTCATTTATCTAAATATAGTTTACTAGTGATACTCTTGAAGGGCAAAACAGTTTGTGCTTCTGATCATTATGATAACTGTATATTACCATCACTGTTGGATGTAGTTTATCTCTGAGTGCTAGAGAACATGATTTTCGACTAGGGAGTATGATCAGAAGAATGATATTGTGCTGATGTCCTGTTTGTAGACTTTACACAATTATCAAGATGGTCAATATGGGAAGGAATGTTGAATTTTCTCAACTCTTTATCAGGGTAGTTTTTCATTGAAAACAATGTTAAGGATTCACTTGAGGAATGATTCTGAATGACTTTCTAATGTTTTCTACAACATGCAGAATCAGTTATTATGCTCTTTGCTGCTTTTCAGAGTGCAGCTAAAAAAACTAAGAACTATTATGAATTTTTAAACAAAAATCTTAACATCGGAAAGATACTCCGTTCTAGGAAAAAGTAACACTTAAAAGATTGTGTAAATCTGTTGGCATGATTCTAGACTAAATAATACTGATCTGACAGTTTTTTTCTAGGTAATTTTTCTGCTTTCACATCCTTTAGTAGATATCTTTTTCTGTGATCTGTTTTAAAACAAGCCTAGTACCAGTAGTGCGCAAGAAAGCTATTAATGACTACTAAAGTAATATGAAAATGAAGAAAATGATGGCTGGAATTAGTCTGAGCTATTCTGTATCTTCCTGTCATAACTAGTAATGCTCCGTTTCAAAACAGCAAGGGCTAAAACTCTTAAAGTTGCCTCCGTTTTAAAGCATGCACTGCCTAGCATGACAAAGTATCTTTAGCAGCTAGAGTTATGCGGTTGGGCTCCTAGGTTACATTGTGGGACTTTAAAATGAGTGGAAACCTCATCTGTATTGGTCATTGTTAAGCTGCAGTTCTTACCAGTTCCAATCGCTGGCAGTGCTGTGTCAGGTGGAGGTGGTAAGGGCATTAATCCAGTGGTTTACATATTGTGTTCTGCATCTACTTTAAAATGTCAGTTATCAAAGAGCCTTAACATTCTCACAAAATTGACACACTGAGTTTGGCCATTTATTCTGTTCCCTGGAAAATGGAGGCCATTAGATACAATGTACCGAACATTGTCTTTTAATATATTTAAATAACTAATTCAGCCATCATATTACTATCTTATGCATGGGGAAAAGTGGGAGGAGGGGGGAGGGAGAAAGATTGTTCTGCTTTCCCCATGACCTCTACCTTTAAAGTTTCAATTATGAGGTAGACATGTGAACCTTGTTCTTTTCCTCATCATTTTTTCATCTCTCTTCAGCTTTACTCCTTGGCTGAGATAAAATTGTTATTCTTCTCACCTCTTTAAGAAACTAAAGGAAGACTTCAAGTTTGCACCTTAAGGATCCTTGATGTGATCTATGTAACATTTGCCTGAGTGTCTGCTGGTTGTTATAGTTCAAGGGAGTAACTCTGATAACATCTGTCTTCTGAATGATTAGAACATGCAGTAAAATATAAAAAGTCATAGGAATAGTCTTTTCTTTCTATGTCAGCATAATCTTGTTTAATAAGGTGACCCTATAAAAATTAGTAGAGTAATTGTAAATGTTTTTTTGGCATTTAGCAATTATCTGTTTGCCTAGAATAATAGTACAGGTTATTGAAATCCAGCAACTGTATGAAATAAGCTTTTTTCAATTTGGTAAGACAGCAGTGAATTGCAACTGGCAGCAGTAAACAGTCTGTAGAACCATGAGGCTTAATTGTATATTTTTATGAAGCAATTAATATTGACTAAGACCAAGTGAAATAGTTGGGCCAGTCAGGAAATATTTTATACAGCTAGATTTGTGTTGGAGTTTACTATATTCAGAAGAAGGATAAAATGAGATAAAGGCTATTATAAAATGTATTCGTGTATTGGACATAGCAACATGCTTTATTACTCTAAATAAATACTTTGGAGTAGCCAGGACTGCTATAAAGTTTTATAATATATTACGCAAACTTACTACGTTCAAATGAACATAAGATTGTAATCTGAAAATTAGTGCTTAACTCAGTGGGTTTTTTTTTTGTTTTTTGGAGGGGTTTTGTGGGCTTGTCCTAAACTATGTGAGATTAAATCATGATTGTACAAAGGAATAGACAATGACAACATCTCATCTTATGACATTAATAGCAAGGAGCAAATAAAAAGGAATACAGCAGGGCAGAACAAATTAATCATATTCTTTAATGTTAAACTGAAACTGAAAGATTCGCCCACACCTCTTAATTGTTGTAATATTTCATACATGGGATCCTGTAGCAAGATTGAACTGTCATTTTTAAATTCAGATTAAATTTGTTCAATCAAGAATCAAGAAATTAATGTCACTGAACACATGCATTGTCTATACTGTATTGACATGTGCATATATGCAATAATTGAATCAGCAAAAACTAAAAACACTGTATCATCATTATGTATTTATTGCTGTTCCACAACCCTATTTTTTAGGAACTTGAAAATAAATATTTGAAATTTCATTTTTGTTATATGTACTTATTATTAGAAGTAAAAAGTATTCTTCCAATCATACATCTGCTCTGTGTATAAAATACTATAAATCTTATAGATATTATCGTTATAAAATGTATAGTTGTAATTCTGTTCTATCATTATGAAACACTGGGATTACATTTATATTAGCTTGAGTTCAAAATCTTCATATACCGTATTTTCCGGCGTATAAGACGACTTTTGAAACGAAAAAAAGTCAACCGAAAATCGGGGGTCGTCTTATACACCGAGTATATTCTGGGCATGTGCAGAGCGCGCTTGCAGGGAGGGACAAAAAGCTGAGGAGGTGGTGGGTTTTTTTTAGGGATTCCCCCGCGCTAAACGAAAATCATCTGGATATTGCCACGAAACAGTAAGCGCGCGTCCCGCACGGGGGAATCCCTAAAAAAAAAAACCCACCACCCCCTCAGCTTTTTGTCCCTCCCTGCAAGCGCGCTCTGCACATGCCCGGAGGCAATCCTGCTTAGCTTTGCAGAGGCCTGTGTGTGTTAAACGTCAGAATGCCTTCTACTCTAAACCCGGGAATGGGAAGGCTCGCGCGTGTGCCACTTTGGATGCCGCCCGCGAGGTGGATCTGGCATTCCAAGGTTATGACGCCACGTGTTGCTGGACGCTCGCTGATCCTGCGCTTCCAAACACGTGCGCCTCGCAGGGGTTCCTCGTGGGAAACGGAGGTTTGTTCCAAAATGCGGGGCCGATCTAGTGGTTGTGGTGGAGATACGTATATGTGTGGAGAGGGGTCTCTTCCTCCAGTTGTATAGCAGTTTAGTAGCCCAAGAGGCTTCCCTGCTCTCAACTCCCGGTTCTGGGGCCTCATCTAAAGATTGAAACTCAAAGCGGGCTCCTTTTTAAAAAATTAATAAATAAATAAAAGGCTTGGAATGAGCTTTCCTCCCCTAAAAACCGGCTTCGTCTGCAACCCTTCACACAACCTAGGCACAGCCGTAGTTGCCCAAGCACTGTGAGTTTTGAATTAGTTTTCGCCTTAATATTTTCCGGATGCCTTTGGAGTCGTGCCGTGGGAGAATCCAGTAACTAGTTCGAGCATGTTGGGTGATTATAAGCCTTTCTGGATAGTTACTTTAGGTTAATGAGGAGAGGAGCAGCTTTCAAGCTATGGGTAACAAGCCCAACCGTGGTGAAAAAGTGAAACGCTGCTTTCTCCCCCTCCCTCCCTCCGAACCTTTTGCTCATTATGGAGTTACTTTAAGTTCCCTTCTTTGCAATGGTTGAGGAGAGTTGTAGTACACTGTAGCCATTTCAATCTGGATAAAACTAAGGAGAGAGGCGGCGGCGGCAAAATGTTGTACCCAAATTTTCCAGCGTATAAGACGACTTTTGAAACGAAAAAAAGTCAACTGAAAATCGGGGGTCGTCTTATACAGCGAATATAGGCCTAAGCCTATGTTTTAACTGTAACATTAGGGGGTCGTCTTATACACCGGTCGTCTTATACGCCGGAAAATACGGTAGTTATAAATATATCATTCTTCAGAGCTTGGCTATAGATACCTGAGCAGCTTAGATGAAAGCCACAGGTGCCAAACTACATCTGTTTTCTTCTGCCTTAATACATCATTCCTGTACTGATAATGGTAGGATTAATATAGCCATTTTAATTTCATGTTTATTGCACATTAGAGTGACAGATGTTTCTCATACCCAATCTTGTTTTATTTCTGATGTCTTGAAAGCATGGCACAAGGATTGAGTGTCTTAAGTTTTTTTAACAGCGTCAGTTTGAAGGAACTTTTTCTTCTTCTACAAAGCAATGGAATTGTGAAAAAAATGAAATTACATAAATTAACATTGACTTGCCAATGCTATTTTCTCAGTGTTGTGCTGGCAGGGTTCATTTACTTCATGTACGCTAAGCTGTGATTTATTTGCTTGTTTGACAACTGGCTAGATTTGGCAATCTAAAAGCAAGCCAGTTGCTTTGCTTGGTACAACCTTTGCTTGGTACAACCTTTGCTTGGTACAACCTGTTAACAATTTCCTGCCTCCCTCAAGTGTGCATGGGAGAGTACTGAAAGACCCTGTAAAGGGGACCTACATCTTTAAATAAGGTTTTCCCCTGTTCATGTAATTTCTGAAGGGGCCAGACAGATTGCTACCTATGAAGCAAAGAGCCCATCTGGTTGATTTGTTTTAATGTGTTTTAAGAACTCAACAAACTGCTTAAATCGTAGAGTATGATTCACTGAGTTAAATGATGTTTGCCTTTACTCATGTAGTCCCTGTCCAGATTTCTCAACTAAGCCTTCCTCCTGATGATATAATTGAATTCAGCTTCCCTTACATTCCCTTACTCCAGATGGTAGCATGGACTTTTTAAAAAAATAAGAGCTGAAGTTGTTCACCTTCTAATTACTCTCAAGAAAGCTGAAGTAGCAGACTTGTTTGAAATAAAAGTATGCTTCATATGTATAGATAGTCCTCAGATTACAACCTTTCATTTAGTCACTATTCAAGGTTACAACAGCACTGAGAAAAGTGACTTATGACCATTTTTCACACAACCATTGCATCATTACCTTGATCATGTGATCAAAATTTGTATGCTTGGCTCACATTTATGATGGCTGCAGTATCCTGGAGTTATGTCCATTTTGCCACCCCACAAGTAAAGTCAATGGGGAAGCCAGATTTGCTTAACAACCATGTTACTCATTTAGCACCTACAGTGATTCACTTAACTGTCAAGAAAAGTCATAAAATGGGGCAAAACTCACAAACTCTTTTGCTTAGTAACAAATTTTGGGCTCAATTGTCATAAATTGAGGACTACCTATATATCCTCAAATCTATTTCAAATAAGCCTCAGCTTTCTTTAGCAATTGTAAGTGAGCAACTTTAGCTCCTATTAGCAGGTGAGCAATTCTAACTTCTGTTATTTTTTTAAATATATATTTATGAATTTGAAAAAACAAAGGGATACTCTGATTTTTCTGAGAAAAGAGAACAATTGTGAACATAAAAGCTGTGTTGATTTCTACAACAAAGAACTATTTAAGAAACAAGCAGGTGCTTTTACTTATCTAATCATAGTACACTTTCACCTTGGCTATGGAGACTACAAGTCTGAGGACTGGTAATACATCACTTATTTCTTTTCCTGCCCTATGTCATGAATAAAACATGCAATCAATGGTTTATAGAGCTAAAAGTGGTTGAATAGCTCCTGAAAAAGTCACTAAAAATCTTGGTCTCTGTCCCCCTATTTTTAATGTGATACTTAAAAGTAACCAGAATCATGCTTGCCACCTATTCTCTGCATTTTCTTCTCTTAACAAGTCTTCTGCACCAAGTTTGACTGGATTTGCTGCAAAATATCCTGGGTTCCTGAATACCTATTTCTCGGGTTCATTGAAGCAAGCTACTAGGAGAGGCCATCTTAATTTGTCCTACTGCCAGAAGCAGAAAGGTTTGCTGTCTAGCTGTTTGGTAGTAATCCTATGCCTGCAGTCTGTGGCTAGTGGATATCTATAGATACTTGCTAAAAAGTAAAAGTGACCTACTGGTATGTCAGCTGAACAATAGCTTAAAAACAAATGGAGCTGTCTGCTCTGATCTATATTGGATTACAAATGTCATTATGCCTAGTTAGGAGTATGGTAACTCCAAATCTATTGAGTGAGAATCATTGAAGGTCCCAGGATGTCCACAGTGAGCTTTTTTGTTCAATAGTGTATACACTGTTGGCTTGGGGTTTTGGATTTGAAAGGTTACATTAAAGAAAAACCAAAAGAACAAAACTGCAGGGCCTTCCAGATGCTTCAAAACGTCCCAGATTAAAAAGTATTTAAAATTTGGTTACTGTAATATTCAAGAAACAATTACATTTAATAAATGCAAACAGTTCAGTAATCCTAATATAATGCAGTAAGTCTCCCATGGTGACTTGAGTCACAGTAATTTAAATGTGCTCATTTCTTAAAAACTAGGGGTTTGTCACTGCTTGCTTTCATGAAGATTGGTTTATTTGCCATTTAGCTGGGCAGATAAAATGTACTTCATATAAAATATCTATTGCCAAACTGAACATTAATAAAGTGGCTATGAATTTGTGATATACTGTTTTATTATTTTTTAATCTTTTAACACCAATTGCATTTTATGGTTTATTTTATGGATATGCAGTATGGTTTATATATAGTTGCATAAAATGGTTGATATACAGAATTTTTAAACTGAAAATATCCTGGGATATATTTTAATGAAATAATGCCCTTTAGAATTCACAATGAAGACATTGAAGTGGTAGATCATGTTTATGGAATCAACTATCATTGGCCAAGGAATCAGCGGTCAAGAAATATATCACAGATCGCTTGGTAGAGAAGCAACGAAGGTGTTAAATAAGAAATTCAGAGACAGGGATGTGTTTATACTTATAAAAATCAGAATCATCAGGCAACAATTCTTCCTGTAATGCTATATAAGGCAAAAAGTGAAATTTGAAAAAGCAGGTTCTGAAAAATTGATATTTTTGAACTTAAACTTTGGAGAAGACTCCTGGGGATACCATGGATATCCAAGAAAATAAACAAACCCAATGGCAACCCAGAATATTCAGTCAAGAACAAAGATAAGGCTAAAATAATCATATCTCTGCATATTATGTAAAGATCTGGTCTCTTGAAAAATATGTAATGCTGGGAAAGATGAAAGATACGAGGAGGATAACTACCAGCACAGTGGATGGATTCAATTAGAATAGCAATGGGTATGCCATTGCAAAACCTGAAGAACTATGTTGTGGACAAATCATCCTGAATAAAATTACCTATATGGTCACTAAGACACCAACCTGGTGCCACATAATTGTCAATAATGTCTTACTACTCAAAAACCTGCTATAAGAATATTCCTATGCAATCAGAATTCACCATTTCTTTAAATAACTCTGTGCCTCTGGAAAGGAGAGATGTAGCTTATAGAAGTTGATATTAAAAAGAATATGTCAATTTCATACAGTGCTCCTTAGGGTTCAAAACATTAACTTACCCTGCTATTTATTATAAATATTGTTATAGATGTATTGAGTGTGTCTGCCACTAGGTGCTGCTAAAATGTTATATATGTTAAGCTAGTCCAATATTAATAGCTGTAATTATTTTAGTTAAGACAGACAACAGTGATTTACAAAAAACTTCCATAGTTATCTTTTGTATATATGGTTTCTCAGGGAAGAATGGTTCTAGTAACTGAGGCTACAATTAACCAGATTTTTTTTTATATTTGGGGAGCAAATGATGCCAATTGAGTAACCCATGATATATATGTAGTAAGACTTGTTATGTTTTCACAAGTGGTGATAGCAATGATCTACTCTAATAATGGGATTGTCAGAATTATATGTCATAATGTATGAACTGTTTTCAACACTTGTATTTTTATCATGGTCCAGAGAAAAACCTATGGATTAGGAAACTAATTATCATTGGAGACCTAGCTTGGACTCTCAAAATGCCCCCAAACATGATGAATTGTATGGCTGATAGTGCTCATTGTTCCAGGATTTGCCTTCATCTCACCATTTAAATATGGCCTTTCCACATTAGTCAGACTTAAGGATGGGAGGGAGACAGCTGCTATGGAATGCTGGGGAGTGAATGTTTGGGCAAAGATTTTTTGCTGGGCAAGAGAATTCCGGTGGAGCATTGGGAGATGAGACAGAAATTGTGATGGGCTTTGCAAAGAGATGGGAGAAAATCTGTCAGGGACAAATTCCAGAAGGGTAACTATGTTTGGACAACACGAAGAAAAAATAATTCAGCACAAAATGGAATAAAATCAGACCACCCACTGGAACAATGCTAATGCTTACATATTTTGGGATACATAATACAGAAGCAGAAATCTTTGGGTAAGATTCTGATGCTTGAAAAATCAGAGACAAAGAGAAAGAGACCAGCAAAAGGCAAGAGCACTAAATATTATAACTATAAGTTTCCAAGATCTCAGAAATAATTACTGACCAACAGTTCTAGTGAAAAATGGTTCATCTAGTCAGGGGGAACTGAAAGTTAATTATCACAAAAACTATGTGCTGTGGCAAGATCATTTAAAGGAAGGAACAAACTGCAATCAACAAAATGAACTGAATGGCTAATTAAGCCACAGAATCTTTAAATTTGCATTAATAGTAAGAGAATCCAGAATTTACCCATAAATTATAAATAATGTGATGAAAATTAAATCAAGCAAAATTCTTAAGTGCGTTTTTCAACATTTCACTCATTAAAATAATTATATTGACTAAATATGTAATTTCAAACTATTAATATAAAATAATATATTCCAACATTTTCTCTTAATTTTTAAATATCTGTGTAGTTGTAACCATTCATTTTCTAAAAATGTTGAGTTTGCATGTTTAGCATACACTTGTTCCATGGTCCTGTCATTTTTGTTCCAAATTTAAAAAAAAACTCTGCTGAAGGGGGCAAAGGTAGTTTACAGTTCGAAGGTAGCTCTTTGGCGTAATATGTGTTAACTGATCACACAGACTATATAAAAAAAAAAAATCCAGCTCTTGTAATCAATGGAGACAGAGTGGAGCAAGTGGCCAGTTTTAAGTTTCTGGGTGTTACCCTAAAAGAGGACCTGACCTGAGGTGCCCACATTGCAGCCCTGATCAAAAGGGCCCAGCAGAGATTATACTACCTGAGACTTCTCAGAAAACAACAACTGAATGAAAAACTGCTGGTGACCTTCTACCGCTGCACCATAGAGAGAATTTTAACATACTGCACCTCTGTATGGTTTGCCAATTGCACAGTGGCAGATAGGAAAGCACTCCAGAAGATCATTGGTTGTCCTCTCCCCTCTTTGGAAGAGCTTTATAGCTCCCGCTGCCTTAAGAAAATTCAAAACATTCTCAAAGATCCATCTCATCTTGGGAACCCTTTTTTTGAACTATTACCATGTGGCAGATGGTACAGAATAATAAAAACAAGGACAAATAGGTTGAAAAACAGCTTCCATCCCAGGGCAGTAGCTCTTTTGAATTCTGCTGTATAGTGCAGTGTTGGTGTGGTGTCGGGGATTTTTGGTTCAATGTGTGAAGGGTGAAGGAAGTGTGTTTGTGTTTATTTTCATGGTCATGGTCATGTGCACTGAAGATGGTGTTTGATTTCATTGTATAAGGTGCAATGTCAATAAAAGTAAAACTAAACTAAACTAAAAAAGGAAGTTAACTGTAAAATGTAAGTCATCTGTATTTATGACTTTCTTGTCATATGCATATCTTTTCAGAAATCAGGTAAGCATTCAACATTACTTACTACCTAATAAATATGTACTTACTTAAATTTTACTAAGTGATGTTAATCCTCTATTCAATGGTCCACTCTAGTTATTGGCAATAGCTCTTCCATATCTAAATATTTACTGGTTTTGTATTGTATAAGGGACAATCTTTATGTTCCTATTCCTTTCTGGTTCTTTGTTAGGAATTCTGTGTCTTGCTCACTCCTGAGAATTTTCAGCTGGTCAATCTCAGGAAAAATATAACATCTGAAATTATCCTTTAGGAATCAGTTATATTGTAACTGGTATGAATCACTATTTTTCTCTTATATTGGTTTGCATTTTTCCAAGTGATTATTACCATCTACAATACCCCAAATTCAAGCATTTAGTGTTACTGCTACTGCTATTACTTATTAAAGCCACCCAATTCCAATGATTCTGGGGTTACAATATTGCTTCCATATAACAGCAAATAGTTTATTTGTTATTAGGCCATCTAATAGATATAAAAACATTAAATGCAATGATTTTACAAAATAAACCATATACAATTCCACCTATCTTTGATCTTTCCTGTACCTATCCAATCCTTTCTGTTCTGAACTGAATTAGCTTCTGCAGAGTTTGTTGCCAATGTCATGATCACCAAATAATGAAGAATAATATGGAGGCACATGAAAAAGAATTGATGGGTTGAAGCAAGAAAGCTTTAATTCCTTCATTATAAGTTTCCTATATTAGGAATTCTACATTTCTCTAAGACCCCTGCTTGAATTATGATCTATAATAGATATCTCCCTTTTGTATAAGTTACAGGACTGCTATTTCTGTTGTTTATAATAACCTAGCCTATATACATACACCTTCTTAGTGCCTCTTATTTGTGAAATTTGTCTTAACTGCCTTTCATTTCCATCATAAGAACTGTATGTTAAGGATTTGCCACAAAAATATGAACATATGGTGAGCTCAGTTCCTCAACATCATGCAAATCAGTTTGTTCCATTCTTTGCTAAAGAAACAAAAAGGTCAGAAGCTACAGTTTGTGTAACTGACAAAAACTGGATTTCCTGACTCATATATTTTCTAGTTACCAATGTCCTCACTTCAATATGGAGTTCTGGCAGGAAGCAGGATATATTTGATTAATCTAATGATGTCCTAGGTCTAGGAAGACAATATTTCCAGTCTTTACAGTAGGATGTTCTCATGTAATTCCCCTCTTCCTGCCTGGTTTCTGCTCCAGACATTACCTTTCACTCTGGCACAAATCTTTTGCCTGTTGACATGACTCCCTGACCCAGTTTCTGGCTCAGCTCTTGGGCTTCAGATGCATAGTGCTTTCCTAATACTGGACATGCTTTGACTCATAGATGTTACTACAGCCTGCCATTATTCCTGTTCTGATTCTGATCTCTTGTTTGCTTCTTGGCTTTGCCCCATCTTTAGCTGCCAACTAGTTCTGGCACTTATCTTTAAATCTCTGTAACATGATGTGATTTATGACTGGCTACCCTACAGGCCACCTTTAATCTCCAATAATGCTATTAGAAGAGCCAGTTTAATTTAGTGGTTAAGGCACCAGGCTAAAAACTGGGAGAGTTCTAGTCCCACTTGAGGTAGGAAGCCAGCTGGGTAATCTTTCTCTCAACTCAAGGAAATAAACAATGGAAAACCACTTCTGAAAAATCTTGCCAAGAAAACTGCATTGGTTTGTCCAGGAAGTTGCCTGGAATCAACATCGATCTCACATTTCCCTTCTTTATCCTAAATGAATAGCTTTCTATTTGTCTCTGTTAAATTTCATGTTGCTATTTTCAGCCCAGTTTGGCAACCTACCAAGATAACCCTGTAATTCTGTATCCAACAGAATTTTGTGTTATTTGCATATTTGATAAGTATTTCCCCATCCCATCATCAATTTAAAGAAATAATAATGGAAGATTATAATATCAACAACTGAATTTTATAGCACTCATCAATATCTCATTCCAGTTTGATGAGAAAGCAATGATGAACACTCTATGTCTGTAATTTTTCAAGCCATCTTATATATCAACTGAGCACTAAACTGGCCTGTTAAGTAGAATGTCGTTTTTAAAATGTTTTTAGTGCTTTATTTTTCCCCCAAATTAAGATATTTTGCATATTGTATATAACATTTGCACAAGCTACTAAGAAAGAAACCTGATCAAATAATATTAGTTGGGAAAGCCTTGATCTTAAAAACTCCTATTGTTACTGGTTGTTTTCAAAATGTTTACTGATTTTCTCCTTATAATCTGCTTTAAACTCTTCCTCAATGTTAATATGAGTCTAACTGGTCCGATGTTCCCTCAATTGTCTTTTTTCCATTTTGAAAACAGGGCCAATGATTGGAATGAAAGATATATTTCCTGATCCTATTTCTATTCATTTCAAGCATCAGTTCTGTAATTTCATTTTGCTCTTCACAATAATCTGGTACAACATTGAAGAATGAAATCAAAATAGTTTCATTGCTTCTTATTGGCATCTTGGTATAATAGTCCTTTTGCTTTTATTTTGAAAATATCTGGTGCACATTCAGTCGCAATATTTTCTTCTGTTTTCAGCTTACTTTACTAATTTTGGTTCATTTAGAGCTTTAGCTTTCCTGATGCCATAATCAGAGCTACCTATTAGATGTTTTTCGTTGGTTCCATCTCCTATATCTTTTCTTTAGATCTTCAGTAAGATTTGTGGGGGCCACACTGGCTTCTTTGGCTTTCCTCCATGTTTTCTGGGTTGAAATTGTTTATACTTGTACTTTTAATTTCTACTTTAAAGAAATTAAAGGGGTCGGTTCTCTCCCCTCTTTTGTTCAACATTTATGTGAAGCTGCTGGGGGAGATCATCCATGGTTTTGGGGTGCAGTGTCATCTAAAGCTGATGATACTCAGCTTTACATCTCCACCCCAAACCATCCCAACGATGCTGTGGAGGCTATGTCCCGGTGCCTGGAGGCCATGCGGATTTGGATGGGCGGAAACAGGCTTCAGCTCAACCCTTCCAAGACTGAGTGGCTGTGGTTTCCGGCACCCAGATATAGTCAGCTAACTCCATCGCTGGCTATTGGGAGAGAGATCTTAACCCCCACAGAGAGGGCTTGCAATTTGGGCATCCTCCTGGATGCAAGGCTGTCTTTAGAAGATCATATTACGGCCGTCACTAGGAGGGCTTTTTATCAGGTTCACCTGATTCGCCAGTTGCGGCCCTTTCTGGATCGGGTTGCCTTATGCACAGTCACTTATGCCCTCATCCCTCCCGTCTGGACTATTGTAACACTCTCTACATGGGGCTCCCTGTGGGGAGCACCCGGAGGCTTCAACTGGTGCAAAATGCGGCCGTGCGGGTGGTTATGGGGGCGTCAAGAAACTCCCATGTGACGCCTCTCCTGTGCGAGCTGCATTGGCTGCCGGTGGCCTTCTGGGTTTGCTTTAAGGTTCTGGTTTTGACCTTTAAAGCGATCCATGGCATTGGACCAGGCTATCTGCAAGACCGCGTTCTGCCGGTAGTCTCCCATCGACCTGTGCGCTCCCACAGGGAGGGCCTCCTTCGGGTCCCGATGGCATCTATGTGCTGCCTGGTGACTCCGAGGAATAGGGCCTTCTTGTCTGGAATGGGTTGCCTCTTGAGCTACGTAACAACGTCGACCTGAGAGCATTCAGACGTGCGCTGAAAACTTGGCTCTTTGAGCAGGCCAGCCTGGACTGATTTCAAATGAGAGTTTTAAAGTGTAATTTTAGAAATTGGGGTTTTAAATTTCAGGGTTTTAAATTCGGGGTTTTTATTGTTAATTTATTGGGGTTGGGCATAAATTTTAGTGGCAGCCTTAAGATATTTAATCTTCTTTTAACTTTTGTAAAGTGGAATGTTTTATAGTTGGCTGTACACCGCCCTGAGTCCTTCGGGAGAAGGGCGGTATATAAATATGTAAATAAATAAATTGCCTCCTAGCTTGAACACCTTTTCTCATTTGTTTCTTCCACTGGGATTCTACTTGTCATTGTTCTGACATAAAAGGCCTCTTTTTAAAAATCCAAGATATTATTATATGCTGCCCAGTTCTGTAGCCCAGGGCCGTTATAAAAACTGTAGAATGAATGACAAATGTGATTACACTGAGTTTTAGTTCCCTTTAAATCAAGAGTTTCAGCATTACAGAGTCACTTTCCCTTGATATCCTTGCTACTTCTAATTTTTCAATCAAGGTTTCGTTGTTGCTTAATATCTCGTACTTTCCATCACAAATTGAAAGGAAAACTATCACATGCTTTTGAACTACTAGGTGGGCAGAAGCTGAGGTGATTGACGGGAGCTCACTCCACCACACAATACTAGGAATTAAACCATTGGAGCAAAGACCATCTCCAGCATCACTAAGCCACTGACTCACCGTGCCTCTTTCCTGATAGGTGTCTAGGTATTACTAATACTTTATGCCTCAATTTTTGTAATCCAACTCCCCACCATTTTCTGAACAAATTGTATCAAGATGGCTCACCAATCCATCTCTCGTATAGTTTATATATTATATACTAACATTGTCAAAGAACTGGGCTGGTAATTTTCTTTCAGATATTAGACAATTTTGTTCCAAAATTACTTTCTGTACTCTCATCATAAAATATTCAGATGCTAGCCAGCTGCACCTGGTAGTATTAAAAAAAGAAGTGAATAAAAGATTTGTCATGCAGTGAGTCAAGAAGATAGGGCAAGTTTAGAGAGACAGAGCCATTTCACTTTTGAACTATTAAAAATGTATTACCAAATTGTGGATATCTATTTATGGTTATATATTGGCTTGGTTAGTGGGAGCCTCAAGAAAAATCTCTACATTGTAATTGTTTCACAAGGTTTTCTCATAAAATTATGGCCATGATGGTTTGCAGCACAACTTAAATGGCTGCACCTATTGAACAACTTTTATGCCTGACAAAAAGATAAAGTGGATTGTAGCCAATCACCTCGGCATTAGTTTTCTACCTAATTTTATGATTTCTTTAAGCTGCTGGCACTTTTCTTCTGGTTTATTTTTCTAGAAATCATTGTTTCATTCTGCAAACCATGGATTTCTTTGAATTTATTACTATTCTCCTTTTGTGGATACATAATATCCTTTTGACTATGTGAATAAAAGTTAAGTTAATGGAACTTAGAATACAGCATGTACTAGTCTCATAAGCCAATGACAGACCATCTAATGCAAATCTCCTCTGAAATAAATCCTATAAAATTTACTGTGATATTCTTGAGTTATGTTTTCTAGCCAAAACAATCCAATCCATTGGAACCTAATATATCTAAATCACAGTACAATGATAATCGGTTTTCTTGTCCAGAATTTACTGGTATTGTTGTATATCTTTGATAGGATGTGGGGAGTTTGAGGAGAGAGATCAGGAGAAAAAGAGGGAGAGAGAGAAAAAATATCTGAAAAGAGACAAGCAATATTAGATAATACAAGCCCATTAGTATAATTAATCATTGCTACATTTATCAATCAACCTTCAGAAAAGTAGAGTTTTTTAAAAAAAAAAATCCATGTTCCTTTCCTTATAGTTGTATGAATTACTTATAGAGTGACATTCCTGCTGCCACTAACTTCAAATGAATGAAGTTAAGTTTTGACCAAGTCCAGGAAGTGGTTTGTTTCTACAGAGTTTGTGGTATGAGAAGATTGCTTTCATCTTGCAAATTTTTGTAATTTTTTCCTTGATATTTTTCCTTTTCAAGGTATCCAAACTCAGCAATGGTTTCTGGGTTTCTTCCCCTTCCCTCCCAAAATACACAATGAGAAAGTTACATGCCACATTTAAAATGTAAGGAATAGCTCTGAGTGAAAGAAATTGTTATTTTCCAAATATGACAAAGTTGCTGATAATCAGAAGAGCAAAGCTGAAACCTGCTATATCATTCCACTTCTATGACCACAATATCCATCAACTTATATGATGCAAACCTGCACAAAGGAGTCCTTCATAGTACATTGCACACAATAGCAGCCTTTTCAATATCATTCATTCAGTCCCACCATTTAAGGTGATTAAGGCTTATTACTGAACTCATGTTAAAATATACTGTCATCAGATTTACACAAGCTTCTATTAAGAAGAATCACGTCTTAACCTGTTTCCCACAGACAAAAGCAAATACGTTATTCAGTACCTATAATTATTAGACAATAGTACATCTAATCCACAAAGCAGTTTTATTGTCCATTGAATTAAGTGGGGGACAGTGATTCAGGTTTTATTAATGTGAATGTATCATGACTGTTATTTGTGTTTTTGCAAAAGCTTTAGTAAAGGATTTAGTCATTGTAAAACTTTGACCTCGTCTGCTATCAACTGACTTGATTAGAAATATATTTTGAAAAAGAATGCTTAGGAATGTGAAAATCACTTATCTGGTGGTGGGGAATACAAATTTTTCTTGAGCATGCTTTTTTAAATTAGCTTTCCTGTATGGATACAAATGGCAGCTCAATACAATCCAGTGTGATTTTACTTTTATGAAACTCTGAATGGCCATAGTCATTTAAGGACCCTTATGAATATTTGACTCAAAAACAGTTTTAAACTCCTATGAATCCACAGTGTTGATGATATTCAAGAACTCAGCTGCTCAACTATCACGTATTTGAAACGGCAATAAAATGCTTTTTCTTTGAAACAGTACCACTGTAACATAATTTGCGAGCAGCTTGCTCCTGTCTCACAGCTTTCTAGGCTTTTAGCTTCTTAGACTTTCCAGGAAAAAGATAGTTTGATGGCTTTGCAACAACTCTCCTTCAGATAAATCACTGTTTTTTAATGTAAAAGTAGGCATGAAGGATGGCAACATTCAATAAGGATATTTGGAGTGGAATGGTTAAGAAATGTTCTTGTAATTTATTTTTCTTTTATTTCACAACCTGTGGCCGCTGCAACAAGGTTGTGATTGAATGCTGTTTTCAATTTTTAAAGGCTAACAGAGCCAAGATAGTTGATTATATATTATTTTCAAACTTCTTTTGAGAAGTAGACATAGTAGCAGTTTGGAAGCCCCTAAATTCTATCTTGGGAGTGAGGAACATTGAGACTTTGTCATATGTCACATACGCACCCTCCAGTAATCCAACCATTCACACTACCTAGTGATAAGACTTGTAAGAAATATTATAATGGCGGCTAGTTTTGGTATTTAGACTGCAGATGAAAAGGGCATTGACCAGATTCTTTAATACCCATTACTGATGGCAAGTGTAATATTCTTAGTCTTCACTGATTAAAAAGAGCATGTAGAAGACATCCATTCTCTAAGATGTGTTTTCTAGCTCCTCGTGAATTGTACATTTAACATATCTGGAGGCCATCAGATGTTATAAGACTGTACTGTGGATACCAACGTGCCTACCATCCCTGTCCTATTGTTTTTTTTATTTTTTATTTTTCTTATATGTATCCATATATTCATAACTATGTTTTTACTTATACCTCTTATCTTGTAAGCAATTGACAAAATAAATAAATAAATACATAGCCCCTAAAATCCTTCCAAAGGTGTTTCTGGAAATTTCCTTCTGCTTCTATCTGTAACTGGATTTTCTCATCATAAACAGCTCTGTCAAAGCCAAATGCTGAGCACTGGTCAATATTGCTATTTCAGCAATATTACTTCAATTTTTAAAAAAAATCAGCTGCAGTGATTTGCAGATCAGTAGACTTGGAAAACCAACCTACCGGTAGCAATTTAATTTGTTTTGCCTAGGGTCCATTTCAAGGTTCTAACTAGGCAGTTCTTCAACTGCCACCAGATTTATGGCCATATTTCCTCCCCCCAAATACTGCATTTGCATGTCAGCTGCAACACTATCAACTTAGGTAAACAAGTTCAGTTCAAAAGTAAACGAATTAAGGCCTCGACGTCTTCTTGGTTTAAGTATTTGCCAGCACGTGCTTAATTTTGCAGACTCCTTCTTGACGTCTGAACGGCTGTTTTGTTCGACGAGAGCAATTCCAGCAGGCCGTTTCCTAGCAAAGGGGCGTAGAAATCTTTGACTAGTATCCCAAAAGAAAAGGAACCGTCCACAAGCAGCTGTGCAGGGCAAGTCGTGTCCAATAAGAGGCTCCATCTTAGATGAAACCTTCTCTCTCGACCCCGCAACCCTTCTCGATTATCGAAGGAAACCTCCGCCTCTCCTGTCACTAATCACTCCTGGCCCCGCCTACCCGTAGCTCCCTTTAACCAATGAGAGGCCGTTTCTTTCCCTTCTGTTCAGGACTGCAGAAGGTTTACGGGGTGTGTGTGAGGGGAAGTAATAGGCTCCGAGATTTGTATATATTTACTAGGCTGAGGCTCCTCTTCAACCAATGAGAGCGAGCAGTACGGCTTTCTCATTAGCATACACACCTCGCTGTTTTGCATATCACTTCAGCAGGCGCCGGGAGTCGGGCGAGTTAAGCTCACACACGCAGTCCCCGTATTGTGTGCAACCTTAGAAGGCGAAGGAAAGCAGGCAGGCGGGCAGTTGCTGGCAAAGCGCAAACGGCCGAGCCTAGGAAAGAACTGGCGAGCGCGTGTGCTGGAATGGCTGAAGGCTTCACTTCCTAGAAGAGCTGCGCTTACCTTCGGCGGCGTTGCAAAAGGAAAGCTTGGGGAAGAAGGGCGTCAAGGCAGATTCCAACGGGGCACGTTTTTACCTGCTGCCTTGAGAGGACTTGACGACAGCCTGCCGCCTTTCCAAGGGGTCGGAAGGAAGGAAGGCGAGGCGCTGAAACGTCGCCTCTTCGCGTGGCGGGACTGCGTTGCGGGGAAGGGGAACGGAGAGGACGCTCGTTCCGGTCGAGGGTTTGCTGAGAGGTGGGAAAGGAAGGGAACCAGCCAGCCAGCCAGTGGCGCCAGGCGAAGGACTCGGAGCAGCTCCAGGGCCCGGGCGGGGCGAGCGCAAGGCACTTGGCCCCCGTTGCTGAAAAGGGACCGTCCCCAGTCGGACGGTGCGCGCCGAGGGAGCTTTTGACCGCCTCGGCGACAAGGACGAAGGGTCTGGCGATGCGCTGCTTGGCTCTATTAGTTTTCTTCGCCTTTGGCTGCTTGGCTGGGCCCAGCGAAAGAGCTTCCTTTCTCCATGCCCAGCTTCCTGTAGCTGCGATGGGGACGGAGGAGTGGACTGCTCCGGGAGGGGGCTCACCGCCGTGCCCGAAGGACTCAGCGCCTTCACTCACTTACTGTAAGTAGGGAAGGGGGGGAGGCGCGGCGGTGGGGAGTAGGGAAGGAGGTGGGTGGGTGGGTGGGTGGCACGCTCGTCTTTTTTTTTTTACCTTGCCAAACAGGTTGTGTCTGCTTCATAACCTGGCCTAAAAAGCGAGGGAGAGAGAGAAAGAAAGGCGCCTCTCTCTTGCTTTTCTTCCAGCTCCTGGCTTGACTGCAGCCCTTCACCTGTGGGGAGAAATCCTTCCCGCCCGGGGAAAATCGATCGCTTTGCACCTCCCCTGTTGATTTGGGGCGATTTACTAACGCGTAAAAAAGGTGTCTGGGCTCGAGTTTGTGTGTGCATTATTATACGCATTCTGGGCTATTCTTACTACCCGGCCCGATGAGGGAT
Source organism: Bungarus multicinctus (assembly GCA_023653725.1). Taxonomy (NCBI): domain Eukaryota; kingdom Metazoa; phylum Chordata; class Lepidosauria; order Squamata; family Elapidae; genus Bungarus; species Bungarus multicinctus. The sequence continues at coordinate 82,391,040 of CM042838.1, forward strand.
TCTCACTTTCGGGGATCTGGGTGTAAAATGTACGCGAGGATTTTTTTAATTTTTAATTTTAGGTCAGGGTGAACGTATCTTTCCTTGTTTGGAGTAAATCTCTACCTGAACTTACTGGCTGAATTTAGGAATTCTGTTAATTGCCCTGTTCGCTACTTTGTTGTTCAAAACGCTTAAAGTGCCAAGGTTGTTGGTCTTTTTAAAGTCTTTTCAGTAGAGAAAGTGGAGCATCTGTTAAGAACTTATGACTGGAAAGGAACTAAAACATGGTAATTGAGTAACATAGGATTCACTGGTGGAGAATAGTTATATATCTTGTGCTATTGTTATATATCTTGTGCATAGTGTTTGTGCTGGCTTTTAGTCCTTAAACACCTTTTACTTGCATTTCCAAATATGCCTATGGGTTTGTTTGTTTTTAATCGGCAGACATTTTCTCAGTGTTTGCCATCTCTTAAGTCTACGGTTTTTCCATTTCTCCTGTTTTGGGCTTTTATAATGAGTAAAGGTGGGAAAGAAAGGAATGACCCCTGTGACATTCCTCATGGAGAGATGAGATCTATGCAAACAGATAAATGTGAGTGAACAGAAACGTTGATGGAACCCAATGGTGCTGTCCCAGGGTTCTTGGAGAGACTATTCAGAAGAAATATACTCCATAAAATGCTGCACATGATGGACCAAGTTCCTGCTTCACTGATATATTTTTATGCAATCTTAGACATCAGCTTTTGTAATATTACATATCACATTTTACGTAAATTTTAAGAGACCACATTTTTGTAATTTTATATATGATCACAATTATAGATACTGCTTTATAACAGATATAAATTGCTACTTTTGGATTTCATTCATGGATTTTAGTTGAGTTGTTTTATAAATATATTTTAATTTGCCTTACTTTATTTATTGTCTCAAGATAGATTTACAGGCACCGGTGGACACATTGCTTGTACAGGTTTAAGACTGTAACAAACTGCCCGCCTACTGTATAAAGCAAGTGGAAAATAAGAGTTTACCTGATTGCTTGTATGAATAATAGCACATTTGGCTGAATATACAGATGCATTCCAGTCCACAAAATGACATAATCTTTTGGCACAATCATGCATGGACACACATACACATACACAGAAACACACACATACACACTTGATACTTTTCTATTTATGCAAAAATGCAGGTGTCAAATCACTTAATCCAGGCAATATTACTGAGGCTTAGTTTGAAAGCCAATTCAGCAAAACTAAGGCACCAATACAATTAATTCCAGCTTTTCTCTTTAACAAAAACCATTATAAGGATAAACTTACAGAACACAATATTAGGTGTGTACTGCATCTAGGATTTCAAGGGTGTGGTATTGTAAGGTGTGTATGTGGTTTGGTGTTAATCATTCTTTGTGCTGAATTTGCAGACCATAAAGGTCTTGAATTTCCTAAAAATTGCTTTTGTTTTAATATTAGTAATTAGAGCTTACTTGAGAAGCTATAGTTTTAAAGTCAGGTGTGAAATGTTCACGGACTAATGAAGCAAAAATCTTGTTTAATTACCAAGACAGATTAAGGAAATATTGTAGAATACTTCAGCTGAAACTTTTGAGATAGAACAGGCAATAAGAAACTATTAATTTCAAAAGAATTATGAGCAGTGAGAAATAGAAGAATTAATATCCGTCAAAAATATGAAGCCTAAATGAGATTTATTAGAATAACAAAATCTAAATTAAGATGTGAGAGTGTAAACTTGCTTGAGATGCCAGCATGGCTCTGAATTTGAGAGTATCATATGTTTTATAGTTGGAGAGAAGAGACAGGTGTATATGTTGAAATGTCTGCTCCCAATGTTACAATATTCATTTTGTAATTAGCAATTTACTTGCAATCTTGGAATAAAGCATCTATTTTTGAGCAAAAAAAAAAAATTATATAAGACTAACATTATTCAAGAAGTGTAAACAATTCCTAAAGCTACAGCAGCAAAAAATAAATCAGTGACATAATTTTTAAAAAGTGAATATCCATTTGAAAATACATAGCTTTCTAAAAAAATACTGAATGAAAAGCTGAAATATACCTTAAAAGACTATATGTCTCTTGGAAGGGAGTTTCTTAAGGAACCAGCTACTGCTGAACATGTTTGTCCCTAGGACTTACTGTTTTTAGTACCAATCCCAATACAGGAACTTTTACATATGTGTGCATGTGCAATCCACCATGCATCTAATTTCACACAGGATCACATAATAGCATCATTTATCCCATTCACTCAACTAAGATTTTAGATGGGTGGTATTAAAAATTCACCACTGTTAAAGTTTCCCACAAATCTTTTATAATAGGGCATATTGAGTGTGCTCTCTTTTTTTAGCAGAGTTTAAAATTATAAACATAATATGATTTTATAATGAGATGCAGTCAGTTATTAAGGTAATTCTGGCTTTTCAGAATAAATATATATTCCTATATAAAACAAATATAAGCATATGATCTGAACTTTGCAGTGAGTAGAATATGCTTGGTAAAACTGGTTTAAGTGGTAATTTTTTTTGTTAGTAACTAGATTTTCCTCTAAATTGGGATTATTGGGAGTATTTGTACATTGGGTCATCAGCCTATTGTGAGTTTGGGGTCCAAACATTTTTGGGTTGCCACATTAGGGAAAGCTTTATTTTATACTGAAGAAGACAACAACTGCAAAAGTTATTGATTTTATAAACCATTTCTTGTTTTTTAAAATATGAAAAATATATGAAATATAAAAATGTATGAAATATAAAATATAGGTAAATATAAAATATAGGTGACTAAATGGTACCAAAGGTTGGGAAAAGCAAACATTTCATTAAAGAGAATTGGTTTTATAAGTTTTTATAACTTACTTTTACATATAATGAAGAAATTTAAATGATTTTTTTGTTCTTGCTAGTATCTTATACTGGAGGTTTCATACTATATTAATAGTATTTTTTTTCTATGACTTGTTTCTGTACATGGCAACAATTGTATACAGTGCAGATTTTTTAGCACGATTATATGCGGGAGATGTTTTTCCTGCAAACATTTATAGAATCAGGGTGGATTAAAATCGAAGATATTAAAAAAAATGATTTTTAAAATTTAAATCGGATTTTTTGATTTTGATCAAATTTATTTTAATAAAATGCTTTTGGAGTAACAATCTATCTAAAATAGTTTTATATTTAAAATACATTAATAATTTAGTTTATTCAGCATGAAATGGAACTTAGTTATGTAGCATGTAGCTATATATTCTGGAATATTGGGACTGTCCGTGAGTCAACAGGAAGTCAGAGGAGGAGCTACTGTGGGACGGATGACAGTTGCTCTTTAAAACTTATGATTTAAATTCTGTATAGAATTGAGGTGTAAGTATAGGAGCATATAGCTTTGTGGTAGTACGCTTAAACTTACCTTTTCTTGATTTGTTCATTCTTAATATAATGGCTATAGTGGCTATATAGCTGAGTCAGTTTGAGAATTAAAATCACATATTTAAAAGAAAATTAAGTACATTTTTCAGTTGCTTACAAATAATGAAATAATTTGTTTTTGTATATTCGTTGTTAGAAATAGCATACAAATATTGAAAGGAAAGCATTGCTATTCGTTGTATATTTTCAATAATCTACCAATTTATTTAACCATAACTGAGATGCTACAAATGAAGTCTGTCAAAACATGATTTGATGATTGGGGATATACTGATCCTTTTCTCCCTATGTCTTACATTCCCTTGGGTTTTCTATTTTATTTTTGTACATAATAGCCATTTCCAAACCATAGTTTACAATGGATTTATAAACCATGATTTGAAAAGACCACTAGGCAGTTTACTATTCTGGAAGTTGTGGCAAGCGGTATTTAGACAAAACCAAGACATAAGAGAGAAAACTGTTACGTAGAGGGAAAATGTAAGAGCTTGCAGAACGTTCAAACTTCAAATTAAGGTTTAGCAATTTGATCTTCTCCAGATGTTTTCAAGTACGGATTCCATCAATCCCAACTAGCACATCCAGTGTTTTGAGGCTTGAAGACCATCAGGAAAAACAGAAAAAATTCCAATGCCAGCACTAGCATATGATCTATTTTTGTCTAACATGTTTACTAGGCTTTGAATATGTTCAGTATATTCTAAAGGAGCAACAAACATATACATCAGGAGTATAAATTAGAATATATAGTAAGAAGATTATTGACCACATTGATACTCTTAAATATAATGTAAGATTTGCAAACAGGTAGAAACTAATGCTGGTCTTCCGATGAGTGGGAGCCATAGGGAGAAATTATCCTCAAGTACCATGTGAAATTAACTTCAGAGGACTAGAGAATTACCTCATGCTGCTTTTGCTGATAGGAACAATTACATTTACATGAGAGCAAAATTAGATTCAATCCACTATCTTATAAAGTACAGTTTTACTATCCATTTTCCTCACAGGTAATTATGCTAATCATTTGTATCTCATTGACCTGCTATAATAGAAAAAAGGACTTTCTCTCCTGCTTTATAAAAGGCTTCCTAACTTGCAGGCAAATAACTGTTTACGAACCCGATTTATATGTTTTTTATTCTGTTGAAAGTTCAGATACAGATACAGTATAGTTCTCAACATACCACCGCAATTGAGTCTGAAATTTTCATTGCTAAGCAAGATAGTTGTTAAGTTTATTTTGCTCCATTTTATAACCTTTCTTGCCACAGTTATTAAGTGAATCACTGCAGTTAAGTTAGTAACATAATTGTTAAGTAAATCTGCTTTCCCATTGTCTTTACTTATCAGAAGTTCACAAAAGGTGATTGCATGACCCTGGACACTGCAACCAACTACATGCCAATTGCTCTTGTCCAAATTTTGATCACGTGATCATGGAGATGCTGCAATGGTTGTAAGTGTGAAAAACGACCATAAGTCACTTTTTTCAGTGCTGTTGTAACCTTGAATGATCACTAAACAAATTGTTGTAAATGGAGGACTACCTCTAGTTTAGTATAATAAATAATGATAGGGGGGAATTGAATAGAAAAGGGCCTGATAGCAAAAAGTAATAGATAGCACTATAACAATTAAAATTTGATGGCAAATAGAAAATAATTGATGTTATAACCATGGGTAACAAGTACTGTAGTCAAGAATGTTTTTGGCTTGCATAATTCAAGTGCGTAACTGCTGAATGTCTGATTTCATGATTGCTTTCTAGTAGTATATAGATGTTGTAATAATTGTTTTCATTCTTGCATGACATTAGTTGATTTCTAATATATGCAAATATAGCTCCATATCACAAATTTATTAGATTGACTTGTTATGCTGAGTGAATCTATCATTTCTAAGCTCAAGAAAATCTTACAATATGGATACTTGCAGCTTTCTATCTTCCAAGAAGAAACTCTATTTCAACTAACCAACTTGCAAGTCTATTATTCCAGTATGGTGTGTTGGCTAAGATATTCAAATTGAATTGAAAATATCTGGCTTCTATTCCCCATCAAACATGGAGCAGTCTGAATTCCTTCTCTCTTATATAGGGTGAGAAAAGGGGGAAAATTTGAGGGGGTGGGGAAGATGATTGATAGTAAGCACTAAGTGTTTGTGGATATTGATTGGGAGCTTGGTTATAAAATAGATAGGTTGCATAAATGTTTTAAATAAATAAAATAGATAAATTTAGATAAATCCTGTCTCCATTGGAGATCCTTCTGATTATAGGTGGATATTTATTGTGGCATAAAGAACTCAAAAAGGCATAGTAGCTTCCATAGGAAGAAAGAACAATCCATTTCAATATTTACTTATCCAGGTGCCCTTTATGAAAGGGCTTTGTTTCACAGTGAAAAAAACAGGTTCTTGGAATGTTGTAGAAATCTATTGAATCCGGAATGTTCATAGACTCTAAATTAGACATTCCTAGTTGTATTGTATAGTATAGCTTGGTAAATTCATGGATGGGTATAGAGGAGGAAAAATATTAGTTCTAACGAAAGCATTATCTTGCTAAACTTCATACTAAGTTGCAATAATTTAATCTTGTTTTGTTTTAAGAGACAGACATGTCAAATGAATAATTCAGCATGATACTTACAGTTCTACAGAATCTCTTGAATTTATTTATATTGGTTTATTTCTCTCTCTTTCAGTCTCTTCATCCTATGTATAGTAAAGCCACAATTACTGAGTTCCATTTGGTTTGTTTCTTTCATACCACTTGCCTTCATTTAGCCTCCCTAATTCTTAACTCCATAATTTTCTTACAGAAAATTGTATAAGTGTGTAGATTTAAATAGAAACTGGAAATCACTCCTTTCATTTTTCTTAAATAGCAGCTGAGGAGCAGTAAGACTTTTTCATCAGTACTATAGCTAAATTTATTTGCCAAAAAGGTCCTTGATTCTGATGTTTAGCCACTGTCTATCCAAATATGCTATGGGTTTAAATGTGTAAAAGGTTTAATATTATGCATCTGTAAAGAGTAGTTGAAAACCTTGTTTCAGTACAGTCTGTGCAAGCATAAATTTGACTACTATATTTAAAAACACCAAATTAAAACACAATCTTATGTTATATGTATCTCATCAGAAATGTATCTCTATTCAACAGGACTTATTTCAAAGGAGTTATGCAGTTGTAGCTTTAACAGAGTATCTTTCATCAGGGATTTTTGTTGTTTCCCTTTTAAGTAGAGTGTAAAAATGGATTGTTTATATTTCAACACATATCTGTTTATTCTGATAAAATCCTTAATGTTGTCCAAGAATGAAAGTGAAAGTTCTGCAGATTTTTTTTAGTAAGAATAAGTGATTGTGTCTCAAAAGGTAGTATCACTTTGCTGACATTGCCTGGATGTGCAAATTAAGCAGGATCAGATCAATTAATAGTCAGAAGGGAGGTTTCAGGAAATAGGAGTGTAAAATAGTTTAGGAAATTAAATATATATATATTGGAAGACACTAATACAAGTGAGTTTCAGATAGCTGCCAAAATACTTACAGGGATATCTTGGGGTTCATCTTGGAAGAAACTTGACTTAAATTAATTTTATTACTTTAATAAAAATAAATATGCACACATTCTTAATTGTAAGGGTATTTAAATCTTCTCCTACCAGCTGCTCGGAGCATCCAAAAGTATGGATGGTTCAGTCTTCCTTCTGATAGGCTGAGCTTAAACTTCGGAATGCTCTTCCTCCTCCACGGGACTCCTCCCCAGCGTTAGCTCAGCCTTGTCTGAATAGGTTGTGTTAGTTTTGCTCTGGTCAAAACAGGTGAATTCTTTATTCTCATTTCCCCAATTTCTCATTTTATCCCTTTGTCTCTTATTCTTATTTCTTGAGTGATTTTGCCCTTGGTTTTTCCAATTCTCCATTTAAGGACAGGATCGTTGCTGCTGGTGTGCGCGTGCGCCAAACATCGGTCGTCCGCCATTTTGGGTGCAGGAGAACGCATGGCCACGTAGCCTCAAGTATTTTTCGGATATTGACCGTGTGGAGTAATTACTGCTCTCTGAGGACTCTTCCTTCAAAGGCGAGAGTCCTCTAACCTGTAGACTTATCCATTCATTAATATTGTCTGCTGGCTAACACTCACAGTCCTTCCCAGCAGCACAACAGCGAGCACCTAAGGCCTGAGTCAGCCTGTGCAGTAACGCTGTTGAGGGCCCTCTATTCTACAAGGCCCTGTGGGCGTTCTTAATGTGGCTAATCAGTGATTCCATAATTTAATTGAAAATAAAATAAGTAGTTGAACCAAACAATTCAAAGCTGAAAAAACAAGGGGAATATATAGTTATCAGGGCTCCCTTCCCTTGCTGGGTCAGGTCCCTGGGCATGCCAACCGCCATATTTGTCTAGATCTCTACAATTTTATATCTATCTATCTATCTATCTATCTATCTATCTATCTATCTATCTATATCTCAAAACTATAAAATGGCAGGGGGTAGCGGTTCCCATCCTTCTACCTCTCGAGGCAAATCAAAATCCAAATCCAAGAATGTGGGGGGTATTTCCAAAGCCTCTGAAAGAGATGCAAGAAGGCGCCATAGAGTTCTAGAAAAGCAAATAGACAAATGTGCACAAGAGGCACAAAGGCCTTTTCAGCACCCTTCTCCACTCAGTCCAGGTCCCTGCTCAGCTGCATGCTCCTCCCCCCTCCCTAGATATTTCTCTTTCATCCAGGCACAGCCGAGGCTCATTGGGGCAACAGGCTCAGCTATCCGATTTGCCAGCCACAAGGCGGGCTCCTGAAGCCACCTTCTCTCCGACTGCAGCGGGGCTTTGACAGGATACTTCTCTCCTTGAGGAGGTGCCTGATCAAATGAGAACATGGATGGAAATGGCCATCAGGCAGGGGATCACAGCCGGCTTACAGCATGCGGTTATGACCCGACATCAGCCTGCTCCTGTTTTTCCTGAGACCCAATCGCTTCAGTCTCTGGTTAGGTCGGAACATCACGGTGATCAGGTACTCCCTCCAGGGGATTTTCCCATACAGGACCCATAGGAGGGGTGATCTAGAGATGGAGGCAGAGGAGCTGCTCCAAATGCAACACTTAGAGCAGAGTGATTTAGAATCCCTTCACGATACTGACCATTCGTTATCTGAGCTGGATTTTTTAGAAGAAGGGATGTCTGAGGACGAAGGGCTCTCCCCTGACCAATCTGCCTTTACTGGCCTGTTTCAGCCACAACTATTTAAATCACTCCTGTTCAAAGCAAAAAACAAGGCAGGCATAGACACAGCAACCCCCCCTGTTTCTTCAACAGAGGAGAGGCCTCAAGATCTCTTTTTTAATCAGCCCACAGTTCAGGCAGAGGTGATTCCGGTCCCTCACATGTTCATGGACGTAGTTCGGAAACAGTTACTTTCTCCTGCAACATGCCCGGCTCCTACGGGTTATGATAGGAAGGTTTTTAACATGGCTCAGGAGTACCTACAATTGTTGTAGGTACTCCTGGAAATAGATGACCCCATAGTTGGGCTCGCCTCTTCTTCCTCTGTTCCCAGTGAGTCACTTGAGGCCTTAAGGCCTGAAGATAAAAGGGCTAAAATAGCCTTACGCAAAGCCCATCAGTCAGACGCATGGGCCATCAGAGTAGCCACGGCTGCTTCCTTTTTTAACCGGGCTTCCCTTAGATGGCTCAAGCAGCTCTGTGAGCACATCTCCAGCTCTAATATTAGAGCTCACCAGGACATAGCTAAGCTTACAGCAGCCGCAGAATTCTCGGCTGATGCAACCTTTCATTCGGTCAAGTTCTCCACCAGGGCTATAGCATCTCATGTCTCAGCGAGACGCCTACTTTGGCTCAAACATTGGCAGGCGGACATCAAACATAAATCCAAGATAGCCTCAGTTTCTCTAGCGGGAGATAAACTATTTGGCCCTTCCCTTGATCCGCTCCTCATCGAAATACCTTCTCTTTTTCGAAAATCAGACCCCAGATACCCCCTGTCCTTTCAGAGGAGCTCATTCAGGCCCTATTTTCAGGGTTCCTTTCAGTCTAGATGGCACAAACCCCAATTTTTCCGCTCAGGACAGGCCCCAGACAGGGCGGATCCCGGGGACAGATACTGGAGGGGCGGTCAGCCCAGAAGGTCCTTTCGAATCTCCGGCAACAGATCTTTCAGGCGCCCATGCTAACCGCGTGGACCCTACTCCCATAGGTGGCCGCCTCAAGTTCTATGCGGACCGCTGGGATTCTTCCATGTCTGACACCTGGGTCCGTGACACTGTAAGGTTTGGCTTAGCACTAGAGTTTCAGTCCGCCCCATCAGATTTCTTCATAGTATCTCCTGTCTCCAAAAATCCGGTCAAGTGTAATCTTATGGAGGCAGCTATTCGGCATCTTTTACGTATACAGGCCATTCAACCGGTTACCGGGGATCAAAAGGGGCATGGATTTTATTCTCTTTGTAGTCCAAAAAGTTTCAGGAGGGTGGAGAGCGATTTTAGATTTTAAACGCCTAAATAAGTTTTTGGTCTATCGCAGATTCAAAATGCATACTTTACAATCCATCCTTTCCGGTATAGAGGGAGATGTCCTCACCTCCGTTGATGTGACGGAGGCCTACTTACATATTCCCATTAGACCATCGCATCGAAAATTTTTAAGGTTCTGTTATAATATAACCAACATTTTGAATATTTGGCTCTCCCCTTCGGATTAGCTTCTGCCCCCAGAGCCTTGACCAAGGTCCTAGCTTCCCTGGCTGCTCATCTCCGCAGTTTCCCGATCAGACTGCAGTGTTACCTTGACGACATTCTAATCTTGTCATCATCCACTAAACAAGCAGTCAGCGATACCCAGACCACTCTATGCATTTTGCAGGAACATGGTTTCTCAATTAACCGGGATAAGAGTCAATTAACTCCTTCTACCAGATTACTGCACTTAGGAGCCATCATAGATACACGGGCAGGCAGAGTTTATCTTTCCAAAGATAGACAGAAAAGTATACAGCAACTAGTGCAGCAGGTCAGGTCACAAAGGAGGGTTTCTCTTGCTGATCTTTCAAAACTCCTTGGTAAGATGATCTCTTGTATCTCTATTATCCCTTGGGCTCGTCTTCACTCCAGATCCCTTCAGTGGTTCTTACTACCATTTCAATGCTCCGGTCTAAGCAACTCCTGTCACAAGGTCAAGGTTCCAACACAGGTACTCACTTCACTTCTCTGGTGGTCCAGGCCAGCAACAAACAAAGGTTGCCTCTTCAAAGAGCCCCATAGAGTCATCATCACCACCGACGCCAGCATGCTGGGATGGGGAGCTCATCTTCACAGCTCAGGGCCGCTGGTCAGCAAAAGAACAGTCTCACAATATCAATTGGCTGAAGCTTCGGGCTATTCATCTGGCCCTTCGTTCATTTCTACCTCAGGTACGCAACCGGCACATCTTGGTTCTAACAGCAACACCACAGCCAAGGCACACGTAAACAAACAAGGGGGCACTCAGTCAAAACATCTCATGAAGGAAGTGGAACGTCTCTGTCGTTGGGCGGAGAACAATTTACTCTCCATCAGGGCAGAACATATCTCAGAAATTTGCAACACCCAGGCAGATTGGCTAAGCAGGGCCACAGTAGATCAGACAGAATGGCGTCTCCATCCGTCACTCAGGAGGCAGTCACATTGTTTGGCCTGCCGGTGGTCGACCTATTCGCATCCCCTCTCAACGCCCAACTCCCGAGGTTCGTTTCCAGATACCCTTCTCAGGGAACGGAGGATTTCAACGCCCGTCGCTGCCCATGGCCACCAGGGCTTTTATATGCATTCCCCACTCTTCCTCTGATTCCCAGAGTCATCAGGAAGATGCTCGAAGAACAGGCAGAACTGATTCTGGTAGCTCTCTACTGGCCCAGAAGGCCTTGGTTTGTGGACCTTTGTTGTCTGTCGGTGTTCAAACCATGGAGGATTTCTCCGGACAGGATTGTCCTGACCCAGGGTCCGCTCCAACACCTGGACCCTCAATGGTTCCAATTGACTGTCTGGAGGTTGAGCGGTCACGTTTAATCAACAGGAACCTATCTAATAGAGTTATTTCCACCATCCAAACTGCGAAACGCCCCTCAACCACTCTCATTTACAAGTCCACGTGGTCCATATTTGCAAAATGGTGTTCCAAGTTTCATATTGACTCTAGATCTCCTTCAATAGCTCAAATCTTAGATTTCTTGCAAGATGGTCTCGACAGGGGACTTTCCCCAAATACTCTGAGGAGGCAAGTTGCCGCTTTGTCTTCCGTTATCGATTATGAGGCCTTTCCATCTCTTTCTCATCATCCCCTTATATGCGCGTTTCTTAGGGGTGCCACTAATTTGCGACCACCCACTGTTCATCGTTATCCTACCTGGGATCTGAATAAGGTGCTTTTAGCTCTTACCAAGCCTCCTTTCGAGCCAATTCGTTCCACATCCCTACTATTCCTTATATAAAAGGTTGTTTTCTTAGTGGCCATAACTTCAGCTCGGCACATTTCCGAGTTGGCTTCCCTGTCGGTCAGGACCGACCTTTGTGGTTTTCACGCAGATAGAGTTGTTCTCCGACCAGATCCTACATTTATTCCAAAGATTAATTCTGCCTTTCATAGGTCACAGGAGTTAGTGTTACCCAATTTCTGTCCTCACCCTTCCTGGGGGTTGGAACACCAGTGGCATAAGCTGGATGTCCGATGTCTACATCCATCGCACGGCTTCCTTTAGAAGGACCGAAGCCTTGTTTGTTGTTTTTCTGCCTCACAGTCAGGGTACTAAAGCATCTTCGCCCACCATTGGTTGTTGGTTGCGAGCGACCATTGCCAAAGCTTATCAAGCCCAGGCCCTAGCAGTACCCAGGGGCATCACAGCTCACTCCACACGCAGTGCAGCAACCACAGCGGCTTGGGCCACTCAAGCTCCCATCACGGACATTTGTCGGGCCACTACATGGGCGTCTCCCTCTCCTTTTATCAGGCATTATAAGATTGATGTCTTTGCATCAGCGGATGCTGCTTTTGGTAGGAGGGTGCTACAAGGAGTTGTAGAGAACAGGGACAGACTCCAGGTCCAGACAGCGTCCCACCTGTAGTACAGGCCAAGCTTTGGTATGTCCCACTCATTTGGATGCTCCGAGCAGCTCGTAGGAGAATAGGCGTTGGTTCTTACCTGATACGCTGGTTCTCTTTGAGCTGCAAGGAGCATCCAACCCCACCCTACTTTGTTATTGCTGTCTGTTTCTTTTTCCTTCCGTCTGGGGGAGTTCTTTTTTTCGACCAAGATGATGTAGTAGTTCTTCGGAAGCGTCACCTGCTTTCTACTGCGATCGCCAAAACTGGGGAACGCTAGAGAGGAGTCTCGTGGAGGAAGAGGAGCGTTCCGAAGTTTAATCTCAGCCTATCAGAAGGAAGACTAAACAAACACACTCATTTGGATGCTCCTTGCAGCTCGAAGAGAACCGGCATATCAGGTAAGAACCAACGCCTATTCTCTTATTAAAGATGTCTTTCAACAACATATAAGGCATTTTAGAAATATTCTATACTGATAGTTTTCAACTTAATGAGCACAATTAATGTGATTTTGGCTGATTTCATGACATTTTGTGGTGTTCGTTAAGTGGATTATAATAGTCCTTAAGCAAATCTGTGATTATTAAGTGAACAGTATCTTCTAAATATGTGGGTTTTTTTCCAGAAACGAGCAAAAAATGTTAAAATCATGGTTATATGACTCTGGGACATTACAGCCAGTCATAAAGATGAGCTGATTGTCAAGCAACCAAAACGTTATATGACGGCAGTGAGTGATTGTGCAGGGCATTTTACAATAGCTAGAAGTGCTTTAGAGGTCGGGAAGACCTGTTCCAGGCCTGACATAATTTCAGATGGCTGTTAAGTGACAGGTCATAAGTCAAGGACTACTTTTATATAAATGAAAGTTCATTAAAATGTTTAAGTCAGGGGTCCCCAAACTTGGCAACTTTAAGACTTGTGGACTTCAACTCCCAGAATTTTGGAGTTTGGAGACCCCTGGCTTAAGTGTTCTGTTTTCAAAGAAAAGCTAGATAAGTGCACGGAGTCCTTGATTTATTACTATAATTGGGATTGGAACTTAAATCATTAAGTGAGGTGGTGATATAAATGAGTCCTTCCCATTTTTATGATCTTTTTTTGGCATGGTTGTTAATGGAGTCACACGATCATTAAGTGAATCCAGCTTTTCCCATTATCTTTGGTTGTCAGAAGCCAGCTGGGTTGGTTGCAAATGGCATTCACATGATCCTGGGATGCTGCAACCATTGTAAATACATGCCATTTGCCAAACATCTGAATTTTGATCTCATGGTTGAAGGGATGCTACGTCTTAAGTATAAGGACCAGTTATAATTGTCATTATTATTTTGAACTCTCAGTAAACAAATGGTCATAAGTCGAGGGCTACCTATATTTTATCTGCAAACAAAACAGTACTAATTTATCAGGGATTTGATTCTGTAGAGATAAAGTTCTTATTCTCTGTAGGGTTTTATGTAAATCAATTGAATGGTTGAGAAAAATCTCTCGGTACTTGGTTTTAAATATATGCATGACAGTTTATTACTTTATAAAGCAATATGGTTTTTCTGGGAAACAAGCTTTTTAAAATATCAGGTGATCTAACTTGGGGGATTCATGATTTCCATGCAAGAGAATTGGAATAGCTTCATAAGTATGCAAAAATGTGCTGACAGAGTTATGAAAAAACATTAATGAGAGATAACAGTGAAGATGTTGGTTAAAGGTACTGTAATTTATCAAAGGCTATATGGTACTAAATGTTCATCTGCAGTAGTCCTTGACTTACAACAGTTCATTTAGTGACAGTTTGAAGTTACAATGACATGAGAAAAGGACTTCCTGCTGTTTTTCATACTTACAACCGTTACAGAATCCCCATGGCCAGTGGTGGGATTCAAATTATTTTACTACCGGTTCTATGGGCTTGGCTTGGTGGGCATAGCAGGGGAAAGGATACTGTAAAATCTCCAGTCAGAGGTGGTATTTGCTGGTTCTCCAAACTACTCAAAATTTTCGCTACCAGTTCACTCCAGAACTGGTCAGAACCTGCTGAATACCACCTCTACCCATGGCCATGTCATCAAAATTCAGACATATTGCAACTGATTCATTTATGATGATTGCAGTGCCCTGGGGTCATGTGATCAATTTTCTAACAAACAAAGTCTATGGAGAAAGTAGATTCACTTAGGAACCATGTTGCTAGCTTAACAGCTGTTGTGACTGTGCAAGAAAAATTTTAAAATGGGCAAAACTCACTTGTAATATGCCTTAATTATAGTCTTAAAACAAGGATTACCTATATAATGAATGTAGTATTAATTTACTCAATCTGAGAGATTAATTATATCATGTTACACTGCTAACTCTATGGTATTATTTGATGATCATGCACAGAATGATCATTAAATACCTATATAATAAGCAGTTTTCTCAGATGATTTGCTGATGGCCACTACATTGCTGATTCTGTGTATTTACTTCCAAAGAATTCTTGCATAACAAATAAAACTTTAACATGGCAAATATAATCATGCACTTTTAATAACAGTAAGAATGGAAGTGCTGGGCTAAATCAGAAACTGTTTAGTTTGTAAATCTAAATCTAGTTTTAAATCATATATATTGTATATTTTATACTGTTTTGTATGTAACAAGTCACAAAAGAAAAATAATTAAAATGTAACAGTACAGTTACAATAGATTAAAAATGTACATTAAAATATTGATGGAACTTGTTTCCAAAATGGCCAATCAAGAGCTTATTGCAAGTCAGGATATGAGTACCCTTGGCAGCCGCACATCTGTTTAATATGAACTAAAAAAAATTCTTCTCCTATTTTAGAATACGCACCTTTAACCTGTTAAATCAGTGCTGGAACTAGTCTACATTTCAATTTCCTATATGCATACACATAAAGATATGGGCCCTCAAAGTTAAAAAAACCTGAAAAAGAATATTGTAGGGGAATGTGTGTGTGTGTGTGTGTGTGTATGTATGTATGTATGTATGTGTATATATATATATATATATATATATATATATATATATATAATATTGTAGGGGGAAAACCCTCTTACAATCTGAAGCAGAATTTGCTAGAAGAGAGTTAAAGCTGTGCTAAGAAATAGTAAACAGAAAGAAGAGAAATAATTTATAAGATGTCATTGTACATCTTAGAACTCATTAAATGTTTATAATGAATGTTAAGTAACCTTAATCTAATTAGATGATTAAATGCTAAATAGGAACCCCTACAGAGTGTATCATGTTTAATTTTTTTTTGCTTATAGTTTTTGGTAAAACAATTGGAAAAACAATTGGAAAAAATCCCCCCCAAAACCTAAAAACAGAAAAATTCATCACCACATTTATCTTTTGTAAATATTGATGTATCATTACCTATTTAAAAACATATCCTTTCTATTATTTTTGTTTCCTTAAATAAAGAGCAAAATAAAGCTCTCACCTATATTTACTTACTTGGTTGGTCCATATATGGTCACTGCAGAGAAGGACCAACAGCGCCTGCACTTTCTGAGGCTGCTGAAAAAGAGTGGTCTGGGTGAGAAGTTGCTGGTTACTTTCTACCGTTCTACCATCGAGAGAATTTTGGCATACTGTATAATGGTGTGGATAAGTAGATGCTTCAGAGTTATAAACACAGCACAAAAAATCATTGGTTGCTCTCTTTCTTGCAAAGTCTAGACTTTCTTGCGAGATTGCGAAGTCCAGACTCCTCTTGAGAACACTAAAAATCTCCACAGACCATTCTCATCCTGGACATTCATATTTCGAACTGTTACCATCAGGGAGGTGTTATAGGTGTCTTAAAATACGGACTAAAAGATTGAGAAACAGTTTCTTTTCCAAGGCAGTAATTGTCTTGAATCAAACAATGCATTTGTGATTTAGGCCTATTATGATGATGATGATAGTATACACAGCAAACGAGATAACCATGCTGGGTTTCGTATCACAAATCACTAGTCAAACATTTCCCAAGTGTTTCGGACTGCATAATGTATCAGCGGATTATGTGAGCAGATCTCAGTAAGGTGGCCTTCTGCAGCTGACCAATGGTGATCTTGTCAGCGCCAATTGTTTTTAAATGCTTGCCTAGGTCTTTAGGCACAGCACCCAATGTGCCGATTACCACTGGAACCACCTGCACTGGTTTATGCCAGAGTCTCTGCAGTTCGATTCTCAAGTCCTGATATCTGGTGACTTTTTCAAGTTGTTTCTTGTCAATTCTGCTGTCACCAGGTATGGCAATGTCGGCGATCCACACTTTTTTCTTCTCCACAATTGTGATATCCGGGGTATTGTGTTCCAAAACTTTGTCAGTCTGTATTCGGAAGTCCCACAGTAGTTTTGCATGCTCATTTTCGATCACTTTTTCAGGCTTATGATCCCACCAGTTCTTTGCTACAGGCAGATGGTAGTTGTGACACAAGTTCCAGTGGACCATCTGAGCGACTGTTGTGACGTTGTTTGTAGTCAGTCTGAGCTATTGTTTTGCAACAGCTCAGTATGTGATCAATAACAATATTATTATTATTATTATTACATACTCAGTAGTATGATTATGATGTGGTGTTTAGGGCACTGTGCTAGAGTAGCTTTCAAATTTCATTGTATTCGTGGAATGCAATGACAATAAAGGTATTCTATATCGATACAATCAATTTAGTGCTATTACACAACAGCATACAACATTTAAAACATACAGTCAGAAACTGACAGTATCTTTTGCCTCATTTAAAAACATTTTTTTCATTTTCTAGACAACTGAAAACAGGAAGAAAACAAAAATGCTTATACCTCCAAGAGTACGAATTAGACCAAGACTCTGCCATTTATCAGAGAATAATTATCATGTTCAATATTCTGCCTACCGCTGGTCAAACATGTTTGTTTTATTGAGTTTCTTTTGTGAGATTTAAATACATATAAAACATTATTGGATTAATTATTCTGTGTACATCACAGATCATCAAAGATCATTTTAATTATTCCAGTGAGATGCTAATGCACTTAATGAACAATAATATAAACCACATAGTAATGATAATAAATTAGTTAAATTATTCTTTAAAAACCTGCATTTGATATAGCTAATAGGCAGTTTCACACATTTTTATAATAAAACAGTATTATTTTGAAGGATATTTCATGTATTTTTATTTTTTACTGTATTTATATACCTATATAACAAAAGAGATATGTTTGTAGATACACAAAACAACTGGTATTTAGAATACCATGATACATTTTCAGACACTTGTACACTGCCAAAGAGCATATGGATTGAACACTAAGTGCCATAGAAATTAAAGTATTACTTTCAGACAAACAATAATCCAGCTACATACAAATACAAGTTGTAATTTTTTTTAAAATCCTTTCTAAACTAGGGATTTTAACCTTTTCAGGTCACAGAACAGATTGTTTGAAAACTAAAACTAGAATCCCTTGATCAAGAGGCAAGGCTTAGTGGTAGAAAATTGGCTGTGCTCAGTTTTGGGGGGAAGATGGGAGGGGAAGATTTAGTCTCACAAAATTCTACCAAATTCCTACAGACACCGAGAATTATATGGAACCCAGTTTAAAACTCCTGCAATGTAGTATATTTCTTTGATATGTTTTAGGAAGGCATTTAATTCCAGAATAATCTAAATTTTATCTGGTATTTTACCATAATTAGACATCTGCCTGATTTTTATGATATAATTCTTTAGTTTCATGGTATTTTAGGGAGTTTTACATGAAATGCTACTGATTTTAATTATTAGCCATCTTAAGCAGGATAAATAAAATATCAATAATAATTAAAAAAACACTTTACTCATGAACAAGACTAAAATATTTATATATGTTTTTATCTATAATTTAAAATAGACATCGCAATCCAAACTTGGTACATTAGACCATAGGAAATATGAAATGAATTATTTAGTTTTAAATACTACAAACAACTAAAATAAATGAGTATTTCCATTCTGTACTGAAAGCAATGTGGTTGATCCCAGAGGATAAAAATCAAGGCTCTCCAGCCTTCTCTCTCAGAATTTGTTTTGGATTTACATATCTCAGTTTTGTTTCTTGCCTTGATAAATCCAGCTGGTAGTTATGCTGCTAACAATTATTTTCCGGGGTGGGCGGGGGTGTTATATCATCTTCTAGCATCCTTTATTTAGCTTCACTGTGTATGAGAGAATTCTCACAATTTGTGCATCATACTAACAAGTAAAGGGTTAAGAATGAAATAAATTAAGATAATAGATATGAATCTAACAAGACAAAAATAATGGATTCAATAATTCCACAAACTTTGGAGATATTTAAATAGATTATTCCATCAACAGTGGTTGATTAATTTTTCTTTTTTATTCTTATAGCACTGTTTCTCAGTCTCAGCAACTTTTAAGGTGTGTAGACTTCAACTCCCTGAATTCTCACACCCAGCTGGGGAATTTTGGGAGATTAAGTCTACACATCTTAAATTTGTTGAGATTGAGAAACACTGATTTCTTTCGGTAATGTAGTACTTGCAGATGTAGGCTTCTGAAGTGTTAAGCATTTCTGGTTCTTTTCTTTCATTATTTCAGGAACTGTTATTGTTTAAAAAAACTGGGAACTGGTTAATACTTTGTATATTCACTTCCAAGGCATATAAACATGTTCTCACCCTTTCTCCCACCACAACCACATCCAGAATTTGAATAAGCTTTTATAGGATTATACAATAACAACATAAAAATGCAATATAGAAATATCCTTAAATATTTGGATGAGATTCAGTCTGATTACAAATACAGAATAATTTATTCTTCATGATCTTGAGTGTCCTAATTACTTAATAACTGATAATGTTAAAGCATTCCATTAATTAAGAATATCTGCATAAAAAGTAAACATACAGACATGTTAAGTATAACACAGTAGGAGAGATAGAGAGGTACTAGGGCATCATAATAGAGTTTAAGTTTTCTTACACAAAAATAGAGATGTGCACATGCTGGAATGTTCCATATCCCAATAGAACATGCTACTTGGAAGAGAGGAGGGGCAATATGGTACTTTCCAGAAATAAATCTTCTGGACTGGAATCAGTTTAAAATGATTCAAGGGTGGCCCTGCCATAAAACAGGCCAGTTTCATCTGGAACACTTCAACCAACTTCTAATTTGAAGAATTTACTCCAGGAAACTGTTGAACCACCTCCAAAATGGCACAAATCCCCATACATAAAAAATATTTGACCAGCTTGTCAAGCATCTGTTAAGAAAGTATTCAATCAACGGTTCACAAGACAGAAGAAATAACAAGATCATATAGAGAGCTATTCAACCACACAATATACTGTTGAATTCAGCAAGAGACATTTTCCTCTCAAAATAAGCACTACAAGGATGGCCAAAAATAGGCAAAGAACAAAATTGAAAACATGCATGCATCTATTTCTTGGTAAAGGAAACTTATAGCCTGGTAGTCTTCGACTTACGACCACAATTGAGTCCAAAATTTCCATTGCTAAGCAAGATGTTGTGTGAGTTTTGCCCATTTTATGTCCTTCCTTGCCACAATTGTTAGGTGAATCACTGCAGGTGGTAACACCGTTTGCTATTGCCTTTGCTTGTCAGAAAGTCACAAAAGGTTATCATGACCCAAGAGGCTGCAGCAGTCCTAAATATCAGTTGCAAAGTGGCTGAATTTTGATCACGTGACCACGGGATTCTGCAACAGTCATAAGTGTGAAAAACAGTCATAAGTCATTTTTTTCAGCATCGTTATAACTTTGAATTGTCACTAAGCAAATGGTTGTAAGTCAAGGACTACTTTTATGGCAGTTTTGCATTTAGAATAAAAGAAAAAAGGGGGTTGGATAATATTTCTCATACTTAGAACTTGGATTAGAAATCTGCTACAACTTCAAAGAGCAGTAGCTAGTAAGTGGGATGTATTTCCTATATCTCTGTTTGGTCTCGATCCTCTTAATGTTAACAAGTTTGATTTTTTTTTGAAAGACCTTGTTCTAATATTTATCTACTTGTTAATATTTTACAGAACTAGAGTTATGAAAGAGTTAGGTTTGTACCATGACCTTATCTGCCTATGTACCTATGTTGAATATTCATAGGAGATGGTGAAATGCAGTCTATGTCTGTAAAAATACTTGTTTTGTGAATAAATATTGCTATACTTTTATTGAAAGAAATCAGAAGTTAAAATTTCATGGCTGTATTTGCCAGAAATACTAATGCATTTTGAGTTTGGAGTATGATGTTCTGAGTACCCAATCACTGCTGTTGTAAACAATAATGGTAAGACTAGGCCCCAGGGTCATAGGTGGCATTCATGTGCTCTTTTTGTACTCCTGCCCAAGATTGATTTTATTATAATGCCTTGGGATTTTGGAGGGCCCAGAAGCATTATTAGAAATTAAATAATGTCTAAGGCATGCTACCATCTCGTTTAATTTTCTGTTTGAATTAGAAGAACAAAGAATCGTATACCAACACTAAGAGGCACGTTGTTAGGGAACCAGGGCTTAGCTAGGGTTTAAATCCATTAACTGTGTTGTAGTTCACAACTAATTTTAGCTTGTTATTTCTCTACAGAAATGTATATCAATTCAAGATATCTCTTGTTTTTATCAAGTCATTGAACCTCTTAAAACGATAGCTTAAAATAATATGCATAATGCACTACTCCAGGGCAGATGAAGTATTGGCTATTTATTTGTTGGTATGTTTAAGGGCTTCATGTTGACTGGTCTGATAAGCAAGCGGCAGAAGTATTGGAGCATCAGTATCCTGTTAAAACACATGTTTTCAGGCATGCACCTACTGCCAGAGTGATTAAGATGAAAATATTAAAGCATTCTCTTATATGTATGTCTTATGTCACAGAATAATTTAGATAAATTTATTAAGTTTTATGTATCTCAAGGAATTCAAGACTAAAGATAAGAGCGAGCGAGAGAGAGAGACAGAGAATCAGAGAAAGGAAGGAAGGAAGGAAGGAAGGAAGGAAGGAAGGAAACTGACCCAAAGTGAATAACCCAAGATAATTTAGTGAGCTTTGAGATTGAATGATAGCTTGAACTTCTGGCTTGTGAGTATAGACTTCCACTTGAAACATATAGTTGAAATAATTAAGAAGATTGGTAGTCATGACTGGAACATACAGAAGCTAGCTTAATAGCCTATTTTTTCTAGTTTCGGTATTAATCCATTGCTTTATCAAGAGGGAATTTCAAAAGTGGTTCTAATATATTGGGAAGTTGTCTGTTAAAAAAAGAAATTATTGAATTTAGATAGTGCTTTTAGGCAGTTTTATCATTGCTTTGTATTGTTATAGAAATGCAGGCATCTTTCTGTCATGAATCTCTAAAAACACAGTTTTGTATACTTTTTAAGAAAGGCTTTTTTGGATTTTCATTAGATGGTTCCTGAAAACACAGGTAGGCCTAGATTTACACCCATTTATTTAAAGACCATTTAAAGTTATAGTGGCACTGAAAAAGTGATTTGTGACTGGCTTTCACACTTAGGATCATTGCAGCACCCTGTGGTCACATGATCAGAATTTGGACACTTGACAACTGGTATGTATTTGTGATAGTTGCAGTGTCCCAGGGTCATATGATCTTCTTTTGCAACCTTGTGACAAGCAAAGTCAATGAAAGCCAGATTCACTTAACAATCATGTTACTAACTTAACAGCATGTGATTCACTTAACTATGGCAAGCAAATTTGCAAAATGGGAAAAACTCCTTTTAATAACCGCCTCACTTAGCAACAGAAATTTTGGGCTCAATTGTAGTTAAAAGTCGAGGACTATCCATAGTGTGTGTTTATGTTTCTTTTGACTCCGAATTGTGAAGTAACCTCTTTATTAGAGAAGGAGGCATTTATCAAAAACTGGGTTTTTTTAACAGTACACTGAAAATAAAATACAGTAAACTTCACAGAATACCTATATTTTCTTGAAAATAATTTTCAGGAATTAAATTGCAACTGTATTTTCCTGTCAAAAATACACAAAAATAATTGGACTAGTTACCATGTTTCAGAAGTTTAGGCTCCTTTCTCTTTTTAAATACAAGTAAAGAGGCATGTAATGCCTTATTGAAAGAATCCAGTTGGGGGTGCTTTGTGTAGGTCTTAATTAACAACTTTGAAAGTTTGAACAAAGAGAGAGAGAAAATGCTGCAGATTATTGTTATTCCACCCCATTGGTTCAGCTAACTTACTATCTTTGGATCATTTTGCCCCTTGTGAAATCAAATGACGCTTTTGTTCATGGCTAACAGAGGTGAAAGAAGCCAATTATTGGCACTCTTTTCCACAGGGTAGTTGCAGACTGATTTAACTAAATACAAGTACTGTATAATTCCCTCCCCCCTCCTATTGCAACATTGGAACACTATCTGTTTGTCTCTCTCTCTGTCATTGTAGGAATGGTGTTTCTCCTCAGTTTACATGCAGTGTAGCATGAATCAAAGTCTTCTTGACCATGTGGAACTGGTTAAATGGTTCTTTGGATTCTGGCTGAGATTGCCACCCACATTCTTGGCATCAAATAACAGAGTGATCTTCTTCTTCATAGATCCATTTGGCTAGCTCTACTATTGCCTAGTAGTTGAATCTCAATAGTGTTTTAGAGAGATGCTTTTTTAATGATGAGTTGTAACTGATTCTCTTATGACTGGTTTGTCCATTTGTTTTAAGACTAGTTAATGTACATTGTTGTTTTAACATGAAGTACTTTTTCCCCCTTAATGTTGTTACTGCCTTGATTATTTCTAGGAAAGAAAGATATGTATCTTTGAAACTGGAAAAACCATGAGATAGCATTTCTTGAAATGAATCCATGGAATTCTAATTAGAAAATGTAATCAAAATATTTATTTCAAAATGCAATGAATCTAAAGTTAATACATGATGAAATGTTAATTTTATTGTGCTGACATTTTAATTATTATTTGGCTTTACTGTACTCTGTGCTACCTTTGACTATTCATTAATAATTTTTCTGCCTTCCTTGCTCCAGACTTCATTTAATTTGTTTATATATATGGAACATATATTAATTTTAAAAATATTTATGTGCCATCCATCTTACTATCAAGGGACTCTTTCATGGCATAACTCATGTCTCACCAACTTTATTCTGGACATTGATACTCCATGGTAGCACCTAGTATCTAATTATTTTTAGATTGTTGCTGCTGTAAATAGCAATGCTTTATTTTTAAATTATGTGTAGTAAGTTCAAAATGATTAATGTGGTATAAGTGTCTCTTGGTATAAGTCAGAAGAAAAAGATTTGTAAAATATATTGAACAGTAAGGCTGAATATTAAATGTAAACATATATCTTCTAAAATATAAGTGAAAGTAGGCAGATAGCAGAGGTGTGGGATATACATGGTATATTGCTTTGAGTGTCATATGTATGGTTATCTAACCACTGGACAGAGATTATGGATGTGTCCTTGGTGTAGGGAGTTTCTGGTGCTCAGAAAACAAGCCTTTTGAGGCTAACTGGTTTTACTTAAGGAAGAGAGGAAGAGAGAAGCAGGTGGAAGGGGCTCTCAGGGATGTGATAGTAGAATCCCATATGCAACTACTTGACCATATCAGAGAATGAGGATCTTTGAGAAAGAGGACATTGGATTAAGGAAAAGTTCTCCCTTAAAAAAGACTGCTTTCTTAAGAGCAAAACTTTTTTTTACTCACCAAGAGGAATCTCCTCTTGTGGCATGGGTCTTCTGGTGGGACATGATCCAAATATAGAAATATAGATAACTGGGTAGGTTTGTTGAATGCATACTCAAAGATTGTGGGTATAATACACCACCTAAACTGCTAGTGGATTGTATGTTATCTGCCATTTTGATGCTCACTATCCTAATTTGCAAAGATTCCTTTGGAGCTCTTTGCAACCCCCCCCCCCTGCTTAGTGAGAAATTCTATTTATTCCTGTTTTTTATTATTTAGCTAGCTGTTTATTCACAATATGGGTTTCCTTTTACCGTGGCTACTAGCCTTATTGAGAAGCCTTGGCTCTACATGTTTACTAACACCGTAAAAACATTCCAGTTGGCTAAAAAGGACATTTTCTTAGTGAAATCATGCTGAGTATGGCCAAATGTTTCATCATTCTCCCCTGGGCTGTTCAGAGCATCCAGTAGTGGAGAGGTGCTTCAGTCTCTCCTAGGATAGGATAGGCTTAATTACAAGGATGCTCCTCCTCCATGGTACTCCTCCCAAGCGTCCCCCAGTATTTGCTGAGCCTTTGCAAGATTAGGCAGCTTTTTCTGTTTGTTGGCCGGACTAGCAAAAAAAACCTCTTCAAAAACCTCAAGTTTGATTATTTTTTATTAAATTAGAGTCTCTAATTGCCCTCTAGAGATCCCTTGAAAACGTCCATCAGTATTCTTAAAAGGATCCAAGTGTCGGAGTGTTTATGATCCCTCGTCAGCACCTTCAGTGTTCCAAGGGTGAAAGGAGGCTTTTGCCTTGAAACGCTGTATCTTCGCCTTACCCTCGCGCTTCTAGTCAAACAAGCCTTCCATCTCAAGATGCTGTATCTAGCTGGTCATTGCGATTTCTAAAGCAGTGCTGGGCCGAACAACGAGCGTGACTTGTGTTCGGCTGATTGAATGGCCCGAGGCATTTCCCCCACAAGAACACTGCAGGGGGTGGAGGCATTAGCGCCGCTACCCTTCCCTACTCTAATTTATCCTTTCCAGTTGTCAGAAAGCCTTTTTTGCCACGAGGCTTGGCTCTAAGCGGGTGTAGCTGCTGGAAGTTTTGTGGGTGCCATTTTGATTAGCGCACGGTTCAAAGGAGCCGTTTATTCACTTGTGAGAAAGTCCACACTGCCTTCCCACTGGGATTATTTCAATAAGACCAGGAGGTTTCAGCCCTGCTCATCCATAACAGAGGCTAGTGGAATTATTAGTTGGCTGACTCTCACTTAGTATTTCTAGCAGCTCAACAGTGAGTACCAAGGCCGAAGTCCGCCTGTGCAGAGCAGCTGTTGCAGGCCTGTTACTAATCAATAAAACCTTTTGGCCTGATTAGGTGTTTCTCAAATTATTTACATTTGGTCTAATTTGGCCCCAACTTGATTTTGAAATGGCACTAATAATATTAACAATTATAATATAATATAATATTATGTATGTATGTATGTATATACATATATACATATATACATACATACATACATACATACAATATATATATATATATGTAAAAAGAAAAGAAAAGATTACAGCCAAATTGGTGGGGATTATCTTTATAAGGGTTTCCTATCCAATCGTGCAACAGGCCCCAGGGCGTGCCAACCGCCCCAGGCTGCAGTCTTATTGCTCAAAAAAGATATACATCTTCTGTAGTTAACGCAAGACAATGGCATGCAGTAGTAGCTCCAGGGCCTCATCTTCAAGAGCCATGACCAGGGCTCACGGAAAATCAAGGAATCCAAAATGGCCTTCCAAAGCCTCAGAAAAAGGCGCTTAGAGACGTCATCAGGCCATACATTGAAAAGATGTATGTGGGAGACTGAGAAGACCACTCCAGTCCCGCCTACTCATTGACCAGCTGACGCCCCAAACCCCCGCCTCTCCCCCTGGACCTGTCCTCACAGTCCAGGCAGGGATCCACCTTGCAACCTCACCTTGAGAGCTCGGCCACAACTTCTGTGCCATGACGGGCCCCCGAGGCCACATTCACTCCTACAGCGCTCGGACTTCATCAGGAGGACATTTTACCAGATGAAGTCCTGCCAAGACTTGGATGGAGCTGGTGATTCGTCAGGGCATCGCAGTGGGTGTCGAACAGTCTGTAGTCATCAAGCAACGGTCCACAGTCTCAGATTGTGATTCACAATCTCTGTGGTCGTTAAACAGAATGGATTAGCATTACTGTTATGATATGTACAGAATAACCCTTGAGTAACAAGGATATGCACATGGAAATGTTTATAAGAGTAGTTATGAATAATTATTCAGCCACACACAGATACACTAAATTGAGTTAAAGTTTACTTTAAGAAATAGCACTGTCCAATAAACGGTCCAGGTCATATACATTTTACAGTCCAAAGAATACCCAATTACAAAGTCTTCTTACCGGTTGCCTTTGTCATTTCCAGTAAACAAAAATATCAAAGTGTAAGCACATCATAAATACAACAGAGATCCTTAGATAGCAACAGAATGTCAGAGAGACAGAATGTCAGAAAGAGCAAGCCATGATCTCTGGCTCCCTCTTATGATAATTTGCAATATAATCAACCAATCGGAATATAGTATAAATCAATACAGTGATTTTGTATTAAAGCTACAAACATACATTGATTTTGTCTTAAAGCTACAAACATACATTGTTGGTTTATATATTGCCAACCCGACTAATTGGTGGACAGATTCCTAACATTCTCCCCTTTGGGTAGGTCAGTATATAATACATCACATATTTAAACCATAATTCTTACAACACTCTTTATGCTTAATTGCACTTTGAGCTTTCGTGAAATGATCTGTAATATTATGTTCAATCATGCAGTATTCTAATTGAATTAATTTATTTTGAACACACTGTCTAAATATCTCAAATCAATATGTTTAGGCCTTGTTTTAACAGCTAGATTAGTAGCCATATTAATTGCAGATTGATTGTCTTCATAAACAATAAACAGATCACGTACAGTAATTCCAATATCCTTCAACAATTGGTTATAATGTATCAATTCTGTAGACATTAATGATAAACATGAGAATTCCGCTTCCATAGTGGATAAACTAATAGGTTGTTGCCTAATAGACTTCCATCCTATTAAATCATTACCCAACATTACCACTATACCTGATGTTGACTTATGAGTCATTATATCAGTAGCAAAACTTTCATCAGCATATGCAGTTAACACTAATTCATTACTTGGTTCTAAATATAATGAATAATGGATTGTGTGTTTTAAAAACCTAATTATTCGCTTAGCTGCTTGCCAATGCCTTTCATTTGGTTCAGTGTTATACCCAGCCAATTGGTTTACACTGTAAGATATATCTGATCTTGACCAATTACTCAGATATGATAGACTAGCGATTAAGGATTGATATATTCCCTATCAAACATAGGACTTTTGATATCACTATGTGTAAATTCCTTACTCATTGGTATCTTAGCCAATTTACAATGCTCATGTTATGGTGTTTTAATAATTGGCTAATCTTATTGGCTTGCAGAATTTTAAAACCTTTATTTGTTTTCACTATATCAAGACCCAAATAAAGCTTAATCTCCCCTAAATTTCTAATCCTGAACTTTTTCTGTAATCTATAAACAATATTATTTGCTTCTTGTTCAGTTTTAGTTATAATTGCTATGTCATCCGTAAATAACAGTAATAGAGAAATTAAACCATCTTTTTCTCTTCGGAACAAACAAGGATCAGCTATATCAACTTCAACACCTATTGAAACTAATTCCTTTACAATACATTTATTCCATTCATAACCGGATTGCTTTAGACCATAAAGACTTTTTTTAATTTCCAATAATCAGTTTTTCCATCATCCTTTAAACCTAATGGCTTTTTCATATAGATGGTATGTTGTAAAGGTGCATATAGATATGCAGTTTCAACATCTACATGGTTTATGTTTATTCTTAGCTGCCCAAACTAATGCTGCTCTCAATGTATTTGCTCTTAGACTAGGTGCAAACACTTCATCATAGTCCTTATCTAACTGAGCAAATCCTTGAACAAATAATCTTGCTTTATGGGTACTAGTCCCATCCACACCAGTCTTTATCTTATACACCCATTTGCAACCTATTGCACGCTCACCTGATGGTAACTTTACATCCTCATACACCTCTAAATCTTTTAACGATTTTAACTCCCTATTCATAGCTTCCTGCCAAGCTACCTAATTCTTTGTAGGATACAGTTTTATTTCATTGAAGTTAGAAGGTTCTGTATTAACCTGACATACAATGTTTGCTTGAAATCTGTCAGGTGGACATCTCTCCCTAGTTGACCTCCTAGGCAACTCAGTACATGTTGTTGGCATGTCCTCTTCCTTTATCTCCCCTATCAAATCCTCGTCTTCTACAGTCATAGAGGGTTCTTCTATTGATGATTCCTCCATTGAGGATTCCTCCACTATCTTATCATCAATATTATTATCATTAGGATTATTGGTAAACAATGGAGTCTCAACAACAACACTATCCTGTACCTTATTATATTCCTGTTCAAGCTTTCTCCAGCCAACATGCTCCAGAAATTTAGCACTTGCACCGCAATATACATTATTAGTACTTGGCTCCCAAAATCTAAATGATCTATGATTAGCTTCATAACCTACAAAATATAATTTTCTCACTCTATGTTGTCTCTTTTGCCTTACTTGCATGGGAATATGAACCCATGCTGGGGTTCCAAATATATGTAAATATCTGAGATCTGGCTTTTTTCCATTCCAACAGGTAAATGGTAATTCACCAGTCGTTGAATTCACTACGTTATTCAAAACATAGTTAGCACACATTATTGCTTCACTCCAAAGCTTCTCTGGTAAACCAGAATCCGAAATCATAGTCCTAGCCATAACCTGTAATGTTTGTCCTCTACATTCAATATATGAGTTATGTTGTGGTCTATAAGGAGCAGAACACTTATGTTCAATGCCAACTTTCAGTAACATGGCTTCAAAGGTTTTATGGGTAAATTCAGTACCATTATCTGTTACTAGGCTAATGTTTCTTTTTCCTTTCAGCAAATTTTAGCCAGTTTACAAAATGCTGGTATGTTTCCATCTTTGTTTTCATTAAATAACAGAAACCATATCTGGAAAAATGATCAATTATATTTAATATGTAACAGGCTCCACCTAAACTAGGTTTCTTAGGCCCAATAATATCAGCAAAAACAACCTCTAATGGTTCACTGGTTTTGAATCCATTTACCCTATTTGCAGGAGTTACCTTGCTTTTTTCTTGATTGCAAGCATTGCAATTTAAATTTTAATTAAAGGTTTTAATTTTATACCATTAGATAACTCAACAGTTTTCTTTAGCATTTTGAAATGTATATGTCCCATACGTCTATGGAGCAGATGAATACATTCATCATGAGGCTTTTTATTCTCATACACTGAGTTAGCATTAATTAATGGATTATCATGTATAATAAACCATTATCCAATCTTGCAGTAATGCTTTTACCCTGTTTTTCAATTAAACATTTATCTCCCTGAAAGGTTACAACAAATCCTGCTTTTACCACTGCTCTTACAGATAGCAAGCTAAATATCAGTCTAGGTATATATAACATCGGTAAACAGTTTATTAATACACAAACAATATGCAGTACCTTCTCCAGATGCTCTCAATTTCCATCCATTAGCTAATGATACATGCTGTCATGTTAACAAACCTCTCTTTACTTTTAGTTATACACTGCGATGCTCCACTCTCAACTACCCATATATCATGGTTTACAGTTGTAGTTATACTTGATATGGTTAAACTAACATCTTTTAAAACTCTCTGTATATTAATAGCATTCTGTTTCTTACCCTTTTTACAATATCTGGCTATATGACCTTTAGCCCCACAAGAAAAACATTTCCTAACAATATAGGCAGTTGAAGACAGTTTTTCTTCCTGTGGTTGTCTTTCTCTCAGTTGATTTCTATCTTGCCTTCTTCTTGACTCTTCTAACAGTCTTACAGTTATGCCAGTCAATGTAAGTTCATCTCTGTTTAAAACTTCCAGTGAAGACACATAATCATCATAAGTTTCATCCAAAGAAGAAAGAATGATGTAAACTTGATGAAACTCTGAGAAAATCAGCTCCTTTTCTTGTAGCTCTTGTAAAGTCCTTTTCATAAACTCCAAATGAGCTAACATATCGCCACCTTTTATAAGATGGGCTCTAAACAGTTTACGTGTAAGGTGTATGTGTGCACCCACACTATCTCGAACATAAATCCTCTTCAAAATGTCCCAACACCTAGCAGCAGATTCTTCACCATGAATATGGACTAACTGCTGATTACTCAGTGTCAGTCCAATTATACTAAGAGCCTTTTCATTATCCCGGTTAAAGTCAGCTATTTTCTTTTTATCTTCATCATTCAATGGGTCCCAAGCTGTTACATCCGTTGGACTATTAACTACAGTCCATAATCCGTCTTTATGCAGAAGTAGGCTGCACTTCATAGTCCAGGAAACATAGTTTGTTCCATCCAACCAGGTTATCTGGGATATACTGGTTGACTGTTCTTGTGCCATTTGTAGTTTAACAATAAACTGCAATCAGCTGGCTAAATATGAAACCGTATATTCACACTAATTCTCAATATCTCTCTGGGCCCATAACCAATGTTATGATATATACAGAATAACCCTTGAGTAACAAGGATATGCACATGGAAACGTTTATGAGAGTAGTTATGAATAATTATTCAGCCACACACAGATACACTAAATTGAGTTAAAGTTTACTTTAAGAAAAGCACAGTCCAATAAATGGTCCAAGTCATATACGTTTTACAGTCCAAAGAATATCCAATTACAAGTCTTCTTACCGGTTGCCTTTGTCATTTCCAGTAAACAAAAATATCAAAGTATAAGCACAGCATAAATACAACAGAGAACCTTAGATAGCAACAGAATGTCAGTGGGACAGAATGTCAAAGAGACATAATATCAGAGAGAACAAGCTATGATCTCTGGCTCCCTCTTATGGTAATTTGCAATATAATCAACCAATCGGAGTATAGTATAAATCAATACAGTGATTTTGTCTTAAAGCTACAAACATACATTGTTGGTTTATATATTGCCAACCCAACTAATTGGTGGACAGATTCCTAACAATTACCTACAGGTACGTCCCCATGGAGTTTTCTATACACCCAGACATTCCTCTTCAGGGGTTACAGGAGGAGGATGAGCAAGATGACCAGTTACAATAGGTCGAGTCAGGGTCAGTCCACTGGACTGACCTGGCTCTGTCAGAGACAGAGCATCTAGAATGGGGCATTTGGGATGATGAGGGTCTTATTCTTGACCAACCCATATTCACAGGCTTGTTTCGCCCTCAATTATTTAAGTTGCTATTATTCAAGGCCAAGAATACTGCACGCCTTGACAAGCCGACCCCAGCTTTGCAACAAGCAAGCTTACAGGAGGAGTCAGAAGACTTAATCTTCTCTCAACCTATCACTGAAGCGGATGTCATTCCAGTACCTCACATGTTCTCAGACCTAGTCCAAAAGCAGTGGACTTCCGCAGCTACTTACCCTGCTCCCATGGGATATGACAGGAAATTTTATAATCTGGCCCCTGATTTTGCTAACATCCTTAACACGCCTGAGGTTGATGATCCCATAGTGGCTTTGGCATCCTCCTCTACTATCCCACGTGAAGCGGAGGAGGCACTCAAACCAGAAGAGAAAAGGGCTGAACTAGCACTTCGCAGGGGTCACCAAGCTGATGCATGGGCCATAAGAGTGGCTATGGCACATCCTTTTTTACTAGGTCTTCTCTGAGATGGCTTTGCCATCTGCGGGACACCATCCCTCACTCCAATATACGAGCACATCAGGACATTGCCAAACTGATAGCTACAGCAGAATTTTCTGCAGATGCTATATTTAATGCAGTTAAATTTTCCTCCAGAGCTATTGCCTCTCAGGTATTTGCACGTAGATTGCTAAGGCTCAGACATTGCCAAGCTGTCACCAAACACAAATGGAAGCTTGCCTCTGCGCCCATCTCAGGCGAAAAGCTGTTTGGCACTGCCCTTGATCCACTCCTAATGGAATCTAGGAACAAAAAAAAATCCTTCTTTCTCTTTTTTGGAAATCAGATAATAGGAGCCCTCACTCCTTTTGGATGAGCTCCTTTCATTCCTTCTATCAGGGTCCCTACTTTCATAGATTACAGAGGGCCCCGGGATATAGACAAGGACAGCAACCTGAAAGTTCTGACTTTGAAGACAGGAATAGAAGGGGAGGACAAGGCAAGAGATCTTTCCATGGAGCTGGAAACAGGTCTTTCCGTCATCCCAAATAGTAAATTCCAGGAGATCCCTATCAGTGGTCGACTAAAATTCTTCGCCGACCAATAGGATTCCTCTACCTCTGACTCCTCGGTCAGGGACACTGTTAGATTTGGTTTGGCTCTGGAATTCCAATCCACTCCCCCAAACTTCTTTATGAAAAGCCCTCTCTCTAGAGACCCTGTCAAAAGATCTCTTATGCAAACTGCTATAAAATATCTGCTTGAAATCTGGGCCATTCAACCAGTGACATCGGATCAGCAAGGACAGGGTTTTTACTCACATCTTTTCGT
Source organism: Bungarus multicinctus (assembly GCA_023653725.1). Lineage (NCBI taxonomy): Eukaryota > Metazoa > Chordata > Lepidosauria > Squamata > Elapidae > Bungarus > Bungarus multicinctus. The sequence continues at coordinate 82,423,991 of CM042838.1, forward strand.
GGTGCCAAACAGGGGGGATGGAGGGCAATTTTAGACCTAAAACGCCTCAACCGCTTTCTGGTGTACTGAAAATTTAAAATGACCACCTTACAATCTATTCTACTTGGCATCAGGAGGGGCGATGTTTTAAGATCGATAGGCCTGACAGGGGCATACTTGCATATTCCGATTCGGCCTTCTCACAGTAAATTTCTCAGATTTTGTTATAATAACCTGCACTTCAAGTATGTTGCCCTTCCCTTTTTTTTTTTTTAATTACATTTATATGCCGCCCTTCTCCAGAGACTCAGGGCGGCTTACAGTCTATGGAGCACCATGCTAAGTGCTCAGCAATAGCCTTCATTCCATTGTATATGCCTGCTTATTAGTAGGGCTTTTGCCCCCCCCCCCCAAGTGGCATTTTACAAAGTCAGCTTATTGCCCCCAACAATCTTGGGTCCTCAATTTACCTACCCCGAAAGGATGGAAGGCTGAGTCAACTTTGAGCCTGGTGGGATTCGAACCTGCACTAATTGCAGGCAGCTTGCACTAAGTGCTAGATGATTAACAGCCTGCACCACCAAGGCCCTGAGCTTGCATCAGCCCCCAGAACATTCACTAAGGTCTTGACAGCCCTGGCCGGACATCTCAGGGCTAGACCTGTCAAGCTACAGTGCTAACTTTATGACATTCTAAATTTGTCATCATTGGTTCATCAGGCCAAACTAGATACCCAGTTTAATCTACAGGCCCTTCAACAGCATGGGTTCTCAATAAACTAGGCAAAGAGTCATTTAACTCACCTAATTCATCTGGGAGCCATTATAGACATCATGGAAAGGAGGGTCTTCCTTTCCCCAGACAGGCAGGAGACCATTAAACAATTAGCTCAGGAGATCAGAACCCTTAAACAGGTACCCCTGGCCAGCTTATCTAAACTGTTGGGGAAACTGATCTCCTGCATTTCTATTGTTCTATTGTTCTACAGTGGTACCTGTTGCCATCCCAAAGGTCAGGAAGAGACACTTCCAACTCACAAGTCATAGTACCACCAAAGGTTCTCAGATCCCTTTGCTGGTGGACCGCACGTGTCATCAACAAGGGTTGCCTATTCAAGGAACCCAACAGATCTATCATCACGACAGATGCCAGCCTGTTTGGATGGGGAGCACATTACCAGCACCACATGGCTCAAGGGCATTGGTCTGTTCAAGAGAAATTGTACAGCATAAACCTATTGGAACTCAGAGCTGTCCATCTGGCTCTTCACAGTCTCCTTCCGCAAATTCGGTCCAAGCACGTCCTGATTCTAACAAATAATGTTACAACGAAGGCTCATATAAACAAATAGGAGGGTACCCACTCGGTACTAATTCATGAGAGAGGCAGAAAAGTTGTGCCTTTGGGTGGAGAGGAACTTGCTCTCCATCAGGGCGGAGCATATCTCCGGTCTTTCAAACATCCAGGCAGACTGGCTGAGCAGGGCCACAGTCGATCAGTCGGAATGGCATCTACTCCCGACACTGTTCCAGGAAGCAGTCCTGAGGTTCGGGCAACCAGTGATCAACTTATTCATCTCACCTCTCAACACCCAACTTCCGAGATTCATCTCAAGGTACCCAACTCAAGAAGCAGAGAATATCAATGCCCTTCATTGCCATTGGCCCCCAGGTCTCCTGTACGTGTTTCCCCCTCTTCCAGTGATCCCCAGGGTGATCCAAAAGCTTCTGGAGGAGAAAGCGGAGCTGTTGTTAGTAGCACCATACTGGCCCAGAAGACCATGGTTCGCAGATCTCGGGGATCTGTCATTAGCGGAACCATGGAGAATTCCACTGGACAGAGTCTCTCTATCTCAGGGTCCAGTTCAACACCTGGATCCTCAATGGCTCCACCTTCCCATATGGAGATTGAGTGGAGACATCTAAAGGATGAGAAAATTTCCAACAGGGTTATCTCCACCATCCAAGCGGCCAGACACCCATCAACAAATTGCATTTACAATGTCACCTGGAATATATTCTGTCGATAGTGCGCTAAATCTAGTATGACCCCACTTCTCCATCCGTGGCACAAATATTGGAGTTCTTACAAGATGGTCTGGACAGGGGACTTTTACCCAACATCTTGCGAAGATAGGTGGCAGCCTTATCTTTGGTCATCTCCTGGGGTGATCTGCGCTCCATTTCACATCATTCACGCATTCGTAGTTTCATTCGTGGAGCCACAAATTTATGGCCCCCGGTGATACACCGCTACCCAATTTGGGATCTTGACAAGGTCCTCTCTGCCTTCACAAAGGCACCCTTTGAGCCCCTGAAGATGATGAGTCTCCATTTCCAAATGTACAATGTATTACATCAGCAAGACAAATCTCCAAGCTAGCCGCCTCGTCTGTCAGAAAGGACCTCTGTATATTTTATCATGACAGGGTTGTCTGTCCAGATCCAACATTTGTGCCCAAAATTAATTCCGCTTTCCACAGGGCGCAGGAGTTGGTGCTCCCAGACTTTTGCCTGAGACCAACTCACAGACTTGAATACCAATGGTATTGATGTGAGGCGTGCCTTATGCATTTATTTAGATCGCACAGTTGGATTTAGGAAAACGGAAGTTCTTTTCATTTCATTTCAACCTACCACACAAGAGCACAAATTTTCATCTTCGACAATTGGCAGATGGTTAAGAGCCACGATTGCTAAGACGTATGAAGCTCAATCACTTCCAGTGCCCAGGGACATAACGGCACATTCCACAAGGAGTGCAGCAACGTCGGCAGCATGGGCCACGCAAGCGCCAATAGAATAAATTTGTAGGGCGGCAACTTGGGCTTCTCCATCGCCCTTCATCAGACACTATAAAATTGATGTCTTTGCCTCTGCGGAGGCCTCATTTGGTAGGAGAGTGTTACAATGTGTCCACAGGGACCAAGAGGGAACATAGATCCGGACGGAGTCACTCCTGTAGGACAAGCCAAGCTTTGGTATGTCTCAATACTGGATGCTGTGAACAACTCAGGGGAGAAAGGGCATTGGTACTTACCTGATACGCCCATTCTCCGTGAGTTGTGAAGAGAATCGAGCCCCACCCAAGTTCTGTCTGGTGGGATCCTTATTCCGACCAACTGTTAGATAGGGTGAAGGACAGGAATGTTTCAACACTTTGTCTTCGCCAAAATTGGAGGACGCTAGGGAGGAGTACCATGGAGGAGGAGGAGTATCCTTGTAATTAACCCCAGCCTATCCTAGGAGAGACTGAAGCACTTCCCCACTACTGGATGCTCTTCACAGCTCACGGAGAACGGGCGTATCAGGTAACACCCTTTTTATCTTTAAGGACAGTTTCCAAGTATCTTCCACAAACTGATTTAAACTGAACAAGCCTATAAATTGTTAGATCTCACCATCAGCCTTATTAAAAATTGGAGTTATGTTGACCACTTTTCAGTTTTCAGCCATAGAGGCCAAGTGTAGAGACATGTTGCAAATTTTTAACTAACCTACCAGAACGTTTTAGGGTATTCATAAGCTACATAGAACCAATGGATGTCATGTACTTAAATTTTTAAAAAGGTTCTGATAAATTTCCTAATCAAAGACTTCTCAATAAGGTTAGCAGCCAAGGAACTGATCCAGCAGGGCACTGTTTATGTTCCTAGCATTTATATAGTTAGTGAGCTTAAAATATCCTATTCTAATTGGCATAGTTACAACTTAAGCTATGTTTATATTTTTGATTTTATTCCGGTTTTATTGCACTTCTTAAATATTAGCTTTCCAAATGTCAGGCTTATTCTGAAATGTGAGAATCATGTTGCTTTCTAAACACTGGTTTAGGTAAAGGAGGACCAAAATAAGTGAAACAGAAGGAATGTTAAGATATTTAAAATTGCAAAATAGGAATGGAGAGTACCTGTTAAGTATTCTGGGTTTTTTAAAGGCAATTATTATGTAATCTAGATTTTCTTTGTTAGATTTTTGTTCCCATTTATGTAGGAATAAGTCCCATTAAATTCAACATCACGTCTGAATGAGGATTACACATGTTAAATTTATGTAATTTTTGATTGTAGACATGACATATGTTTAAAAGTATGTTTACAAAATCCCTAAATATTGACTTCAGAATGCTCTAATGTAGCTTACATGTAGAATTGATAAATGGGAGCTTATCTATATAATTAAAAAGCTAGATATATATTTCAAACATGACATTGTATTATGTCTTTTATCTTCCATTGTGGGTACTTCATCATAACTACATTTTATACACATAATCTTACTGGCCAATAAAATAGTTTTCTTTGCTACAGTTTAAATGTATAAATGTATTTGTCATATATTCTTCTGGAGTTGTCCAACAACAGAATAGAACTTGGCAAGTTTAAGACTTGTGGGCTTCATCTCCCAGAATTCCTGAGGTAACATGACTGGAAGAAGAATTCTGGGAGTTGAAGTCCACAAGTCTTAAACTTGCCAAGTTTGAAGACCCCTGGAATAGAATAACAGAGTTGGAAGGGACCTTGAAAGTCTTCTAGTCCAACATCCTGCTTAGGTAACAAACATCCCCTCCCTTCTATAACTTTGATTCCATTTAGTAATAACTTTTAATTTGAAATTTTAATTCATAAAAGGGAGTAAAAAATAAGAGATAGTTTTTTCCCATGTGCATTAGTCCTTTTGAGCACTCCATACTTTGTAATTACCTGTCAGCCTCAGAATTTCATGTTTCCCTTCTTTTTCTACTTACCTCTTCGTTTAACAAGATCAGCTTACTTAACAAATTTAATCTTGTTTCAGACGGATGGATGGATCTCTGTGTGTGAGGTGGGGGAGAAAATGGAGATGAGTGGGTAAATGTGAGTGTGTGGATATTTTCTTTAATTAATTAAAAAAAAATTAAATGAGATAATATTCCAGATTTAACTGTCCCTTTATTTCTGTTTTTAAATTTTTCATTCCAAAATACTTTGCATTTAATTTTTTACAAAATTCTTTGTAATTAGTTTCTTTCTTTTAATTTTTTTCGGATGGAAAGTACATCCCTCCAGATGGCTTTAGGTGCTGTGATACTCTGAAGGTCTCTTTACACTTTAATTTTGCTCCATTTAAACTGCTTTAGAAAGTGGATAGAGCACATCCAGTGTTTCTTTAAGGAGCCTTCACATGAAGCTATTATGAGCATAGGATGTTTTCTTTGTATGGCTCCGGTGGGCAATCTCATGGCTTATCTTTTTTCAGAGAAGCTCTGTTAGTTCAGGCATATAGCCTGTCTGTCTGTCTTCACCTTTATATTATCTCTGCTGTTTTGCTGAGATGTGCTAGCCAGGCATGTTTTCATCTGGAAGTCTGCAACTCTTAACATGACATTTTACCTGGATGTATTCCATACTTTTTTAAAAGGAACTTTATGTATTGAAGAAGTGGTTCTTATATTTCAAAATAAGCATGGTGGAAAGCCTGCCTATTTTACTGAAAAGTTTTGGAATGTGGTATAAATCCTCAAACCTCAAATATGTAAATGCCTCTGTTTTTCCTCCCTAATGTGTCCTGGCTTGATTTCATGGATTTTCCATACCAAATCAGTCAAGCAAGATTTTCTACTTAATTTTGTCATTTCCCCCCAAATGATCTCAAGTCTTCACACACATTTAAGTGGAAACATAGATAACATAATGCACCTGTTCACTAACAGTCCAAATTCTGGCTAGACAAAGTCTTAATTGTCAGCACTTGTTCTAGAGAGCCAAAAGGAAAAATATGCATGTGTGTACAAATTTAATGAATCTGAAGATATAAAACTAATACAACTTTGCTCTGTTTAATTTTTGATTAGAACCCTAATAATAGGAACTGCAATAAGTATTCTGAATTCATATTCTTTAAATATGTCTATTTTGAAAAGCAATATACATTTCACTATCTGTATAATTATGCAACTTGGTGAAAAAGTCTTAAGTTTAAAAAAAGTCAAAACTTCTTTCATATAAACGTTCATTTTAAGACAAATGCATAGAATTTTTTTAAACTCAGATGTGGTGGAATGTAATATGGATTCCCAGAAGGAAAGGGCTTCTTCCCAGAGTGCAAAAAAACAGTGAAGCTGGATAGCTTAGTCAAGCTTAGCTTGATTGGGAGAAAGAGAGGTAAGAAGATTCTGCTCCAGGAATTTTCAGAGAGTATTTATAGCAATGCAAGCAATTGCTTTAGTTAATAGCAAGATTTCTGGCTATAGGAGAGGAACAATAACAGTGGTTAGAATGCAGTGTACTGCAAGCTAATTCTTCTGACTGCTGGCTGCCAGCAGTTTGGCAGTTCGATTCTCATCAGTTCAGGGTTGACTCAGATGTCCATCCTCCCGAATGTTAGTAAAATGAGGACCCAGATTGTTGGGAGCCATATGTTGACTCTTTAAACGGCTTACAGAGGATTGTAAAGCACTGTGAAGCGGTATATAAGTCCAAGATCTCACACAACAATCCAATCATAAAATGTAGATTAAGACTTCTCCATTATTTATTAATGAACTGCCACCTGATTCTTAGCTTCTTTAGGCTAAGCATTTGGGTGAGGTTCAGGCTTTGTCTACAACCATTAACAGGACAGTTTTTAGGGACAATTTTGTAGGTGCTGAACATGAAACAAAACTGCTCTCTTGAGCCTTTCCATCAGAACATTTAAGATATTTCACATTCCAATGGAACATAATGCTTTTGGAAGCTTTGTTTACATTTTGTATTTATTTATTTCATAATTTTATATACCGCCCTTCTCCCGAAGGACTCAGGACGGTGAACAACCAACTAAAATGCATACAAACAGAGATAAATATGGTTAAAAAAGAATTAAATTATAGGCTGCCCCAATAAAAATCTAAAAACCCCGATTAAAATAAATTAAAACTTTCGTACCCCACCCCAACTAATCTAAAACCCCATTTAAAAATCCCATTTGAGTCAGCTCAGGCCAGCCTGCTCAAAGAGCCAGGTCTTCAGGTCACGTCTGAACGCCCTCAGGTCAGTGTTCGTAGTCCCGGGGGCATCCCGTTCCAAAGGGCGGGTTCCCCCACAGAGAAGGCCCTATTCCTCGGGATCACCAGATGGCACATAGAAGGCATAGGGGCCCGGAGGAGACCCTCTCTGTGGGAGCGCACCGGTCGGTGGGAGACTACTGGCAGAATGCGGTCTTGTAAGTATCCTGGTCCGATGCCATGGAGCGCCTTAAAGACCAAAACCAATACTTTAAAGCGAACCCGGAAGGCCACCGGCAACCAATGCAGCTCGCGCAGGAGGGGCGTCACAGTGGGAGTATCTCGACGCCCCCATAACCACCCACGCGGCCGCATTTTGTACCAGTTGAAGCCTCCGGGTGCTCCCTGCAGGGAGCCCCATGTAGAGGGCATTACAGTAGTCCAGACGGGAGGTGACCAGGGCATGGGTGACCGTGCGTAAGGCGTCCCGATCAAGAAAGGGCCGCATCTGGCGTATCAGGCGAACCTGATAAAAAGCCTCCCTGGAGATGGCCGTGATATGATCTTCCAAAGACAGCCGTACAGCCAGGAGGACACCAAGATTGCGAGCCCCTTCTGTGGGGGTCAAGATCTCATCCCCAATAGCCAGCGACGGAGTCAGCTGACTATATCGCGCTGCCGGAAACCACAGCCACTCAGTCTTGGAAGGGTTGAGTCGAAGCCTGTTCCCGCCCATCCAGTTCCGCACAGCCTCCAGGCAACGGGCCATAACCTACACAGCATCGTTGGGGTGGTTTGGGGTGGAGATGTAAAGCTGAGTATCGTTAGCATAAAGATGACATTTCACTCCAAAACCACGGATGATCTCTCCCAGCGGCTTCACATAAATGTTGAACAGAAGAGGGGAGAGGACCGACCCCTGAGGCAACCCACAAATGAGGGGCCTAGGGGTGGACCTCTCCCCCCCGTCAACACAAATTGCGAGCGGTCCGAGAGGAAGGAAGAGAACCACCGCAAAACGGTGCCCCCAATTCCCATCCCCTCCAACCGCCGCAATAGGATACTATGGTCGATAGTATCAAAAGCTGCTGACAGATCTAATAGGACCAGGACAGAGGAATAACCTCTGTCACGGGCCCTCCAGAGATCATCTACCAACGCGACCAATGCTGTTTCGGTACTGTACCCGGGCCTGAAGCCCGATTGGAACGGATCTAAATAGAATGCTTCCTCCAGGTACTGAGGGAGCTGACGCGCCACCATACTCTCAACAACCTTCGCCACAAAGGGAAGGTTGGAGACAGGATGATAGTTATTTAAAAGAGCCGGATCCAGGGAAGGCTTCTTGAGGAGGGGCCGCACCACCGCCGTTTTCAGGGCGGTAGGAAGAGCCCCCTCCGTCAATGAAGCGTTGACAATCCCCTGGAACCAGCCTCGTGTCACCTCTCTGGAGGTAGAAACCAACCAGGAAGGGCACGGGTCCAGTAAACATGTATGCATCTTTTATGATTATAGAACTAATCTTCAAGTTACAACCACAATAGAGAACAGAAAAATTGTCATTAAGCAAAGGATCTCATCCAGTTTTATTATCCTTTTTGCTGCTGCTGTTAAGCAAAGCATCATGTGATCACAAATTGTGACTTTCCCTGCAGCTTTCCGCATTGATTCAATATCATCACAAATTTGAATGGTCGCTTAACAAATCATCATTAAGCAAGGACCACCTGTAGCAAGCAATGGTTACAATTAGCATTTAATCACTTTTGTAAAAAATATTTTAGGAATGTATTCCAATATACAAAATGGTATCTGATGTTTTTCTTTTATTTCTTGTTCTGGAAATATGTCTTTTTATTGTTTTACTCAAGTATTAGTGCTTTCACCTTCTGAACCACCCCTAATTTTGCTATATAAATGACATTACATTTGAATCAAACTAAAAAGTCTAAAATAAGTTTAATTTGTCCAAGAAACTAGGAACAAAATGGAGATAAAATATGAATTCCAAAACACAAACCATAGTTTTGAAATTTCAAATTTCTGCTGAAGATTCTATTTCATAAAATAAAAATGACAAGGCTCAGAGAGAAATTCCTAGCCAAGAAGTTAAATGCAAAATGTATATTTAGGTTTAAGTTCTGAATATCAAATATTTACTTCTCACAGAACAAAACAAAATACCAATTTCATATGCTGAGAGAAATAAGAAATAAGGCAAATGGAGCATTTTCAGATAAACTAGATTAACATATACATTAAATAAAAACACATAGTACACATTAATATGTCTACTCCAGAAACTAATCTCTTTTAAGTTGTTCTTCCTGCTTTTACCAGCAAATGGTGACACTTTTTTAAAAATAATGCCTTTGCACTCTACAAAGGAACCACATACATTCTTAAAATGTGAAAATAAAGATGGATTTGCAGAGGCTTCACTTGCAACTTACCAATTACTCTGTTAATTTTCTTTTAATTAAAACAAATCTTTTAAAAACCCTCAGTCCAGGGTGTGGAATTATTTAGGTATGGGTATCACACATGTCTTTTCAAGTATAGTCTTGCATTCCCAACCCTTTTCACACTGTAGCTTAGTCTTTTTGGTGGCAAATTCTATTGAGCATCCTTGGCACTTTCCCAGGTTTGTAACGCGAGATCAATCTTGCCAATGCTTCACCTTGGTTAACTGGAATTCCTATTCAGTATAAAAGCAAATAAAACATAAACCATTCAAGTATTTTTAATGTAATGCTACATTTTAGAAACAGTGAATTTTAAACTGTCAGATTATTTTGACATAGTGAAATCCTTTTCTAAAGAGGAGCAAGCATGAAACTAGAAATTCTAGAAATATGTCAGTCATGCCTTCCAATAAAGCTATTTCTAAAAAACCCACTTTTAATATGATCTGGTATGCTTCTCTAAAAACATTGGTTGAATCTCAAGATTTAATATTTTTAGTATTTAAATATAAGCTTCAAAAAAGAGAGTGGTAGTTTTGGAATGATGATTTCCAGGTATGCAGGAAAAGGACTTTTCTTGTTCTTCATTAACCAAGAGAGTAGGTTACATAAAATTTAGAAGAATATCAAGTACTACTAGGAAAAACCATCTGATAGCCCAGAGCTTTTCATAACAAACCTGTAGGAGATTTTTTTTTTTAATATGTTCTGTAAATATCCATCATACAGATGGCAGTAATTCAGTAAATTGGATGATTAAAAACAGCAACAAGCAGAATCAGATCTGGTTAATGATTAGATTAAAAGAGACCACTGGAAAATGCAAGGAAGGTAGGCTAAACTGTAAAGTTATCAAAACTTCTTTAATAAATTTATTGCATTTAAAAAATATTTTTACCATCATTAATACATCAGTTATATTAACTGACTTCCACACTCTTCTAGCTGAGTTACTCTGATCATGGCAACATCCATTCAGAAACACACTGAATAGATTAATAGAGTCTTTAGTGGTGTTTATATCTTCTCTAATTTCAATTAGAAGAGCCAGCACATCTTTCTTAGCAGTTGTCAACACTATTGTGTTAATGGGAGAGGAAAGTGACAGAACTTTCTTCAGCATCTTCCAGGCAGATGAGGAATCCCCTTCCCCAAATCAAAGCATGCAGGGCTGTGATAATAGTTTACTTAGCAAATAATTATCTAGATATACATTTTAGGGTGATACTGGGGATGAAAATATATTGACTGGAAAACTCTGCTGGCACCCTGTTTATGAAATACTTTTACTAAGGACACTTGACGGATCTTTTCATCACTAAGTAGTGTTAAAAAAAAAATTACATAATTTTTTTTAATAGTAGGCCAATAGCACTTTTTCAGTATCTCATAGGCTTCTAGTTCCCATTGGCATGATCACAGCCAAGTATGGTGGGAATTGTAACCCAGTAATACTTGAGAAGCCACACTGACCTCCCCATGCATTTTTTACATTTACTATTCAAAATTATCTCACCTGCAAAAACAATTTGGTTGTGCTTGACATTTCACATATTTCTATCAGTTAGCCAATACATTCCTAATGGTGGAATCACTATACTTTGAATCTCTTTGTAAATATTGGTTTGGGGGTGTTTTATTGTTCTTTTTAATTGTGATTTTAGTGGGTGCTTTCTGGTACCATGAACCTATGATTTATTTCCTATATGCTAATATAAGAATAGAAAAGCTCCTAAAATTGTACCTTAGTTTTCTTAACCTTTTAGTCTTTGTGTTCATAGACTAGAATGTCTTTTTACAAGTAGTTATTGAAAAATAACTATTCTTGTTTCACTGGGACGGAGACTCCATTCCACTCCATTTGAGAATTACATAAAACATAATTTAATCTAGTTCTTTTTAGTTACCTATGAATATTTTTAGTTGTAACAATACATATTGTAAAACATTTGTACAGAAAAATAGCAAATAATGTTTGCATGCATATTATATTTTTGCCATTCATAAAGAAATTCATTTTTTTTCTTTTGCCTTATTTCATGAATGCATATTGACTTGAATTCCTCAAGGGAGCCATTTAATTGAAGTGAACAATGTGGTCTGGTTGAATTAAATTGTAAAATTTAGAAAAGTTGAGAAATGGGCATAGTGGAAAAAGAAATGGTATTGTGAACTGGATTACATTTAATCAACATTAATTAACATGTATTAAAGTTGAGAAATGGGCATAGTGGAAAAAGAAATGGTATTGTGAACTGGATTACATTTAATCAACATTAATTAACATGTATTAAATAAGGTTTTCCCTTTGCAATATTTAGTGTTTTATTGCAATTAATGGTAGCAGAAGAAGATAATTTGCGGTGAAAGCATAGTAAGAAAATGCTGGAGGGAAGATTTATATGGAAATGATAATGATAAGACAAAGATGGAATTGAAATGAATGCTGGTGTTAAAAATTATGCAAAGAAAGTAATAAGTCCTCCGAGAAAAGTTAAATGCTAAAATGCAGAATTTGATAGTGCAACTATTGAAATGTTAAAATAGGCTTTGCTTGGTTTATGGAATGGTCAAGCGCTGAGAAATGGGCGATTCAGGCAGTTATTCAGGAGTATAAAGATATATTGCAAGCTTAAAGCTCTCTACAAAATCTGAGTAACTAATGGTCAAGGAAAATGAATGGGAATAAGAACGCATTCAATGTAGACTGGACTTAGATCTCTTGTGAGCAGCATGCAGGGACTTGTGATTTATGATGTATTTGACCCCTCCGGCTCAGCGTGGTCACCTCCTACAATAGTTGTGTGATTTGTTTAATGTATGTCTCAAGATTACATCTAGGCTTGACATTTGGGACAATGTCATTGTTGTTCCTATATGCCAAAGAAATATAAGTGAATACAAAAACTACATGGGGATTGGAGTCTGCTAAGGTCACCTAGCAGAAATCTGGAAGAATTATGGTGTAGAGGATGTGAAAACTGACAACGAGCAAAATTTGGTAAGGGTAGTACAGCTTTGTATGAGGCAAAGAGTATGCAGATCACATTTTTCTCTATAGCTGGTCATTGAGAAATATATGAATGTAAGAAAGTTTATTGTACAATTGTTGATTTAGAGAAAGTATATGACAATGAATAGGCTTGTGGAACTTTTGTGCTAATATAGAATATGAAACTTGCTATAATGAAAGTAATATATGATTGAAATAAATAATATAAAGGAATACCTAATGAATGATTCAACACTAGTGAGTTAGAGAGACAAAGAAAGGTTATGTGAGCTTAGTTAATATATTGTTGGATAAATATATGAATACTTACGGTAATATTAAAGATGTGTTGGTTGTGGGTGTCAATATATATGTATTTTTTATATGCAGATTATGCCATTTTATCACCCAAATGATTTTCAGAAAGTGTTAGTTTCTATGATATAATGAATGGTATAGGTCTGAAATGAATGTAGTTTGAAAATGATTGCAAGCTATATATAAATAGAAAAAAATAGGACAAGAAGATAAATGTGTGCACCTTAATGGAACATTTACTAATATTTACTAGAGATAGGCAAACAGATAAAGAAAGGAGGTTAGTATATGATCTGCTGCAGAGAACATTAGTTTTTTAAAAACTGCATGATAGCATGCTTTTGCTTACTTTGAAACAGGTGAATATTAACTACTTAATCTAGGAGAAATAAAAGTAAATTAAATGCAGCGAGAATGGGATACAGTAGTACCTCAGTACTCATCGTTAATTGGCTCTGGGAGGCTTGATGAGTACCAAAACCGATGAATTCCAAACAAATTTTTCCCATAAGGAATAATATGATGAATCCCAAGGCAGCAGGCACCAACAAGGCCTAGCTTGTGCATTGAGTATCAAACAAACCATGAGTATCAGGGGATGAGGACAAAATTTTCAAGTAAAAATGCATTGAGTGCCAAATTTGATGATTTTCAAAGCAGTTGAGTACCAAGGTGATGGGACGCAGTGGCTCAGTGTCTAAGACACTGAGCTTGTTGATCAGAAAGGTCAGCAGTTTGGTGGTTCGAATCCCTAGCACCGCATAACAGAATGAGCTCCCATTACTTGTCCCAGCTTCTGCCAAACTAGCAGTTCGATGCATGTAAAAAGCATGTAAAAACGCAAGTAGAAAAATAGGGATCACTTTGGTGGGAAGGTAACAGTATTCCATGCGCCTTCGGCATCTAGTCATGCTGGCCACATGACCAGGGAGACTTCTTTGGACAGCACTGGCTCTTCGGCCTTGTAATGGAGATGAGCACTGCTCTCTAGAGCCGGAAACAACTGGCACATATGTGCAAGGGGAATCTTTACCTTCTCCAGATGAGCTGTTCAGAGCATCTAGACATGGGAGGTGCTTTCTTCTCTCATCCGATAGGCTGAGCTGAGGTACCACTGTAATAAGTATTTATAAGTATTCATAGTAAAAGAAGAAATAGGATTAAGAATGAATGGATAATGAGGAGTGAACTGAATAAAAAATAACCCAATAAAAAAGTATATTGAATTGAAACAGTGCTGGTTGAGTCAAAGAAGTGTTAAAAGTTGTTAATGTCCCATAAGGGAACGCTTTCTTTCAAACTTTTATGGATCTTTGATCTATTGATCTTTTTCAGTCTTCAGTGTTAATTTTATGTTGCTTGTTTTCATGCATGAAACAAGGTGGAATCTGGGAATACATTATGTTGATTCCATCTATTGTCAGCGTTTATTATTTTTATCTTTGTAGAAGATTTGAATGATATAAAGTTACGCTTTGAGGAAGTTTCATTTTTAATTGGCTGAACATCACAGAAATGGGGTACTGTTGTTTTCAGCAATTCATTTATGAGAACTCTTTGGTCTCTATATGACTCTTTACACATTTTAGCATCTAAACAAAAGTAATGGGAGAGATTGTCAGTTTGAGGATAGGGTATCATCCCTGTACTGATCATACATGAATTTTCAGTGACTTTAATTTATGGCTTTAATTGTTTCGGTGACTTTAATTTATGGCTTTAATTGATGTATCAATTATGGTGAGAAAAGGGGAAGACAGGAATAATATACCAGTACATTAAGGGCTGTCTGAACATAATAATAGCAAAGGCAATTAAAATTAAGTTGTATTTATTTTTATTTCACCTTTATTATTTTTAAAAATAATTCAAGGTGGCAAACATCCAACACATCTTCCTCCTCCTATTTTCCCCACAACAATGACTATGTTAGGTGGATTGGGCTAAGAGAAAGTGACTAGCCTAAGATCACATAATGGGCTTTCATGGCTAAGATGGGACTAGAATACTTGTATGATAGCTAGAATTTGTTCAGATTGTTAAGTAGGTAGACAAAGACTTATTTATTTGAACCCATTCATTTAAATAAATACTATTGTAACAGTCTGAGTCATTAGCCTCCTTTTTCATCCTCCCTTCCAGTTATATGACTTCTAATATTAAAAGTAATGATCATCCACAAGGAAAACTATCCTGCTCAGTGTCTCTTCCTATGAGAGGAAAGCAACAAATTGCTTTGCATACCTGTCATGTAAGCACTTGTCTGCATCTGTTTGTGGACTGAAATTCAAGTCTGTTTAAAACAATTATCTTGAAGAGTTTTTTAAAAAATATGTTTTACAGACAAGTATGACCATGGTAGAGCTGAGACATGTTTTTACTATATACTTATCAGCTTGAGGGGCTTATTTTTTAAGTTTTGAATGTGTTCTTTTCTGTGCTTTTGCTTTTGTTTTAAAGGAAGAGATTGATATAAACTGTTTAAATTCATGGTGCTCACTTAAAAAAGCTTTCAATAGTAATACAAAAATAGCTTTAATAAAATGCAGAATTCATGTCTGCATATATGTCCTGATAACTACACTCAAAGAAATGCAGTGGAGTTATAGCTCTGAGTTGGTGAAGCATGTACAACTATGTACTTAAATTAGTACTCTTACCTCAATAAAGATAATATATACATTTTAAGTTCTTGTTAAATTTGTATATGAAAGATACTTATCAAACTTAACAGGCTGTTCAGTAAATATCTAAAGTAAGAGCCATAAAAAGAAAGAAATCTAAATGGATTGTTACAAAACCATTATTTCCTATTCTACCCAAACATATTTTTCATACTGTTCACCTGGTCTTTGTTCTGTTTTTCTACCTCAGCTACCTACATGTCACACTCAGTTATTATTCCATGCTATGGGTATGCGTAGTTGTCCAATTAGCCTGAGAAGAATGTTTTATAGTGTATGTTCTCAAGTCCCAGTACTGTCTTCCTCTTGTGTATAGTTGATTTATGGAATTGACACTCAAAAGGCCTTTGAATTGTCAAAATACTCAGTTTTTTAATATGTATTTTTGCTTATTTAGTTTTGGGGTTTGCCATTCAATATTTTCATTATTATGCCAGGTTACAGTATTCTTTGGGGTATTTTAATTTAGTGCTCTTTGAGCTTAGTTGTTTTTTTGCAGATGATTCATTACCCAATTAGGTAAAGCCATCAGTGCTAGTAGGAATGGGGTTTGCTTATTTTCTTGTGGAAAACAACCCCACTCCCTACTAGCACTGATGAGTTATCTAGTTGGGTAATGGAATGGCTACAAGAAAACAACCAAGCTCAGAGAACACCATGGCGCTCACAGTTTAACCCTGAGCTACAAATACTCTCTTAATACTTTAACTTAGTTAATCAAAATAATTTTATCACAGAATTGTAATTTTTCTCTCTCAACATTTAGGGACATCAGTATGAACAATATAACAAGATTGCCAGAGAATGCTTTCAAGAATTTCCCTTATCTTGAAGAGCTGTGAGTATTAAATATAACATATTTTGTGGTATAGAAAATGAATGAGTGGAAATTGGCTGAAGAATTCCTTTAAAACTAAATAATGAACAGTAATAATACAGTGCTAATGAGAGAGAAAACATATTTCTTCAAATACCATTTGCACAAGACCTTTTCATAGTAATTATTTTAATTGTGATTTCAGTGATGACATACTGCAATTACTACAGTGTTGCCCAAAGGTAATATTACCACAGTTTTAAATGGAGATGTGCTATATTGATTGTATAACTTACATACAATATGTGACAAATTCTTGTGCTAACTATGTGCCAGGAACATCTGAATGATAGGAAAAAATATTTTGCCTTGTCTAATTTGACAGCTGAAAAGTCAAAAAACAAACAATAAAAACCCTTTCATTTCTCCAGTTCTTGCCACTATATCAGAGGCATACTTTAGAATTCCTAAAAATATCTAAGCCACAGATTCCCCAAAACCATTAGGGCAGACCTTGATCATCTAAGGACATGTGGTATCTTTGTATCTTATTCAATTCATGATCCCAGCTTACCAAACATTTACTAACCAGTTTGCTTAATTTGGAGACATGAACAAGAAAAAAGTACCAACTCTTTGTTTTACAAAAATGTCCTGTTCTAACTACTAAGAACTTATTGCTACTTACTAAATGTGATAAGCTGGGAACTTTCCTGTAGTTAACCACCAATTTTGCTTCAAAGATTTACAGATTTTCACTGGTGTTACTAGATGGACATGATGAAATTTTGTCTCATTTTTTTAAAAAAGTTAAAAATAGACTGTTGTGCTAAGATTAGCCAGATCACTTTATCCTGAGGCTGTAGCACATAATTTGTTGTAAACTTCAATAATTTTAAATTTCTGGTGCAACTTTCTAAAATTTTGAAATAATTTAATAGATGTTTCTTTTAAAGTTCATATTGCCCAGTTCAAAAGTCATGGAGAAAATATAGACAGATACACACACACAGAATTTCTTTTAGTAGAATAATTGCTGGAAAACTGGCTCTATAGTGGTATGAATAGGATCAATATATATAGTTTTCTCATTACATTGGACTTAGATGTTTGTGAGGGGAATTGCACATTTCCAGATCTCTTTTTGTTGAAGGAAAGCAAGATATATAATAGACAATGTTTTTAAATCACAGAAATTAAGAGGAAAAGTTCTAAAATTCCCAGAAGCATAGAAACTGAAAAAAGGCTCACCTAGCTATTCAGCCTAAATTGTCTCTTCTATTAAAAGGCTCCACCCAAAGACAAAAGCCTCGAGGAAAGCCATCCAAATTGTCTATTTCTAGAAAATATTTTGATGACCTTTGATGCACACTAGTTCACAGAGCATGATAGGTTGACAAACCTGAAACATCCTTTACTACTTACTTGGGAACTTTATCTTAGTAGTTGAGAACTTTATAAGTGAGAGCAGTATAGTCATCTGGGACCATTTCTCTGCACTTAAAGACAGACGTTCAGAACTCTTGCACTACCTGTAATATTTGCTGTTGTAAACTTAATAAAAATATATTATGAGAACCAGAACTCAAGAACAAATTCTACTGAATATTGCAAATATTGTTAAAATTATGCCCAACCAACAAGATGAAGATCCCTTATAATATGAGCCTATTGAATCCCTTCTATTGTAACAGGCATGGTCCACATTCTCTTTCTTTACATCAGTTTAGAAATTATCTTATATTCAGATATGCAAGTTGACTAATATTTATAGTAGATTTCCTTCTGTCACATTTATATTGGTTTGTTTTCACCTTCCTTCCATCATGAGGAAGTTTTTACTTCTTGTTGACCATTAATTATTATAAGTGTAATCAAATGAAAGAGTTATAGTTTATACATTGTTCAGGCCAAGTGTGTCTATACAATTTACATAATAATATTAGTATTTAATAATCTGTAGCATGCTAATGAATATAATGTAAATTCTTTCTTTTGTGGCAATTACTCTTCTGAAAGTAATTTATAAAAAGGCATTACAGAAGGCTATCAATTGCCATTTTCTTTAATGATATGTGTACTCTATGTAATGTCAACATGACTATTAGAGCTGTGAAAATCATTCTTGAAAGCTTGATACAGCTATTTTAAGACCATTTTATTATTCTGAGCATGTGCACCTGCCAAGATTCCTTTACAAACTGTAAATCAGCTGTAATTAGTATGTTGCTGCCCTGGATATTAGATGGGGACTAGAAATCCTGGAAAGTTTGACAGCTGTCTTGCTTTCCCTGTAAAATATCTACAGTTCTGTACAAATATCTGAATGTATTCCGCAAAATTATTTTTTAATTTTTAAAAAAATTAAAGCAGTTATAGCTACTCCTCTAATTATTAGCATTATCCCCTAACTATATTAGCATTAAATGATTTAAAATCCCAGAATTTATCATTTCAAAAATGCACAAATTGTTGCAATAGTAGTGATTACTTAAGTTCAAGATGGCACCAATATTAGTAACAGTAGAAAGAAAAGACAAAAATCATACTTAGGAATATACAAACGAAAAGACACCCGAAGAAGTGAATGTACTTAAGGATGTGTTCCTGTAAAGCGGGAGGGTGGAGAGGAGAGGAATGACTGTGATTATATATAAAAGCTTTTCTGGGAATGAAACAAGGAAATTCATGATAGGAAGCTGGATCTAATCTGATGTTTTATAGCTGTGCTGAGTATTTAAAAGAAATATTTTGCAATGAAAAGCTCTTTCTTGGATTGTTAAAGTAACTGCATTCTTTGGAAGTTTCAAAGCCTATCCCATACTGTCTATGCATTTGTGAGTATGGACAGCTTTGCTGGCAGTTTTGAAGGAAGAGTTGTTTTCACACACGTATGTGTATGCAGACATCTGGGGAAAGTGAAGCAGAAGCAGCCAAGTGAGCATTCCAAAATCTGTTGTAGCACTTTCAATGCAATGCTTTGTGTCTACTTTGGAACCAACACTTTCAGATTCTTGGTACAGAGTATTGGACTGTACAAACTTCTTCCCAAACTTCTCCCTTTTCAAAAACCCACATCTGGATAGGCTAAGCAAATATAAATTCTAGAACTCCTATAATTATACTGCTGTCACTAATCTCCAGTTTCATAGGCTTGCAGCTGCAGCTTAATTTTTAACTCGGGGTTTATTTTACTTTTGTAGGTGTCACCATGTAATACCTCTTGAATTTTAATTGAATTTTATGTAGCTGTATCATTTTTAGTTTTATAGCATTTATTCTGTTTTTTATACCAGCTTTTAACATTATAGTGACTGTACTTACAAGTTCTTGGGGCTTTTTATGGTATAGTTGCTGATTCTACTATCTCCATGTGTTGTGTTGATCAGAGACAGAAATAAAAGTATATTGTAATTATTTTTGATCAAGCAGTCACAAATTTCTGCTTTGATTTATCTCTCAAAGCAAGTAACATTATTCTATGAGATGTTGTATTTCTCCAGATAAATGTTTTAATAAAGAAGTTATGATATCTTCAGTAAATATGGTTTTCAGATCACACTAGAACATAATTCACTAAAGATGATCCTGTCATTGAATTAATATGATTGGCACAGTCCATCAGGACAGTATATGATCTATTCTTTCTTATTAATTGAGTGCGGAGTATGTTAGAAAAATAAATATATATGCTTCATTTTAATATGCTCTAAAACATGGCAACCTCTGTTTCTCTAAACTCATTTTTAAAACTGTATTGTGTTAGATGTGTGTTCACCTATTCACAGTGATATATTTTTAAGCAGGTTGCTGATTAAATTGTTTTTAATTTACACACTGGAAGATAGAAATTGCCCATAATTTGGAACAATCACTAGAATCAATTATTTGTTTCAAGATATCGATTGGTAGCTTGTTGCAAAGTAATCTGTAAATAAACAAGTTTCAATTTTATAACACCTAAACTCCCCCACCTTTTTAAAAAAAGATTAGTTTATCACTTTATTGTCTATTTTTGCATGAAGTACATTCTTTGCGGGGTGGGGGGGAGATATAGGAAAATTTTTATCAATAAATATCAGCTGAATAAAATATTTTGCAATCTTTCCTTGAACTTCAAGCAAGATATTTGTAAAGCTTCACAATTCCCAGGTGCTTATAGGGAAGAGTCCTTATATCCATGTTATAGAAAAGAAACATCATGCTCACGGGAATAGAGACTGGACTTAACAGAGGGTTAAGTGAAACAAAGTGTGTAAATTAGCAGGGACTCCTTGTCTGAAATGAAAATTACATCATTCATGTTTATATGGTGTGCTACAGTGCTTGTATTTCCCTTAGTAATGGTAATGAATTATGATTCTGTTCTTCCCTGTGCCTTTGGACTGTGGTTGTGGAATTTTAATATGGGATATTTTTGTTCCCCATATTATTTAACATTAAATTGGAGATGGGGCAGGGGCAGGGGAAACCCTCTTCATTGAGATTTAGCATCATGTAACTTTAGCTATGAAATTTGCTTGAAAGAAGCATTGAAATAACTAAAGGATAAAGAACTGAAAGTTAAAGCAGGATGGAATTATTATGAGAAAGAAAAGAGAAATCAACTAACATTATCCAGAAAAATATTTTAACTTTATCTCAATTTAAAATGTTCTATAATGCAGACACACACATGCATGTGCATACACACACCCATACGCGCGCGCACTTACTTTACAATAAAAAATTAATTGTTAACCATATGTTAACATAAGTGTGATCCTATAGCAGATCACCTACAGTGGATATAGAAAAGACATGTACAAACACGTCTTTTAAAATGCCAGGTTTTTGAGATGTAAACAATCAGACCAAGATAAAGCACTTCAGAATTTTTCCCCACTTTGAATATAGCACACAAGCTGTACAATTCATTTGAAAAAAAAACTGACAAACTATGGATTAAATTGCTTAAACTGTTGAATATAGCACACAAGCTGTACAATTCATTTGAAAAACAAACTGACAAACTATGGATTAAATTGCTTAAACTATTCCATATTATTGATCTAATAAATGCATTTATTTATTAGATCCTGTCTTTGAGGGAAAAGTGTTAAGTCAGTGATAGACAGTTATAAAATAATGCCTTGTAGAAGAAACAAGAATTACATCCCTTGTAATTCTAGAATCCAGATATCCTGTTAAATCAAATGACAGGAGATTCCTAGCAGGCAAAAAGATGAACATCATCTATACCCAACACATGGTTAAACTATATAAAATCAATTGCTGTAAAATGTAGTGGTGCTTACTAACTTAGATGGCTTTACTTAGTGTTACAACACAAATTTTACTGTCGTTAAGAATCCTGTTTATAATGGCTGGGATCCTTAGCATCAGTGCAGACATTGAATAGGATTCCCTTAGAAATCTCACATTGTACCTAATTTCTGAGCATTTCATAACCAGTAAAAAAAAAGAATATTAGACTATGGAGACAATTGGTCTTGCCCATTTATGTGTGTGTGGCTGGGTGTGGTGTAAGAATTTTGATTAAAATAAAGTGTTGTAAATAGTAAATATAAAACTAAGCTTAAATGTAAGAAACTATCTTGCACAATGAATATTCATTGAGTTCTGCTTTGAATAAGGAAATACGATATTGATGACAATGGAATATAAAATCATTGGGAGAGAGTTTCTGGAATGTGTATAAAAATTATTTCTATACTTTCACTTATAATTTATCTATCAGATAAATAGAAATACTATGTATATTTTATTATTGCAATCTTTTCCAGACGGCTGGCTGGCAATGACCTTGCTTTTATTCATCCAAAAGCCTTGTCTGGGTTGAAGGAACTCAAAGTTCTGTAAGTAATCAAATTTCAGTGCTTCATAGTATGATTCTTCTTTCTTGTCCAGTCAGCATGTTCACTGATAGAATGAGCAGAACAATATGTTTTTGCTCTAGTTTCTAATACAGTATAGAGCCAAGAAAAAAGTTTTATTTTTCTCATAATTCAGATGTAACATCAACCTTTTAGTTGCTGAGAAAAAAAATACATATTTGTACCTCCTTCTCTGTCTCTCTGTCTCTCTCTTTCTTTTTTTGAGGGTTGATGCACAGAATACCATGATTTCAGCTTAGGCAAAATAGCTGGGAAAAGCTGCCAGGAGTTATTTCTTCTGTCATGCTACGTCAAATTGTGTCTGATGGAGAGCTGAAATTCAACTAATAGTATAGGTGCTTTCCAGTTTACAGAAATGTTTCTTGCAAGAATTTCTTGCAAAATGTATCTACAAATTAGCCAGTAATTTATCCAAGTGAACAAATGTCCCACTTGTACCTCATTATAATACTAGATAAAATGTTTTGAGATAAAGAAAAAACAACTAGTCCCCGAAGGATTGCCTCTATTCTTAAAAGTGTTTTCTTTGATTGGTTTTTTATTTCTTTTTTATTATATTAAAAGAAAAACAGATATAACAAGGAGAGTAAGGTTTCCTTAAGAGCATCTCATAACCAGTAAAAAAAAAGAATATTAGACAGTTATACTGGGTACTATTATTATAGTATATTACTATATAGCATCATATTATGTTAGACAACTACATTTAATTCAGAATTCCAAAATGAGGGAGGTGCATATGTAAAACACATAGCAGGAACAATTTGTGCTAAATAATGGACATCAATGTGTAGCTCTTTCTCTCTCTTTCCAGCACTTTGCAGAACAATCAGTTGAAAACTATTCCTAAAGAGGCCATCAGAGGACTCAGTGGATTACAATCCTTGTAAGTAGTATGTCTGAACTCATGTTAGTTGGGTTCATATTTTATATTTCATGAATTATTTTGTATTTTGGAAACCAAAATTAACAGGATAGTTCATACAGCACTCTAACCATTGCAAATGCAACACTTTTTAAATTAAAGCTTAAATAAATATAATAGAAAAGCCTAATGGTATACACAGCTCAATTATGGAAGCTCCAGATACTTTATTATAGATTCTTTTTTTAATTAATTGATTCACTCATTTTGTTACAGGAGACATACCCTACTATATTCAAGTAATTATAAGTGATTTAATGGTGTATAAAATAAATAGAAATATCTAAAGGAATTTATCAAGTGTAATAGAAAGGCCTAACAGTATACACAGCTCAATTATGGACACTTCAGGCAGTTGATAATTTCAGGGTATTAGCAAAAGTAACAGAGTGCCTAGAACATTCACAAATATTTTGTTGAAAAATGGATAAATATAGCGTAGAAACATTTTGGTTCTGGGGTATTATTTGTAACTGTAAGAGTAAAAAAAACTGATTTAAATTATGTCAAATTTGATAGCATTATTTTCTGAAGGAGTTCTGTAATTGGGTTGTCATCATTGAGAATTCCAGGAAAACAAGAATTGTCACACTGTGGATGACTTCCTAAGATGGAGGCACAAGCAGGCCTTATCAGCAATTCAGGGGCTGACAGATACTGCAGAGCTTGACTATTAAGCTGCTTAGATCTATAGATCAATGCTGTCATCTTGAATTAGGGTGAATTGTTCATAAATAGCCAATCCAGCTCTTTAAGGATATTTTAACTGTGATTACAATAATAAATATCCAGGAATTCCTGTTAGCTGAGAGAAGAGTTGTATTAGGTCAGGTCAGTTTTTGCTTGTGAAGGAGGTGAATTATTAATAAAGGTGTCCTTGTAGTGCTTAAAAGGAGTATTCACTGAATCCATGAGTAACTGAACAATTATTTGTTTTTGTAAATTGTAAGTTTTGTGTTCTTCTGATAGATAAATTGTGGTGTGTATAACTTAGTGCCTTTCCTCTAGACTGTATTGGATTGCATGATCTATGACTGAGTTTGTGGGCTACATTCTTGCAGTTTCAAATAGTTACTTCTTTCTAATCATTTACATTTTTTAAAAATAGTTTGCTTCTCATGTTTGGTTAATGCTCCTATTCTTTTCATTCAGACGTTTAGATGCTAACCATATTACAGTTGTCCCAGAAGACAGTTTTGAAGGTCTAGTTCAACTTCGTCACTTGTGGCTGGATGATAATAGTTTGACTGAAGTTCCTGTTATTCCACTCAGCAATCTTCCCTCACTGCAAGCTTTAACTTTGGCTCTCAATAAAATAACCCATATCCCTGACTTTGGATTCAGAAATCTGTCAAGCCTTGTGGTCCTGTAAGTATTTGCATTCTGTCATCTCAGTGAATACTTAATTTAAGGGAAAAATGGATTTAGAACTTCTTTACATTTTTATAAAGGAAAAATCCATTCCAAGATGCTTCTGAAAGGCAAGATTTACATTCTATTTCCTGTCATACTTGTGACATGAGGGGAATCATATTATTATAAAGTTAATTCTATGAAAATCCATTTTAAAAATCATTTCTGGATTCCTCCATAGATTTTGTCAGAATCAGAGGATTGCTTTTTTTCACACCCGGAAACTTTATTCTTTTAAAAAAAAATGCAAAATAAATGTCAAAATATATAATTTGTTTGTTTTTCTATTACTTTGCTTGATAACCAAAGGGATTTTATATGTTAATAGTATGATGCATTTTTTTGCTATAAATCTTAATTTTGGGAAGCTGGCAAGAAATGATTCATGAAGTAATGGATTCTACATCCCCTTTTCTTTTTCAGGCATCTCCATAACAATAAAATAAAAACATTGGGACAACACTGTTTTTATGGATTAAACAACCTAGAAACTTTGTGAGTATCCTCCTGACTTTGCGGTTCTGTAACAGAACAACACGCGTTACAAAAGACTTAATGTCTTGAAATATGGACATTAGGAATTTAAACGATTTGATTTAGAAATGAACAGGGTTATAATTAAACATAATTATGCCGTGGTTAGTTAGATTTGCATACATTTATAAATATACTTAATGCTTTATTGTGAAACAGAACTGGTCACAACTTGGTTTGATTTTCTTTCCCAAGTTATTATGTTGCAGGAATAGGGAAATTTCACAGTTCCTTCAATGTATCTCTTCAGTTTCGGTAACTGGGCTGGTTTTAGTTTTAGTTTTCCCCCCTAGTTTTCCAGCTACATTACAAAAAAAATGTACAATACAAAAAAGATAAAGAAAGGGAAAGAATTGTTATTTTTAGGGGGTATAAGCACGCAACTATGGAAAGTTGAGATATCATATATGCTGTGATTATGCAACACATTTGATTTAGTGACTGAGACCCAAGCATGAGTAGAAGTTACAAAAAATAGATATATATTACAAAGGTCTGGTAAGCTGATATCAACCTATAATTAATTAGCATTACTGAAGATCAGAGAGAGAAAGAAATTATAGATAGGAACTATCTTAAAGGAATCATTATTACAGTCAGTCACATTGTTGTAAGGTGAAAGGAAATAACATTACCCTGTAGCAAGAAGATATTTGGCTCTGACCAAGAAGAATTTGTAATTTAATAGTTGAATCAGGGCCATCTTAACAGCATTATGGGGCCCCTACAACAACTACTCACAGGAATAAAAATGTAAATGGGCGATAAAATTAAAAATACATTGGCATGTTAGTACTAATAAAAATGCAGTAAAATGTAATAAATATGTTGCTGTACTTATATGACACAAGGTGCATTGAAGAGTTAACATACACAGATTAGTATGGGGCCCCTATGCTCATAAGACAGCCCTGAGTTGTTGCAAGAGAGTAAGACAAGCACTTCAATAATCAAGGACTGAATTCTAATGATTCAGTATTCAGATTCTAAAATCTGTTAAAATTAATGAGCTAAGTTGGACACCCAGAATAAGTGAAAAATTAACACTATCCTAAGGGAGAATAAAGTCTTTGAAACAAATGTGCATCAAGTGTATGCATTTGTAGCATAGTAGACACATAGC